>OX443562.1:114280699-114977574 GCA_949372485.1 Cheilosia soror | reverse complement strand
CCATTTTGCCAGGTAGGGTCATCGGCAACCTTGGCTCGACACATTGGGCAGGTTTGCTCACGTTTAAACCATGTGCCTACACACACCTCGCAGAATATGTGATTGCATTCGAGAACTACGGGCGTGTCGTAATTGTCGTGGCAAATCGGGCAAACTGTTCCTGCTTCATTCATTTCCTCCTTTGTAGGCTGGCGTCCATAGTCCTGAATAGAATTGTATGCATGTATTTTGTGTGGACACTCGCAATTTGCTTTGTGAACTTACCACATTCCTGAGGAAGCTGCAAAATGCCTTTTTTAAAAATTTACCCCGTTCAACGAACTCGAAAGCTTTAGCGCCCATGTATAGGGACGAAAAAAAGAACATGCCAACAATCTGTGGAAATAGAAGCATTTACATTTTTGCGCTGTAGGAACGCGCCGCTTTGATAGTATGTACTTACAATGTCCAATCCACTGTAGGAAACAAGCAGATAAAAGAGCCATGATTTGACGGGAACCAATGATCGATACATTTGTGAGATGGCTTCGATTAGAGCGAAAAGGCGGCCCTGAAATTTAAATTGCAACTGAAAACTTAGGAATACAAATGTTATTTTGCTCGGGTTCTTAAGAGTATTTAGTTAGGTTCTCCATTTTATTTGGATCCTCTTCCCAAAGGATTATGGACCTAATTTTTATAATAATGTCAGAGGTTTTAGTCGTTTTTGTTTTTGCATATTTCTGCAAATATTAACACACTTTCAGGAGGTCATCCATTAAATTGTGAAATTCCAATTATGTACTTGCATACGCCACTGATATTAATAGAATCTGGCGAGTTGTCACTGACTGGTGATTTAGCTCGTATAAATTGCAATTGAGCAGTATAGCCCTATGCATATCACCTGTATAAGACCTTGATCACATCCTAGTCTTTGTAAAATGTTCGGTCCCGATTACGTTTACGGTTGGAGAAGTAGATTCAATGAACTATACAAGCTATAAAGCGACATCAAACTTATAAAAAAAATTGCACATCAGTCGTCTAAGATGGCTAGGGCATGCAGAGCGACAACGCAGTAAAGGAAGAACTCGTTTTAGGTAGCGGTCACCTTAACCGACTTGAAGTGCACAACTGAAACTAGTTTGCCAAGGAGCGGGCTAATTATTGATCCCTTGGTTCACTCGAACTTTAGAGGCGCTAAGTAAGTGAAGCTATGAAAATTCGAGATGTTCTACCTATTAAAAAAAATTACAAATTACTCGAGCGACTTAGACAGCAACACTTTTGGGATAAGAATTTTGTTCTGCCGCAGCTTACTCGGATAATAGAGAATGCAAAGATCAATACCTATTCGACTTTTGACTTTTAACCATCGACATTATTACAATCATAAAGTTATAATTACATTATATAGTTCCAACTTTCTACTTACCCTTGGTTTATGTTTTATCACATCAGTGGGAAGAGCTGTAACCAGAATTTTAATTTTTATAGTTATCAGCTTTAAAATGAGGTCATTGACGGCCACCGCATATAAAAGTTGACCGAGCGAGTGCGGGTCATCTGCAGTATTTATTAGTAAACCGAAACAATCAGGCCGACTGTTGGCCATCATGAATCGATATACAACAACGAACGTTAGTAGGAGATAATCACGAAATAGTAGGCTTAAACTTTTCTGCGACATCTTTGCGACTTGCTCGCACAGTGATTTATTCAGTTGATAGACAACAACGTGAAGTACCAAGATGTCCAAAATTCCCAACCAATGGTCGTATACCGATTTAATCAGAACAATACCTATAAACGGTAAGTAACGGACAAAATGACTTAGAACTTTCACAGCCAGATCGTAAACCAGATTATCGTCATCCAACTCGTTTTGAGTACGAGGTGGTGGACTTGATGGTGTACGATGGGCTGGACCACTTGGCTGATTTGGTGGCGGGATACTCGGCTCAGTGTTCGTTTCTCCTCCACCATCTGCTGGTGTTGCTGGTGCAAACCCTATTGAATTACTTCGCGACAAACTTGTTCGTGCAGTATTCGAAGTTCGGGGTTCTCGACCCAGGCTAGCTACCACAATGTTTTCATTTCTTTCAGCAGTTGCGCCAGTTGTGCTTAAGTCTATCACTACATCGTTTGTGGCAATAGCTTCATCTGATGCTACTGCTGCAGTACCTCTTGCAGCATTTGCTGGCGGAGCTCTGCTCAAAGGTACGTACCGGAATGTGCCTGTTCGCGGTATCCATGATCGAATTGTCTCAGTCGAGGGGCCAGCTGAAAAGGAGAGAACATTGTTTAGATTAACTCTCCAGCGATTTATATTGCTGTCCTCGGGCTCGTGGTGTTGGTGAAGGTGAACGTGATCGTTGTTAGCTACAGTCTGATGATTTGAGGGACGCCCACCCAGATGGCTGCGTGCTTCATGGAGGAATGATAAGAAGTTTTGTTGAACTGTGGATGAGTCAGCATTCGTGGTTGTATTTACATCGACATTGATAGTATGATGGGAATTGTTAGTCCCATCGTTTACTCTTGTGCTATTAGATGGTGGATTTGGAGATTGTTCGTTGTCCGGACTAATGCGAATTGCAGTGTCACCAGCATTATATAAAGACGTTTCGTTTGGATGGTTCATTATGGACACATTCAAGAGCAGACTTTGCACTGCATCGAATTTTCATGAAGTTTATTCTTTTTTTCTACCACTGATTTGGAAGCGTTAATTAGTTTGATGTTTACATGGATAATTGTTGCACTACCCGTTTATGAAAAGTGGTTATTCATTATCAAAATGGGTTAAATAAAACACTTTAGGTATTTTAATTATCTTTTGTGTGTCGTCAGTCGTCACTTGTGGTTTATAAACATCCAAAAACAATTTTGCTTTTGCCTTGGATTGGAAGGTGGTTGGCCATTGACAGTTGGTACGTGACATATGCCAAGTGTCAGTTTACAGGGGCCCATAACCTTTTCTGTTTTATGCGAGAAATCATATAGGTACCGATGCTGTTGATAAATAATAGGCGTGTTTTATTAAATATCGATTGGCGTATTTTTTTGGGAAGTGATTATAACAAAATCAAAAGTGAATATAACAATTTTGCATGTAAAACCAAAAGTAGTAAAAAGTGGTAAAAGTAAAAGTGAGCTAGCTATAGATTCTCAAAAAAATACGCCCTATATCTAAAAAAAGTAAAGTAAAAAATATAGTACAATAAACTCCTAACAGATTTTACCCTAAGAGAATTTCAGAAAAAAATAGTAGGTAGTTCAAATTGTACCTACCTACTTGTAAAACTAAAATTGTAATGAATGCAATTACAGACTACCTATTAAATTGAATTCAATTAAACGAAAGTTTGTATATTTTAATTTAATAATTTAGAATGCTGAATTTAACCAAAAGCTAAAACATAGAATATTCAAATACAAATGCTACTCGGAACTGTTTTATTGGGTAAATTCGTCTACTGTACTTTGCTGTACTCTGCTGAGATATGTGATCAATAAAACAGTCCTATTATTAAGTAAAGGCATATTTTTTTGAGAATCTATAGCTATCTATAGCCTACTTTTACTTTTACATGCAAAACTTTTATACACACTTTTGGTTTTGTTATAGGTACTCTCTTTTGGTTTTACATGCAAAATTGTTATACTCACTTTTGGTTTTGTTACTTTCCCAAAAAATACGCCATATGTAAGTTAACATCAACACGAGCAACGGAAATGCTGACAAAGCGTCTGCCTCGATACAGCGAATTTCCACAGAAATTCATGTTGCAATTCAATTCAATACCTTAGGAATGCAAAGTACCGAGGTAAAATCGAATATAAAATTATTGATTGTAGTTAGTTAAGAAGTAAACTCAATAAAGGTCAGAGCAAACTGCTCTAGAAAAGATTTTTTTTATTAATTATTTCGGTGTAGTGATTAACTGGCGCCCATTGTGTGGCTTTCGAACTTACACGTTCAACATTAATTCGCAACTTCAGGAAAAGAGTTCCATCAGTAGTCCAATAACCAAGGATAAAAAGGAACAGAAAAGAGGTCCCCCAGTAGCCCGATAACCAAGGACAAAAAGGAGCAACTATAAAGCTGCAGCCGCCTGAATAGGAATAGAAGAACCACCAAAACAAAAAATATCGTTAATCAACACATGGAGCAACACTTCATACTATTATTGTAAGTCTAGCTCTAAGAAGTGAATCAATTTTTGAAATAATAAGAGAAATAATAAGAGTAAACAAGTGAAGTTAAATCCTAAAAGCACAACTTAAAAACCGTGTAAAGAAACCTATTGATTAATTAATTGATTTTATTTAACAAAACATTATTCAAACAAGTTTATTACATTAGAACTAAGATAACATCTGAAAAAATCGTTCCTCTTTCTTTGCCGTTATCTATTTCCATCCGTGCTCTTGCTTTTATTTCAAATTAGATACTTTGAAACGTTTCAGCCAATATGGCAAATCAAAATAACCTTATTAGGCCAGCACGCCTGGAACACGTCGCAGATCCACCTATCCCTGGCCCTGCTCCCCAACCTGCCCCCCAACTTGCTCAAGGTATTAATCCTAACGATTTAGTTCAACTAATCACCAGATTAGTAGCAGAAACGCTACAAATACAAGGAAGACAAATATTTAATTCGATAATGAATCCCGCGGCCGACATCAATAACGAAGTCGACCAACCCATCAACTTAGTTGATAATAATTTAGCCGACCTTGACAAAATACCAGACGTAGTTAAAAGTCTACGAGAATTCTCTGGGCAAGCTCATGAATTCAATTCATGGAAGAAGAGTGTTGAGAGAATAATCCAAATTTATGATCACGTTAGGGGTACTCCCAAGTACTATGGCATTTTGTCTGTAATTCGCAACAAAATCGTAGGACATGCCGACGTCGTGCTAGAGTCGTACAACACGCCTCTTAACTGGGAGAAAATCTCGAAATGCCTTACTCTTCACTATGCGGATAAAAGGGACTTAGGAACCCTTGAATATCAAATGACAACGCTAGTGCAAGGCAATAGCACGATTTCTGAATTCTATCAGATCGTCTATCACCACTTGTCATTAATCCTAAACAAACTGGGATCAATGGAAATGAGTCAAGATGCTATGAACAACATGACTCAATGCTACCGTGACAAGGCCCTCGATACCTTCGTCAGGGGTTTGAAAGGAGATCTGCCTCGCCTGCTTAGCATACGTGAACCAGCAGACCTTCCACAGGCCCTGCATTTGTGTTTGAAACTACAAAACGTAGACTTTCGCGCCCAGTACGCAAACAATTCCCACAGTTCTCCCAGATCGTCTCAACAAGCACCTCCAGTTCCCGCTAAAAGGAACAGTCCTCCAGGACCTGCACCAGCCCCAGCTCCTAGACACAATTTCTATCCCCACTTACTGCACAACCCTCGTGCTCCACAACAACCTCAACTCTATAGAGATGTCCAATACCAACCTAGGTACCAACAACAAAGAATACCACCAAATCAACGACCTCTCCCACCGAAACCAATGTCCATTGACTACTCCCTGAGGACTCAGAAAGTAGACTATCAAAATAGACCAAGGAATCAACAATTCATACAAAAACGACAACATTCGCA
Organism: Cheilosia soror; assembly: GCA_949372485.1. Classification (NCBI taxonomy): domain Eukaryota; kingdom Metazoa; phylum Arthropoda; class Insecta; order Diptera; family Syrphidae; genus Cheilosia; species Cheilosia soror. The sequence continues at coordinate 114,971,957 of OX443562.1, read as the reverse complement.
GCAAATACACCAACCACAAAAGATGCAGCGAATCCATCACACAGCTCAACTCGGTGACGAAGAAAAATCCATGGAAGACTACGAGACAGAAATTGCAGAGGAAGACCAAAATTATGACGAATCACTAGAAGAATACACTGAACAGAGTGGAGGAGAAAACTTTGACCAACACGAAGAACTGGATGACATCTATTTTTTAGACTAACGCCCTCTTCACTTCCTTATTTCGAACACATTTCTAGAAGTGGAGAGACCCTGAAGTTTCTTGTTGACACAGGTTCCAACAAGAATTACGTTCAACCACGTCACATAAAGAATCCCCTACTAAATGCTAAACCCTTCTACGCTCACTCCGTGGGGGGAAATATTAAAATAACCCATCATGCACTTATTCAACTTTTTGGCCCCCAAACTGACAAAATTACATTTTTTATTCTCCCTAGTCTTATTTCATTTGATGGTATCATAGGACATGACACACTAAAACATTTGAATGCTATCATTAACACAAGTAGAAACCATATGTCTATTCACCCTGGTTTCTCTCATCCAAGAATTTCCATTCCGCTCAAACAACATCAATCACAATTTGTCAATAACATAAATATTAGAACCGACCACATGACTAAAGAACAACATTCCGAACTTATTAAAATTATTCATAAATGCCCCAATCTCTTTTCGGAACCAAACGAAAAGTTAACCTATACCACCATGGTCAAAGGAGAAATTCGAACCACAACTCGAGACCCCGTGTACTCGAAATCATATCCTTACCCCATGGCACTTAAAAATGAAGTCGAAAAAGAAATACGGAAACTATTAGAAGACGGTATCATAAGACCATCAAGATCTCCCTACAATTCTCCTGTTTGGGTTGTCCCCAAAAAAATGGATGCTTCAGGAGAAAAGAAGTTTCGAATGGTAATTGATTACCGTAAGCTAAACGCTATAACTATCGCCGACAAGTATCCAATCCCTGAAATATACGAAATCCTTGCAAACCTTAGTAAAAATCAATGGTTTTCCATAGTGGACCTAAAAAGTGGTTTCCATCAGATCCCACTTAAGGATTCTGATATAGAAAAAACTGCCTTTTCGGTAAATAATGGCAAGTTCGAATTTACTCGTCTTCCATTTGGGCTAAAGAACGCCCCCTCCATTTTCCAGAGAACGCTAGATGACATTCTAAGAGACCTCATTGGAAAATGTTGCTATGTTTACATTGATGACATTGTCATCTTTGGGAAAGACGAAACCGAACATTTCTCAAATCTGGAAAAAGTATTTCACACCTTAGAAAAAGCAAATATGAAAATTCAGCTCGATAAATGCGAATTTTTCCAGAAAGAAGTAGAATTTTTAGGGTTTATTATTGGAAGATTCGGAATAAAAACCAATCCAAAAAAGGTACAAGCTATAGTTGATCGACCTATTCCTGAAAACCTAAAAGAACTTCGATCCTTTCTCGGAATGTCAGGGTATTACCGCCGCTTTATACGAGATTACTCAAAGTTGGCAAAACCACTGACATCCCTTTTAAGAGGGGAAGATGGACATGTGTCCGCAAATATGTCAAAGAAAAAACTTATTCAGTTGAATCAAGATGCCATCGAAGCATTCCACAAATTAAAAAACTCTCTCGCCTCCGAAGAAGTTATTCTTCAATATCCAGACTTTGACAAAAGCTTTCAATTAACAACTGACGCTTCCGACTACGCCATTGGAGCAGTCCTCTCACAGGATGATAAGCCAATCACATTTCTCTCCAGAACCTTAAGCAAAACAGAAGAAGGTTATGCCACGAACGAAAAAGAAATGCTGGCGATTATTTGGTCCCTCAATTCTTTGAGAAACTTCCTTTACGGATCCCGGAAAGTCAACATTTTCACAGACCACCAACCACTTACCTATGCTCTAAGTAACAAAAATACAAACTCCAAAATGAAAAGGTGGAAAGCCATATTGGAGGAGTATAATTATGAGCTAAAATATAAACCAGGTAAGGAAAATGTGGTTGCTGACTCTCTCTCGAGACCCCCAAAAACTGAAATACACTCAATGACCCCTACAGAACACAGTGCTGACAGTTCAGCGCAAAACCTAATTCCATCTGTAGAAATCCCTATAAACGTTTTTCGAAATCAACTTTTACTCAAGATAGGAAATGAAAATAGCTATCAAATCCAGAACCCCTTTGACAACTATACAAGACATATTCTGATACGCCAAGACTACTCAACAAACGACATCATTAACATTTTCAAGAGATACCTTAATCCAAATACTATTAACGGACTTCTAACAGACGAAATGACGATGGGACGAGTACAAGAAATTTATCCGTTACATTTTAAAGATTATCGTATTCGATTCACCCAAAAATTTGTTGAAGACATAACCGGCCAAATAGAGCAAGAAGAAAAAATTCTGAAGATACATCGAAGAGCACATCGTAACGCCGAAGAAAACAGGATTCAACTGTTGGAAAACTATTACTTCCCTAAAATGTCCTCAAAAATTAGAACACTAGTTAACCGATGCGTAACATGCAAGGAGAATAAATATGACAGGCATCCTAACAAACCACATTTGAATCACACACCGATCCCTAGCTATCCTGGTAACATCCTCCATATAGACATATTTTCTACGGAAAAATACCTCGTGTTGACCGCCGTCGATAAGTTCACGAAATTCGCACAGGCTAAAATAATATCATCCCGTTCAATCGAAGATATCAAGGAACCTTTACGTGATATCTTGTTCTACTTTTGTGTCCCCGAAGTCGTTGTTATAGACAACGAAAAGGCTCTTAACTCAGCCTCGATAACCTCAATGTTAGAAGATGACCTCCAAATCAAAATTTTCAAAACACCACCATACAAAAGTGAAGTGAACGGCCAAGTCGAACGCTTTCACTCCACCCTATCTGAGATTATGAGATGTCTCAAATCGGAAGGACCTTCACGGTCTTTCAAAGAACTGTTACAGCGAGCCGTTAACGAGTACAATTTTACTATCCATTCAACTACAGGTAAAAAGCCCATAGAACTTTACTATGGGCGAATACCCAGACTAAACCCGGAACAATTTGAAAAGACACGTTTAATTAACATCGAGAAAATTAAAGCAAAACAGGAAAAAGATATTAAATATCATAATAAAAAAAGAAAACCGCAGAAGGACTATCAGATAGGACAGGTCATTTATGTAAAAAACAACAAACGGTTAGGTTCAAAATTAACAAATAGGTATAGACAAGAAATCATTAAGGAAAATAGAAACTCTACAATAGTAACAGAATCCGGAAAAATAGTCCATAAAAGTAATATAAGAAACTAATTCTCTTTCAGATGCACCATCTATTTTGGTCGAGCGGAGATCCAGATCATGGATTTCTCAAACTCCCAAATTGTCTCCCTACATACAGGGCAAACAAAAATTCAAGATGGACATTTCAAGTTAATACATAGCATTAATCTTAAACAATATGAGCAATTCCTTTCCGACATATCACCAGTCCTTAATCTCGAAACAACCCAAAGTCAAATCCTTTTTCCCTTAATATCACATGAAATTCAACAAATCCGTAATCTTTTACATAACCTACAACCCAGAATAGCGAAACGTTCTCTAGACTTTATAGGCAAAGGTTGGAAATGGATTGCTGGCAACCCAGACCACGATGACTTTGTTACAATAAAAGAAAAAATTACAGATGTTCTAAAAAACAACAATAAACAGGTTATTATTAATGAATTGTATAACGAACGAATAAACAATATTACGAGAATCCAGAATGAAATCCAAAACTTGCTTAAAAATAATAATAAAATAAATTATGAAATTATATCAAATCTCAAATATAAAATCAAAATTGTAAAAGAAGAACTAGAGAATATTAACTATGCCATTCATTGGGCTAAACTAGGTACAATAAACTCTTTTATATTGTCAAAAAATGAAATAGAATTAGCCACCAAAGTATTTAATGAACAAAAATTACCCTACACAACAATAGAAGAAGCCCTAGACTTTGCAGATATAAAAGTTTTAAGCAATAGTACGTCAATCCTCTACATAATAAACATTCCCTTAACAACGAATGAAATTTACGAAAATTTGTTAATAAAGCCAATTAAAAAGAAAAACATTGTAACAGAAACATTGTACGAGGTAATTTTAAGAAATAATGAAAAATTATATGGAACAACAAACAAATGTAAAACTTTTAACAATCTATCCATTTGTAACTCAAAAAATATTGTCAATATTACAAACGATACTTGCATTCCTAATTTATTAAAAAGTCTACCAGCTACTTGCAACAAAATAAATAATCATCATATTCCGACCATAGATGAAATATCAACGGGCATAATGCTATTGAACCAATTCATCGGCACCCTTGAATTTGATAACACAACACACAACCTAAATGGAACATTCTTGGTAAAATTCCATAACATGACCATCACTTTGAACGGAATCCAATACATCTCCAAAGAAGCCTCAATGATTAAACCACTTCCGGCAATATTGCAAACCAGTCCCAAGGAAAACGAATACCGTGAATTACTCTCACTAGAAATGATGAAGGATCTCCATATTAACAATACCAATAAGATCCACCTTCTACAAACAGAAAACGATAATCAACGAGTAACAACATATTCCCTCATCTCCGTACTAGGACTACTTATTACAATAGCGATCATATGCAAAATCTTGCCAAGAAGAAACAACACAGAAATCATAATTGAACAACCGACAACAAAGACGAATGGACCAGTAACAATCATCGATAGACTTTCCGTTCCTGAGGTCAACTATCTCCAATATCCAAGCAGCCCAAAGTTCAACAACCTACCATACTTCTGACGACCGATGACGATCGTTTTTTAGAGGGGAAGAGTTAACATCAACACGAGCAACGGAAATGCTGACAAAGCGTCTGCCTCGATACAGCGAATTTCCACAGAAATTCATGTTGCAATTCAATTCAATACCTTAGGAATGCAAAGTACCGAGGTAAAATCGAATATAAAATTATTGATTGTAGTTAGTTAAGAAGTAAACTCAATAAAGGTCAGAGCAAACTGCTCTAGAAAAGATTTTTTTTATTAATTATTTCGGTGTAGTGATTAACTTGTATGAGGAAAGGAAACCGCAGAAATTTGGTTTCATATCGAGTACGAACATTTGATTAGGTGTTTAAATCCAATATTAAAGTCCATTTTCGTTAACCTTGGCTAAATCTCAAGATTTATCATGAGATTCTGCAGATACCAAATTGAAATTTTAAACTCATAAATACCTACGTGTGGTAACAAAAATAATAGGTTTTCGTGAATAAAAAATTATATTGGTTTGGAGAATACATTTTAAGGTAATGGCCTTAATAAATTACTGTCACTCATATTTTCTTTTTATACTATAGGCGTATTTTTTTGAGAATCTATTGCTAGCTCACTTTTACTTTTACACGCAAAACTTTTATACCCACTTTTGGTTTTACTTGCAAAATTGTTATATTCACTTTCGATTTTGTTATATACTCACTTCCCAAAAAAATACGCCCTGTTCGCCCTAAATTTTGACTACCATAGCAAAATGTATAGAAAAGATTGGATTTAGCTAGGCAGATAAGGAAGTCACTTTACTTCACTGAGATAGATTGCCAATAAAACAGGCCTACTGTCTTCATCTGAAAATTTCTAAAAAAAAAAAATTTACGAAAAATTGTGAAACACCGTTCGCGTACGTTAGAATTTCGTAGTTTTTCGAACATGCAATGTTTTCTGAATGATTTTGAATTAAAAGTTCTAAAATTACAATCACGTCTTTTTTAAATATGCATCTCTTCTCTTTTTGTTTAACAATTCTATTAGCTATATCCGCCCGGCTTTGCACGTGCCGAATTTTATTCCTTAAATATGTTATTTCTATCAGTATCTAGTAATTAATTAAATCAAGCAAACATACGTATTTGAGTATCATCACTTAGGAGAAGGAGAACCTTAAAGAGCTACATATGTTCACATCACACGAAATTATGCCATTTGTATTCTATAACTAATCTCGTTGCCCAGGAACTCTGTATACATGCATTTTGGGCATTAAATAATCATCATATTTTTCACAATATTTTCAAGTAACGAAAAGAAGTGTAACAAACCCAAAAGGATCCTAAAGATGACTACACATTTACATTGGTCATTCCCATTCGTCATGGTTCGATAAGCACAGGTTGCTATAGCAAATGGGGTGGCTAATATTTGTAAACAAAGCATTATCCCTTCGCATGGAAAAACTATTTACCAGTTATAAAGAATGAATTGTCAGTAATAAGGAATTTTGTGTTAAAGTTCATATAAACATTACAAAAGGAAAATAAAAAATAATAGCTACCTATATTTATCTAGGTATGCAATCTAGTGCAGATCCATTTGAAAAGTCTTTACTGCAATAATTAATTATGCGAATATTATACCTATAAACTGAGTGTTTCTTTTACTACCTCAATATTTTAAAGAAGGGGTAAGTTTAAGTAGGTATACCTATTACAAATACATAGTTTGATTCATAAAAGTACTATAAACAGTTCATAATGTATGTATTGAATAACGAAACTATAATTTTAGAGACTTTCACCAAAAACTAAATAATCTTCACCCCTATCATGGAATTCGTCGGGGGAATCATTCACGGAAAAGAATATTTTGGTATCGTCGCATCCTCAAAGTGAGGAGTTCCCCGTTCGGGGAAAATTCGATTGGAACGTTTTTAACGATACAGTGAAACTTATTCACTTTGCGGATGCGACGATACCAAAATATTCTTTTCCGTGAATGATTCCCCCCGGCGGATTCCATGATAGGGGTGATTGTTCAAAACGTGTGCATTATAAGAAAGCTTTGTATGGCATTGATGTTGATACTCGCGACATCTTTTTACCGAGTGTTTCCAAGATAAATGATTCATCGTTATAATCAAAGAAAACATCTCTAATCATCATTTACTGGGAATTTAAGAAAAGCCTTACTGTGATATACCCCTTGACCTACTATATGCTAACACAAATATCTCCGCTAATACTTACAGTAGAATTTTCGAAGAAATAATTCTCCTTTTAACTGAGTTTAAATAAAGTTGATATATCTTCTGAATTTCTATATAATTATTCCGTACATTTACTTGTCCAGAACCAATTTTTGATTTTCCGGTTACTTTTTTTTTTTTTTTTACAAAAAATGCGTAATAAATATACCTAGCGTTTATTTATTTGTTCATGCCGATGATAACGCTTTTAATTGTTCTTATTTAACCTTATACGCTGTTAACGAGCACTCTAATCGTAGCTCGTTTCGTACGTAACCTTAACGCTCAATTTCTTCAGCGAGAGCAATAAAGTTAAGTCGCCGTCTAATATTATTAATCAATTCTTACATTACGACGATGGAGGTACTCAAAAAAGTTTAGGCTGTTGGCCTACAGCCTAAATGGCTGGATGACTTGCAGTTTGTGGGCTTACAGTTCAGGGCCATTATTTATTTTGCATGTTAGCCCCAATATTAACAGTTATACCTTCCATATAAGAGTTTTAAGCAAGTTAAATTATTTCAAAAATAAATATTTCAAAAACAATTTGAACCAAAATGTATATTTGAAATAAACTGGACATGGTTAGCATGACTGCACGGTCAGTTTTTCGCTATAGAATTACGTATAAAAAATCTGCTCGTATATATCGAAAACGGCATTTTTCAATTCGATACAAATTTAAATTTTTAGTAATCTCCCCAAACAATAGTACGTAGGTACTCACTTTTTAACTAACCAGATCAGGTTGACTGGGATTTCTGTTGGCCAAAGTACCAGATACAGACTTATTGGGTAGATACCCAGTTTTCCAACCAAATCAGCCTACAACTTTAGTTTGCATATCTACTTTTTGTTTTTATTTTTCGCCATTTCGGGATGATCGGTAAATAAATGAAAAAATGTGCACGACTGGGTCCCACGAAACTTTCTCGTTTATTGCGAATCTCACAGAATCTCAGTCATTTCAGCAAATTTTATGCTCAAAATCATATCCACTTAAGATGTATGCAGGTTTAGTAACTGAACCCTTGTTAATTAAAAATGTAATATGTACAGTACATACTACACACTGATACTACATAGACATACCTACGTAGATATTGACTAGGTAGAACACTTTATTATGTTCTTACTTTCAAATTTCACCCCGAACTGACACTTGAAGGAGACAAGTAGGCGATGAAATTTGAATTCCCATTTTTGATTATGTATTTAAAAAAAGTGGTCTCAATGGTCGGGATTTGGGTAGTCATTTTTGATAAATATTCATAAAACGGTTATATTCGAGTTTTCTGCAAAAAACAAAGTACGTGATCATGTTTAGAATACTTAATGTTGTCTTAAATATGTATTTTGATCAAAATCGTTAAAGCAGTTTTTAGTAAAATTATTGTGACAAATGTTAGGTACAACTTTGGATTCGAAAAGCACATTAAACTGTTTAGCTGAAAACTGAGTACGACGTATTCTTCAGGATTATAAACATTACCTAGCTGTTAGATACATTTTCATCCAAATCGAAAATGGCGTTTTCGAGATATGACCAGTTTTGGGGTGGAAATCGAAGGACGCATTCATGGTTCAAAAAACACTGTTTGGCAACTCAAAATAGAGCAAATGGTATAACTATGGATTCTACCTTAAAAATAAGTTTTTTTTTTAAATCGTTTTTACCGTTTTCAAGAAAAAGCCAATTTCCAAAACTGCCGTTGCTGGACTTTTTAGCGAAAAACTAGGTATGCAGTCATGTTAAGCATGCCTACATTAACTGAACTATCAATTTTGGTTCAAATTGTTAAGAGTCGTTTTTGAAAAAATCTAATTTGTTTAATATTTCGTAAAATTTTATATGGGAAGTACCGTTAATATTTGGGCTACCATGAAAAAAAAACTTGTAGGCAGCGTTCCCACTTCAAATTTACGAAAGCGTAGTGCCGAAAATCGTAGTGAAATATGAAAACTAATTGCAATCTCCATAATGTTTTAGTTTTAAGCCCAATACGACTATACGACGCGCAATGCACTGAATTAGGGGGGGGGGGGGGCTGATTCTGGTTCTATGATACGATTCTCGATCTATGAAAAAATGGCCCCGTTCAAAGTCAAATCGGCCATTCAGAGGCTGTTGACTAGAAACAGCGTATATTGAACGCAGCAAATGTCAGAATTTTTTCATATGACAATTTTTTTATCACATTTGTAAAGAAGTCTGAAAAACATAGATAAGGCTCTATATGACTTACAATGAAAACCAAAAATAAGTACGGACAAAGTATTCTACCTTGAAAATTGCAAATTAAATTAAAAAATTTATCACTTCACCAGTGTCAGAGAACGGGAACCACCTTGTTACCACCATTATTGCGCTGAAAAGTGAATGTGTTCAATTAGTCGCCCTGTTGTCAATGCGTTCAGACAACTTTTTCAGGGGATACTATTTTAGAAATCAGTATTACTACTTCCTGAAGGAATTATATACAAGAAATATATGGATACGAAGTCGAACGCAAAATCGTAGTGTTTCAAAATTGTTCGTAGTGACGTAATGATTTTGCCGAACTAAAGCAAAATCGTAGTGAAACATTACGATCGTAGTGAAAGTGGGAACGCTGCTTGTAGGTATTAGCGGGAAGCTCATACGCTCTAAATACGAAGTTTGAAACAAATCCGTCCAAGCGTTTAGATTTCCCAGGGGTGGGACAGACAGACATATGGACGGACATAGACAGTTCCCCTACCATCGTTATATCAGAATTGATTAAAATCTCGAGCTCGAAATTTTGTACGAAAACAATATCTAATAGATACATACGTATACCAGAAAGTTAAAATATCACAGTTGATTGATTTCTGTTTGTTAAGTCTCAAGTTTCTGTATAGTATGTAGTGTTTTTATTTATTTATTTATTTTATTGCTGTGCTCAATACTGACTCTATATTTTCAATGTAAAATAAAAAAAGACAATTCAATAAACTATCCCTGAAGAAGTCGGAAAATACCGACAAAACGTAGGGAAAACAATGGAATAGTTCTTTCATTATTCGCATTCAAAAACAACGACCAAAAAAGCCCACAACATTTATAACACAAACACAAAACACTTGGTCAACAAACATAATCTCATATAATATATTTTATATTTATTAAATAATATAAGGTATGCGTGTGTAATTCCATTGTAGTGATTATTTTTTATTTATGCAGCTGGGTGTATACAATATTATTATAGTCTACTAACTAATAACCATATTTTCTTACTTAAATAATAAACGAACAGCTCCATCCCCTTTTTATAAAAAAAAGTCTATACATCTCTCTCCACAAGGTGACCCTTCCTTTACATCTTTCCCCCTAATTAACCGGAACTGCCAAAGCACCTGGGTTCTTTCGAGTTCTTTGACGCCTTTGCAGAAATGTCCTTACTGAGGCAAGTGGCAACTGAAAATGATAATAGGCACAATATGGCAATGGATCCCAGTATGCGAAAAGAGCTTCACGTTTGTCCAGCATATTGCCAGCCAGTTTCCTACTAATCGCATCAATCGATGAATTTTTACTGCTTTCGTTTAACCAGAAGCGCGGCCCATCTTCAAGAAGCGAATGTGTCTGATTGTTGTGAGGACATGGACGGCAGAGCACCTTTGAGTGATATCCACTGTAACATATGTATGGTAAGGACACCCCCACCCTTGCACCCAAGGGGACAAACTCTCCAGTAGCCTGACTCTTAACCAATCGAAAACTGATGTGACCATTGATAGGTCTCGGACTGCGAGTCTTTGCAAAGAAATCCTTAATCCAGATCTCGATACCCTTGTTGTATTCGGGAATTAGATTCTTTGTATTCGCTTCAACAACGCATGTTGAGTTTGCGGTTACCCTAGAGTCCTTGACTGTAGTACACGTAACGTAGTGATCTCCAGGAATGTCACGAACTATCAACCACTGACATCTCTCGCTGATTTCATGGCTAAACTTGAAGTCGCGCCTGTTGTTTGGCACCACATACTTATGCCGCTCGAGGAGTCCTTGCATTCCTACAGCCATCATAATATTGCGGAAACCAGCGATGAATCCACTCTCGTACAACAAGAGCAAATCTTCCTTCGACGATAGAACCTTGTAAGGAGGTAGAGGTATTCCACTGGCACGGCATTTCTGGAAAAATTTCAACGAGTCATCCAACACAATGTTCTCCTGGAGGTTGGGCAGGAATGTAGCGCAACCCATTAACTCCAAGTGCGGCTTAGCTAAAGCGTCATAGTATGCAGGGCTGGTGGCACAGACGGGTACATAATAGGTAGGCTTCTCCTTATCTACAATGTTGCAGAGGGCAGCAATGTAATTGTCTGGATTCTCTGCCGTGGGCCTGGGTACTGTGTAGAACTTGTGAACCGCGGTCGAGAATCGTGCCAATCCGAAGTGCCCTTCAAACTCGAAAACAATAACTCTCGCACCCGACGAGTACAAGTTGCGTGCCAAGTGAAGCGTTTGTATTGTGCTACCGCAGCTGATAAGAACTGTGCGTTTATCGCTTCTATTTGCGGTGTTGTTTCTGATTAAGTCGTCGGCCGTTGAACTTAGAACCCATTTTAGCAATGAAATTGGAATACGCACTAGTTTCCAGAATATCCAAAGCAACGCAGATAGCCAGAAGCTCGGTGCTGCGATCGAAAGGGGCACGAACATCACCACTTGCAGTACCTGCCGCAAAAGATTCAGTGTGAGATTCATAACAAGATCGGACCACCACAGTATCAACAATCCTGCTGGAGAGTGCCAAAACGACAGGGCTTGTGAGGTGGGCTTCTTCTGTATTTCAGTCGCACCATGATTGAGCGCCTGCTTGGAAGGCCGAACTATTTCAATTTCACGATCCTCGGGGATCTGCATGAAAGACGAGGTGAAAGTACGACGCGTCGGATGCGGCGTTGGAGTAATTATTTGTCCCGAACTGGCCGATCGACGCAGTGGTTCCGGCTTATGCTCGGCCAGGTTAGGATCCTTCAAATGCTCGTCGAAAAATTTTCCGCCGCCACTATTTGTTGCCGGCATTTTCGGACGATGTTTCCAGTGATTCCCGACACACGAAACGAAACAATTCGACTACGACGACGAATTTGAAAAACAATTTTCTTCACAAACGAATGGATCAACAAAGCAATCCTACACGAAACACGAAAGCTGATATTGATATGCAACGTTGGCAGAAATTTAGAGACTAAATGATTTTTAATTACGGTCGCATCTTTTAAGTTCTCATTCCCACATAGGGGAGTCGTAGCTAGATCGCTCGAAGATGTACGCCGAGCGGTGCCAATGGAGCACAATTATACACCATTATCACGTACTTTGATCCTCTGCTATATATTTTTCTTAAAACAATTCAACTTATAAGCGCTCTAGCAACGGCAAAAAATCACACGTACAATAATAACAGCTCAGACGAAATGCGCAAGTGTGCATGTGGCATGGATTGGGGCGGCCTTATCAGCGCTCTGCCAGAGTGCAAAAGTGAATTGCAATACACACTGCTGGCCTGGCCGGCGGCGCTGTGGCCACATTTTAAAGATTACGCTGGCTGATCATGATTTGTGATGATGGACCCGGTGCACGTGTGCAATGGCCGAAAATATTTGTTCAAAATATAATATACCTCTTCGAGGATCAATATAGATTTAAGGTTTCTGGGAAAATTAAGTCGGGAGGCGAAACGCAGCGCACTGAGAAAGAATCTCTCGATTCGGTGTGTATTTACGATGTGGGAATCGTGATAATGTACAAATTGTGAATGTAATCGCATTTTGTTCATTATCATTGTTGTTATAGTAGTTTTTTTTGGGGTCATATAGTCTAGGGTTGTGTTGTTATTTCTAAAGAGGGTGTCACTCAATTTCGCTTATGGAAAACAATGAATAGTTAAAAGATTGCTTTACTGTGTGCCTTTAACTAGACTCCCTGCGATGGGAAAATATTGTGAAGATAGCCGAAAATGTGAATTTAGTTGTTGTTGATGATGAATAGAACAATTATTTGACCTGGGCATTTATATACCTGCTTAAGAAAAAACAACAATCTTATTGATTAAAACAATTCTCAATTGTTTAACGGAACTATAAAATGTGCTCATTCATTTCATTTGTATACTCTCCACTCCACAGGAAGTTACATTTGTAACGCCAGGAAGGAGTCACCAGAGACCCCATAAGTACACATAAAAAAAAAAAAAAAAAAAAAAAATATATACATTTTCAGAATCAGGATCAAATTCCGAAGCGATTTTACCATGTCCGTCTGTCTGTCTGTCTGTTGAAAACACGATAGCGTCCAAACGAATTGACCTAGGCAAATTAAATTTTGTGAGAGGACTCCTTTTTACCATTGCCGTCGTCAGGTTGGTATTGAAAATGAGCTATGTCGGTCAAGCAGTTCTGGTACCTCCCATACAAAGCCAATACTTAACCTTCTCCACCTGTTTCAATGAGACTCCACTAACATGCAGAGTTGTTCACGTTTACTTTCATCTCAGCTTCAACACAAACGGCTACAAGCCGATCGAGTGCGAGTTGAAGTTCAGTCTGAGAGGCCCCAAGGATGACCAAGTCGTCGGCGAATAGCAAATGACTTATCCTCAGATCCCAATTCGAAACGAGCATCCCTGGCCCAACACCCACGTGACTATTCTAAGCCGATGCATAGCGCATCCACCTTTTGACCAACATAATGGTGAGACCATTGGGAAGCTCGTAGACGTTTTGGGTTAAACCTGACCGGTTGCCGAGCGTGACAAGTCCACCACCAGACGATCGCAAAATCGTCGAGAGGATATGGAACAGAGTATATTATGTCGAAGAGGTGAATACGAAGGATTATGTGTGTATAGTATATGTTGAAGTCGATAACAGTATCAAAGCCACAGAAGTACCTGATCACGTAATAATCTTGGAAGCAATAGTTAATACCGTTGACGCTGACGGGGCACTTATCGTGCATTTATACGACCAGTGTTTTCACTTTAGTGCCTTTTATTGTCAAATTATATTTGTTTCCTTTATTTCCCATTCATCGTTCGCGGTGGTAGCTGCAAACCGCAAACAATTCAAAAATAAAGCAAATGCAGATGTCCAGCGCGAACATAATGCGACCAAATACGGTTTAAGAATAAACGTTTGATGTGTCAATTTGAAACTTTGTAATGCGTGCCAACCTCTGTCGCCGTTGAATATGCTTAACGCTTCATCTAACTCCAGCGTACGCACTTCAAGGATATTCAAACGGAATTCTGTAAGAATGGGGTCATATTGCTAAAAAGTGGTACTCACCCTCACGATCTTTCTGGTTGCAAATGTTTCACATTATAGGAAGAACTAGGCGGTATGGAATATAATTAAGAATTTGCTAGCTTAGAAATATGTTTTGTCCCGTAGATAGAGGCTTAGTCTGCTATAGTACGATCTGTGTTGAGATGCGAGCGCTTTACTTACAAATTGATCATATACTCTTTGACCTGCTTTCTCCAATAGCAATATGGTGTTAATTTTTCAGAGATACAAACTACTCCTTAGGTACCTTAATGTTTCCTCCGCGTTATCTATACATCTATATATATAAAAATTGAGCCTTAAAATGTTTGTCGCCGATTCACGCTTTAACGCATTTACCGTTCTTAACCAAACTTTCGCACATCTTTGGTATTGGTCCATACATGAATCCTGTGAAGTTTGGTCAAAAATGGACAAAGGGGCGTGGCACCCCCATACAAAAAAAACATTCAAAATCGTATATATCGAAAACCACCAAATCGATTGACCTCAAACTTACAGATAATCTTAGTTATTGGCCCTGGAGTTGTCCTGTGAAGTTTGGGCAAAATTGGACAAAGAGGCGACAAACAAGCCTGCCTAAACCAAAATTAAAACACTATATACTTACATAATTTGTTTACTATATCATCAACTCAATAAAGGAATATTTTGTATGTTTAATACTTTTTTTCTGTATTAATATTTTTATTAGCATTCTATAGCTCCACCAGCTCTCGAAACTGATTGATTAATTTGTGTTTTTGCTGGAATTGCAAGCCACCGAAAAAAGATCCGTTTCGTTGCTTTTAGTGTGTGAATCGTAAGTGTTTCATGTTTTGTTCATAGAAAGAAACTGATTTTTTTGTTCTATTTTGTTGTGGTATTGCTTTATTTAATTCATTCCATTTCAATTATTTTATTTTATTTGAAATCAACTTATTATGCGGCCAAAAAAAGATAAATTTATTTTCAAGATTGAAGATTTCATTGTTTTATTTTAGTTTGTGTCAAAAATGCCACGTCAGCGAAGAAGTGATATTGGTCATCGGTCGCGTAGGACTCAAAATAGATCAAATGAAAGGCAAAATCAATCACAAGAAGAGCGAGAAAATCAAAATCAAATTCAAAGAGAACGTATGGCCAGATCACGTTCAAATCATTCATCTGAACAACGCGAACAACGTGCTGCACGAATCAATGTTAATGTTGCTTTGAATGGTGCTGGATTTCGATATAATAATGCCATCTATATATATAAAAATTGAGCCCTAAAATGTTTGTCGTCGATTCACGCCTTAACGCATTTACAGATTTTAACCAAACTTTCATACATCATTGGTATTGGTCCATATATTTCCATATGTCCATATGTTTCTGTGAAGTTTGGTCAAAATTGGACAAAGGGGCGTGGCACCGCCCATACAAAAAAGCATTTAAAATCGTATATTTGGAAAACCACCAAATCGATTGAGCTCAAACTTCCAGATAATCTTAGGTATTAGCCGTACAGTGCTCCTGTGAAAATTAGTTAAAATTGGACAAAGGGACGTTGCACCGTCTATACAAAAATAAAATTCAAAGTCGTATATCTAGAAAACCACCAAATCGATTCAGCTCAAACTTACAGCTGAACTTAGTTATTGGCCCTGGAGTGGTCCTGTGAAGTTTGGTCAAAATTTGACAAAGAGGCGTGGCACCGTCTATACAAAAATATCATTCAAAGTCGTATATGTACATCGAAAACCACCAAATCGATTCAGCTCAAACCTACAGATAATCTTAGTTATTGGCCCTGGAGTGCTGCTGTAAAGATTGGTAAAATTTGGTCAAAGGGGAACGGCACTTCACATACAAAAAAACATTTAAACATTTTATACCTCCTATACAAAAAACACCTTCTAAGGGGTGAAACTCGATGACGTTATTTCTCGATAACCGCTGGGCCGATTTTCATTATTCTTTTTTTGTTTTATTCGTATTGCCGTATTTCAGGTTTACGCAGAAAGAAAATTCCACCAAGTCAAATTATTCTCATTTCTCGCATTTTAGGAAAGAACATTATTACATAGAACCTGAGCAATACAATTCCAGTGCACGGGCAAAGCCGGGCGGGTACAGCTTCTTCGACAGTCTTGGAATTGGAAGTCACTACGAAGTGTGCACGGGCTACGCTAGTAAATAATAAAACTGTAGGAATTTTCTTTGTCAGTTAAAAACTCGAAAACTTTTGAACAGATTTCGATGAAACTTTTTTTTAAATGTTCCTTAAGACTGTGATTCTTCTATAGGCTATGTCGTTTATAGACACGTCCTTAGGAATAGTTTTTAGCCAACATATATTTTTTGAAGTGAAAATATATACATACACACATACTTTGCCACAAATGGATGTTTATACTTTTGCGATCGTGTGACACGACAAACAAAATAAAAAACACACTAGCACACGAGGTATACCCGAAAAGGGTTGATTTGTAGTTGTATATGTATGTATATTATGATCGTATGCCCGATGCCGGATGGGAATGGGATGCGTGGTGCAGTATGACATGAAGTATATTATTAATAATCTTCATAAGAGAAGAGAAGTATAGCCCGTCCCAACTTAAGTGAAAATTTCTTGCGCAGGTCTCTTCACATCAGGGATTTTATTCTCTTAGCGACAACAAAACAACTTTTCCAACCAGAACTACAGCTAAAAAAAATATGTGCGCATTTTAAACAATAAACATACCCCTGCTGGCGAAGACATCTCTCTCAATCGACGATCGAGGCCCGCCCGCATGATTGACTGATTGTCCACACAGCACCGTCGGTCGTTGGCGTATGCAAAAGATACACATTTACCCACCCCAAAGAAAAGGGAAAATTTGCTTTGTGTTGCAAGTATGTGTTTAGTAATGAAAGCTATATTTTGTGATAAAGTAGAGAAAAGCATTAACCATTTCATGCGATCAAAAATACCTTAACATGAAAAATGTCCCTTAAATAAAGTGCTACTGCGCATGTTGGGATCTTTCTTTTGCTTTGGGACGCTTCCAGACGTGGTGTGGTGTAGATGTTGTAGACTATGCTTTTTGATTTTATTTTATCTCCTGGTGCAATGTTATAGGTTCAAAATTTCTAGAGCCAGTGCATTTCCTAGACAAATTCACTCCAATCGATGGAGCCTGTGGCACCTACATAATATAAAATGCGAAACCAATTATAACCATTTCATTGCGTTTTGTCTTTTTTTTAATATCAAAATAATATACGTCAAATGTACAGAATACTATTTAGGGCTAGAGTTGAAAATTAGATCTTAAGCTACTGGATCATTTTCCGATCGAAAAAGCTACAACAGAGTGGCACTATATGCTAGCTAAGCTAAATTAATTTCCACCCCGTTGGCCTTGAAAATCCGCTAATGGTCCAATCAACTCTTGACTTTCATATGAGAAGAAAACACCCAAAATAGTAGCCATACAGATTTATTTCCATATAATCACACAAGGTAACCTTCAAAATTTTGTGCAATAAAATTAAAAAAACTAAAAAATTGATGGTACTCACAGCGTTGTGATAACAAAAATCTAAATATACCTATTTGTGTCTGTCCAAAGAAAGGTTATCATGCATTGTTCTTCGTTTCATTCAAATGTTAATAAAAAAAAAAACAAAAAAACACGATAAGAAAGGAGCCGCGACGAGACAATGTTGGACATGTTTGTTTGTCACTGCTTAGGGTGCCTTGAGCCCGATAACACCATGTTGCATTATAGTAAGTTTCCAAAAACATACAAAATAAGGTTAAAATTTGGTCACCCACAATAGTGAGACTCGTCAGCCTTATTTATAGATACAGTGCATAATCCACAAAATTTCATCAGCTTATTTTATATTTTCGACCTAGGTACAGCATTTTCGGATTGGGATTTTATTTTTATGTTATTAATTTCGAAAATAGTCGCACGACAACACAGATCGCAATCTAATTTCTCTGAGTCATTTTTCACTTTAAACCAATTATATTTTTAATTTTTAATTTTTTGCAATTCCTGAGCAAGTTAGAGCTAAAAAAACTATTCACTGACAGTCCGCAAATCAAAAGCTTGTCACTGTAATCACTTCGGAAGTGTGGTTGATGGAGATGTCTTCCGTAATGAGGGCAAATTCTATTTTACTACCCCCACTGCAGATTAGGATTTTTTATGACATCGATGTGGTGACGCATTCTACTTTAACTGCAAATTACACTTGCCGGTATACGGTCGTATACCCACCCATAAGTTGCGGGGCTTAAGATTATATACATAGTTGCTATGTTCTCACTTATGTACTTGGTGATTATGGTGACTACTATTATATTTACGATGAAGGCATTTTCAAAAAAAAGTAGAAAGCAAACTAACTTTTAACATATGTTACGGACTTAGAAAATACGGTCCTAGACTTCAAAGTTTAAATAACTGTAGTGTTTTTCAGCACAAAACCGCTGAATTGCTGAATGTAAAACCAGGTGAAATCTAACTCTCTACTGTAAAAGGTTGACCCCGAATGTGCCAATAGAAATAGCCATCATGACTTAGCCATCTCCTCATTAGCGCTGCAACAGGCTAACGAAAGATGGCATGGATAAGGCGCAGAACAAGGAGCCTGTTAAATGTCAACAGATTATCGGAGCTCTTGTTGGACAGTACAGGGTACGACTGATGCGTACTTTTCTGACCAGGTAGATGTCGCTGTACAGCTCGTATACTTCGTTGTTAAATCTCCTCCTCCAAAGCCCGTCAATGCAAACGGGACCGAAAATCACTCGAAGAATTTTGCGTTCTAAGCGACCAAGGAGATATTCATTCGCCTTTAATAAGGTCCATGTCTCTGCGCCATAAAGCAGGACTGCGATGATGAGGGTCTTATATATGTAGAGTCTGCTTGGTATTTCTCGACAAGGGCTTACTAATCAATTGGCCGTCTTAGGCCGAAGTAACAGCGGTTGGCAAGTGTTCACTTGATTTATAATATGATGTCATTTTCAGAGTTAATAGCGGAGCCGAGGTTAACAAAGTCCCGAATTACCTCAAAGTTATAGCTATGTCTATCGTGACGTTCTGTCCGATTCGTCGATGTTGTGTTTCCCTTTTCGTTGACAGAACATATTTTGTTTTACCCTCATTCACTACTAAGCCCATTTTTGCCGCCTCTGTACTAATGCTTGCAAACACACCAGTGACAGCTCGCTGTGTTCTGCCAATGATGTCGATGTCGTCAGCGTATACAAGTAGTTGCATAGACTTTTGGAAAATTGTGAACAATTTTGAAATTGAATGATGTTGAAAAAGTCGCATGCCAGCGCATCACCTTGTCTAAATTCATCAAAGGTCTCGGTGAGCTTGTTTCCTACCTTTACGGAGCAGCGAGTGTTCTCCATCGTCATTCTGTACAATCTGACTAGTTTGGCAAGGATGCAAAAACTAGACATGGCTCTATATAACTCGTCTCTATAAATGCTCTCATATGCGGCCTTAAAATCGATAAATAGATGGTGAATTGGTGAGTATCGATTTGCACTGCTTGTGTTTTCTCCAAGATCTGCCGTAGTGTGATCGGTTGGTCGGTTGTGGACTTATTGGGCCTAAAAGCGCACTGATAGTATCCAATCAGTTCGTTGACAAATGGTTTCAGGCGTGCACACAGTACGTCAGACAGGATCTTCTAAAGTTGCTAGTACACGATATGTAGCACGCCTCATATATATGTAGCACTGACGTCATTGCCACATATATATGAGGCGTGCTACATATCGTGTACTGGCACCTTAAGCGATGTTAAGGGGACTGATGAACTCAAACCAACTTTATATGTCGTATCCATCATATGCGTTGATTATGGGAAATCTTTCATAAGCATAAGTGCATGTTATCCATCTGTCAGATGAAAACGTAGACGAAACGGATTCTGTTGCTTGTTGTTTCTTTTCTTTGAATGTAAATTTCCGTTTTAGCAAACTGGATTAACCAAGCTTAATATTTCGGATAGATTTTACTTTACTGCCCATTCGAAAAAAATCATTTTTGTTAGTCCGATTGACTTTAATGCAATAAGTTCAAATCTGAAAAGAATTTGCCGCTATCTAACCCTTTTGGTCAAAACCAAACATATGCAACTGCAATAATTGCGCGCAAAACGCCAGCTAAAAATGTATCTACACAAGTGCGCGCAAAAAGAATATAGCACGATGTTAAAACACTAATGGCACAATAAACCCCTGCGTGGGTAACTACTCCAACTTGAAGAGATCCTAATCAAAATTCAGTTTATAGAATTATGTATTTCTAATGTTGGTACCATAAATAACTCCGTTGACCCATAAAATATCTTCAGCGTTCAGAACCATTATAATCTAGTCGTAACGAAGGACTCAAATTAATAACTAATTTTGCGGAATCATTTCCTCTGCCACACGAATCCGAATGAGTACAAACAGAGTAACCCTCATTATGACACAAACTCATAAAATTATGCCGAATTTTGTCGTTCAAAGCATAGAATACATTCGTTTTTACGTACATATACAACTTATCGTGTCGTTTACTTCAAAAGTACACCTCATCCTCTTCGAAATAACGCTAACCCCTTCTTGGGTTGTGAACATATCCAGTTGTTGCATTTAATCAGACAATTTCCATCCGAAATCAATGCGGTTGTCCCTAGAAACAAAGAATTTGTTAATTCAATGAGCCGCCAAATGCAAAAGAACAAGCTCTGCCCCAAAAAAAAAAAGCGATCTATCCACTACTCAGTCGACATATAGAATCGAATTCTCGTCATTACGTAAGTTGCAATGTAAAACGCGAACCGTGGCAGCATAAATGTATAGTTTTCGTATTTAATAAGGCTACAAATTACTATGCCAACAATATAACCAAAGGATTTGTCTAAATCGGGAATGTATCGATAATAGCAATACAGTTCAATTTAGCTAACGAATATAGGATTTCGTCGATTCGGCTGGCGCAATTCGATTGAAATATAGAAAAAGAAAACTCTTGACGGGAGTGTCTTTTCGACGACATTTTTGCATTCAGTTGGAATAGTGATACGAAAGGATTGTGACGAACAGAGTTGAAAGCTCTTCGGGTTTTTATTTTTAATTTTTTGGAAAATACAAAATAATTATTCTCTGCAAATATGGCGCATGTAAGTGATTTCAATTAAATTGAACGGTAATTTGTGTGAAATAATATATAGTGCAATTTAAAAAAAAAACCTGTCAATTTTTAATTTTTTTGTTTATACAATAACTATGGATACAATTATTTCAGTCGATATTTTTTAAATATGATAAAAAATCAGCTAAAATTAAAAATTGATTGGTTATAGTTTTCAAAATAATAGTTGATATAACTTATCACATCAGTAGTTGTTATGTAGTGGCTACTACACATGGCACTTTAAACTGGTTTGTATTGGATTCAAATTTCAATGGGTGTGGCTCATCACAACCATGTTCCACCGACGCGGACCATATTTTATAAAAACAGTTTAATACTGTAGGACGGTTTTATTCCTACACTCATTTTAAATTATAACAAGTAAAAGTGTTATCATCGGCCTGGCCGATGCTTTGATACCCTCCACTGCATAAAAGTCATACAGCATGTGTGCCATGCGAGTTAGTATATACTGTACAGGTACACGCATGTTACTAATATTGGTTTTGTATGGGAGGTACCAGTACTACTTGACCAACATAGCCCATTTTCAATACCAACCTGACTACCGTCCAATACCAACCTGAAGTCCTTCCACAAAATTTCATTCGGTTAATTCGTTTCGACGTTGGACCCTATCGTGTGTTTTAACAGACAGACAGACAAACATGACTAAATCGATTAAGCATTTGATCCTGATTCAGAATATATATGTCGAAGAATGGTTCAGATAGTACAGCATTCTACTGTACATTAGAACGTTAGGTTTACTGTATTATCGGTTATGAAATATGAAATAAGAGCTGGCAATGTGATTGTTCGAGATTTATAAACATTGAAAAAATAAAATAATAAAAGTAATTTTAAGAATTCCGAAAAGAAGATACGTTGTTGCAGAGCAGGGGGCCAACTATGTAATTCGATTCTACTTTCGATTCTATTCGAAAGTTGGTTCCGATTCTACTTTTAAACAGAACTACGTATGAAATTAGAATCGAATGTAAGTAATGCCAACTTTTTCCCAAACAAATTCCGACTTTCGAACGAGTCTCGCTTTGTGTTTGACAGACTTTTGAATAAAACGAAATAATCATTTGTTGTGATTCGTGAATAGGTGCTAAATCAACATGGACAGTGTGGCAATTTCATTTTTTACCGACAAAAATGAGGATTGCAATGATCAAATTGAGCCAAGGTGATTTTGGGATAAATCCTTTAGATAAGTCGGGATGCATTGTCATGTATTGAACAACATCTCAAATTGAGATGTCTTTGTGTGTGCACATTTAGATGATTCCCTATGCCTAAATTATATTTTAATACTCTTAATAATATTTAATAAATTATGAACAAATTTCTTAAGGCACCGACCCATAGAATCCGTCGCAACCGTTGCGTCGACGGATTGGCGTATTCGACGGAACGAACAGTCCCATAGAATTCGTCGCATACGTTGACAGCCGATGATATATGAGAGACAGTTTCTCTCATTATCTTATATTTCGACCAATGAAAATGCTTACTCTCACGCTCTGCCAACTGTCAACGGTTCGACGGACAGAAAAGTAGAAAGTAAACCTACTTTATCCGTCGCATCCGGCACGTTCGTTTCTTATGGGTCACGTTCCATAAGCTACTGTGTATTCTATCAACCTGTCAGTCGAAAACATTGCCGCAACGGATGTGACGGATTCTATGGGTCGGGGCCTTTACTCACATTTTTTGAGATTTCTGCAATCTACACAGCCTGTTCGCAAACACATTTGCATTAGAATGATTATTTGCGAATTCGAATGGTTTTGGCATTTACTTTAGGATTAGGTAGTACCAAAAAAAATAGACAATTCGAGGTCCTTTCGATTTTCGAATATGAGCGCTGGCTATAGAGTTACAGAGTACGTATCTTCCGAATTCGAACATTTTGATTGTAGAATCGAATTACATAGTTGGCCCCCAGCTCTTTGATCGTTAACGAAATCCTGACCCGACATTGTGCCATTAGTAAAGAAGAATGAATACTAACGAAGATTTTACATATACTAACGAAGATTCGACATAATAATTTATGGGGTCTCCCGTGAATCCTTCTTGGGGTTACAAATGTAATGACAAAGTAAATATACCTTTCTGTGGAGGGTATAAAAAGAAAGATGGCTGCACTAGGTCGCCCTTAGAACTAAATATATAAGATTTCTATACATTTTAGAAACCTATATTAAAATATGTACCTATTAGGTACACATACACACTCTTTCTGTCCAAATGTAACCGTCCGGTCCTTTCTTTATATTCACTACTGCAACCGATACCACTAATGTAACTCGTTACAGTAACATTGGTAACGCGAGCATGAGAAAGTTGATAAATAGGTCCAAGCCCAATGGATGCTCGTTTTTGTGCTATAAATACATTTAAGGTATATGAGAAGCTGTTGATGAGAGTTTGTAGAACCTTTCTTGAGCTGACACTGCAATTGCCATACATGTGGATATGGGCTCAGTAAGTACGACAAATTGAACTCTTTTTTTTTTTTTCTCTTGCCATTTGTGTCATCGAGCACATAATCGGACACACTGTGGTTAATGTCATAATGCGCTTTTGTCTTCACTAAGTAAAGCTCGCCGGGTCACCACGGTTCTTTGAAGGAAACACAAATCACAAACGTTTTTGAACTAGTTTTCGTTTTTTACATTTTATTGGTCTTAAATTAAATTAAGTCCTGGCAATTATCAACTGCCTACACTTGACATCACCACAAATTTAAGTAGTTGAAGCTACTTTGGTCACTTATCTCATGTCCTTGCCAAAGAAAGCGGGTGTGAATTCTATTAACCAGTACAACAAAAATATGTGTTTGCATTTCCCTTAGAGCGTACGTCCCCACCCCAGGGACCTTCGGGCACATTGATGACTCTTGAAAGTGAAACAGAAACGTGATTGAAGGATTAAAATATGTATATACTTTTGTTACTGACTTTATTGCCTTGGGGTAAGACAAATTTTTGACATATTTGTAAAAAATTCGTGTCTGTGTATAAAAAGTGACATAATTGCTTTCAATTTGAGAAGGCTCCACCAATAAAAAGTACGATTTACCAGGAACAACGTGAGTACCGCTTGTTTCTTAAAGTATAAAAATATCATTTGAAGTTGGCTCCCTTCAAAGTTGAGTCAGAACTTGTTGCAGATTTGGAATGTGCGAAAAATTGTAATTAAACATTAATAGCCGGTTTTACAGTGCAAGTTTAAACTCCGTTTAACCAGATATCAGGTTTAAACTGACGTTTCACACAAAAATGTGTATTACAGTGCTAGTTTAAACTTAATCGATAGTTTAAACCGAGTTTAACTTAACCGGCCAGGGATGGGGGTTTAAACTGAGTTTAAATATGTCTGAGGCCAAATCATTTCGTAGAATGGAATGATGCAAATTTCTTTTAACAATTTCTGCTGACCAAACTAGCTGCTCATATGGTTTTAAATCAAATAGGACACAGAAAAGAACACAAAAGGAAATGGTATCTACGCAACAAATATAATTTTTCAGATGATGTTAGCGATATCATTATTAATGTATCTTATTGTAGGAATAACTTAACTACAATTTATTTGTTCTGGCGTTTGGGTTAATTTGCTTTGTAGGTATACAATTCAATTAAATTCTATTTTAAGAAACTATAGTGGCTTATGTCTTATATCTTCGTTGTCTTCTTTTTATGCCCGTTCTCTTCTATGGTTTGTTGTAGTGAATCTTCTTCGTTTTTTTGCTGGCGGAGACGTGTTGATAGCATCCGGTAGCTTGTTGATAGCATCAATAGCGATTTCTATGCTACGGTATCAATATAATAAATTTCCTCAGACTGAAGAGGAACTCAATACCGAAGTATAATGACTTTTATTAATTTTTTTACTTAAATTTGTTTATTTAAATTGCCAAACTGACATCAGAATAAACAAAACTGATAGAAATTTCAAATACAGTGGCGTACAAAACAGACGAGAAAAGTTTAACCGAAGTTTAACTAAACGTTCCACTAACTTCATCTGAAAAAATTATATTTGTTGCGCAGACCATTTTCTTTTGTGTTCTATTTCATTAAAAACCATTTGAGCAGCTACTTTAGTCAGCAGAAATCGTTAAAAGAAATTTGCATCATTCCATTCAACGAAATTATTTGGCTTCAGACATATTTAAACTCAGTTTAAACCCCCATCCCTGGCAGGTTAAGTTAAACTCGGTTTAAACTATCGATTAAGTTTAAACTAGCACTGTAATACACATTTTTGTGAGAAACGTCGGTTTAAACCTGATATCTGGTTAAACGGAGTTTAAACTTGCACTGTAAAACCGGCTATCAGTGATCAGAAGTTTTTTCGGTGTAAAATTACATTTTGTAGCAAGACGAGGATGGTGACCACGATGTAGAATCAAATGAGGATAACAACGTGGATGGAAGGAATATAAAATCACAGCTGGGAAGCTGCGTTGTGGCGTGAGGGTGGCAGTAATAATATTCGTAGTTTTCGTAGTTTATGTTGGGTTACGGGAGTGTGTGGGATAGGTAATGATTACGAAATAAAACTGCAAATATCGATTCCATTTTTTTTATTTTATAACTCATGTATATGTACGTGTACGAGCTTTTAGATTATGTATTTTTCAATTATAATAAAATACAAAAATGTTTTTTTGCACTTTTTGAAAATGATGGCCAGTTTGGCCACATCAATCACATCACACTAAGAAGTAGGGTTTGTTGATAGGGGTGAACTCTAAAACTACTGATCCGATTCGAAAAACTCGTTCACTAGAAATCCACGGGATAGAGTACCTACTGCCATTTTATATATTTTTTAAAGTATGATTGTGTTGCAAAAATGTTAATCTATTGTGCCAAATGAAAAACAACATGATATTCTCTGACAGCTAAATTTATTTATTGGCAGGTACAGGTATTTTGAAAAGTGTTAAGTCTTTGCTTAGCCGCCATATGAAATTTGATTATTGGTAAAGCCTAGTATCCTGCTCAGGCTTTTAAGCGACCGCATTTCTCTTCACAACACAGATAAATGTTTGCTAAATTTGTAGTACAGGATATAGATGGGACATGCACAGTCGCACACATAGGTATGTTATCGGCAAATGTATTTCGATTTTTGTTATTTTTCCACTTTTTTCCTACTCACATACATGGATTTTCAAGTATTCCGCGAAATAGTCAATTCACTGTTTGTTTTGTTTCGGAAATGTCAAAATTTAAGCCTAGTACCCTGCTCGCGCTAAATTTTATCTACCGATACTACTGCGAGGCAGTTTAGTAAAGCAGTATCTTATTCCGCACGCTAAATTCTAAGAGCTTCCGTAGTAACAACAATGTTCTTAAAAGGAAGTTACAACTTTTCGGCAATATTCGCAAGTATTGCGCCGGGCAATTAAATAGTTAGTGGAAAGGTGTTTTCTCTAGGTTTTCTTTTCATCCTTATCCATGGAACTGCGACTCCGATCCTTGCAGGATGTCTTTCTACAGTGGCCTCTTAGATGTTGGTACTCCGACAAGAGTTATGATATGTTGTCTAATGACATTTAACAGAGCCCTTGATAGAATAACACATATTTTTCTTTGAAAGGTTGATTTTAGTCTGAACAAATGTGAAGACAAGTGCAATTATGCGAGAAACAGATTACCACAGCACCAGCAACAGCAACTTTGACAGCAGCAGCAACTTCAACAGCAGAAGTCGCATGAAATACATTGGAAACATCGACAGCAACTTTGTCAAGGGAGGAAAAAAAATTGTTGTGAGTTGATTGCAACGCAGTATTAGCAGATTACCTTTTATATCTTCCAAAATAAATGGTAAAAGCAAAAAAAT
The DNA here is from genome assembly GCA_949372485.1 of Cheilosia soror. Taxonomy (NCBI): domain Eukaryota; kingdom Metazoa; phylum Arthropoda; class Insecta; order Diptera; family Syrphidae; genus Cheilosia; species Cheilosia soror. The sequence continues at coordinate 114,944,475 of OX443562.1, read as the reverse complement.
GATTTTAGGTACATGACGACCTGCAAAATGTTAGAGCAAATCACGTACCTACTTAGTACCAGCAGGTATGTACCAGTATAAGTACTTGGTGGTAGCTACAGTATAAAATTCGAAAAACATATCTGATGTCATTTTCGACAGTGTTTTTCAGATGTTTGCTGCCCAATCAAACATCAAATCAAAATTTGTATGTACTTTTCTTTTAATAGCTTGTCAAACATTAATTTTAACACAACTCGCGACGATTGAATTAGATAACTCGTTTCCACATTGCAATAGTAAAACTAGAATTCAAAATCACGTCCCACCGACAGTAATTAATTTGACGCCTGCAGATCACAAAAAAAGAATTGATTTCTTTTGCCAATCGAAAATGAAAGGCAATCTAAATCAAAAAAAAAAAATTAAAATAGTATTTTCTAAATAATTTACATAAGAATAATTTGTAGACTCCTGAAACTTTTTTGTCTATATCTGGTAATGATGCTGCACCTTCAGTATGTCAGCATTCGAAAGTTGAGAGAACTGAAAAAGTCACCGTGGTGTTGGTAGCATTTGCACAGCAACATTGAATTTAGGACTTAGCTCTAACGTCGATGTCGATGTTGCTGTGGTAATGTAACTTCAGCCATTAAAAAGCAGGGGCTCTAAAAAGTGCGCTGTGGCTGTCAAAGTTGCTGTTGCTGTTGCTGTGCCAATCTGTTTCTCGCATTACTTTTGCTTTGATTGAAACACTTGAATAAAATGTTATCAATGAGTCATGAAGACCGTTAAAACATGTATCAAAAATAAAGCACTTTAGATCTTTAATAATGAAAATTAGTCTGAGCTAGCAAAACTTTATTTAGTTAACTGGAAGATTAGTTTACACTGTTTGGTTAAACATAAATTTAAACTCGCCCTAACATTTTTTTATTTCTACGCGTTGAAAGCAGAATGATAGCTAAATATTTTCAAATACATATGGCAATCGGCTGTCAAAGTATAGAACGCATAGCTGGTGAATTAAGCCAGAACTATACTCGCATAACCAAACTAAAGTGCAGCAAATTAATATGGTCGAGCATGTTCCTCGTTACAATTTTCACAAATTTTACGAAAGAAAATTTTGAGAAAACCCTCCGGAAAAGTCGGGAAATTTAAAAAATTGAAAATTTATTTTTTGTAGGTAGGCATTACGATCAATTGAAATTCAATGCGATAATTTATCAATTCATTTATTTTTTAAGAAAATAAGTTTGCGTGTAAAAAGTGAGGTTATCGGGCACTCAAAATCGCTTGGTGTGCCAGGAACTCCACCGCATAATTAATATATATACAGCTGAAGGTGGGATCGATCATAATCATGTTGTGGAATCTGAATCATCCAAAATTGTGCAACGGTATGCAGTTGTCCGTCAAGAAACTGATGAACAATGTGATTCAAGCGACGATCATCAAGGGCAAATTTAAAGGAGAGGAAACGAATTCCGATTATTCCAACTGATCATCCATTCCAATTCAAGCGGATTAAGTTCCCTTTTGATTGGCTTTTGCGATGACAATCAATAAGGCCAATCGTTGGAAGTCTGTGGGATTAACATCAAATTTCCCCGTTTTTCTCACGGTCAGCTGTACGTTGCTTGTTCGCGTGTTGGCAAACCGTCTTCGTTGTTTGTTTTTGCGCCGGAAAACAAATCGAAAAACATTGTTTATCACATCGCTCTTTACTGATTTCGATTCCATTAAAATAAATCACATTGAAACTTGAACTATCTGTGTTTTATTATCACTCTGGAGTTTATCTGAACGCGTTAAATTGGGGCGAGACGAAGTTCGCCGGGTCCGCTAGTTAAATAAATAAAGTTTACTGTCCATATTTGTTTACATCACACCATGTTCTTCCAAAATATTGCAGCGAATTCTTGCGCACTTTGCTGAAGAGATCTTATAAAAGATCCCGCATGATGTATAGTGACCAATGATTCCAGCATAGGCCTGTAACAATCAACGACTTTCAGCGTGTGTTTACTCTCATTAGACATCAGGGTGCACTGCAAACATTAATGACAATAGCTGTACACATTGGGCAGCGGTAAAATTAACGACAGCAATAACTTATTATACTCTGACGGACGCATTGTACAAATCTTTAATTTGCAATTACATAATAGGTATTCACTACATTGATCGTCGGAAGATAAGTGATTCGAGTGGGAACTTTGTAAAGCGCAGGAAATGTCTTACGATTTGGTTCGAGTTCAATGAGAACACTTTTCTAACTAGCTTTCGTCGTTTGAGTGGGCCGATGTACAGCGGAAGCGGATTGTAAACTAATCCTTTGTTATAATGATTTTTTAAAGAAAGTATTAATAACCCTAGAAGTGTCAAATACATATGTCTATTCGACGAACATCAAATTAATTTTTTCGATTTTCTTTTTAATCTTTATTCCGATGGCATTTTCTTGCCGTGTCGGATCAGTCTTCTCCATGTTCTTGTAGTTTGCGAACTTTTGCTGAAAAGGCTGCTAGTCGAAACGATAAAGATTATTACCTTCTACGCAACTTTTAGTGTTCAATTCAAGCCGGGATAAGCGCTATTATTTAAAAAAAAAAAAAAATAATACCACCAAATGTAAATACATACAATAAATGTAATGAAAAGTAAAAAATTCCGGCATGACTGCATCGTGCGATAGGTAGATACCTACGTACCTACAAATCAAGCATATGATTTGAGCCTTGCAACAGATCCTCAAAATAAATTCTTTATTTGGGCATATTTTCATTATTTTGGTTCTTTAATGAATTAATTTAAAGCTCTAATGTTTTTATGCAATATTGTTTTTCATGAACGGACCTTAAATGTTCCACGAAATTGTTCCAACAAAAATTTTTATTTTCTTTTTAAAAACCATAATTGGGCTTTAAACACGCTAAACTTAGTTTTTGTAAAAATGTAAGTCCAATATTACTGTCCAATATAACTTTGATTTTGAATTGTTTGCACTTAATCCATACATGCATCTTACGCACACTATGTTGGTTGAGCTCGCTAAATACAAACTGGATCGAAAATTACTCAAAAAATCTTTTTCTCAAAGCGTGCCAAGAGGTTTTCATCAACTTTCGATAAGGTCCGTGCTTCTGTCAGAGTATAACCATTATAATGAGTAGGGACACTCTCGACAATTTCCTTATCAGCAAGTATTACTGTGTCACACAGACATGAGAAATAGACGGATATATAAAGTGGGTAGTGAGAGAGAGAAAAAAGAGGGGGAATATTTTTTCGGAAAATGGCACAGGGTGCTCCGTTAAAAAAAGGGAAATTTTTAACTTGTCATACATTTTTATTAAATACAAAATTATAATATTACGTGTGTGTTACGCTAAGATATTTATACTTGTTGTTGTTTTTTTTTGATTATTCTATTACATTTTTTGATAAATTCATGCTCTCAAACACGTGCCTACATATAATTTCACAGTAGGTAATCAATCACATTTATTTTTTAATAATGTGGGCAATACATTTTCATTTCAAAATTATTTTTTTTTTGCTATAAACTTTCTAATGCATCTAAAAATTCTTTAGGCGAACGTGTTAAATTGGCACTTTCATCTTCCTTAAAAATCTGTAAATATGGAGGAAACACTATAGGCGTATTTTTTGAGAATCTATAGCTAGCTCACTTTTACTTTTACATGCAAAACCCACTTTTGGTTTTGTTATATGTAGGTACTCACTTTTGGTTTTACATGCAAAATTGTTATACTCACTTTTGGTTTTGTTATACTCACTTCCCAAAAAATACGCCATATGTTGCTGACTTAGTTCCAACTCACACTTGCGTTTTGAACGTTTTTTTAATATAGCATGCAAAATAATAAAACGCATTTTCACTACCGAAATCAGCAGTTTTATAGTCAGATTTAGTTTTGAAAGCGTTTATTTCTCTGATCTAAATTTGCAGTTGGCTCGCAACTATTTTTTCCATGTAGCTACTTTTCTGAAAAAGATCTTTTAAATTCACAAATGAATTGAAATGGAGTCAGAAACTTATTATTTCTTCCTCGGTTGCGTTAAAATGTAAATTAAGTCAATTGAAATAGGTACCAATAGGTAAGACTATTTATATTCTGCTGCCATCCTTTTAGTTATATTGGCAGACTTATCGACAAAAGCAATACTTAAAAAATGCATTTCATAAGAAATTGATTTGGTCTTCATTTTCAGAATATGGTCTTCTAAATTTGTTGCGGTCTTTAAATTTATGTGAATTAAAGATTATATATAACTTAGGACACAATTCGACCACAAGCAATACTATTCATTTTAAAACCAAAAGGCGTCGATATGTATATTAAATGTGTTCAAGCCAAACAAAAGCAAAAAAAAACAGTGCGTAAAAAAAATCATAGAAGGGTTAGTTTCAGGAGTTATCACTAAAAAACCAATAAAGTTAAACTTGTAATCCCCTCCATTATCGGCACATAAAAATATTTTACACCTGCAATTTCTTTTTGTTCCCGACCGTGCAGGCTAAACCCTTCAGAATAATGTTTTCCCATTTCCTATTTAAATTTCTATTTAATCCAAAAACAATTGCACTGCAGTTTGTTCGCACCGAAAACTATCACTGGTCACCCTGTATTGTGTTTATTTCCCTTCTTTCGCACAACTGATAAGCATTCGAGTTTACCGCCTTTAAAAATGCATTATGAAAAAACCTACCCCATTGTCACTGCAGACCAGTGTGACCAGTTATTATAAAAACTAGCAATTATGGAATGAAATCATTTGTATTGCTACTGCGCCCAATATTGCATTATTTTTAGCGAAGTCAGAACAGAGAAGAAACATTTATTTTCATATTTTAGATTGAAATATTAATGGTAGGAGTTTAGAATTAGGTGTAATTCCTGGAAAAAATAATCATAAAAAATCATTTTCCAAAAAGCAAAGCAGGTCACACTGCATAAAAGTGAAAAGGTTCACACATCGAAATCGAGTTTACCGCCTTTAAAAATGCTTTATGAAAAAACCCACAATCGTTCGTCGTACGCAGCAAGCCGTATGTAGTGGTACAGGTAAAATGTGTTGTTTACCCTTTTCTTCTCAGGCATTCGTCGTATTCAGGTAAAAAGTATTCTTTCGACCTGCTTCCACTTATTGCACGATTTTTTCTGCGTTTTGCTTTGTGGTAGTATGAAATGCATATGTAGAGAGAGTGTCCCTACTCATTAATGGATATACTCTGGCTTCTGTAGCATACAGCAGGACCGGGATGAGTAAGGTCTTGTACAATATTTCCTTCGTTCTGCGAGAGAAGGCTTTACTCCTTACCTTAGCTGCCTTAGCCCGAAGAAACAGCGATTGGCAAGAGTGATTCTTCTTTTCATTTCTACGCAGATTTCGTTTTGCGTGGTAGAGCCTAGGTAGACAAAGTCTTTAACTACTTCGAAGTTATATCTGTCGACTGTGGCAAGGACTTGGCGACAAGCGAAACGTCTTGTAGTTATGTTTCCTGCTCGCGCTAAATTTTAGCGAGCTGTGGAGAGCACAGCACAGATAAATGTTCGGTAAATTCGTTGTACAGGATATAGATGGGACACGCACCCATATGCTTTTGCCAAATGTATTTTAATTTTTGTTATTTTTTCACTTTTTTCCTACTCACTTACATCGCGTATCAAGTATTCCACGAAATAATCAATTCAAAATTTATATTATTTCGGAAATGTCAAAATTTATCGCCGATTTAATGCACCAGAACCCTTAGGCTTAGACTATACGTAAATAGTAAGTATACGCCAGAGTATTATTTTTGTTTGGATGTTATTTTATTTTACAGATTTTAAATGTCAGAGAAAAACTTCTGATGTTTTTACTTTATTGTACTATTTTATCGACTTTGGTTTAGATGTAGTTCAGACCCTCTTAAAATAATATTAGACCAACCAAATAAGCGCGTAATCGCAACAGCTTATACCCGCCCTCTTTTTACAGACAGAGTCCACAGCTGCTTAAGAACACCACTTGGATTTCTAGCTTCACTGAGCTTTCAAAAGGGACTTAAAATAGGCGTTGTTGAGCCTTTCGTCAAGGGAAAAGAGTTCACATATTTCAACAATATCTATGCCTAGAACTTGTTAGCTATCTACGAGTATATTTCTGCTAGACTCTGTTATAATAGCTCATAAGACTGCTAATGAAGTGTGATATAGCGACACGTAAACGCGTCCATATCCATTTTAACCATAACGCCTTTACTCAGCAATAAATTCTTAGATTTCCGATTAAGTTTGTATCATAGATATCCCACACATAAATGGTGTTGGCGGGTCACCCTAGTACCACTACGAATATACTACATACATAATCTAACATTGGTCAACGTAGCTTCACTTCTACCCAGTAAGATTGCCAGTTCACCATACAAACGAATATCCCTTCTCGAACTCATACATACATACATACTTACCTCGAAGGGTTTGTAAAATTGAAATTCTCAGTCGATACCTTCTATTTCAATGAACGGTATTTTGTTTGGCATTAATAACTCTGTGCACCAGGAAACAGAATATGTAATATTGGCGTGGTGACAGGCCGTGCAATGCGTGCACATTCCCATTTAATATATACATATTTACAATGGGGATGTTTATATATTTGAAATATGACAATGGATACAGAAACCGGAACGGATTTACAAAACGCGATGTACACAAACATGTACACAAATTGTCAAATATGCATTTATCCTAATCCAATCATAAAACTTAATACAGATATTTATAATCGAACAAGTTTTTTTTTTTTGTTATTAGGTGGGCTACAAGGATAACTACAAGACATCATGTTCTAGCACGGGCACAGACCATCCCAAGCTACCGTTTTCTAGGCACCGCAATCGACCGGTAACCGATAACAATTTAGGAACTAGTGTACAACCGAGTGGCGGAGCAACACCAAGAATGTCAAGCCCCTCTCCTACCGAAACAGGTGCTCTGTTGCGCCAAAATCAGGAGTTGCGTCAACGTTTGCAGGAGGAAGCAAGTACCTATCGGCGGCGAATCGACACCTATAAACAGGCACAGCAAAATCAGGCTGCTTTAGTGTCGCGTTTGCAATCGAAAGTCCATCAGTATCGTCAAAGATGTTCAGATTTGGAGGGTCGAATGCATGACACCATAAAACCGCCCCCGACATCGAGCTATAGTAGTGCACCTCAGATAACCACTGGTCCTATATCGAGCACAGGCATTGTAAGTATATGCATAGGTGATGGATTGGGGATGAAGAATCAAAATTTATATGTTTTAGTGCCCCCCAACTTCCCTGACGATGGGACAGTCCAGTCTTCCGTGCTCATCATCTTTGGATTCACCTCCTACACCGCCGTGCTTACGGGAGTGTACAAGAGAGTGTGCTCATCACGACGATGGTAGTGACATCTGTCGAAAACTTGAAGAGGAACACAACAAATGTGAGCACATCATGCAACAGAACAATGCCTTGCGACAACAGCTAGAGGAATCTAATAAGACCAATGAGGCACTGACGAACGACTTGCAAAAGTTGACAAACGATTGGGCTAATTTGAGAGACGAATTGATGGTTAAAGAGGACGAGTATAAGGAGGAAGAGCAGGTAAGAAATGCGGAAGGTACAATTATGTAGCTTACATGACATTTGGTAAAAACGAAGTCATTTGTTTTACACTGATTGTGGTAACCTTGAGTATGAAAAAGCAAAAACTTTAAAAGAAAAGTATTTATTTAACAAAGTATTGAATAAAGCATCAAAAAGTACTTTGTACTTTGTTTTAATGCTATTTGTTTTTTTTCGATAAAGAAAACTCAGTATACCGTAAAAAGGTACCTACGTACTTTTTCGTAGTTTTGTCTTTCGGTTAGAAAATTCTCTAGTACTATAATGACATATTTAGTAAATTTTGGCACAAAACATACGCGAACAGGCCAAATTAGTCGGCCAACCATTACATGGTTGACGGATCCGCTGCATTACAACATGTTTCGGCAGCACTGACAGATATGTTTCATAATTTCACTATTTGATTTAAGAATCGCTGTTGAGTTTTTTTGCTTAGAAACATCACAATTGTGACTCTTTGCCAACCCCTTTTAATTTAAGTAAATACTTTTCCCTATAGGCCTTCAAGGACTACTACAACTCTGAGCACAATCGGCTGCTGAAAATGTGGCGTGAGGTGGTGGCTGTCAAGCGATCATTTAAGGACATGCAAATGGCTATGAAGAACGAAGTTGGTAAAATGGGCCTGGAAATATCCACCGTCGGCAAGGATGTGTCCAGTGCTTGCAACGGCGTCAATTTCACTCTGAAACAATCGGCCCGAGCGAACGATGAACAACTGCAGAGGGCACAGCGTGAAGCTTCCGATCTTCAGGCTCAGCTGGCAACTTTAAAAGTTCAATACGAAAGTGCACGCCATGAGATAAACGACCGTGATCTGCGTCTACAAGAATTGCTGCAACAGCTAAAAAAACTCGAAGACCGATGTTCTCAAGCCGAATCCCAAGCAATTCAATCAAATCGGATGAACGATGAGATCGAGCGTCTGAACAATGCGATACGCGAAATTGCTCAAGCTGTCGTTCAAGATGCAGACACTGCTGTGGACAATGATGACAATGGATCATCACAGCATTTGCACTTGAGCCAACAGTCGGTTTTGGGTGGTCCTCCGATGAAGTCACCCCGAAGGGGTTCTACTAGAACATCACAGGCTTTTGCTGAAGGCACAATATCAGCAGTACAGGCAGCTCTCCATAAATACCAATTGGCTTTGCATGATCTTCAAGTGAAGTATCAAAATTGTAATGACAATCTGCAGGCAACGAAAAATCAGTTGGAGGCTAGTGAAAGCACAAAGAATCTTTTAGCTTCGAAAGTGTCACAGTTGACAGAGAAACTTGACACCAGTAATTCACAGTTATCGGAGTTGTTCAAAGAACGAGATAGTCTGCAGAAGATATTGGATGGCATGCGAGGAGATAAGATGAACGTGGAAAGAGGCCGGGCTGAGTTAAACAATGCGGTGAGTTGGTATAGACAATATGTGCAATGATTTTGTCTATAATTTTTACTTTCAGTTTGAAAATCTTAGCAACGACTATGAAAAACTACAATTGAACTATGGAAAACTTCAAAAACGAATCGATAGTCTGGAAGAGGATAAACGGGCAGTAGAACTTGAGATTCAACGGATTCTTAAAGATAAGGACATCACTGAGATGAACTTGAGGTTTGTGCATGAATTTTACTTATACATATATTCTTGAACACATTCGAACTAAGGCAGTAGGTGTATTCGGTAACACGAACGTAGATCAGTTATTGTAAATGAAGTGAGTCCGTTCCAATATTAAAATTTCTACAGAAAAATGCAAAGCTGCCGCCAGAACCCACTTCAGTAAATTTGGAAATTATTTCCAAATACGCCTAAACTTGTTTTATGTTCGTATTTTGCTCTTTCGCGTAGGTTTTTGCGCATCTTATATAATAATAGTCACGACCATTTCAAACGATACATTATACCTGCTGTGCTGATTGATTGATCATATTATAAACTGTTTTTTCAGTTGACGTTTATTTCTGTACTGAGAAGTTAATGCCCCTATTCTTCAATTCAACCCAAATTTAACTAACAACTTATAGACAACCACCGTCATATTTGTTGTGTTTTGACAGACAACTTTTCTATCAAGGTTGTGTATAACTATACGGACAATACCGAATTTTGAATGACATAAAACTGTAGTTGTAGTTGTCTTACATAATAGGGGCATCAATTTCGACTTGTATGAATTGATAGTAAAAGCTACACATAAGCTGGGTTGGTGGAGCTTATATGTTCTAGGGAAATCTTGTCGACTTAAGACGGCTAGAATTTTGAACATTGTGTCATTGTTATGAATGAGTAGTTATTGTGAGTTAGCCAATATGACCCTACCAATTTAAGTTTATCAGGGAATTAGTCCTCTGATTAGGTAGTGTTGTCTGTACAGGAAATGAAAATGCGCCTGATGCGATACTTGTCGAATAAAGTTTATAATTCTGTTTTAGATCAGAGGAGGATCGCGGAAGTCGTCTTCGGGAAGAGACAATCTCTCTGAGGGAAGAACTTAACAGACTCAGCCTCAACAGAGATTTGCTCGAACAGCAGCGTATCGAAACGGACAACGTTATCTGTTTAATGGAGAAGCAAAGAAACGATCTGGAATACGATATTGAAAAATTGCTGATCGAAAAGTGTGAGCTACAAGAGAGATTGGAAAAGATCTCTTCAAATAGCTTTTCCGACAAGGAAGAAGTGAAAACACTACAGGATCATCTCACAGAATCCGAAGAAGATCGGAAGAAATTGCGCTGTCAATGCAGCGAGCAGGCGAACGAATTGTCCATCATCAAGAAGGAACTAAATGTAATCGAAAAGAATCGCCTTGACTTGGAAACGGAGAATCTATCCCTCCGAGAGAAGCTTAAGTTCTTGCATATGGAAAAGGACAAAATCCAACAAGAGTTAGCTTGTGTCACTCGTGATCGGGGTGATATCCATAATCAACTTACGGCCACAAATCGAAAGAAAGAGTCTCTGAACGAGGAGCTAATGCGCACACGTCAGCGCTTGGAACAGGCAAATGAGACAAACAATCGATTGAATAGAAACTTGGAGGAAATGGTCAAGGAAGGCGAAGAGCGGCAAGTTTGCATTGAATTGCATGAAAAGGAATTGCAACGGCTTCAGGTGGGTTGGAGGATGAAATATTTGTGTTTGCCTATTTTACCTTACTCTTTTTCTCATAGGAACTTCTAGCATCCCTTCGAACTGAAAAGGAATCCCTAGAAGCAGTTCTTTTCGATACGAATACCACTTTAGAAGCAACAGTTGAAAAACGAGATCAACTGGAGCGTGAACTGCAAGAGGTATTAGTTAAAGAGGAAACCTTAAAGAACTCCGTTGCAAGGCTTACGAAAGAATTGGACAACTCTCAGCGACGTGCCCAAGAGATGAAGATCCAACTGACGAATGCTGCGCGTGCACAAGAAAGTGAATTGTTGCAGAAAATCGCTAGCCTCAAGGCTGCTGGAGATGAGAGTAGCAAAAAGTATGCCGATGAGAATCAACAGATTCGTAATACTTTGGAAAAACGAATGCAACAGGCTCTACAAGCGTTACAATCGGCAAAAGATGATGAAATAGATAAGCTGCAGGAACGCCTTGAAACTTTGCAATCAAATATCGAAAGCTTAGTGCAGCAGCAGGAAGAGGCCATGATTCGGGCGGAAAATGAGAAACAACAGGCTCTCTTAATGGGTAGGATATTATTATATGTCTTTAAAGGGTTTACAAACGGTTTTTTATTGTAATCTCCAGCACATCGTGACAAACAAGCAATCGCAGAAAAGCTGGAGGCAGTCAGTCGAGATTTGAAAGGAGAACAAGATGCCTTAGATCGCAATCGGAGAGAATTCGCAGCCAGAGATGAGAAACAACGAAATATCATAGCACAGTTGAAGGAAGAAGTCGTTGCCATACGCACAAAGGAAGAAGAAAATAAGTAAGCTATATTTAGTTAAATCTTAAGTCCGTCTTATTTTGAACTGTCGAACTGTCTCTTAGGATGAGACTAGAAGAAGAGATCAAGAGATTGGAGATAACCTTGGCGTCTATACGAGAAGAGCGGGACTCCCTGGGCCGACTTAGTGACGAGTTGAAAATGGACGTTCGTTTGAAGGAGGACAAAATCGACGGGCTGAATGCACACTTACAAGAGGCTCTGCGAAAGATCAAAGAAGGTATTTGACAACAAATTGATTCTACTAAATTTGATTCTTGCTATATTTACTTTACTTTTGATGGCACCAGATTGTAGGCAGGTTGATTTATTTTCACACCCCAATGAGAAACCGGAATTTTTTTAATTTACCTTTTAAATTATATGCAGATTAAATAGTATTTTTGCAAGATTCTACATCTACAGTCGTGGCCTATTTTTATCTGGCCGTATAGTTTTTTTAATTTGTATGCATTATGTTCATATATAACCGTAGGAATTCCGAGATCTCTGTGGAGGTCTTCATTGCAGATGTACGAAAATGACGAAGTCATAAGTAGTTTTCTTATTCATTGTTTTGCCTGGTTTTAAAACCATAATGACTTCCCCGAATGAGTTATACTCTAATCACAGCCTTCATTTTGCATTATGGGTAATTGCAAATGGCCATTTTTGAGGGTTTGCTCACTGAGCGTACTTTCTGGATCTCGCATCGCAATGATCGCAACCCTTTAAAATAAAAAAAATCTGTATTCAACTTTAGGCGAAGGACAAACCGAAGGACTGCGAAAAGAACTCACAGACAACCGTCGAGCACTGGCTGACAGTAATATCGAACGCGACAAGTACGCGAACAGCAATAAGGAACTACGGGACCATGTTAAACGAGTTGAGGGTGCGAAACGAGAGCAGTCAAGGGCCATTGAGGAGGCACTGCAAAAAATAGCCAACCTTGAAGACAGCAAAAACTCACTGGAGAACGATCGCACCCGTTTGAGTACTTTGCTAAAGGAGACTGAAAACAATTTGACTAAGACCAGCCAAGAGTTAACTTCCACAAGGAGTACATTGCAGAAGACTCAGATTGAGTTCTCACAGAAGGACGATGGGGAAAAAGAGTTACAAAACAAATTAACTGCCGAAACGGAAGCCAAGGAGCGTGCGCTGCAAGAATTGGTTCAAGTCAAAAAGCAGGTAAGACAACACATGCCAATTGGTGGAACGAAATTTGTTGAGCATAACATTCTAAACTATTTGATTTGAGGTTCACGTTTATAACATAATGATGTGTCGTTTTAGCTCGCTGACTTGGAAACCAATCTATGTGCCACCCGTCAAGAGTTGGGACGACTTCGCTGTCAAGCCGGTCAGGAGGAGCATAGGTTCCACAATCGGGAACAAGAGCTGGTGGCACGACTGGATGAGGGACGGTGTCGTGAGAAGCGCATTGAAGATCAAAAGCACAACCTAGAGGTTTGCTTAGCCGATGCTACCCAACAAATTCAAGAATTGAAAGCCCGGCTGGGTGGAGCAGATGGGCGCATACGTGCCTTAGAAGAACAACTATGCAACGTCGAATCCCATAAGCGAGACGCCGAGCATAAATTAAGCTCGATTGCGCATACCCTCCGTCGCATTGCTGGCATTCAGTTCGATGGTACTGTAAGCCTATCTCACAGATTAGTTAGCCCTTCACGACGCTTTAGTCCGGTTCGTAGTGGTTGTCACGATTTTGACACTCGTAGCACTTCGAATTGCCCCGATGGTCCAATGATTGATGTAGATCCCGATCTGGTTCGCAAGGGTGTTCGTAATCTTATGCATCAAGTTGCCCAAATTGAACGTGAAAAAGATGACTTCAAGGCCCAATTAAACACCACCAAAAAACACCTGCAGGATGCAGCCGATCAACAAGCAAAATGCGATAGTAAAGTGTCCAAGCTGCATCAAGTCTTGCGACATCTTCAAGAGGAGAAGAGTAACTTGGAGGGCCAACTAAATATCAAATCGTCCACCTTACAGTCGGTGGAAGATTCACTGCGTCAGAAGACTGATGAAGGGCAGCAGCTCCGTGAGAAATTGTCGAACTTAGAGCTGCAACTGAGTGCCGGTGCCGAAGAGAACAATCAGGCCGAGGTAAGCTATTATGTATAAAGTGTTTACCACACAAACTTAAATTAAAGATTTTCGCAATTATCATTCTTTTTAACAACCAAAGTTCAGCCGTTTAGATTTCTCTATGGAGATGATGAAATAGGATGCAAAATTTCAAGATCTCGTTTGTATTCAAATCGTTCCATGATTAATTTAATTTTTATAAACAAGTAAAGAAGGAAATTGATTGCATAATAGATGAGAAAAGATTAAACAGAGTTTCGCAATTTTTGTTTCCATATTTAAAGTGGGAGGTCAGAGTCCTCCCAAATATTGCAGTAGTATAGAAATAGATCCCTTTTGCGGTTCCCACACTGAACCAATATTAACAAATGAATTGTCAAAAGAAAAATATTTTTAGGGGCATATACATACATAATACCATATTTACATTTTAAAAATACATATTAACAATTTAAGAAGTTGCATTTTACTAACTTTATTATTATTATTATTGTCTTTATTATTAAGCAAATAATTACAATTAACAATATAAGGTATAGCACTAGCTACCAGGGCTTTCGGCTACGCAAATAAACTAAATGCTAAGCGAAACGTTATATTTATAGTACAAATTACAATGAGTTTTTAAGTTTTAGATATTTTTTATATTTATTTCTGTGGCGGTTTTTAGTAGGTGTACGAATGTGGCTATTTGCTGTATCGTTGATCTTCCGGCATTCCAATAGATGTCTTACTGTTAAATTGCGGTTTTCGTCGCAAAGATGGCAAATTTACTACCTTTAATTCCGGCTGCGCAAATGACGCCACCAAATAGAGCGGACGGAACGCCAAAAAGAGTTTTTGTAGAGAATACAATACCAATGGTTTCTTGTCAAACTATTAAAGATCAAAAATGGTTTAAAGCGTCCCCTAACTTGGGTTGCTTCGTATCGCGTTGAGAGGAACCTAACACATTCAATCGACTTTGCGCAAGCATTACTGTTGCAATGTTTTTGCACATTGAATTAAATAAATTAAATACATTTCAGGAACGTTTGGAAAAGTGTCGTCAACACGGCGCCAAGCTTGAGGCCGAAAAACGTCAACTACAAGAGGAGTTGGCTAAAATCGAAGGCAGAGCATCTAAATTGGATCTTCAACGAGTCGCCATGGAAGGTGACATCACCCGATTGCAAATGGTTCTGCAGGAAAAAGACTCGTCAATCCGACAGTTGCAAGAGCGACTGGAAAACCAAAATCGATCTTCTGCTCAATTAGAAGACCGGTGTGCATCACTTAAATCAACCGTTGATCAACTGAAAGACCGTCTTCAAAAATCTGCCCTCATTGAGACTGAGCTACGTGGTGAAATAAAGACACTTAGCAAAGAGCTATCTGAACAAGGTCACTCGTCGCAATCGAATCAAGACAAAATGAAAATGCTCCAGAAGAACCTACAGACGATAGAGAATGAAAAACGAATTCTGGCCGAACGGTTAGAAAATGCCCAAGGAAATGTCAACGAACTTCGACGTACTCAACAAGCACAACTTGATTCAGTGCAGCGTCTTCAAGAACAGGTCACAGAGCTGGAAGTCCAGCGCTCAGCTTTAGAGTCTCAACTGCGAATAGCCAAGTGGAAAGAGGAGTCTGGCGATACTAAGGGTGTCGAAATGGACAAGTATAGCGAAGACAACGATCTCAGTCGTCAGTTGAAGTCATCGCAGCGAGAGAAGTCAGAACTTCGGGGAAAGCTGCAGACCCTCAAAGATAAAATCAAGCAACTAGAGGGTGATCGCCAGAGCAAATTCTCGGCTACAGGTGGCGCTTTTGATCGATCGGAGAAGAGCTACTACGACACAGGGGATTACGACTCCAATCGTATGGAAAACGACAACTACATGAAATCGAGTGCGTATAGCTGCGGCCTGGATCACGCCGTAATCGAGCAAGAAACTCGAGACCTACGTCTGAAAGTAAGACGCTTGGAGACACTCCTTGCTGAGAAGGAATCCGAACTGGCAAGAGTCAAGACCAGGGTGCATGACAGTGCGAAATGCCTGGATGGCGATTCGGAGCGATATCGAAGTGCACAGTTGCACGCAGAAAAGTTACTAGACGCTCGTGAACAAGCTCATCGACAACAAGTTCTAAGGCTCGAAAATCAGGTAAGCTTAAAATAGTTGAGTACAGCATAGATAGTTTGAAATAAAATCTTGTAGATCTCAATGCTGAGAGAGCAATTGGCACAGGAAGCTAAGCGACGTCAGCAGTATATTCTGCGTAGCTCACGGGCGAACCGAGAAATGCAACACTTACGAAGCACTTTGGGTGACTCTTTGAGGCACGTGTCACAGCACCCATTGGATCCGACTCTTCTCGAAACAGAGTCTCGACGGTGAGTTAACACATTTTTGTTTGTATAGTTAAGCAAGCAATTTGCCTTCATTCTTTCCCTTTTTAGCTTGGACAACGCCGTTTCGATGAGCTTACCACCATCATCCTGTCGTGACTATGATCGCAGCTTGAGTCCCCACAAATAAATTCGACAAACGACCTACGCGAAGCCCGTATAGTCACTTCATACACTGCCATTTATACAAATATCATATCAAATATTTTATCGTGTGTGTTCAAAGTAGTTTTTTTTTTTTTTTAAATTAGTGTAAATAGATTCAGAATATCAATTCAGTGACATTTTGGACGAATATTTAAAAGTTTGGATGTATCCAAGTCCAAGTACAAAATATCAGAGTAACCTTTGCCTCGATGAGACTCTCGAGAATATTGTGCCCAAACAACATTTTTTTTTAAATGCATTTATCCAGGATACTATATGTGTTCCATTAATGTAAGTCGTAAACTATTTATTCACCTAGTCATCACACTATTTACAACATACTTATTTATACTGTATACATATGTCTCCATTCTCATGTGTAAATCTCGATCAAAAACTATGATCGTTCATGTAAGTTATAATAAATCACAATGATACACATTTTAGAAGACAGAATTTATTGTTATTTAGTGCTCTTAGGAGGCAGTTGCATTATTGCATATGATGAGAGACAGACGAACAGACATCGTAGCAAAAACAATAAGGTTCCGTTTTGTCTCTATGGGAACGGAACCTTAAAAAGGCGATAAGAAACTGGAGCCGAACGTAAATTGATTTTTCAATGTAAAGGATATGGGGAAACGACAAATATTAAACTAAATATGTTAACTAACACGCCTTTCAATTGGTCACAAGCCAATCGGAAGATGGGTAACTTGTTATAAGAACTAAAAGAAGTTGTGATGTCATCTTCATACATCAGACACTTCGATTAAAACGTTACGCTGGACTGAAGTACATACCTACCTCTTTGCTCTAGATATATAACGCTGATCTTGCGATATTGGATACGAGGTTTCGCCTTGTTATTTCCAAATTGATTGTGACTTCAGGACGGTCCATGGGTGGGTTGGTCGCCCATTTTAATTTGTCGAACAGTTGACGAACTGTCTCTTCTTTGCTTTAAATAAAACCAAGTTTTCTTTCCCCAGTTTAAATTTGTTTTCAGATCTTTGATCGAATCTTTGCTTTCATAGGCATAGAATTTGCCTTTCCGTTTCCATTACCTTAGATAGCAGGGTATTGGACGGTATTTCACTGGCTTTATTTTTTCATTTTTTGGGAATCTGTTGAACTCGAGCGAAAGAAAGAAAAGTATTCTGGCAGTACGAAAAAGGTGCAAGATGGAATTCGGTCTGGTTTGGTTGACTTTTTACAATCCAGTTCTTTAAAGACTTATTACTCGTGATCGAAATAGTACAAAAAAATAGATTTTTTTTTGTTAGGACGGTTGTGACCGCCAATCCTAGAATGTATTGTTTTTCGCTACGGTGGCTAGCCTGCATTTTGTGAGGCTTATTCTTATGATGGCAAATGCCATTGATGTGATTGGATCTTATTTTCCGAATATTACAGAAATGAGTAGTTATTTTGCCACTTCTGGTTTCAGTGTTTTATCTGTTTGAGTTTTTCTGTCGTCTTGCTTGCTGTTGTATGCCGTATGTATGCTGAACGTGAATCCCTTAAAATACCCGATATGAAGACTATTTAACCTCAGGAAGCCGCAAATTGACTTGCCTGCCCGTGTTGCATTTGGAAACCGGGACACGGGGCCTATAGGATAAAAATGAAAAAAAAAAGTCTACTTGTTTTTTTCTGTCGGATTTCAATCGTTGTTACTTTCTATAACTGTTATTAATCGTGATTACCATGCCCGGTTCTTGGCATCATAATGGATATCGAAAACGCAGTATGAGCGGTAAATTAGCTTCAGGAGGGAGAGTCTCAAATGTAGCCCTTATTGTGATTGTCGATCAGCGATCGTCACGACAATAATTTTCGATTGCGTTGATTGATTTCAGCTATTCGTAGGCACAACATTTTTGCACTTCCAACAGAAAGCATCGATCAGACATTTGTAATCAACTACAAGCGACTGTCAAATATAAATCACAATCGACAATCACAGTTCTCAATTGATCGACAGTTGTCGATCAACGATTAACTATCGACACTCACAATAGGGGTCTGTATGTCGCAATTCGTATCGTATCGTTTTGTCGCGGCGTGCTTTTCGAAACCGTCTGGGAACACTTCCAGGAAACAAAGAACACCTTGATTAGGAAGAAACAGAGCAACAACTGCGCAAGAAGACCGGTATATACGAATATACCGTAACCGACCAAGGGGCTAACTATGCACTTCGCCGCGAATCGCATCATTTGCGATTTATTCAGTTCGCTTCGTGGCGAACATGGCACCTATATGCAAAACGATTGTTTGGAATGTCGACTTTTCAAGAAAATCACAATATTTTTCGCTACCGTTTATTTTTTGTTCACCATTCAAATGCACCGCTGACAACTTAATTCGCCATCGAAACATCAATAATTGCATTTCACGTCTAAAATGGAGTTCGCATTTGCATTCGAAGTGCGATAGTTTTCGCCGGCGAAATGAATAGTACCAAAATGTGAAATCGATAAAGATTGCGCTTCGCGTCGAAGTGCATAGTTAGCCCCCAGGCCTTATCAACTGCGGCATTCTACTGACACTCAAGTAAGTGATCAAACGGTATGTAATCGACTCCATGAAGATGGTAAATGGTCCAAAATGCGTTCTATTCGAGCGAAACTGACAACGCCACATCGATCATGGACAACTAAAGGATTGTACTCTTTACAGACGAATGCAAGGTTAAGTTTACGCGTGGGGAGAAGGCAAGGTGAATGTTCTACCGACCCATGCACGAAACTGATCGTTTTGTGGGCCCAAGTGGTATGGTATGAACTGGAATAAGCTTGTTATGCAGAACAGAGCTCATACTTTGGATGAGGGTGCCGTAACCTGTTGTGATTCCACTTTTACAGAAAGTGATTCCTGCAATACAATGCTCACCCGCATATGACCCGTATTACACTTAAGAGCTCTTTCTGATAGCAATATTACAGTCATGGCCAGCAATGAGCGCAGACCTCAACGCCGCCGAGCATTTATGCGACCAATTGAAAAAGACGCCTTAAAGAGAACCACCGCCATGTTATTGCTAACAATAAACAAAAGCTCATTAACTCGTTAAAAAAGTATCTTGAGAGCGCATACCCGAAAAAAATGCTACGCATCTCATCGAAAGCGTACCAAATAGGCGAAGATAGTGCATACGCAGCAGAGGAGACCCTGCTCGCTACTAAGCAAAACATTTAACGATTCATAACAGAAAAATTGGTGTATACAAAACTTAACTTTTTTATAATTTTTCCTAAATATTTTTGCAGATGTAATTTGAATAAAAAAAATATATGGATTGCATTTTTCAAAAGAAGAATGCCAACAAATATACAATAGTAAAAAAATATTAACATACTTACCACAGTCGAATTTAGCTTTAATGTTTTATTTATTTTCGCAAAGCGTTCTTCAAGCAATCGAGTTTATTTAATAAACCAAGTTTATCACTAGGGTTAAAGTCTTCACTAGTCACTATTTACTTTATGCCTACATTGTTTACACAATTCATATTTAATCTTTTTTAAGTAACTCTTCGAGTTTGTTAACAACTGCTGACATGTTAGCTTTTTGGTCAGTTAGCTTTGCAACTTCTCCAACTATAGCGAATAGCGCTTTCGCTTTGCCATCCTTATAACTTTTTGTTGCCTTTGGATTTTTCTCTATTGCGAGAAGACAGAATTTTTCAATTTCCTTTGGATCAGTTATTTGTTTCAAATTCTTTCTTATAATAACCTGGAACGCAAAATAATTAGACAACGACAAACGAAAATGATTACGCTTACTTCATTGGCAGCTAATTCAGGGTTTCCATGAAGTTCTTCAATCAGACTTCGAGCCGAGTTAAGATTAATCTCTTCCTCATGTAGTTGCTTTAAAATATCTTTAAGATGGTCTGCAGACACTTTACTAAAACAAGATCGTGCAAGGTTATTGGAAAAAGAGTAAGATATGATTTCTTACCATTCTTCAACGCAAATGTTAGCCTTATTGCAGAATGTTAAAATATCATTGATTAGGAAGTTCGCCACTAGCCTTGTGGGAATTTCAGGCAGTACTTTCAGGACGTTGGTGAAATAGTCTAGAAGGATTGGTTCATTCTACAATAATTAATAACATCATCGTACAAATGAATAAAAAACTATGTACTCACAACTAGAATAATGGCAGTTTCTTGTCCGAGATGATATTGATTCATTAGATTTTGACGGATAGCTTCTGGAAGGTCAGGTATTTGATCTGCAATTTTAGGTACCGAAATGATTTCAGCTCGGTTAAGATTTCCCTCAACATCGACGCGCAATGGTGGAAGATTTGGTTCGGGCATAAAACGATAATCCTGCAAAACCTCCTTATCACGCATCGCAACTGTACGTTTCGATTCTGCGTCCCACGATCTTGTTTCGTTGCTGATGGATCCACCGGCCTCTTTTATTTCGATTTGTCGGTGGACTTCGTAGGTAACGGCCTGGGCAATGCTGCGTACAGAACCTATGTTCTTTACCTCTGTCCTCGTGCCATAAGGTTGGCCATCCTGATGAATGGAAATGTTGGCATCTACACGCAGTGCTCCCTCTAAAATTAGGGTTTAATATAAAGGCACACAATTATTGCGGGAAATATTTACCTTCCATTTTGCAAGAACATGTTCCCAGAGCTTTAAGGATTAAAATCAATTCTTTTATGAGGGATGCTGCTTCTTCACCAGTTTCAAGATCTGGCTCGAAAACCAATTCCATAAGTGGTACTCCAGCTCGATTAAGATCAACTAAGCTCCTGGGGGATAGATAATCGGATCGTTAATAGACCAGAAGCCTACATGAACTACCTTAGCAATATACATAATGGTAGCTGCTCTTAATATCGCGATCCACCAGCTTAAAAAAACAAGTTAAAGTATACTCCAAATCAAATGATTGCCCAGCGACTAGAAGTATGTACAATAAAATCAGTGCCTACCCTTACAGCGTAAAAACGATTTGCCAATTATTATGGACAGCTTGATTTCCATATATAATGTAGATCAGTAAAGGTGGTGAGAAAATACATCTTGTGACTCTATGTGAAATGTTGAGCGCAAATAAGTGTTGCATGTGATTAAGCCACGATTATCTTTGAAATACCAGCACTCAAGTTGAAGCCCATAACAATACCCGATGCAACCATCTAAATATCAATTTTTTGAATGCGGCACCAAATGTGGCATTCATTTTCTGATGTTTGCGTCACGAAAGTCAAAATTCCTACCCATTTAATAAATGCATACCTTTTCAGTGAATCATCATGCAATGATTTACCACTGTCCTGTTCTAATTGCAACTGATGTAGACGCACAGTCTTTCGATATGACTTCGCCTTTCCAGGCACCACGACAGGAAAATTGACTTCACCCTTATTAGCCAAAGCAGCTCTTTGTTGAGTGATTTGGTATCCTGCCTTAAATAGGATAACATTAACATTTCGTAAAATTTTCAATAATATCATACTTACCGGCAAGTCAGCATAAAAATAGTGTTTTCGATCGAACATTGAAACTGGATTTACTTTGCAATTTAATGCTAATGCTGTTTTTATACCTGCTTCAACGCATCTTTTATTTAGAACCTACGGGGGTAATGTAGTTAAATTTATTTTATAGGTATTTAACTCTTTGATTTACCGGCAAAGTTCCTGGTATAGATGCATCAAAAACAGAGACAGCCGAATTAAGCGGAGCCGTAAACGCGGTGGAACTTCCAGAAAAGAGTTTCGAGTTGGAAGATATTTGTGCATGCACTTCAAGGCCAACTACACTTTTCCATTTGGTGCTGAAGTAAAAATGAAATGCTGAAACATATTGCTATATAATAAACAAAATATTTCAAATACCTTGGTACTTTTTGTTTACTTGTGGAATAATGACAACGTGAATAAATACCAAAACGAATTGTTTTATTTCCGCACTTTTTTAACATTTTGACTTCGAAGCTATGCAATGTTTGTCCAAATTATGTACCGCACATCCGTACCGTATTCCGTATCGTAATGTTATAGGAGGTTATTCCAATTGCAAATGTCAAAGCTATAACACCACGTTCAGGCGAATAGGGTTTTTTTGGATCAGTGTTCGTTGTGATTGAGATCGATTTTTCTTCGGTCAATTTTTCCCTTCACATAAAGGGGTACCTATTCATGCAACGTCGGTCGTAAAGCCTAGTACACTGCTGTTGTGGAACGAAAATCTCATACAAAAGTGACAGAACGAAATCATGAACGAAAAATTGATGGCAGAAAGTGGATAATTGTAGTAGATTTTCCGGGACATTAATTGCATTAATTGAAAATGTTACATTTAATTTTTTCGGGTTTTATTGAATTGTTTATTGTCGTTCTCTCGGTTTTCTTCGTCGCTCAATTAGCGCAAGTGGTAGTCACTTGGTCAATTGAGAAAAATCGAGGTGCAAGTTCACTTCCTGACAGGGGAAAACAGAAGTGTCTTCCCAAGTGGATATATACGGAGAATTGACTGTCAGAATTCAAAACTATTCAAACAATCACTTAAAGGAGTCTGATGATGAAGTAGTGGTGTAGTTCGAAATAGCTATCATTCCTACCAAAGTGACTGTGTCTACGAGTTGTTGTTAATGTAATTCTCTCTAACAATAATTCAGAGAATATAGTTTTTATTGTTGTTGTAATGATATCGTTTACTTGGTAAGTTTACAACGTAGTAAATTTTGTAAAGAAAATCATTTACCACAAGATGGTAAACTTACGACGAGGTCAATATGTAACATTTTACACTTGAAATAAAGGCGCGAAATCGGAAAAAAATTACTTTGCATGCGTTTATAATACTCTTGATGTTATTATAAATAGAAATTACACATTTCACTATTGTAGTGTAGGATAATTAATTAATCCATCAAATTGTATTAAGAAAACAAGTTTTAAAAGAGTTTAAATAACGAAATTTCCAATTCCAAACAAAGGATATTTTCGTCCGCGCAAAAAGTTTGGAATTGGAATTTCGTTATTTAAACCCTTTTAAAACTTGTTTTCTGTGTCAAACAGCGTGCAGTTGTTGTAATTGCGTGTTAAAAATTCTACTTTACTTTACTTTATTTCACTGAGATGTGCAATAAAACAGACCTAATATCAGGAAGATGACTCACCACCATTAGCACAATGCACATTACCATCAGTGCAGCAATAGCGAAGAATCACCACTCCACGCAATTTAGGCCGCCATAACTCTTTTTTATGGAGATTTGTGGTCTCTTTCTTACAGATCATTAGCATTGCCTATAGTAAGCGGATCTCTATGAAGTCATGGAAAAATGGCGTGGGGTGGTAATGTAAATCCAGCATCAAAAGAAAATTCGATTTCACATTAGAAGAAGTAATAAATGCGGATGCGGACGATATTTTTGTTGTTGTAATGATGTCGTATGTAATGCCCACGTTTTACATTTTCATAAACTTCTATAATTTTAATTATAATTGCTTTCAATTACAAAATACAAATTCTTGTTGTTGTTAAATATTCGATTGGAGAATGTAATGTAGAGCAGGAATCTGAGAATCCCAATCGAACATAGCGTAAATTAAACGAACATAACCAACGTAATCCTCCCATCGACAGATCATCACCTTACGTCAATTGACATTTGACTGTCAGAAAAAAAAAATAAGCACAAATGAAAGATTTTCAACTTTTCACAGAATGGGAACTAGAAAAATAGGCAAAGATGGTTTTTAATGGTTTTTCATTTCAAAAAGAATAGTACGAAACATTTTATCCATTCTTTCGCTAGCCCAGACAAATTTATTTAGAAAACCTCTTTTTAGTAGTAAGCAAACAAATTTTTACAAAGCGTCGATAAAATCCATTAAAATTTGTTAGCAGTGAAAATATGATAATTTCAAGATTGTCGAGAAAAGTGCGTAGAAAAAATTTCAAATTTTTGTGATATATAACATTTCTGCAATACTAACGATAGGACAACCGAAAAACAGACACGCGTTCCCCAATAATTAAACCAATAAGATATGGGAACTGAGAAACTATTTAATGATCTTGAGTCGAATCAGTCACAAGAATGCGAGGAAGCCAAAAAGAAACTGATGGATCTGTTTAATCAGAGTGAGTGTGTTGTTGTCGTCGTCTACTTTGTTATGACTAATTTCTGAAAATTTGTTTTTATTTTTTGTGTCATTTTTAGCTAAGGATACATGGCTGGTCCATGGCATGATGGACTACTTTTATAAAACAGGTTCTCAGCGCATCATGGAGGTTCTTGTGAAGGTGCAGTCACCACATGATAACTACATTTTTGATAAGCTCTCCGAGTGGCTAAAGATTTCCAGCCATCGACTGCAAGCCCTAACTTTATTTGGTTTTGTTGTTCGCAAACACCCAACATGGCTGCATAAAATCAAGGACCACAAGATCATAAAAGACATCCTTAAATTGTTACAGGTTAGTTGATTAAATCGTTTTTCCGAGTTCACTGTATTCCTTATTGTACTTTCAGAATGAAAAAGAAATTGTATCGTTGATGAGCGCTTTGCTTTGTATTGTTACCCTTCTGCCTATCATACCGATGATTGTGTCGACGTTTTTACAAGAACTGTTTGAAGTGTTTGGCCATCTGGCATCGTGGAACAGTCAAAATCCGAATAAGCTGACCGGAGACAAACTGGTACATCTGCAACTGGGGCTACAGATGCTGTTTCATCGACTCTATGGCATGTATCCGGGCAACTTTCTAACGTACCTGAACGAATTTACGAAAAAGGAAAAAGGTGCAATTTTTCAACATACTATCAAGCCTTTGCTCGACACGGTCCGTGTGCATCCGATGCTTGTCACCGCTACTCCCGAGATGGAAAAGAACGCTGCGCGCTGGAAGTATCGAGAACCTCATGATGTGGTTGTTGAATGTGCTAAACTCTCTGTTGCCGATCAGGTAGGAAATGTTTTTTTCTATAATAAGTATGACAATTCGGGAGTACATATTGCGCGTTTAGTGTCGATATGAACGTGTTCTCAATAGGGATTGCCGACTTTTTTCATCAGACGTTGACGATGTTGTCTGTATTTCCTTTCTGGCGAGTAAGCACCACACATGCACCCCATCTTGGTGCAAGTGGCGGCTCTCAACGGACGTATTCCATACAGTTCCATTTGCTGGCCATTAAATTCGACATCCGTTCTCAATCGAATATTCCGACCTTTTACTATTACACCTATCATACTTGTCCGCTGTCTAGCGTATTTTTTAGCACGTACTTTCTTGCACTTGTGTTCAGAACGCCTTTGGTTCTTGCACATACATTTTAACCCAACTACCGAAAATACTTGAATTTTAGGAATTTGTTTTGTCTATTCCCCTGCAGATATTCTTCGGACACGTTTAGATAACATTGTGCGGTTTTAATCTCATATTCAATTATTAAATCTATGGTTTGATATTAATCGTCTTCCTAATTAACTTCTGCATTTATTTTCAGGAACTTCACACCGAGTACGTCCGTTCGCACGACACCTCGATTTCAGTGATCAGCCAACCGCTTTGCCAGCACAGACCAATGGCGGAATATTCTGGTATTGCTTCTCCCTTTCAGTCACTAACCGATCGCGAACACCTGTCGGAGTTCAAAAAGGGCGACACGCTCTGGAGCCCATATACCGAGATAATTTCGTTGACCAGCAAAATGCCTCACACCCCAACGCCTAGCTTTGGGGTGCCCATGAGCAGTGGCTCGTCCAGCGGTGCAATGGGAGCAATTATGGGTGTTACCGGTTCTTCGCCACCTGAAGCAGCGGTCGAGGCGACCCCTGAAACAACGCCCATGAAAGAACTTACCATGAAGCCAACCAACAATGCAGTCTGCGCTATTTTCGGGCCGAGCCAACCAGCCTCACCGATGCGAAGGGATCCCTGCACTCAATTCACGTTCCCCGAATCACCTGGATCCAGTTCTAACCAACAGGCTCTTACCGACCAGACAACTATCAATAAAATCTCAACTAAGTTGTATGATCAGAAGATGCAGCACGTTCTTAACGATCGCCATCAAATGCGTCTTAACGCTGTCTATACAAAGTCATCGTCAAGCCCCTTAAATGTTGTAGCTGATATGGTGTCGATGAATGATTCTAACAATGGTACACCACAATTCGATTCGCAGTCCATAAGTCAAGAAGACGAAGAGGTGCGAGACCTAACGAGCAGTGTAGTCCAACGTGTTGATACCGCATCAGCGGCAGCAGAAGACATCGCCAAGCGGTGCCTCGATTGCGATGAGACTGAACAGTCACCCTGTTCTGTGGGAGGTGTTCAAGTGGCGTCCAACCGTTCTGTGCGAACATTGATAAGACGAAATCGTCTGACAAGCTATTGTCACAACGATTCTAGTTACAATAATGTGAATTCAAATGATGAACTGAACGGAATCGACGCAAAACGAGCGAAGGTGCGTCGCACTAAATCATGTCCCACCATTGATGGTATCACGAAGGGCGTTACCACTACCATTAAGAAAGATAAGTCCGAAAAGTCGCAGTTGCCCAATAGCAAGCTGACTGCATATTCAATTGGACGGACTGGCGCCTATAGGAAGCAATCATGTACGACGACCTCTCGAGTTACGCAAACCATTCAAACTTGGCCGAAGAATTACGAGTATACGCTCTTCGAATTGATATCCGAAAACAACAAGCTGCGTAGTGATTGCAATGTTTTGCAACCACAAGAGCTTTTGAATCAGTATGTGGATCGGACGGTGAAGCTAAAGGATCCCGGCTATCGCTTAGATCAGGTAATATAACATTCATTTGTCGTAATTGTGTTCTGTCCTCATCCTCATCCCTCCAGTTCTTGAGTAAATTAATATTGGCTTGTGACTATTTAAGTCGAAAGTTTTCTATCATACTGTCTTTGTTGAAACCCAATTGCACCACTTAATTATCATTGTTCCTTTTGTTTCCTTTAAATTAGGAGAACTTTCAGCTACTATGCCTTCATCTACAATACGAGCAATACCGGCGAGAAATTCACGCAGAGCGTAATCGCCGGCTAATGGGTCGTAGCAGGGACATTCGCAGCCTCGAACGTGAACAGGATCGTCTAAAAGACAGCCTGAAAACTTACGATGAGGAGAACCGACGTCTGATGCATCAAATCGATAATACAACTAAGCTGGCCAACGAAAACGAGCGAAAACTCACCGACGAACTGAACTGTGTCAAAGCTAGATACCAAGAGGAACTGGACCACAAAAAACTGCTGCAATCGAACAATGAGACGTTGCAGTGTCGACTGAACGAAGAGATTCAAAAACGTACGGAACTCACCTACGAGGTGGACTCGTTGCGTGGTCAAATCTTCGATATGCGCAACGAGATGCAACACGCTCAAATACAGGCTGAGCTGGGTTTACAATGCAAGCAAGAACTATTGAGATTGGAGTCCGAGTTTCTTGTAGTGGGAGAGGTACAGATGAAGCTGCGCGATCGCATGGCCGAATTGGACAACCTTCGCGCACGCGACGAAGAAATAAACCATTTGCAGGAGTCCTACAATATAGAGATTAAAGGTATGTAACGGGGATAGCCAACTTCGGCTGAATATTAATTGTTTTTTGGCAGATCTGAGACGTGCCTTGGACGAGAAAGTTTCACAGTTTGAGAGCGCCAAACACAAACTGGGCGAACTTCAGACACAGATTGTGAACAACGAGAAAGTAGTGACCGATCAAAAGCGTCTGCTAAAGACCGTCAAGGATGAGTACGAGGAGAAATTTAAGGTAACTATTGTGATATAAGTATTTATTTCAATATAATGTACGTATTTGTTTTTTTTTCAGGCATTGAACTCGAAATACGAAGTACAGAAAACTGTCATACTGCAAATGGAGGAGAAGCTCATGGATTTGTATAGAAATCAGACTCCCGCCAGCCTGGCGGCCTGTTCTCCAGACACCGATCGGACGGGTAGTACCAAACTCACCATACCTTAGTATTTCACTAGATTTTCATTTTGCAGACATAGCCTCGTCGATGGAAAGAAACTCCCCGCTTTCGACGTCGCTGGCATCGAGCGAAAGCCTCCCGGCCAGCCTGCGATCGGTCACTGAAATAAGAAACCTGCAGGCGTTTGCTGAACCGACCAATACTGCCGGGTGTAGTACTGCCACCAATATCCCACTGGGTCACTATAGGTATTCTCAGCGCTATTCACCGACTGTTGTGGAAGCGAGGGCTGTGGTAGGGGGTGACGCCTCTTCCGAAGCCACTGCAGCCACAAACGCATCGCACACCTTAGACATCCCGGTATCAGTAGCCAGTAACAGCCATTTCCAACCGCAGCAGCAGCAACAACAGCCGAAAAATATTCCTCAGAGTCAGAATCCACGAACCGTGATTTCGTTGGTGGACACCGAGTAAGGGAGACCAAACACAAAGCCTCCCACCCCACCCCCATCCTTTCTTACTCGCTTTCTATCTACTTATGTATCTCTCTCTCTCTCTCTCTCTCTCCATTTATAGCTTTAATAAGCATACAAGTTCCCACTAACTTATGCACACAGACCACGTAGTTAGAATGGAGAAAGAATCAGAATGGCTGTTCCGATAAATCGAAGAAGAATCCAGGAATTAAAAACAAAAAAGTTTCTTATTTTTATAACAGAAAAACAAAACAAAGCGAAAAGATAGTGAACACAGTTAAAAGAGGAAAACAAAGTTTAATTACATTTAATGAATAATTATTATCTGTTAGAAAAAAAAAACGGAAAAACTGAAAAAAACTTTTTATTTTGTTTAGGAAACACACAAATCGAAAACGAATGTTATTTTCTCTTGTTGGGCCTTATAATGTAGCAAAAGAATTCTATTGTGTTTAAAAAGAAATTACGAAATACGATTTATGGAAGATATTACAAGATAAACAAACAAAACTAATGAAATTTATATATATAACGAAGTAAGAAAACAAAAGGAATGATGATAACACAAACAAAATGATAAAGAAAAGTAAACTTTTTTGAAAATATATGCAAATTAATATAAAACATACATACACGTCCGTAGAATTTGAGTTTTTTTAGGTAAATAATCGTGTCCTGACTGACCGCCTATGTTTTGCCAAAGACCCCTATTGTGAGTGTCGATTGTTGATCGTTGAGCGACAACTGTCGATCGATCGACAACTGTAACTGTCGATTGCGATTGATATTCGTCGATTTGACAGTCGCTTGGAGTCGATTATAAATGTCTGGTCGATGCTTTCTCGTGGAAGCGAAAAAATATTGTGCGTACGAATAGCTAAAATCAGTCGACAAATGTCGTGATAATAAGGGCCAAAGTCTGTATATTTATATTCACTTTATCATTACTTTGTCATTAAATCGGTCGAGTAGTTTGTAGTTGTGGTACCTCCCATACAAAACCAATATTAGACCCATGTGTTTGGCTATAGTACTCAAGAGCTGTGCACCAGAACTTGCATTTATACTAAGATTTTTAACATGTCGTAGAAAACGTTTCCTTCTTGCTGGAAGACCTCTCGCATTCCAAAGGAAGGGAGGAAATGTCTGCCACAAAACTATCGTCCAATAGCGTTACTTTCAATGCTCTCAAAAGTAATGGAAAAGGCAATAAATGTCGAAATGATCAAATATCTAGAAGGCCACTGATTAATTAGTGACAGGCAATACGGAATTCGGAGCGGAATATGGACGCAAGCAATTGAACAACACGGCGAATCCAGAGCCGTAGCCTTAGACATATCAAAAGCATTTGACCGAGTCTGGCATAGAGCCCTATTAGGCAAGTTAGCGTCTTATGGATTACCACAACAACTCTGCGGATGGATGCAACATTTTCTTTTGTGAAGATCGATCCAAGTTGTTGTAGATGTTCTTTCTCCAACTCTATTTCTTCTCCACATCAGCGATATGCTTGGATTGACAAATAATGATATCTACAGCTTTGCTGATGACAGCACTCTTATATCCTCCATCTCGAACAGTGGGCCTGTGAATACGGCTACATCACACAGTCAGAGATGTGAACAAATTAGTTCTCTAAATGATGATCTGGACAAAATCTTGAAGTGGGCAAAAGACAACTTGGTTGTATTTAATGCAAACAAGACACAGCTCACAACATTTTCTAGGAAAAATGCATCAACAGTTCATCAGATCTAAATGGATGACCATTCAATCTATCCCAAGGACTCAATGCACCTTTTAGGAGTCACAGTCAATTCAGGAATCATATAGCAGGACCACATATCCTATATTGCAAGATCGGCGTCCGCTAAGGTAGCTCAACACCTATTTAGAGCAAAGAGGTACTTTAGCCCCCAGCAACTTCTCCTTCTTTACAAAGCACAGGTTAGACCAGGCCTGGAAAATTGTTCCCATATATGGAGCTCGGCCCTAAAACATTCACTTAACCTACTTGACAGCATACAGAGACGAGCAGTTCGACTTATTGGAGACGCTACATTCACATCTAATCTACAACCGTTGCGGTGCACAGAAGACAAGTCGCTAACCTTTGCTTGTTCTAAAGGTACTTCCATGACATTATCCCTTGAAATGCAACTTCTGGGCGCCCCACGAGACAGGCAGCTAATGCACATGACCTTACAGTACACTTGACAACCGCGAGGACATCAACTTTCCAAAACTCCTTCTGTTACAGGACAAGCAAACTTTGGAACTCGCTTCCTGGGGATATATTCCAGAAGGCTACAATTTGCGGCAATTAAAGTACAGAACTAACATACATCTGCAAGCATCTCGGGCGCTGTTGAAGCGTTATAGGTTCGCCTTTCCCGGGAGAAGTACCGTCAACTACCCAACTTTAACCGGGCCCCTAATATTGACCGACAGCAGGTAAGTTTTTCAGCGCCTCCAGTGCCCAAATGAATCGAACAAACTCATTTTTCTCTTCAGACAATTGACTCATCGGCTAACAACATTGAACAAAAAGAGCTACTTCTGTCTTTTCGGATTTTAAACTCAACTAAGGCAGTAACTGTTAATACTATAAGCAATTACTTACTCTGCTGCTACATACAAACTGTTTTCAGAATTTGATGAAGTTTATTCGTAGAATGCTTTATCTAGTCATTAGACGAGATTTCCATATGGTGACGCAACATACTGTCCGAATATTAGAGTAAATGAGAAACCACATTGTTCAGTGCACAACGCTCTTTATAATAATTTATGTACATAACTTTTAGTGCTTACGCTTTATTAAATTGAATGGTTAATTCTATAGAATGTGATAAATACTTAATAGACCTCGGATCACTAGGTGATTTGCGTTCTCTAGAACAACTACGCGACTGAATTAAATCAACCAACCAGAGGCCGGCTCTAGATAATTTAATAGTCTTCCATGGAGAGCCTTAATGGGGATCGAGTTCCTTCTGTTTACTCCATGATTCCCTTCAGGTAATTGGTGTTCGCCTTAAGGTACTTAATATCGCCTCTTAGTTGAATAAATTGCCTCACCACCGACTTATCCAAGTAGTTCTATCATGAGGGATCCCATTAAAGTCGAAATGTCAAACACATACTTTCGTACTTACCAAAGTATCTCCCGTACATACTTCAAGTAAATTCTCCGGCTTTACCAGCAGCAGATTGCACAGTGCATGCAAAATATCAAATAATTGAGTGACCAGTGGGCTGTCCAACTCTCGGATACACTTTCTGTACTCGTTGACATCACATATAGCACACATAGCACCAGCCGCACTGAACTGCAGCGTCAGCAGGTGATCATAGATAACTCGGTGCAGACGCACGCCGAATTCGGTGAGAACATTCTGTAAGTTCTCTCCGTCGACACATTTCTTCAACTGAGCTATGGCTGGTTGAAGGTTTTGTACAACGCTCACGCATGCCTAGATAAAGGAGTAATAAAATATAGGTACCCAACTTTGGAGTAAAGTTACTCACAGCAGATGCGAGCGTATCCACATCCTCCTCTGGCTTAAAGTCGGTTTTCTTTTGCTCGGCCTGCAAGTAAACTTTTACCCAACCAATTACAGCGTTGATTGCACGATCCAGGCCAGTGTCCAGCTTCTGTTCGATTTGTTCCATCATCACACGCTTTTTGAAGATGTAGTCCGAATATTTTGGAGTGTTGCTAAGGGAAAAATTCTGGTTAGACCTAAGATATTGCGTACTACTGTAGTGTCCTACATGATACATGGAACTACGCTGTCAGCATACAACTTCTCCAGAAGGTGCACAATGATGTTGCTCTTCTGGACGACATCAAAGAAATAGATCTGGGGAAAGACTTTATTCTCACTTAGAGGGATCGCCTGTAAGCCCAGTTCGAGGGCATAATTAACGTGTTCATGCATTAGGAAACGCAGAAGGATGTCGGTAAGTTTAAGAATATTTGTAGCCAGTTCTGTGTCCTTGGATAGCAGGCGACAACGTTTAAGTGAAGCCTTCGCTTCTTGCAGCAAATTAATGGCCAACTCTTCGGAGAGGAATGTTTCTCCACCATAGTCCTCGATCTGAGCAATATTAATGTTAGCTCTGGTTCCAATCAGTGCCTGCATGTCGCGACGAAGATCCTGGAATCGTTCAGACTGCTTCTTTTGATGCTTTTTGCTCGCATAGTAACGTTCCAGCTCAACTGTGCACTTGTTCTTGAGGAAGCTAGTCTCGATTTCTATGTAGTTGGTTAGGTGTTTGGCGAATATGTGCGAAGTTAATTTGTTCAAAAGGTCATCGTCCGCTTCAGTCATGAACTCCTGAAGTTCTGAAGAGAGCTTAACTGTTCTAAGGGACAGAGAACAATTTGAAAAGCATGGAAATACGCTTTTGAGTGGTCTTACCTCGAATACAGTTCGTAAAGCGTCCGAAGGTGTTTCTCTTCATCCTTTTTGTCTTCTAGTTTAGTGTGAGCATACTGAAGAAGTTTCAGTTGGTAGATATTAAGAATGAACTTGGACATTACTTGATTTGGATTGGCGAAGACTTTTTTTATAATATCGTAGTGATGCTTGCACAGTGGAAGAATACCAATGTAGATATCTTTGCCACCATATGGAGTCTGGAAGAATAGGGAATAATGAAATAGTTGAAAAGTTTAGATCGATATCAGAAATCAAATGTTTGGTAAAAGATGAAAAAATTATAAAATTCCATTTAAATTCACTCACCATTTGACTCTGTTCGATGTATGCATCAATACACTGTGCATATCCTTTGAACTGCGACAAAATATTTGCGATGGTTTTCATTTTTTCAATATCCTCACTCTTTTGAGCCGTTGCGAATTCCTCTATTAGTTTACGTTCAATCTCATCGTATTTCTTTTCGATTTTCTTTCTGGCTTCACCGAATTTCTCCTCGGGTAGGTCTTGTGCAATTGTATACAATTTTTGAATAATGTCTGCCGCTTCATACAATTTTGTTTTATCGGTAAATGTATCGCTAATGAGTGGTCCAGAAACAAGAAACTCTGACATATGATTGAGCAGTTTGTGTGCTTCCACAGTGCGACTTCGAGGTGTGTTTACATTTTCCAATTGCTCACCCAAATGAAGAATTTTCCCAGCAACAGAATTTATCTTCTCATCCAGTTGTTGAAAACATTCAACGGCAAGTTGATGACGTTCCTGCAATTTGGATAGGCTTTTGGCATAAGCCTGTTGCTCTTCGCGAAGAGTTTCCTCAAGGGCTTCACGTTTCTTGCGCTGTTTCTCTTGGAGAATTTTCAAATCTTTGATGGTTTGAACAAAGGTTTCATGCAAAGCTTCTGGATTGAATTCATCGCTGCCAATTTCGTTGTTGGTTCGCCAAGTAAGTCGATCAATAAAGGCCACTACGTCGAAAGGTTCCTATCAGAAGAAAAATCTTTAGGATAAAATTAAATTGTACAGAGATAAACAAACCTGTTCCAGTTCTTCTAAATATTGGGACATCATTTTGGTAGTGAGTTTGTGTACACTGTCTGTAAGAAAATATATTAAATTGTTCCACAAAATTAAATAAACTAGGTTTTTTGCAGAGTTATTGAAGTACGTCTTTACAAAATTTTCGCAATGCACTTCGAGTCTTCTCGATATCAACCATCAACCAACAGCCGAGTGACATCCACCAAATGACAACTAATGTCAGCGGGTAAAACCTTTGCGACCTCAGCCATGCCTGTACACATAACACAGTTCAGGCGAGCAGTAAGGCAGGTTGAATTATGTGAAGGGAAGGTATACCTACCTTTCTATCTAAAAGAAATTTTTTGGTCAAAATTACAGTTTTATTTTCAAAATTCAGCGTTTTATTTCTTCTTCAACATTCCAGCAAAACTCAAGCAAACGAATACGTCAAAAAAGTTGGCATATAGGAGCATTTATTAACTTGCTCCCGGTGTGGAACATTCGTTTTCCACCACAATGTCAGAAAATTATCCGAAGATATTTATTTAGCCCAATTGATACACGGCCTAAACATGTAGCCATTCAACCCTATCACACGGAATGGCGATATATATAAAAATTGGAATAATATGTAGGTTCCACCTGGGGGCAGATCACGTAAAATGAAAACGATCAAACGACATCGTTTCGACAATAGCAGTCTCTGTTTATTTCCACAGATAGAGACAGCATGCGAGAAAACGATATCGTTCAATCGTTTTTATTTTAAGTGATCTGACCGCTGTTCATTTTTTTGTAGCCCTTGCAATTTTGTTTGCCAGTAATACAAATTGGATACGTTTGGGTAGAATGTAGAAAAAACCATTCAACGTCAAATCTCTATTTAAAGTATCTATTTCTCCATTATTGTGACTCGGTAAATTTATTTCCACGCCACCTACCAAGATTTTTACGTACCCGAATCACAGGACAAGTTTTGTGACAGCTGATTTCCTCACAGAAGTTACTACTGAAATTATAAATTGGAAGTGCGCGCAAAATATTCTAATTTAAATTTATTGTATAGTCATTAACAAATTTGATATCAATGCTGCTACAAAATGCCTGAGTATATAAAACAAGTAAAATATTTGCTAAATACTAAGAGACATGCATAAAATCATATCTTAAAAAATTGTAAACAAAGCACTCGAAGTTACCAATTATACATCAATTTTTTTATTGTGTTAAAAATTATTATAATTCAAACATAATGTTTATCTATTTCCTGCATTTATATTGGATTGTATCCATGCAGCCTGTTAATGTAGAGATGCGAAAATCAAATAAATACTAAATACTAAATACTAAATCTGTTGCCCTTTAAAATTTACAAATAACATCTTGTGTTTGGATTTAATTTTCTCTATACGCAGTATAGGATTGCGGCAGGTTTTTGGTTGGGAATGCTTGGTCCAAAACAAGATATTTTTTTCTGTCCTTGTGAAAGAGGAGTTAAAATTTTGTATTTTTCGAGTGGCGGCTACAAATAAGATAATTCTTTGGAAAGAGCTCCTTCCGATCATTACAAACTTTTCTGGGGATTCGGTGTGTAGATATGCATATTTCGATTCCTGTACAGTGTGTGTAGTGTATGTAATATGTAACTCCACAGAGTTCCCCAGTTTTGTTTCCAGTTTTTAATTTAGTTTCTTCTGCCATCATTCTTGCACTTGATCACAAAATCTATTCTATTTAATTTCAATTAGCACGTACTTTTCACAAATTGTTTTTACTACGGACAGCTACAATTACATGTCTTAGACCGCAACATATTTAAAAGAATATACATTTATTTTTCATCTTGTTTTAATAGCTGCTTTTTGGTATAGATTTACTTTTAAATATTTCTTCTCTTAAATTCACCAATAATTGGTAAATATCAGTTTCTACTTTTTAAATTTAATTTTTTTATTTTTCGAGACAGACATTTTCATACGATTTGACAGATAATGGCGCGACTTGTCCTGTGATTAGGGTCCCGCCGAAATCCGCTAGATGCGGTATGACCGAGTTGTTTTTTTTAGTTCAGAGCGAGCCTGAACTGCCAAAAAAAGTTCGTGTTCTTTTTTTAGCTCAGAAACATCAGAGCTCAGATTTTATGTTTCTTTTTTCGATGAGAGAATGTTCAGAGAAGGTTCAGAGGGCGCTCTATGAACTCTAATTTGACTGAGCAGGCTGAGGAAAGAACTGATTACGCACATACAGTCATATTAAGACAGAAAAAACAGGATAAACTAAATACAGTTGAAATGGCGGACGAGCCTTTTTGTTCTGGGACAAAAGGTAAGCCAAATTAATTAATAACAATTAATAAATAACCATATGATATGACAGCTATGTGCTCAAGTGTGTTTCATAAACAAATCAGAACGCTCTGAGCACGTTCTGAGCACGTTTAGAGCACGCTCACAATCACATTGAGACAAATGTTAAAAAAGTTAGAAAAGTGAAAAAAAATTAAGAAACACACGCATATTTATGCGACATCTATCGCGAAGAGTTTTCCCTAAAAGCTCTTTCTTGACACTTGGAAGCTGTCAAGAAATATGGCAGGCTTCATTTTTTATACCCTCCACAGGAAGGTATATTCACTTTGCCATTACGTTTGTAACGCCAAGAAGGATTCACCGGAGACCCTATAAAGTATATATATTCTGAATCAGGATCACATTCTGAATCGATTTAGCCATGTCCGTCTGTCTGTCTGTCTGTCTGTCTGTCTGTCTGTCTGTCTGTCTGTCTGTCTGTCTGTCTGTCTGTCTGTCTGTCTGTCTGTCCGTCTGTCTGTCTGTCTGTTGAAAGCACGATAGCGTCCAAACGAATTGACCTGGGCGATTGAAATTTGGTGAGAGGACTTCTTTTTACCGTCGTCAGGTTGGTATTGAAAATGGGCTATGTCGGTCAAGTAGTTCTGGTACCTCCCATACAAAACCATTAGTAGACCCATGTGTCTCTCCGCCTGTTGAAATCACGATAGCGTCCAAACGAATCGACGTAGGCGACTGAAATTGAATGACAGGTCTTATTTTTACGGTTGTCAGGTTGGTATTAAAAATGATCCATGTCGGTCAAGTAGTTCTGCTACTTCCCATAGAAAGCCAATATTCGACTCATGTATCTCTGTGTCTGTTGAAAACACCTTAGCGTCCAAACGAATCGACTTAGGTGAATGAAATTTTGTGAGAGGACTTTTTTTAACCGTCGTCAGGTTGGTATTGAAAATTGTCTATGTCGGTAAAGTAGTTCTGCTACCTACCATACAAAACTAATATTAGACACATACTAACTCGCATGGCAAACATTTTGCATGACTTTTATGCAGTGGAGGGTATCAAAGCATCGGCCAGGCCGATGATAACACTTTTACTTGTTTTATTTTTCATAAGTGTCAAATGTTTGTCAAAAGTGGAAAAAGACACTGAATGACCCTATCCCAGTTGGAGGACGCAACTCAATTGGGTGACGGTGCAACCAGCCAATTGATTTAGTTTCAAAGGCCAAGCAGTTACTCGGCGAAAAGAAGGCACGCAAAATCATGCTGAAATTGGATTTGAAGCAAATCCAAGGCTCTGTTTAGAGCTCAGCTCTGAACTGTAAAATAAAAACGACTAATACGATCTTTTATGAATATTGAGATATAGAAAACGTTTTTGGGCTATCCTTTCCCATAGCACTACCAAAGATGTCCTCCTTGTCTATTCAGTCATTGAAATAACGATTTTAGCATCATAGTTAAGACATTGCTCATATTTTCGGCCGAGGAGCTTATTGAAACAATAATTTTTTTTCCTGATGGGGCGTAAGCACATAAATTATCAGACTAAAGTTGGCAAATTGTTGTGCGTTTGCAAACGATGTAGTCGGCGCACAGCCGATGGAGCTTTTAAACAGAGCGCTACTTTCTTCTCGAGCCCATACTTGGAACATGCTTCAGTATTGCATATTACGTGAAGTAAATAACTAAAGTAGATATTCCCACTCGTGGGCGTATACTTAACATTTTACTGCACAGTTCGCAGTGTATCTTATTTTGTTATCCGGATTAATTTAAGGGCGGGCGTTTGAAAGTACATACATGCAATATAAAACAAAGGACATATGTTACTCTTGAGGTGTTGAAAACTGTTAATTCGGTTTGTATCACTTGTAATCTGTTATAAAAGCAATATTATTATGTTCCGTTAATACGATTTTTTTTAGTTTTTGTAGATTACTAACCGGCGCCGCGCTCCCAATCTTTCAGAAACATACTTTAGTCTAAAATATTATCTGTAGGTATTATTATTAAATTACACTAATCTACGGTATCAAAGTAATCGCCAACATTTAAAACCAATTTATAAATAACATGCAAGTGTATTTCAATGATAGATCTTATGGCGTTATCTCGCTTTTTTTACTTCTACACTTGTTCAATTCCCTCTACTGCTTCTTCTATGCGCGAGCTACAGCATGACCAACTATGTTCATAGCAGCATCAAAAAAGTTAATTAAACTGCTGAGGTTCGACTCTAAAATAGTCACCATTTTTTAATGACAGCCGAGATTTATGTGGTTTTCCCTCGGGTTTTCCATTGGGCAAACAAATCTATCTTTTTGTTTGATACGGAACACTTTTTGCAGATCTCTGTTCCATTTGCCACGAAATGCAAGTCTTTGAGATTTTTTTCTTGTTTCTTATAGTTAATCGATGGCGATGGCGTTTCGGTAAAATATATTAAAGCCACCTATATGTGACTGCTAGATGACATTGTTTCGCAGTCGCATCTAATTTATTAGTTATGAGTTAAATTAAAATGGAAATCAATGTGCTCTTTAAACCGACTAATTTTGTATGATCAAAAATATTCAGGCATTGTTTTCGCCATTTAGGGCGGCCCACAACAGTTAGGGACACAGAACTACTAGCC
Organism: Cheilosia soror; assembly: GCA_949372485.1. Taxonomy (NCBI): domain Eukaryota; kingdom Metazoa; phylum Arthropoda; class Insecta; order Diptera; family Syrphidae; genus Cheilosia; species Cheilosia soror. Next base: position 114,905,360 of record OX443562.1, on the reverse strand, counting down.
CTTAATATAAGGTAAAGACGAAAATGTCGGTAGTCATTGAGCAACAGTGCGTCGAAATTAGACAATAGTTGACATCTATAATGATGAACGTACCCACAATATGTTCATCAAACTAGGTGTGGGACATGTTGAACCAGGTGGAAAAACTTGCCCGCTAAATAAATAAATACATGTGTTATTCTTCTCTGTATGTCCATTATTATTTGTTAGAATGCGTACGTACAAGCGAAGAGAGCTGGCGAGTGAGGAATACAGTGACATACATACTTGTCGAAAGTGGGCTCATACAAGTGTTCACCTGTTATGTAGGTATACGTCATTAAGAATTTTTTGTTTAGAATTCTATTTATTTGATATATGTTTTGAATAAGATACTATTATAAATTCTGGCTTTTTTGTCCTTTATTGAGCTCATTCTTCCACTTTTTAGGCCGTGGTCCAACTTACCCCACTCACTGACCCAACTTACCCCGTTGGTGGGGCAAGTTGGGCCATACTTGGACTAAGTGCATTTAGGGCAATGCTATTCCCTTGCGATGAATATTTTAACTTTCTTCCAAAGACATTAAAAAGTACGATACCACTCTTGAAGGTATAGTATGGATAATTTGGTTAAAACAGGACTTCAAACGAAAAGTGGCCATCTAACCTCGCCCTAACCTATATTAGATATTTGTTCTTGTACGACCGAATACTTTTACGGTCGCCAACCGCAGGATCTCTATTTGATCTTCAATAAGAATTAGATAGATCCTGGGTTGATGATTCGTTTGAACGATTGACAAACAGAGGCTAATTAAAACTCGAGTTTTTCTTGAGACGACAACGACGACGTCATTTTCCAATCTTTTGCGTTTAACCGATAGCGGTTTGGGGGAGGTGATTGGACAAAGAAAGTCTCAAATAAAAAGAAAAGAGTTTCTCCTCTGATTGTATAAAAGCTTGGGATTGTGGCGAATTCATAAAAATGGTGACTGGTATAACTTAGGCGCAAAATTCAATTGTACATAATTAAAAATGTAAATAATGACGACTATAATGACAACATAATGACGATAAAAATGACGATGACGATGATCCAACAGTTCTATATTTATCCAATTATGGTTTAAATTATATGTTGATATAACCTAAACAAAAAAACCGGCCAAGTGCGAGTCATTCGCGCACCGAAGTTTCCGTACGTACGTAGTACTAGTGAATTACATTTACATAATCCTTTAGTTCATATATATACGTACTGTACATGCATAGTTAAGAACGCTGTCATCGTCATCGTCACTCGTCAGTTAAATCCACCGACTCGGTTCCCCCCAACTAGCAATAACAATAATACAAATACAAAGAGCACCCATCATCATCATCATCATTTTCAATGGTCCGCTTGTCCATTAAGTGTGTCGCGGGTGTAGGTTGCTCAAGTGAACCCTCCATAGCTCTCGATCCTCCGCCATCGACTCTAAATCATCAAGGGCAATCCCCATACGGGTAGAGGAAAGATTATGGATTTGATCTAACCATCTCATCCTGGGTCTACCTAGAGGACGCCTGCCCGATGGTATGGATTCCATAACGCGTCGTGGGATCCTGGTCGGGGACATACGTTTAACATGACCAAACCACCGAAGCATGGACCGCTCCGACCGGAGAAGTAGCTGCTCGACATTGAGTTCCTCACGTATTCTGGTATTTCTGATGCGATCTCTACGGGTCACACCAGCAATACAACGGAGAAATCTCATTTCGGCAGCTTGTATCCGCGATCTTATTCTTTTGGTCATTGCCCAAACCTTATGACCCTAGGTGAGAGTTGGAACAAAGAGCACCCATGAATAAGAAAAAAAAATGAGGACCGCGGCCGATCCGAGAGCACCATAATTCATCAACCAATAATTATGATGTATGATGATGAATGGAATTGGAACTACAAAGTGAAACATGTATTTTTTGTAAATCAAGAAATAAACAGTAGGAAGCGAAATTAAAAAAAAGCGCATAAATGCATGTAGATGGCCGAGCGCGAGGAAGAAACAAAAGTGTGTATGTGTACAAGAGAATGAGTATCTATTGAAGTTCCAATTCTAATTGGAAAGGATTAAGTTTAAGAGAACAGCCGAAGTGCTGGCTGACCATTCCGCCGCCCCGCCCCCGACCGACACACTCCGACCACCGAGTGAGCCAAAGCCAAGGCCGAGACCGAGACCCAAGAGCGAAAGAAGAAACTATGTGTGTGAAGTGTAATTCTTGGAGTTCCAATTCCAATTGCAAAAGGAAACGTTTCAGATAACACGCTTATGAATGACATATTGGACATATTTTTGTAAATATCTCGTAAAATATTAACTTTTCGGCAAAACTGTCTTCAGCACATATATAGCTACGAATATGATCTACAAAATAGGAACATTTTTTTGTTGTAGATCAAGAAAAAAACGGTTTTTTGTGCAAATGGAAATATTTTTTTCGCTAAATTGCTTATTACTTCAAAACTATTCAATGTGTCGATATTATTGGTATTTGTCGTTTAGCTAGAGGTTAAACCGGATGTTGTGTGCAAATTTCAGCCTTCTACGTCAATCAGTTCTTGAGATAGACCTTTAGTTTATCCGAACAGACATCGTAGCGAAAGCAATAAGGTTCCTCCATATGGAAACGGAACCTTAAAAACGCCAAAATGTCAAATCAAATGTTAAGTGTGTTGGTAAATCTCGAGCAACTCTGAGAAAAGATCTAAATTCGTAAAGAAGATTCTTTTTTTTTGTGCCAATCGAGCGCAACTCCTTAACGGCATTTACAATTGAATAGCAAAAACAACTCGTTTGATCTTTCGGAAGTAGGTACCTTCCCTCTCACATTTGAGCCGGCTCAAGTGAATCGAGTCAATTTTTAACAAAATCATAGACCTTGTTTAATATCAGCACATCAGTTCAATTTGTACTATCTATACTGACTTATTTTTTCTAATTAAACAAAATCTTATCAATAAAGTTCCCCAAAAATCACTATACAGAATATCTTTAAAATATCTGATATTTTTCCATTTATTATCATCCGTACATCAATTGCCGAAATAGCTTCAGGGGTAAACAATGATCACAACAACACTATGTACAGGTGGCTATTATTATACGTTAATTTGTCACACAGTTGCACTGTTTTCTTTCAATTAGATAAAATACCTTTGTTACTCGTATTTACATAGCGCACACTCTAGGCGTATGAAAGTTGCTAGTACAAAAAACAAGCAATCTACTTGATTATTGATTGATTAACATCTTAAGTATAGATAGAAATCAACCCGCACAACAAAATGCGCCATTACCCAAGCGTATTTCGCACGAAATGTGAAATGAAAAAAATCACGATCACTATCTATAATAGAGAAGTAAATCAGACACTTTCACAATTGAACGCCTCCTGGAATCTCGGAAGGATAAGTAATAAATAATGGTCGCGCGCAATTCACTCGCTCTGGTTTCTGTGTGCCGTATTTAATATGACCGTTTAAACCGTAAACTTATCAGTATACTATCACGAACTGCTCCAAGTGCCTCGGCTTCTGTTTCGAAGAAAAAGTAAATATAGACTAACGACGCGTCGCACGCGCCGGCAAATTCTCGCATAAACCAGCTGCAATCAATCAAAGGATCAAATAAAGTGCAGATCGTTCTTAAGGAGGAGTTTATTTCTTGTTATATTTGAATGCAGATTGTATTTTAACAACAATTGTAGAATGTTCAGGATAGAATTTTTCTTAACTTTTGCTGTTGTTTACGTGATTAGTGGTGCCTCAAGTAATGTTATTCACAAGAGTAAAACTCAGACAAAGCAGACACGATTGAGGTCTCTCGTGTACGAGGATTGCGGTAAGAATGCGTAGCGTATGTTAACCATAAAATTATAATAACTATTGCCAATACGTTGTTGGCCAGAATAGCGAGGTATACAAGTATGTATTTAATCAATCATCTTCCGAATTTCGCATGTACCTAGTATTTATTTATCTACATATTTATCAATAATTTGTTAAAGCAAATAGGTAAATTGACAGAATGTTTTTGTTTTCGATAGTGCGAGCCAACGGTCGCGTCGCGTCGGTCGCGGGCGTTAAAAATCGACGTACGGGGTAATGTATTGAATAAAGTTCTTGTTGTTCTTATAAAATAGATAAAAGGGTAGGTACATTGTACATAATCATATGCCTTAGGAGTTAGGTAAGATGATAATTCTTAGGCCGTGTGTCAATTGCAAACAATTATTTCTGACACTTATGAAAGTGTTGAAAAGAGAAGTTCAATAAACTCCAATCTTAAAATAGAGTTTTATCGAATTTCACCCAATTAACTATGTACTTATTAAAATTCGGTGTTTTATTTCCTCTTTTAACATTCTAGCAAAACTCAAGCAAAAGAAAACGTCAAAAAAATTAGCCTGTAGGGTAATCTGTTATCTTGCTTCCGGTATTTTATTAACAGCTAAAAAATTAAATTTCCACCACGACAGTGCCAGAAATTTATTCGTAGTCAAAATAAATAATAAATTTATTTTTTAAAGTTTGGAGTTTGATGATCTTCACTTTAATCAGTGATTATGTGTTAGAAAATTAGACAAAGAAACTGCACAAACTGTGCAAACCACGCTTTAAAAAAATGTGCACACAAAAACTTCTAAAATTAAGGCAGTGTGTCCATTGCGCTAAATAATTATCATCGGATCACTTTCTGACACTATAATAGTAAAATAAATAAATAGGTGGCGCAACAGGCGGGTAGACAGACACCCTAGGCCTAGCTTCTCGCAACCATTCGTTTTGCGTGAGTTTCTATTTTTTGGGACGAATGGAAGGGACCTACAATTTTATGCCGAGTCCGAACGGCTGAATTGAGAAGCTTTTTCATGACAGTCATAGTCTCGGATGTTTGTCAGACGTTCGCGAGAGGTGGCGCAGTTGAAAAAATTAAGATGTAATTTGTGTTTTTCCGGGGATCGAACTGCGCCCACACACTATAATAGTGGAAAAGGAAATTTCAGAAATATCCTGCTCCGGGAGCAAAGTAATAACTTATCCCTTCGGCTAGTTTTCTGACGTTTTCTTTTGCTTGGAATTTCCTAGGGCGTTTGAAAGGAAATAGAACACTTTTTTTTTACGAAATTGCTGTAACTGACATACGTAAGGCTTCGAAGTACGGCCGTAATCCACATAACGAAAATCACGTCGTTGTAAATCTTGGTCGGGGTTCCCGTTTCATAAAATTCCAAAAAGGGGGAGAATGCAAGAGTCCGACGTCATGGTGTGTGTGATTTGTATAATATGAACTGCTCTCGCAAAGCAGGTCACCATGGGCTCACATGTTTAGATATAAATAATAGTTGAAGTCATTCATTAAAAGTACATTTTTTTTAATAGTTCTCCTGGGAAAGGTGAACCTATAACGCTCCAACAGCGCCCTGAGATGCTTGCAGATGTACATATGCTAGTTCTTCACTTAAATTGCTGCAAATTGTAGTCTTCTGAAAATATTTCCCCAGGAAGCAAGTTCCAAAAGTTTGCTTGTCCTGTAACAGAAGGAGTTGTGGAAAGTTGATGTCCTCGCTATTGTCAAGTGTACTGTATGGTCATGAGCAGAGACCTCGAATGTTGCAGAAGTCTGTTTGCTAGCTTTCTTCTGTTAGTGTCCGTGTTTTGTCCCTTTTGTCCTTGTATTCGTTGTTGTCTATGGGTGATTATTTGCATGTTGAATTTCCTCAATAGTCCCCCCTGGGAGATCCAAATGGGAGACTAGTTACCTCCGGAATTCTTTATCTCAGGAAGTTGCATCATGGCTTTTGTGTCCCATCCGTATTGCACCGGCCCATCTGCCAAACTCCCAAACGTAGTCAAGACTAGTTCACGTAGCCTAGCATGATGTGGTGGTATCTCACCGGCCGACATGTGGATGGGTCCCTGTCTACCACCTTGCATAGAAAAATTATGTTTTAATTCCTAAATTTGCCGTGAATTTACGGTGTTAAGGCAAAACTGTCCCTTTCCGCCCCGGGTTCCTCTACGCTTTGAATATTCTTTTGCAGAACAGTTCCATACAATGTATACTTTGTCACTGGGACTGCACTGTCATTGGAGTCTCAACTCAATGCTTCTACCTAATGGGCCTAAAAAAAAAAATAAAATAAAAAAAAAAAAAAAACAAATTAAAAATTAAAATAAAAAAAAGTAGGTACAGTTGAAATTTAAAATTTGCATTGCTTTAAACACGGACTTTTTGAGTCAAATCAAATTAGGCTACAACGGATGCCAAAAGTAAGATTTGCAATTAAGTTCTGTTAAAATGCGAAAATTTCTAACTAAAACTAAACTAAAAAAAAGAGAACAATTTTCTATGATTTAGCACATCTATGAAATGACTCATTAGTCATTAACGATCTCTTTAACAATAGATATAAACATTTGTACATTCATATGGCACGAAGTGATGACGTAGTATAAACCAATGAAAATTCACAGTTACTTATCAAATGTGGGGAAAAGTAACTACCTACTTTGTCTTATCGCTACAAATATAGATGCCAATAAGTATCTAGGTTAAAAATATCAATGCACTTCTGAAAACGATCGTTCATTGCCTTATCAGCAATTAATTAGCCACCGGTATAAAAACCTTAAAAACCCAGAATGGGTGAAAATAAATCACAGAAATAGAAAAACCACACCATATCTACATATTCAGACCCACAATCAGAGAAGATCGTTATCGATGTATTTTATTTGGCAGATGTCACAGTTAACATCGATTTAAGTAATCTAATAAGAGTCATATTAAAAAAATTACAATACGACTGATTTCTTATTAATTTGTAAACATTTTTTTTGTCTTTGACAGGATCACAGTATGATATCGTATACTTGTCGATTTCAAGCTGTACATCGATACCATGTCAGATGGCTAGAGGAAGCAATATTTTAGTTCATACGATCTTCGATGACTATGGTAAGTATGTGCATTTGATTTGATATTTTAATTTGTATGGAAACTGATTTCTTTTAATTTAACGCCATATTGATCAGAATATGTATTTGATTTTGTAAACATGTATTGTAGATACATACATTTGACCATTTTCAATTTACGTAGGCATAATTGAAAAACCCATCTGAACTGACAGGTGTAACGTAATATAAATTAAGTGACTGCTAAAGATAATAATTTCAGCACGGATGCCCTTTTCAGACCATAAACGTATGCGCAATTAGCTGATTGCTTTAGTGCTCGCTTACTTAGCAAAAGATTTAAAATTTCAATAGTTCGATAAAAGCTTGACGTATGTTTATAGAGGGGTTTTCCTACTCAAGTAGACAGTTATTGCCAACGATGATTATACAAATTAAGCGAACAGTTTCAAGTAATCGCAGAAAATTCAAGTACTCTATTTGAAATAAGTTTGTTCATTATGTTTAGTAGGGAATATTAATAGGTACGTCACTTATTACGGTATTTCAGTGCAAAAACAAATTATGTATTGTGTTTTTAATATTTCGTGGAATATTATTCGGCTGCGATATTGCCTAATAATGACAAGAAACGAACAAAAAAAAAAAAGTGTTATCATCGGCCTGGCCGCCAGACGGATAGACAGACGGAAATGGCTTATATTTGCAATTGCAAAGTTAATATACCTTTAATAGAGTATAGTAAAGTTCTCGTGAAGTTCTAGTGCATTTTTACTAAAGATGAAATTGTTCTTAACGTGTGAATACGTATACTGAAATGCGGCAGTAAAGACAAGCTTAATGTCACAATATGTATTTGTTCGCTTCAAGCACGTAACACTTACACCGCGACTATATTCAAAAAATAATAGACATTTAAAAAAAAAGTTGGCCCCCTCATGTAGCTGACATCCCCGTGGTGGGGGGCGGGCAACATGTCTAGGTTCACCTAGACATGGCTAACGAAGCACACACCCAATGATGACAAAGCGACGAAAGCGAGCCTCGGATATTGCCAAGCCTGTCAAAATAGGGCGCCCTTTGGAGCCAGGCCTGGAGGGTGGCAGTTTGCGAGCGTCTGGTGGTCGGCTTGTCACGCTCGGCAGTCGGCCGGGTTTAACCCGAAACGGCTACGAGCTTCCTGTCAATGGTCTCGCAAACCATTATGGGGGTCAGAGGGTGGATGCGCTATGCACCAATAGGGGCATAAGTGGACTTTCGGTTACTCGACAACGGCATCGACTTAGGATAGGCACGTGGAACATCTCTTCGCTCACGGGAAAAGACCTGGAGCTTGTTGGGGAGGCTGTTAAATATCGACTAGATATAGTTGGTGTTTCCTCAACAAAGCAAAGGGGTTCTAGAACTGTGGACCTTGCAGATGGGTGGAAACTCTTCATGTCGGGAGTAGCACCTTCAATGTCTGCTCAGGCGGGAGTGGGGATACTCACAAGTCCCAGGCTGTCAGGCAGAGTATTGGAGTGGATTCCGTTAGGAGGGAGAGTTGCGATCTTAAAGCTTAAGCTTGAAAGATCAACTCTGGCTCTAGTGCAGGTGTATATGCACCGAATCTGGAGTCGGGGTACGCAGCTTTCTTAGATGAAGTTGATGTAGCCCTTGAAAAGGTTGCAGATATGGATTCTTATATCCTGATGGGTGATTTCAATGCTCACGTGGGTGCGGATTTCTCGACATGGGGCAGCGCGATTGGGAAACACGGTGACCCCGATCAGAACGCGAACGGAGAGAAGTTGTTGGACTTTTGTTGTTCAAATGGAATGTCCATTATGAACACTTTCTTTCCACACAAAGATATCCATAAATACACATGGTACCGTCGAAGTCTGCAGCAGAAATCGCTGATAGATTTCTTTGTGGTACCGTCGTGTATTAAAAGGATGGTTTGTGATGTTCGTGTGTTGAGAGGGGCTGAACTGTCAACTGATCACCACCTGGTGTTGTGCAAATTGTATCTTACCGATCAAATACCTATCCTGCCAAAGCGTAAACCAAGAATGGTTACGCGCATACGGTGGGAGGGACTACAGAACGATGAGATACGGGAGGAATTTGCACGGCAGGTATCTGCAAGGTTTGAACAAATTCCAAATGTTCCATTGAATGTAGAGGAAGAATGGCAGCTGTTTTCAACAGCAGTTATTGCCTCTGCAGGACATGTTTGCGGAGTGAAGCGGCTTGGTGTGGCGGCTGGTGGTGAGAAAAGAACTGCGTGGTTTAAAACCCCCGGAGTTCAAGAAGCTATCAGAGAGAAGAAGAAGGCTTTCAAGGTGTGGATTCACTTGGGGGACTCTCCTTCTCGAAACCGGTACATTGAGGCGCGAAGAACTTGTAAATTGGCTGTTAAAGCAGCCAAAGAACAGTCTTGGAAGGAGTTCGGCGAAAAATTGGACCGCGATCACAGATCTGCAAGCAAGGTGTTCTGGCAGACCATCCGCCGTCTTAGAGGAAGGAAGTGGAACATTATCGAAAGAGTCAAATCCAAAGATGGTACACTTCTTTCTAATGAGGAGGACATCTTGCGCAGATGGAGCGAGCACTTTTCCGAATTGCTCAATCCAATCCAGGGCATCGAGGATGACACATCTATCGCCTTATGCAGGGCGGAAAATAGTCCCACGGTAGAGGAAGTCACTTTTGCGATCAAATCGCTAAAAGCTGGCAAATCTGCAGGAGTGGATGAAATCCGGCCAGAAATGCTAAAGGCCTTAGGTGAAGAGGGAGTCAAATGGCTCGCTCGTGTCATTAAAGTGGCCTGGGAATGCGGCGAAACTCCCAGCGATTGGCAGATTGGGGTGATTGTGCCCCTTTTCAAGAAAGGGGATAAAAGGGATTGCTCCAATTACAGGGGTATATCACTTTTAAGTCTCCCCGGAAAAGTCTTTGCCAAGGTGCTGGAAACGCGTTGCAGAGCTGTGGTCGAGGCACGATTAGGAGATGAGCAGTGCGGCTTTCGTCCCGGTAGAAGCACAACCGACCAGTTATTCACTCTCAGAATGGTACTTGAGAAGGCTTGGGAGTATGCTACACCTGTTTACGCTTGCTTCGTAGATTTGGAGAAAGCATATGACCGAGTCCCTCGAGGGAAACTCTGGAGTGTATTACAGCAGTATGGAATTGATGGTTCTCTCTTGAGAGCCATTCAATCTCTTTACACAAACTGTAAAAGCTGTGTTCGGGTAAACGGCGTTAAATCAATACCTTTCACCGTGGGCGTTGGACTTCGTCAGGGGTGCGTCTTGTCTCCTCTCCTTTTCATTACTTATATGGACTGGATGTTACAGCGCAGTCTTGGCGAGGAACGTTTCGAATTGGGAGATCTGAGAATAAGTCATTTGCTCTTCGCTGATAACTTGGTCATCCTTGGGTCCTCTCAGACTGAACTTCAGCGCGCACTCGATCGGTTTGTAGCCGTTTGTGTTGAAGCTGAGATGAGGGTAAATGTGAACAAATCTGAAGTGATGGTCGTCTCCAGAACGCCTGTTCAATGCACTCTGCATGTTAGTGGAGTCCCATTGAAACAGGTGGAGAAGTTTAAGTATCTCGGGGTCTTATTCACGAGTGATGGAAGGAGCAATGCCGAGTTTTCCTGTAGGATTGGTCAGGCTGGATCGATTTTGAGACAGCTTGGTCATTCTGTTATCAGGAGGACTGAACTTGGTGTCAAAGCTAAGTTGTCGGTCTTTAATTCGGTGTTTGTTCCAACTCTTACCTATGGTCATGAGGTTTGGGTAATGACCGAAAGAATAAGATCGCGGATACAAGCTGCCGAAATGAGATTTCTCCGTAGTATTGCTGGTGTGACCCGTAGAGATCGCATCAGAAATACCAGAATACGTGAGGAACTCAATGTCGAGCAGCTACTTCTCCGGACGGAGCGATCCATGCTTCGGTGGTTTGGTCATGTTAAACGCATGTCCCCGACCAGGATTCCACGACGTGCTATGGAATCCCTACCATCGGGCAGGCGTCCCCTAGGTAGACCCAGGATGAGATGGTTAGATCACAACATGTGATCCTTCTTTTCATCGAGATCACGAAATATGATCTGAAAATTAATTCAACTATTTCTCGTTGTTGTTTCGTGGCGTTGTTTATTTCATTCACTAAATGTTGGTGTCCCTGTAAATTATAGCCATACAGTAATGTTGCCAGACCAAAATATGGAACAAAATTAACAACACATAAAACCAATTAGCATTTTTTCAAATTCGAATAAGTCACTACTCCGACTTTCGAGATGTTTTGTTTCGCTTTATAGCACAGAAATATAAATGGAAATATTATCAGTACAATACGGTTAATTATGATGCGTATTTGAACATAACATTTGAGCATAGTTTTCCACAAAAAAATATTGAGTGCAAAATGTATGCACATTTGTATTCATATGGTAACACCCCCGACACAACAGCGAAATGTCAAACTCAAATATGAGCAAGTGCAATGGAGAAATCATCGCGTTGTGACGTCACATTGTACCGTGTGGCTGCAATATGGCGGTGGCAATACAAAGTTTGTCATAATTGGTACTGGATTTTATATGTGAAAAACAACTGTTGCCACAACTTAAATATAAAATCTTTCAATGATCCAGTTTGGTTTATTTTCATGATCTGATCCGGATCAGATCACACTGATAATACAAAACGGCTAATATGTATTTGTTTGCTTTAATCACGTAACTCGCGCAACTTGCACCGTGAGTATATTCAAAAAATAGTAGACATTTAAAATAGTCGAAAGAGTAAAGGCTGTTGCTATTCGGCAGTTTTCCGAGACACGACTACGTAACGAAATGTCAAAGTCAAGTTGGGGTATGTGGCTGGCCTCGCTCGCGGAAAGGACTTTAAGCTCCAGTATAATCATTTTCGGGCATTATGCTGTACGTTTAGGACCCACATTTTATCTTTATTAACAGTTCTTAATGAAAATAGCATTACGTTACTTTGATTATGTAGTCGTGTCCCGAACATCGGTAAACGTCAGTCAGTACTAGATCAACGGTCAAACAAAATAAAAACACGAATTCAGATGCCAAAATGAGGTTTTTTCGTTATATTGCTGGGATAACTCGCAGAGATCATGCGTGAGACACCAGAATACGGGACCAACTCAATGTATAGCAGGCACTTCTACAAACGGAGCAGTCCATGCTTCCATGACAACTAGGATTCCAAGATGTGCCGTAGAATCCGTGTCTTCAGATTAGCGTCCTGTTGGTAGACCCATGATGAGATGGTTGGATTAAATCCTAAATATCTCTTCTCCATGCATAGGAACTGCCCCTGATTTAGGAGTCGGTGGTAGAAGATCGAGAGTTGTCTCACTTAAGCAGTTAACCTTGTGGTTTTTGAAAATGATAAAATAGAACGTTGTCTTAAGGTACATACCACTATCATCTCGTTTAAACGCAATTTCTCACCCGATAAAAACCTAAACTTGGTACATTACTTTGTGATTGCTCTCTGATATTGGCGGAAAAAAATACACTTCCTTGCCTCTCCTGGATTGTTTTCTAATGCACAGTGATTCCAACCTTTTTCAAACACGGTCAACAAACAGAACTATTATCGTAAATTATTTATGACAGGCTAGCCACTAATCTCATCGATTTACATGGTAACTTACAAGTTTATCTACTTAATAAAAAAATGCTGTTCATCCATATTGTGATTTATATTGCGGAAGTTGGTACTACCTACCATGAAAATCTGTTTAAATATTTTCTTTATATCTATTAAATCAAAACTATAATGTGGGCAGTAAAATATTTTATACGATTATGAGCTGTATAAAACGTTAAAGATTGTTTGCAAAGTACCCCAAGATATTGACATGAATCATAAACTTAAACAACTTAATGAATTTTATTTCGTTTTTTTTTTTTTTTTATCTTTTAGGCAGTAACACTCAATTTTTAAAGCACAGCGTTCGATGGATTTTCAATGCCGTTAAAACCGGAGCAACTATTACTCCAGATCCATGCGATGGAATCGATGAGTGCATATCCAATGATGCCGAAGGAAAATCGTACTGGGCAACGGTTTACGTCAATAATACCTTACCCGTGGTAGGTGCAAATTAATGAAGCTCAAGTGATAATATATTCTAACCGGTGCTTCGATTTCAGATGCGTGGAACAATGTTGTGGGAAGCAAAAGCAAGCGACGAGGATACTATTAATTTGCTTTGCTTTAAGATTCCAGTGACTATTACGGTGGCCTATTAGACAAATATATAATATTCACTTACATTTAAAAGAAAGCATATAATCAAGTTGTATTATTTATTTTGTTCCCACCTACTTATTTAAGACTTAAATCTAAATGTGATAGTTACTACATTATAGCTAAATATAGATTTTGTACGCCAATAAGATTTTATGTAAACGAATATGCATTTATTGCTTAAACAATTTTTCAAAATTCGATTTAAAATTTTTAAATTTGTCTACCTATCGATATTGGTAATGATAATGACTAATGCTGGTAATGCATATTTGGTAAAATAAGTTCAGTAAGCGTAACCTACGGAAATCCTGACAAAAAGAAGAAGTAATGGGGACTACATAATGCGAGACAAAGGCTTACAAATTTATCTGTATAGACGCATCTCCTGGAAGCGTATAAAGGTCGACAGACTTTTAACATTAAAGTCTGTAATTTTTTGTCTTTTAAATTCGAGACCGAGTTCAATGACTGGCGTCTACTCTCAAAAGGGGCAACAATCACATTGTGTATTAAGTTTCGCTTTTCTAAAAAGTAACGTACACCATAGCAGTCTCTGGGTCAAGCAAATAAATGGATGGATATTTTTTTCCTGCTGATGTCCTTATACGTTTCATGCATATCGAGTGCTATATCGATTACTTTGTTGCAGTATAAATACGGTGGTACGTCAAAATAACCTAACGCAAAGACAACTTTTGCGAAAATAGCCCAACATTGCGATTTAAATAAAAAGAGAAGAATAGACACACAATGTTTGGATAAGGTGTCATTCAAGGTGTGCTGCGTTATATTTTTATTCCGGCAACAAAATTAGGAAGAAATCCACACGGTATTGTTCTTTTGGACTAAAGAATTAAGAAAGCCAGTATATTATTTTGAGTACTATAATAACTCCATAGTTGAGGGCTGATTAATTATTCTTTGCCATACCTGATTGGGGAATTAAATCGCAGTTGCTCAGTTGCTTTCTAGGGCAATGTCCGGAAACACAACAATTTAACAAATTTTCCACTGCGATACCTTTGACGAACAACTGAGTAACATTTTGGACCTCATCACCTCGATATTTATAAAGAAATTTGGCTGTCACCAGACATTGTAACATTGATCATATTGCAGCTGCCAGCACAGGCTTGGACTTGGAAAGCTAGGTCCGAATGGGGTATTTTTTTATTTTTTTTTAAATACTTCTCCCGGGAAAGGCGAACCTATAACGCTTCATCAGAGCCCCGAGATGCTTGAAGATGTATGTTAGTTCTGCACTTAAATTGCCGCATATTGTAGTCTTCTGAAAATATATCCCCAGGAAGCGATTTTTAAAGTTTGCTTGTCCTGAAGGAGTTTTGGAAAGTTGATGTCAAGTGTACTGTAACGTCATGTGCATTAGCTGCCTGTCTTGTGGGGCGCCCAAAAGTTGCATTTCGAGGGATAATGTCTTTGAGTTCCTCGGAACATCTACCATGGAAGTACATATATAGAACAAGCATATGTCAGCGACTTGTCTTCTGTGCACCAACGGTTGTAGATTCGATGTGAGTGTAGGGTCTCTAATAAGTCAAACCGTGCGTCTCTGTATGCTGTCAAGTAGGTCAAGTAAATGTTTTGGGCCCGAGCTTCATACCTATATAGGAACAATAATCCAGGCCTGGTCTAACCTGAGATTTGTAGACAAGGAGAAGTTGCTTGGGGTTAAAGTACCTCTTTGCTCTAAATAGGTAGCTCAACTTAACGGACGCCGATCTTGCGATATAGGATAAGTGGTCCTGCCATTCTTGAATTGACTGACTCCTAGAAGGTGCATTGAGTCCTTGGGATTGATTGGAAGGTCATCCATTTGGATCTGAGGAACTGTTGATGCATTTTTCCTAGAAAATGTTGTGAGCTGTGCCTTGTTTGCATTAAATACAACCAAGTTGTCTTTTGCCCACTTCAAGATTTTGTCCAGAGAGAACTAATTTGTTGTTGTTTAGAGAACTAATTTGTTCACATCTCTGACTGTGTGATGTAGCCACTGTTCGAGATGGAGGATATAAGAGTGGCTCTTTTTAAGGCTTATGAGTAAAATAAATACTTGAGAGGTGTTACGCTAGGAAAATTATTTGTAACTTTTACTATAGTCTCAAGATAAAAAAATAAAGGCCTGTAGAGATGAACAAGGTAAAATGTAACATCGTTCAATAATGCTGTATAGTATGACGATGGAGAATAACACGCAATATCACCGAGATCTTTAATATCAAAACATGATTTGGATAAGGTGATTATTAACTATATACTTAAGTAAATTGCGCAAGTCAACCACAAGCGGCAGAATGGACAAAAATGGAAATGTTTTTGATGAGTTTCGTTTTTCGCGGGATTAAAAGTGGAACCACTCAATCCACTCTCTAGCTAATCAACTCTGTGTCAAAAAAGAACTACACTATATCCTCATAAGTCATAAAATAAAAATATACATTTCCTTAACAAAACTTACAAATAAATTTAACGTAAATTCACCTGGCGACCGACGACGCGACGTTTTTACTCTTTATAGTTAGTCATCATGCTCATAATATGCCCGTCTCAAATTCATTGGAGACAAACAAAACCACAAAAGAAACAATGAACCCTTCGACATATTATAACTTCCAGGTCAACGTATTGGCATATAATGGAGAATGAAATATAAACAAAAGAAAATAATATAGGCACCACCTATAGAGTATGATATGTAATATAAGATTGAATCCGCAATTAATCGCACTATATCGTTCGCTTTTACCCACTCATACTGGGGCATGAGCATTCATAGCACAAGCACAAACACCCATCAGAGTGTCGATGTGTCGTCCACTATAATATTGTCAGTCCATGCGTCAGTCATACTATAGCAGCAGTTGCGCCAGTTCGAATTTCCATCAAAATAGCATTGACCCGAAATCGTCATTACCCCAGTGCCCAGTGACCAGAACAGTGCTGGTCATTCACTGAACCGCACTAGCCCCTGTCTGCGAATGAGGCGAATATGATCCGATTAGCCATTACCATTACCGTGCAATGGGCGGGCAACAAATTGTTCTTAAGAGCTCAAAATTAGCTCCACTTAATTTCCGATCGATGATACTTGGGCGACGTTTCATGTGAATCGCTTCTTACACACCGCTACGCAAGATGTGTACAGCAATTAGATAATCCCCATGCTATTTCACGAAACGTACCTACTTCAATCAATTGCACTATGCAATGCAGTACCCCTGACTCCTGAGTACGCATTAGAGGTATCTACTTTTATTACTTGCACAAGTAATCTACTTGCACATTCGTGATGCACCACAAAAGTGATTATGCAAATATGTGGAACCATCTATGAGCAAATTAAAAAAGGGGCAAGGAATTATTATAATTATTCTCCATTTGGGGCTGATCACGTATAGTATCGATCTTTTTATCTTGAAAAGGCAGTCGCCCTCTCCCCTCACCTTATTCCATCCGATTACTTTCGGTGCTTCTGTCGGACGGTGATGCCGAGACTATGAGGATCGAAGGCGAAGGAAACCGATACAGAACACTCCATAGATGCAGATCTGCTGTATCTCTATATTCCCGATCCCGATGCGGTGTTAACCTAAGCGATCGGAATTCCATTTCGTTCAATAACTCCAACAAGGGCAGTAGCAATTACAAAAGAAAAAAATGTATCCAAGAAAGCAAAAAGTAAAACATAATAAATAAATAAAAATAAATTAAAAAAAAATTTCAGATATTGGGTCGCGGTATGCAAGCCAAAGTATAAAAAATGAAATAAAGTAGGTACGGTACATATGGATATAAAAAGATACACACATTCAAACAAAGAACTTACATAGAAACACTACGAATTCTATAACCTGAAATTTTCGTTATATCGTTATATATATTTGTTATTGTTATGTCAATTAGTGACAGATGAAAAATTGCTTGATTTTGTAAAATAACTCAAATTGATTCGCCATAATTCATCATGATCATCCGAAACATAGGTATATACCAAATAATCCAATGAACTACTAAACTAATAGCCGGTTTTACAGTGCAAGTTTAAACTCCGTTTAACCAGATATCAGGTTTAAACCGACGTTTCACACAAAAATGTGTATTACAGTGCTAGTTTAAACTTAATCGATAGTTTAAACCGAGTTTAACTTAACCGGCCAGGGATGGGGGTTTAAACTGAGTTTAAATATGTCTGAGGCCAAATCATTTCGTATAATGGAATGATGCAAATTTCTTTTCGATTTGTGCTGACCAAACTAGCTGCTCAAATGGTTTTTAATCAAATATAACACAAAAGGAAATGGTATCAATGTTCTTTTTTGTGTTATATTTGATTAAAAACCATTTGAGCAGCTAGTTTGGTCAGCATAAATCGAAAAGAAATTTGCATCATTCCATTCTACGAAATGATTTGGCCTCAGACATATTTAAACTCAGTTTAAACCCACAAATATAATTTTTCAGATGATGTTAGCGATATCATTATTTATGTATCTTATTGCAGGAATAATGGATATAATTGCATAGTATTGAAGTGAATTAAAAACCTTTCGCTCCACTTAACTACAATTTATTTGTTCTGGCGTTTGGGTTACATTACATTACATTAGGTATACAATTCAATTAAATTTTATTTTAAGAAACTATAGTGGCTTATGTCTTATATCTTCGTTGTCTTCTATTTATGCCCGTTCTCTTCTATGGTTTGTTGTAGTGCATCTTCTTCGTTTTTTTGCTAGCGGAGACATGTTGCATGTTGATAGCATCAGTAGCGATTTCTATGCTACGGCACCAATATAATAAATTTCCTCAGATCGAAGAGGAACTCAATACCGAAGTATAATGACTTTTATTTATTTTTTTTATTTCAATTTTTTTATTTCACTATTTTAAATTGCCAAACTGACATCAGAATAAACAAAACTGATAGAAATTTCAAATACAGTGGCGTACAAAACAGACGAGAAAAGTTTAACCGATGTTTAGCTAAACGTTCGTTCAAATTTCACTGTAATACACTCACGGTTTACGTACTTGGTTTAAACTTGCTTGCGAGTTTAACTAAACCTGAGTTTAAACTCGCACTGTAAAACCGGCTATAAATGAACTACATTCTTTACTTGTCGGACTTATGAACTACATAGTTCAGTTCACACAATAATTCGAATTTTCAAAAGTACTTGAACGAACAAAGGATTGCACTTGTTTGTAGGGAATTTACTTAGCATTGTAAGGGTGAGCTAATAGGTGATTTCTTTTCAAGACTGCTCGAGATAGCGCAGAAGACGTTTACACGACATGGCGTATGGAATATAGAATTTAAGACATTTGGCGAAGGTTTGATAAACAACCAAGAGTATAACTTTTTTCTGAGGAAGCTTCTCGATAGCTTTATGCGGATTAGGAATAAAATCGTATAAAATTTGCATCGTACCATATCGCAGCTCGATTAGCTCGACTAGTCTTAAGTAGAGTTGGGCAATTTAGTTCATTTGAGTGATCGATCAATTTAGTTCAAATCACGCTACTGAACTAGTTCGCTCATTTTAGTTCAATTTAGTTCATGGGGTTGTTGGATGCAGAGTATAAAGTACCCAAAGAAGCCCTGTGGTAAGGTGTCGCCGACGCGATTCACATTTTCCAAAGCCACCTCGACAAATAGAGAAACAAAGTTGGGTCAAGCTGCCAAAGAAACCGTATCGATTTCTTTTTGGGCAATCATTCCATTAGTCAATAATCGCATGACGATACCGTTTCGACGATAGTCTTGCAGCACGTAACATTGAAAATTGCTATCGTCTCCACGACATCGTTTCTACGGTCCAACATTTGCTTCGTGTAGCTCAATAATCGGCAGAGCACTATCGTCCAGACGATAGCGTTTGCACGATAGCGTTTGCACGATAGCTAATTAAATTAGGTATCGTCATGCATTGATTTGTTTATTTTGCAGACAATTTTAAGGTTTTTACAGGAATTTTAAAGCGAGCAATTGAATTCAGATTTTTTTTCGATTTAAATTACATAATAACTCATTGTTATTTGTCAAGTGTCATTTATGATAATAACGATGACGTCTAGTCCTTTTTTCAACTACTGTTTTTGGGCTCCTGAAAGGTACCGAAAGTTCTCTAACTTTGTGCAAAATAAACGATGGTGGTAGAGTTACGTGAAGCAAATAAAAGACGATCTCGTGCACTACTATCGCTTGGACGACAGTCGTCTTAAATTTTATAGAATGAGTACCCTGAATGCTCGCATACTGGCATCTTGATGTGTGGAGTCACCAAAGCTAGAATTCCATCGAATTATGTTCAGTCCATTCGCAAAAAATTATGATGAAGTTCCGTCTCCTCAGCTTTGAATTTGGAGTAGAATCGCGCGGTACTAATAATCATTTTTAGTGTCCAAGATAAATTTTACGAAGTCAAGAAATTTCCATATAAAATTACCTATTCTGACCGTCAAAATATAATTTAATATAGTAATTTGAAGGTTAAACATGATTATTGGTAAGGCCAATTGAAAATAATAACCGTGAACTAAATGAACTAGTGAACTAAGTGTGTGAACTTAGTTCACTAGTTCATTATACTGAACTAGTTCATTGAACTAGTTCGTTCGTGAACTACACAAGCCTAGACTCTTAAGTGCCTGAATAATTTTCTGGATTGTTGACATAACACCGATATAAAAAAATGTCATTATCATGCCATGTTACGCTCTCCGTAATGTTGTTGCCATATTTCATTTTTGAAAATAAAAAATTGGCGAAAAGTGTCGTAAGTCGCTCCAAAAACGACACCACTTATCACTTGTTGTCACAAAATTGCACACAATATGCGCAGTTGGTACATTATTTTGAAATTGCTTTTAAAAATATTTACTGTTTCGGTAGCACATCATCCACTTCGGAAATAAATTTGCAATGTTTCGAAATAGCTATTGCTCAAGCGGAAAACCATCTATTTAGTAATGGGATACAGTATTTCTGTCACGATTTTGAGCACGAAAAAGTAAGTGTCAAAATGACATGGAATGGAAATTAAACCCAACATATAGCCCACTTCCACTACCTATTTTTGATTTATTAATGAAATAAAAATGAGATTGATCTCGATTTATGTTTCATGTGATACGAAGAATCTGTTATATGAAATAAAAATGGGATGTGGCCAATGAAAAATTACAAAAGTTTGGACATCTTTACTGCGGGCTTAATGTACGTAAGTGTTAGGTGGCTTTTTTGTATGAAACCAATAGTGCTGTAGTATTTTGTGCCACAGCTCTGCCGGGCTGGGATGTACTTGCACGCAAAATAAAACAGACAATAAAAAAAACAATAAGCTTTTTTCTCTTCTAAAAAGAGTATGGGCCTGCAGTTCCACCATTATAGGTTTCTCCAGCCTAGTAAGTACCAGACATAGAAGGTACCTAGTCGTATGGGTACGTCAAAACAAACTGGGAAAGCTTCAGAAAAGATTCCCATTGAAATTCTTAGAGGTAAAAAAGGCTCTGGAAGTCTGGAAGGCTATTTAGGTCACAAAAATACCTAAATGCCGATTTAGGATTAGGCGACAAAGACAAAGCGGACGATTTTGCCGCTCATCTAAATATCTAAACCAATCGATGGTCTTGCACAAGCACTTAATAAAAATATTAATGCGTCTGACGCATTTTCCGAAAATATTGTATAGTAAGAAACGCAAAGGGCGCAGTAGCGCAGTTGTTAGTGTGCTGGACTACTGTGCGAGGGATCCTAGGTTCGATCCCCGGAAAAACACAAATTACATCTTAAGGTTTTTTCTACTGCGCCACCTCTCGCGAACGTCTGACAAACTTCCATGAGTCCCAAAAATAGAAACTCACACAAAACGAATGGTTGCGAGAAGCTAGGTCTTGGGTGTCACCCGCCTGTTGCGCCACCTATTTATTTATTTATTTTTAAGAAACGCTACGCTCACCGAGCTCAGGCGGGAAATAGAGAAACTTAAACGTAAAACAGCTACTGGTTGCGACCTGATGAACTCATAAAAATGTTAACTCGACAGCATAAATATATTCTTCACATTATAAATGCCGTATATAATTAGTTTATGGCTATCTTGATACTGAAACTGAGGTTCCATTCTTCATTCATCAAGCACATACGTCATACCTCATACACTGTAACTAAATTTTGAAGCTGCAGACGCGAGTTTGTGTATGCTTTCTAACAAGTTATTTCTAGCTGATTTAAACAACTCGGGATCTTGCTATCCTTATTTCGCTTTGAATAGGTGGACCGTGGACGGATATCTGTGATATCACTCTTTAAGTTCATTGGTACTTTATATCTGACATCGCGGTGTTAGTCTTTCGTCGCCATTCTACAGCCTATAGAAGACATTTGCTCATAAACCTTAAGAAAAAAAAAATACAATTTCTCTAATAATATTTTCGATCGTGCGGTTTTCACACTCCTTTGTCTTCTTTCGAATAAGGCGATATTCTATTCTTAGGTCTTCTCTTTAGCTCGTAAAGCTCGTGAGCCACTCTCGTCCTGCTTTGCAGCACCAGACTGCACCAGCCGCTTTGCATGTCTTTCGTTTAGCTGCATTTGCTGGCATCACACCAGCATCAGGGTCGGGTTAAACGCAGGACATCAGTCTCGGCGTTTCTGATCCATTTTATCCTGGTGGTAGTCGTAGCGAAATTTTAGGATATGTATCCGGCAAATGTTTTGGCTGTCACTCGCGATTGTAGCTTTCCGATGTTATTATCTCCTCACAGTTTTGGGATCTTGGCTGAAGCAAGGTAGTGGTCTGACGTTGGCTGGTTGGAAATATTCTAAAATCCAGGGGGGCATGCCTTACGGCGTGTCAATGTCAATATGATCAATTTAGATGACCACCATGTCCCCTTGTGAATATTGAGATGAGGAAACCGAATTTTAGGCATAAATCCGTTTTCGGACGTAATGTCGTGAAGGCTATGCAGTGCATGCCAAACATCTTACCAAAGATGTCTTTCTTTCCTATATCTTTCAATACGAATTTAGCACCAAATATTAAATATTGGTCGAAAGTTTTGTCGTAGAACTCTTGTTGTAGAAAATTTCTTTGGTGGTGTCGTCCCTGTCTTCAATAATCGCATGACGATACCGTTTCGACGATAGTCTTGCAGCACGTAACATTGAAAATTGCTATCGTCTCCACGACATCGTTTCTACGGTCCAACATTTGCTTCGTGTAGCTCAATAATCGGCAGAGCACTATCGTCCAGACGATAGCGTTTGCACGATAGCGTTTGCACGATAGCTAATTAAATTAGGTATCGTCATGCATTGATTTGTTTATTTTGCAGACAATTTTAAGGTTTTTACAGGAATTTTAAAGCGAGCAATTGAATTCAGATTTTTTTTCGATTTAAATTACATAATAACTCATTGTTATTTGTCAAGTGTCATTTATGATAATAACGATGACGTCTAGTCCTTTTTTCAACTACTGTTTTTGGGCTCCTGAAAGGTACCGAAAGTTCTCTAACTTTGTGCAAAATAAACGATGGTGGTAGAGTTACGTGAAGCAAATAAAAGACGATCTCGTGCACTACTATCGCTTGGACGACAGTCGTCTTAAATTTTATAGAATGAGTACCCTGAATGCTCGCATACTGGCATCTTGATGTGTGGAGTCACCAAAGCTAGAATTCCATCGAATTATGTTCAGTCCATTCGCAAAAAATTATGATGAAGTTCCGTCTCCTCAGCTTTGAATTTGGAGTAGAATCGCGCGGTACTAATAATCATTTTTAGTGTCCAAGATAAATTTTACGAAGTCAAGAAATTTCCATATAAAATTACCTATTCTGACCGTCAAAATATAATTTAATATAGTAATTTGAAGGTTAAACATGATTATTGGTAAGGCCAATTGAAAATAATAACCGTGAACTAAATGAACTAGTGAACTAAGTGTGTGAACTTAGTTCACTAGTTCATTATACTGAACTAGTTCATTGAACTAGTTCGTTCGTGAACTACACAAGCCTAGACTCTTAAGTGCCTGAATAATTTTCTGGATTGTTGACATAACACCGATATAAAAAAATGTCATTATCATGCCATGTTACGCTCTCCGTAATGTTGTTGCCATATTTCATTTTTGAAAATAAAAAATTGGCGAAAAGTGTCGTAAGTCGCTCCAAAAACGACACCACTTATCACTTGTTGTCACAAAATTGCACACAATATGCGCAGTTGGTACATTATTTTGAAATTGCTTTTAAAAATATTTACTGTTTCGGTAGCACATCATCCACTTCGGAAATAAATTTGCAATGTTTCGAAATAGCTATTGCTCAAGCGGAAAACCATCTATTTAGTAATGGGATACAGTATTTCTGTCACGATTTTGAGCACGAAAAAGTAAGTGTCAAAATGACATGGAATGGAAATTAAACCCAACATATAGCCCACTTCCACTACCTATTTTTGATTTATTAATGAAATAAAAATGAGATTGATCTCGATTTATGTTTCATGTGATACGAAGAATCTGTTATATGAAATAAAAATGGGATGTGGCCAATGAAAAATTACAAAAGTTTGGACATCTTTACTGCGGGCTTAATGTAC
Organism: Cheilosia soror; assembly: GCA_949372485.1. Taxonomy (NCBI): domain Eukaryota; kingdom Metazoa; phylum Arthropoda; class Insecta; order Diptera; family Syrphidae; genus Cheilosia; species Cheilosia soror. The sequence goes on along the minus strand of OX443562.1, from coordinate 114,881,491 downwards.
GTAAGTGTTAGGTGGCTTTTTTGTATGAAACCAATAGTGCTGTAGTATTTTGTGCCACAGCTCTGCCGGGCTGGGATGTACTTGCACGCAAAATAAAACAGACAATAAAAAAAACAATAAGCTTTTTTCTCTTCTAAAAAGAGTATGGGCCTGCAGTTCCACCATTATAGGTTTCTCCAGCCTAGTAAGTACCAGACATAGAAGGTACCTAGTCGTATGGGTACGTCAAAACAAACTGGGAAAGCTTCAGAAAAGATTCCCATTGAAATTCTTAGAGGTAAAAAAGGCTCTGGAAGTCTGGAAGGCTATTTAGGTCACAAAAATACCTAAATGCCGATTTAGGATTAGGCGACAAAGACAAAGCGGACGATTTTGCCGCTCATCTAAATATCTAAACCAATCGATGGTCTTGCACAAGCACTTAATAAAAATATTAATGCGTCTGACGCATTTTCCGAAAATATTGTATAGTAAGAAACGCAAAGGGCGCAGTAGCGCAGTTGTTAGTGTGCTGGACTACTGTGCGAGGGATCCTAGGTTCGATCCCCGGAAAAACACAAATTACATCTTAAGGTTTTTTCTACTGCGCCACCTCTCGCGAACGTCTGACAAACTTCCATGAGTCCCAAAAATAGAAACTCACACAAAACGAATGGTTGCGAGAAGCTAGGTCTTGGGTGTCACCCGCCTGTTGCGCCACCTATTTATTTATTTATTTTTAAGAAACGCTACGCTCACCGAGCTCAGGCGGGAAATAGAGAAACTTAAACGTAAAACAGCTACTGGTTGCGACCTGATGAACTCATAAAAATGTTAACTCGACAGCATAAATATATTCTTCACATTATAAATGCCGTATATAATTAGTTTATGGCTATCTTGATACTGAAACTGAGGTTCCATTCTTCATTCATCAAGCACATACGTCATACCTCATACACTGTAACTAAATTTTGAAGCTGCAGACGCGAGTTTGTGTATGCTTTCTAACAAGTTATTTCTAGCTGATTTAAACAACTCGGGATCTTGCTATCCTTATTTCGCTTTGAATAGGTGGACCGTGGACGGATATCTGTGATATCACTCTTTAAGTTCATTGGTACTTTATATCTGACATCGCGGTGTTAGTCTTTCGTCGCCATTCTACAGCCTATAGAAGACATTTGCTCATAAACCTTAAGAAAAAAAAAATACAATTTCTCTAATAATATTTTCGATCGTGCGGTTTTCACACTCCTTTGTCTTCTTTCGAATAAGGCGATATTCTATTCTTAGGTCTTCTCTTTAGCTCGTAAAGCTCGTGAGCCACTCTCGTCCTGCTTTGCAGCACCAGACTGCACCAGCCGCTTTGCATGTCTTTCGTTTAGCTGCATTTGCTGGCATCACACCAGCATCAGGGTCGGGTTAAACGCAGGACATCAGTCTCGGCGTTTCTGATCCATTTTATCCTGGTGGTAGTCGTAGCGAAATTTTAGGATATGTATCCGGCAAATGTTTTGGCTGTCACTCGCGATTGTAGCTTTCCGATGTTATTATCTCCTCACAGTTTTGGGATCTTGGCTGAAGCAAGGTAGTGGTCTGACGTTGGCTGGTTGGAAATATTCTAAAATCCAGGGGGGCATGCCTTACGGCGTGTCAATGTCAATATGATCAATTTAGATGACCACCATGTCCCCTTGTGAATATTGAGATGAGGAAACCGAATTTTAGGCATAAATCCGTTTTCGGACGTAATGTCGTGAAGGCTATGCAGTGCATGCCAAACATCTTACCAAAGATGTCTTTCTTTCCTATATCTTTCAATACGAATTTAGCACCAAATATTAAATATTGGTCGAAAGTTTTGTCGTAGAACTCTTGTTGTAGAAAATTTCTTTGGTGGTGTCGTCCCTGTCTTCGTTCCGGTGCGTGGTAGCATGCGGGCATAAAGGCTTATATCGGCTAATTAAGTCTTGATTAGACGCTTGCACAATTGTCAAAGGCCTTAGACTTAGTGGCCGCAAAGGCTTTTCATTACCCAAACTCTAGTCTTAGGTATACTATTTGCACCCAGCGCCTCCAATGGCGGGAGGTATTTTATCGGGCCCGGTTAAAAGCAGAAGGCTTGGGAATTGCTGACTGCTTATCGATATTTAATAATATTATGTCTATACTAAAAGCCTCAAGATTCAATTTTTTTTTTAACGAAATTGAATTCCCCTCACTACGCAACATATTGCGCTATGTTATTTGCACATAATCTTGTCAATTGCTAACCAACTCACCCTATAAGGTTAGTATACACAAACATGTCATGAAGAATAAGAATAAAAACACCATCTAGCATAAATGACTCAACAGTGAGCCGGTGGAACTCGACCGCGACCGCGCCGGCCGGCTTCTGCTGTTCAATTTAGTGTGTTTGCCCGCAAGGGGCAGCATTTCTCTTTACACAACTTTAGTTCTTTCCTGCAGATTACGGCACAAGGACCGAACCGACACCGAAACCGAGAGCCGATTGCAGCTGAATTAGTGGCTGGTGGGTCGGTTGGCGTGTTCATCACTTGGACTACTGGCTTTTGGATGGATAAAACTAAACGAGAACTCTTGCCTGCCGAGTATATTGGCCTGGTCCACCAAGCACCAACATCATCATCATCATCGCCGTCGGTCGTGTCGTTCGGGTTGCAGGCAGGCAGTGTTGTACGATACGAATCCCATTCGGTCTATTATCTGCGCTGGTAGCGAGTGCCTATACTAAACTCCTCTGCGTGACATACCACCGATACGGAATAGTGCCAATATATGGATGGCATGGGCAATCTGAGTTTCTGAATCACTCAGTCGAGTGCAACAAATCGTCGAATACGGCCGGCAATTGCGAACGATTGCACTTTGCTGCGGTTACTCACGAACCTAATTGCATTCAAATTGATTTGTTACTCGCGAAAGGTGACGATACGGATACGCGAATCGAGTGCGTGAACTGAATACTTTTAGTCGACTTTAAATTAATTTTTTGTTGGTGGTTAGGTTTATGTTTTTTTTTTTTTTCTGTTTTTTGTATTTTGAAAAGCAAAGCGTTTTCAAGCGATAATGTGATTTCGGGAGTGTGTGTGCCGCATTATCTGATTAATTTGTAAACGCCGAGGATTCTTCATTTGCTTTTAGGTATGTTACAAGTAATCGGTTGGATTCATTTAAAACAAAGAATTTTGTCGTTGATGAGCAGCGAAAGAAGCAGCAGACGCATTAAGATTCAAGAATCCCTTAAGGAGATCAGCTCGCTTTGCGACCTAAATTCCAAAGACCAAGTTACCGGCGGCAACGACGACGGCGGCGCCAGGTTTGGTTTTGTGAATACCATTCAGCATTCCTTTTGTGATGGGTTCTCTTTTAAGCCTTCTTCGGTGTGAACGCATATATGCTTGCTCGCTGCGCAGCGATTCGGGAAGTTTCCTTTTTCCCATTTAAAGATTTTATCTTTTAGTGCAATTAAGATTCAAGCATATTGAATCTTTTAAGTGAGCACTCTGCGAAAGGCTCTCGTTATCACAAGGAATAGTTTGTGAAAAAAAAATAAATAAATAAAAAATGTTGCGGATGCAGATTCTTTGTGGAATGCATCTCTTCTTGTTAAGTATCTGAGAGCATGAATCGGGCATAGTTTGTGTATTCGCATGACTGCGTAAATGTCATGTTTTACACTTGTTTGCCGTAGGGAGGCGGAAAAGCGTTCTGTCTTTAATTATAAACTTTTATTAGGGGCTTGCGTGGTTAAAACGCAAATAGATGAATGTTCCTCGCAATGAGATGCAATTATATAGGTGCGGTTGCACTGTCGTTAGTTTGAATCATTAAATTAATTTCGACAAAAACGTGACTTCTGCGGATTCTGATGCGGTTGTGCGAATATACAGATACACCGACTCTATCTAGGTCAAGTGCAGGCTACAGTTCTGCGTCAAAACATTCACACTGCGACATTATGCATGCTAATTTTATTGCGTTCTGTCGTGAACTTTTGTGGTGATTATGTTTATTTAAGTGACATAACGTCCAATTCGATTAATTAATTCGCTTAATTTGTTCGCTTTGCCGTTTTATATTATGGGCCAACATTATTTAAGAAGATTCAAAATGCCATTGTGCGTGTACTAAATTGGATTATGTTTTGCATTCCAAATAGGTATAGTACTGATTCAGTAATTATTATTATTGCCCACTTCTTGGTTTTGGGTTTATTTCAAATTGTTATAGGTATTTTGACCTAATAAACTGTTTTTAGCGTCACACACTTACTGGCTGAAATAGAGGTATGTTGCTGTGAATACTTCGACTTCTAGGCTCCAAATAATCCACCCACAGTGTCAATAAAATAAATAAAATGCCTCCTTTCTATCTCAGTCTAATATCATCCATTCGAGCTTCAAAAGTGAGGGCGGCCTAGGTCTAGGTTTTATTTCTTTAGATTACTCCCAACAATATATTATGATATGTTGTCCTTCTTAGTAGGACCACGTTTTCATTAGTTTTTAAAATAAACTGTAGCTCAACCAGTTATGTGTTGATTTAAAATTTGCCCGGCATTTCAAACGTTCTATACCTAGTCCTCTGAAAATATGTCCCCAGAAAGGGAGTACCAAGGTTTAGTTGTCCTGTTGCCAAAGAAGTTTTGAAAAAGCGATTCTCTCGCAGTTGCCAAACGTACTGGTACGTAGGTATGATTTGCATAAGTTGTATATCTTGCAGGACCTTAAATAGTCTTTGACCAAAGATTCGTAGATATTAGATGTTGGGGTTCACGCAGTTACTTTGTGGTTGTGATTTCATATAATTTCGGTAAACATCAAGTAAACAGTGGGTCTAGGCAGATGTGATGATTCGTATACTGATGAGCCCCCACCACATCGATGGGGGCAAAATGCATTTTGGAGCACAGGCCACTTGAGTTTTTAAATCATTTAAGTTCCTTTGAATATTTGCCTTCAAGTCTAGTCTTTTGTGTGCTAGCTGCTGTATAGGTTTAGTGTCAGTGTATGGAATCTGTTATTGGTTTTGGATAGTAGGGGAGCCGGGTGCAGGATTAGGATTACCTACCCCATCGAGTTAAAGCACAATTTGTATTTCATTGAAAGTTAACAAAGGGACAATGGTGAAACCGCTGGTCGGACAGATATTATCATGTCGGGTTTCGAAAGAACGGGACACTTCCGTTCCGGTATACAATTGTTATGTTTACTTATGTCATAAGGTTAAAGCATAAAATTAATTTTATTATATAGAAGTCATTTAGTGTTGCACATAAAGCTTGGTCGGACAAAGTATATCCTGACGCAACCGCCGATTAAAAGCTTTTGATTTTCAAGGCTTCAATTCTGGACATGTCGTGTTGTTAAATCGCCAGCGTCCATGTGTGGGTTACATAAATCTAGGTGTCCATATTTTAACGAAGTCTGTGAAATCCATATTGCCTGTCGTTTATTACCAAATCAGCGACCTTCTAGATATTTGTTTATTTCGACATTTATTGTCTTTGCCAATACATTGGATAACATTTAAAGTCAAAGATATTGGACGGGAGTTTAATGAGGCCACTAAACTTACTGCTTATTATATTACGTACCGAACATTAGAATTCTGAAATTGCCCATATTTTTTCTGATACAGTCCACGACGGATATAAAGGACTATTCACATGAGAGCGAGCGAACGAATTACTAAAATGCGAACAAATAATTTTTGATGCATTTATGAACAGAAAATTTCACATTTTACTATTCCAAGAGGAGGATAATTAATTGTTCCATCAAAATATACTAAGAAAAACAAGTTTAAAAATAGTCTTAATAACGAAATTTCGAATTCCAAACCTTTTGCCGCGAACGAATACACCCTGGCGCGAATTGTCAGTCTATTCACAATCCACATCATTTAAATCGCGTTCCACAAAGTAGCGAATAAAAAATTCGTTCGAACTTAACCCTATTCCAAGAGGAGGATATCTTGGAATAATAAAATGTGGAATAAAAGTGGTTTATTCGCATTTCATCAATTCGTTCGTTCGCTCCCATGTGAATGGTCCTTAAGAAACACTCTTAAGAACACATCGCTTATACGAAACGCATGTGGAAACACCGTGAAACTTTGTTTCTTATATACGTGTTCGCAGAACAACTCGGATATAAGAACAATTTTTTTTTTTTTTTTTTTTTGATTTCAGAGGTTTCTTATATCCGTCGTCGACTGATGTATAGTTTCGAATATTTCTGGCGCATTTTCCAAACAAAATTCCCTTTTTTTATATTTGACTACTTAGCCAAAAGTTTTCAGTAAGGTTGACCATAAGCTGGATTAAATGCTTTGCAAACAGAATAATGGTTGTCTTTGACTCAAAATCTTCACATGTCGAAATTGTTGATTATTTCTAAATTACACCCTATTGGAAAATAACATTTTTTGCGCAATGAAATACATATCTATACAAATTATTTTTATTACATACTACGAATTGAATTGAATGCATTTTATGATAGTACTGTATAAGTATTATACAATATTTAGTATTTTAGTTGGCGAGCGATTAAAAATGAAGCCTTAAAATTAAAATAATAATAATTGCATCTAAATAATTAAATAAATCATTAGCATGTTGCTGGACGCACGAAAGAAACGCGAGTAGAGTGACTGCAGTATGCATTATTTAAAACTATGTAACTTTACGTCAAAACGCATGACACCTTTTTCGTGTTTTTTGAAGACAAAGTCGAACATGCTAATGACTGAACGGATTATACTGATTCATAAAGATTTGAAGCATAATGCATCATTTCCTCAAATTCCGGAAATGCGTCATTTCAAGATCCAAATGGGCTGAACGCTTTTAGACGAGATATACATCAATGCGGCTATGGGCATTATTGCTATGCATGGTTTATTGACCCGGTCAGCCAATATACAATTATGCTTTTGATTGGTGCGCCGGACTGCATTGACGACCCACTGAGTGTAGATTGGTATGTTGAATTGCTAATTTTATAAATATGTACTGTACATACATACGGCGTAAAAAAACAAACAACAGTTTGGACCATGAACACCATTATTGCAACCCCAGCAGCGAAAATAAAATATTATTGCAAGGTCAGCAAGCTTTCTGTGAACTTTTTTTTTTTTAAAGGGGGCCCGTCAATTATTATACGCTATACTGAAAGTAATATGTAGATATATTTTGCACAACTGTGAATCGAGTAAAACATAATTATAAATCTAGATGAGTTGAGTACCTGTTCTACATTCATTGTTGATATACAAGTATGTAGGTAGATACCTATATTGCATTCGTAAAAATCTAGGAGCTAAAGATCTTAGTCGAAGAAAATGCAAATGGAAAGGAATAAACGTTTGACAGCAACCCCAACTGGCCAGCACACAAATATAAACATCAGATACTGAATAATAATATCTGTTCCTTTACTTTTAAATCTTTCGAATTTTTACTAATTTTTACGAATTTCTACAAATTTTTACTCAACGTCGTTCCTTAACTTGAAAAATTCGTAAAAGAGAGCGGATTCGATAGAGCATGATATTCATATTACCCCTCCACTGAGAATCTTACTAGTTTTTACTCAACAAATTTCTTTGAGTAAGAATTGAAACAACTGCCAGTCACCTGAAAATTGACAGATGATTTAAAATTTGTTGTCCTATTTAGCATGCGCGTGTAACGACTATTTGCATTTGTCTTTTGATTTCTTGCGATATGAGAAACAAATTGGTATAAAAATGGTATCAGAATGGTAGCCCTTTTCCTCTTCTTGAACGCTTGTATGTAGTTCAGTCAGTAAAATCTCTTCCACATAAATGGATTCATACGCACATACAATTTATGGAAAAAAAATGCATCTGTCATTTTCATCTACAGAATTCATTCCCACCACTGCCATTTTGACAGTCTTTTCCATTTTTACTACTAAAAATTCGAAATTCTACAAAATATTTCGGATTACTTACTGAGAGACTCTGGATCTGGAATCATCAAAATGTCCACTGTGTACTCAGGCAAAATTGTTTTGACTGGATTTGTCTCCAACCAGCGTTGCCATAAGTGCTAATTTGTCTGCATTTTGCAGATTTTCAGTGCAGCTGCAGACTTTTAAAATCCCAAAATCTGCACGACAGATTTTGTCTGCATTTATTCGGTTTGTTTAGTAATTCTGAGCTGCACGGAAGAGAACAAGAAAGTAGAGGTTTTTGCGCTCTATTAGTAGAAATGCTGTCTAAAACTGTCGCACTTCTGGTCTTATGAGGCTATACTGAATGTGTCTAGCTCTCACCTGTCAAAATTAAATTTTTTGATATTGCAATACATATTTATGAATCCAGATTTTTTCCATAGAATTGCATTGCAGATTTTTTTTCTTCATAATTGCAGATTTCTCGAAATATTTTCATGGCAACACTGTCTCCAACCCCTCCGTCAACGACAATTGAAACACTGAACAAGCGATGTTTGGGATTGAGATTTCTGATTGTATTGAAAATGAATGGAACAATACCATAACTTTACCTACTCACATCTTTTGTCTTGAATAATATTGAAATCAGCTCTTCGCTGATGACTTGGTCATCCTTGGATCCTCTCAGACTAAACTTCAGCGCGCACTCGATCGGTTTGTAACCGTTTGTGTTGAAGCTGAGATGAAGGTAAACGTGAACAAATCTGAAGTGATGGTCGTCTTCAGAACGCCTGTTCAATGCACTCTGCATGTTAGTGGAGTCCCATTGAAACAGGTGGAGAAGTTTAAGTATCTCGGGGTCTTATTCACGAGTGATGGAAGGAGCAATGCCGAGTTTTCCTGTAGGATTGGTCAGGCTGGGTCAATTTTGAGACAGCTTGGTCATTCTGTTATTAGGAGGACTGAACTTGGTGTCAAAGCTAAGTTGTCAGCCTTTAATTCGGTGTTTGTTCCAACTCTCACCTATGGTCATGAGGTTTGGGTAATGACCGAAAGAATAAGATCGCGGATACAAGCTGCCGAAATGAGATTTCTCCGTAGTATTGCTGGTGTGACCCGTAGAGATCGCATCAGAAATACCAGAATACGTGAGGAACTCAATGTCGAGCAGCTACTTCTCCGGACGGAGCGATCCATGCTTCGGTGGTTTGGTCATGTTAAACGCATGTCCCCGACCAGGATTCCACGACGTGCTATGGAATCCGTACCATCGGATAGGCGTCCTCTAGGTAGCCCAAGGATGAGATGGTTAAATAAAGTCCATAATCTTTCCTATACCCGTATGGGGATTGCCCTTGATGATTTAGAGTCGATGGCGGAGGATCGAGAGCTATGGAGGGTCCACTTGAGCAACCTACACCCGCGACCCACTTAATGGACAAGCGGACCATTGAAAATGAATGAATGAATGAATGAATGAATGAATATTGAAATGACCGAAACATTTTTTCATTAAATTTGAACGATCTGACGTAAATAAGCCTACTGAATCAGAAACAACATGATAATCAAAATAGAAATTGTTAATTTTCGGGCGACTAACTTTAGTTTATATTCAAGTAAGAAATTCATGAAATTTAATGTATGTACTCAAAATTATTTGTCTAAATTTCGGTTAATGCTTTCATTAACTAGATTATAAAAAACAGGAATAAAGTAAAAATTGAAGGGGTTGGGTACGATATCCTGCATTTTAAAATCCCGCTTTTTATAATCTCGTTTCTTATAAGACCGTTTATTACCGTTTTGAAACTAAAACATCTAGTTTCAATTGCAAAAGGTAGATTTAAAAAAAAAACAACAAAGAAATTAATAATACTCATTCAGGTGCTGAAAAAATTAATAAAATAAAACTCCTGACTCTTTGAAAATATTTTTTTTAATTTTGAAATGATATGAAATATTAATGAAGTTAGTCGTTACTTACACGGTTTTAAACTGCATTTAATTAATGCAAGCAAAATGCAGTGGAAATCAAAAACAGCCAGTTTGCCAATTCAAACAATTGACACGGATAAAATAATGAAGAAAATGAGAAACAACCAATATTAATTTTTAAACGATGACGTTGTTTAAATACAAGTAGGATTCTCAGAAACGGGCAGAGCGGGATTTTAAAAAGCGGGATTATTAAAAATCGGGATTTTGAATAAGCGAGATTTTCAGAGGAAGTATTTTAAGAAACCGGGATATTAGAAGACGGTGTTTTAAGACTTTTTAGCGGGATTTTAAAAAGCGGGATCCCGATTACGGGCGTAACAGTCAACTATATTACATACTAATTTTCGGCCACCTTTGCTGGACTTCACTTCGGTAACCAAAAACAAGCCATATTTAATTTATTAACGATAACGAAGTTAATAAAATACAAGAGGGATTCTGAGAAATGTGCAAAGAGGGGTTAAATGGGGTATTTAAAAAAACCCGGATTATTATACTACATCGGAGTTTTGAAGAAGCGGGATTGCGGGAGGCTGTATTTTTAAACACCGGAATTTTAGAACTTTTTTGGCGGGCTTCTTAAAAACGGTATTTTAAGAAGCACTAAGGATTCCGATACGCTCCCTTCTTCTTTTGGTGGTGAACAGCATCAGCTTAGTTTTACTTAGCCAGGCGCTTTAATTAGGAATTACTGATTTACTTTATGGATAATTTATATATAAATACCTACTAAGCGAAGCACATATATCAGCAAGTAAATTATAAATATATTTGACTCTATGTTCGGCTGAGCTATTTCTAGTCCTCTTTTTCTTCATAGTTTGGCCACTCTTTAGTGCTTTAATGCTTTAAAACTGTGAATACATTTTTCTGCCAATGTTACCCTCCCCAAACGTTTTGGATCATATTTTACACCCAACACAGGTACCTAATAATACTGTTTCTCAAAGGCAATTTATGTAGTTTATAAACTTATTCCAAAATTATAGTCGTTATTCAAAAACGACCATGAACATTTATAATCAAAATTTTGCATTTCACGGAATTTCTTAGTATGCATTTAAACTAAAAAAAACGACGTGCCAGATATTTGACTAGAATCCAAACTAATATAAGTCTATAAGTACTTGAGTACAGCCGTTTTCGAAAATTGACTTTTCGTGCAAATGGGTTTACATTCGTGTAGAAAGTAATAGCTGTCTAATAGCTAGAGCTAAAAGTACGTACAACCAAGACTGCACTTTACTGCTATCGCGAACGTGCAGAAGTGCCCAACTTGTTAACGACTACAAACTTGCACAATTAAAATCAAAACAATTAGCGATAAACAATTCCGAACAACGCGTTCGGTGTCCAAGATCGATCGGTTAAACATGATTCAAACGATGCGCGATCGTAAATTGTTCGCAAACAGAAACTACGAATGTAAACCATATGTATAGGCATGTATATTATGATGCCCCACACCAAGAGAATTGATTTTCACTGTGTTTCTTATCTGTAAATAATGTAACTTCAAACTCAAGATACGCTCATGATTTTTAGCAAACACACAAAACCCATTGTGCTCGAGAATACTGTACAACTATACACAAAGCAATTCAGCCATACTCATAAATTACAACGAAACAATTTATTTGCACAAAGAATTCATGCCGCAGATGGGGGTTTACATTATTTTTCTCATTTTACAAGATTCTATTTACGTTTCTTTTTTTATTATCGTCATCGGTCCGAACTCGTAGTGAACATCCCGACGGGGGTAGTCTGCATCTGGCGGAAACTTACCACCCACGAATAAATTGGGGTACTTGTGTTTCTTCCGGAACATCCGATTTGATCTGTAGATCTTCATCCCATCGGGAGGCGATTCAAGCACCGCTTCAAGCTCTTGGTCGATGACATTTCCCTCAACTTGAGTCTGCATTGAGTGGCTTTTGGTCATTTTAGCTCGCTTTGGGCGTTTTGTCTTTCGTCGAATTGGTTTCTTTTTATTATGATTTTTTCTTCCTTTCATGTTTTGTTTTAACAAATAATTTTGAAAAACTTAAGCGGTTTGCTTTATTTCGATCAAAATTACGTGTCAGGAAGAAGTACATAGACGAGTGAGACTTTGCCGCACCAGATCGTTTGAAATGAATTTAGTGAAAGTTAATCTGTTTTCACTTGACTTGAATAGGCAATTGTAAGTGACCCAAATAGAAACATAATATGGAGAGCTATGGATCCTTTAACTGAACCCGTCGCTTTGCATTTACATTTGTAACGCCAAGAAGGAGTCACCGAAGCCCTTAAAGTATTCTGAATCGGCTTCATGAAATTAGGTCCCAATGAAAAGGGCCCTAAAAAATTATAGGGTAAGCAACAATAACGCTTTTTAGTAGGATTGGGGTGATTTTTCATTTGTTTGGTTCCTTCTTTCATTAATAATTTGGGGCAAATTATTATGCCTCAATTTAAAATCGATTCTAAATATTAGTGGAGGGTATCAAAGCATCTGTCTATACCGCCTAGGACAAAACGTCATTATTGATAGCAACAATTTCGAGGTAGTTAAGGAGTTCACCTACCTCGGAGTAAACGTAAACTCCACGAATGGCACCCTAGTGGAGATCCGGCGAAAAATACTTCGGCGGATTTTTGGTCCTGTGTGCGAGGAGGGCGAATGGAGGAGAAGATACAACCGCGAACTCTATGAGCTGTACCAAGAAGTGGATGTAGTCCAAAAAGCCAAAACAAGTCGACTACATTGGCTCGGCCACATCGAGCGAATGGACAATAATGCTCCAGCTAAGCGGATTTTTGAATCCCAGCCCGCAGGTTCGAGAAGACAAGGAAGGCCGAACCTCCGTTTCAAAGACCAAGCCGTCGCGGATGCCAGAGCGCTTGGTCTGGACAATTGGAAGCAACGTGCCCGGGATCGTAGAGGATGGAAGGCTGCAGTGTCTCAGGCAGAGACTCTTCACCACGGGTCGGGAGCCCGATGAGTAAGTGAGTAGGAGGGTATCAAAACACCCGCCAGGACGATGACAAAACTTTTATTTGCTTTTGTTTTTAAGGACCCAGCATATCTCTCCTCAATTGTACGTCTTCCCGCACTTGTTTCAGTCAAGAATTAAAAAAAAATTCTGCGAGAGGCAAAATTATTTATTAAAGTTCACGGGCTTAAATAATAAAGGTTCGAAATAATCATGGTGGGAACACGTTAACACGATTGTTGTCGCTTTTATACAAAATATCACGTATACGGGTACAATGTTGTAGAAATGATCGCATACGGGAACAGACCTATTTAGTCGTTGCATAGCTCTAAAAATGTTTTGTAAAGATGTCCAAAAATGCATACAAGAAGTAATATTGATAGAAAGCAAATGTTTTAATTAAAAATTGTAAAGTTTTTATTGATTTATAAAGATAAATGTCCTCCACAGCACTTTGTCTTTATGTTTCATGACCGTTACATCAGCGCTCTTGGGCTTGTTGGCATAAATCTAAGACTTAAGAAAAAACCCGAACGGCTTTAAATCCCAACTGAAAAAGTATACATTCTATATAAGACTTCCCAAAGATGGAGCTTGAAAATCATTCTCTCGGATACAGGACGTGTGCTGCTGCTGTTGTTGATGACATAGTTCGTTAAAGCTTCTTTTTCTCTTCATTTTAGGAATGCTGGAAGCCAACCAGTTTATTTGCCTTTTACTAGCTGTGAGTATTCTGCGAACAAAAGACATATACGGAGCGCTTCAACGAAGGGCCCATGCAAACAGAAGCATAGATGTGAAGGACAGAATTATCGAGATACAATGCTATGCAAAGTGTTTCAAGTCGAGTCCAGAAAATTGTCAAGTTAGTAATTGCACCGTAATTACACGGATTATTAAGTTTAAAAACTCTCTTCTTCACAGGAATGCGAGCGAAAATGTAGAATAGATATGACCAAGGCCCCACGTCCTGGCAAATGCCCAAGCATCATCACATCTAATCATATTAGCGCGTGCATCGATGCCTGTCAATATGATTTCGACTGTTCTGAAACACAAAAATGTTGTCGCAGCACATGTGGTCCGGTGTGCCATGATGCAGTTGGTCTGGACAAAGACCTCTCCCTGCCGCCAATTCCTAAAATTATTGCATACCAATTACCCAAAGGAAAAAGAGTGTGCGAGGTAAAAATCCAAGCGTCAGCAAACTCTGTGTACGCGTACCACGTCGAGGCCAGACATCATGTAGGCAGCTTATTCTCGGCACGAAAACTTGGCAGTTGGCAGTGGCAGGCTGTCGAAAGGATTGCAGAATTCAATGCAAATAAAACGAGGATAACAGGAATCTCGTTTAAGGTGAAACCCGGTAGATGGTATGAATTTCGTGTTGCAGCAATCAATGCGAACGGTTTCCGTGGCTATACAGAGTCATCAAAGCCATTTACGCTCTCAAATCGTAAGTTTGATACCATTGTAAAAATTATGTGCTCTATTCTTCTGATTGTAGAGAATATTCGTGCAGATCCAAAACCTCCAAGGAAGCCTCAATCTCTTCAAGTACTTTCGTCGAAAATGGTCGATGGTCTGATGTCAATCAGAGTAGCCTGGTGCTCACCCAAATCGGACCTGCCCATAGAGAAATATCGATTGATTTGGGCGCTCTATGTGCAGTCAGATGATGATTCTTTGATAGCAAAAGAAATTTTTGTTAAGGATGTATGATATTAAGATTGGGAAAAAATGCTGAGCTTCATTTACAGGACAGTTTCTTTTTTACAGGCAAATCAATTTGAAATAACAAGACTGGTTCCAGACTCATGTTACTACATACAAGTGCAGGCGATTTCAATAAATGGGAGACGGCGACTAAAGTCGGAAAAGATCTCTCTGCTATTCAATACTACTACTACTACATTAGTACAAAATGGAAAACTACAGTGTTCCAATCACAAAACGTCCAAAGATGTAAGCACAAGTGCAGCCGGTAGTAATATGCTGGACGATCGTGCAACAAATCCCATCAAAACTACTTCCAAATTTGTTGTGAATTTTCGATCAAGTAAAAAGTTTGTGCTGATTGTTCAAATATCCGGATTTTATCCGCAGAAGGGAAGGTAAGTTTTTGTTGTTTATTATATTAGGTTCAATTTAGCTCGAGCATGAATATTTCTAGAGCGTAAGAGTGCTGCCATTGTGTGCCTGTGTCGGTGCACAGCAAATGTATTGCTTAAATATGTTCTTCTTTATTAGGACAAATGTCCAACAATGTTCCAAATTTTGCAGCTATAGCTCCCATGAGTAGGCTTGCCACCCGTCCTCCTTTGTAAGGTGATGTCCTCCGTCCTCCACAAAAAGAAAAATGTCCTCCACAAACATAATTACTATCTCCAAACAAAAAAAAAAACATATTCCTTTCAGTTCTCAAAGAGTACGATTTTATTTTGTGGCAACAAATACATTAGAGTCAAGTTTTAATATAAATTGCAGCACCTGCAAAAGAGCAGGAGAGTTTAATGTTTCTTATATCCTCAGGGACTTCAGGTACTATTGACTTCTGCATCTGCATTGAACGTTAAAGCCGCTGCGGAACGAAAAATCGTATACAAAACTGACCCGAAAAATGTCGCTCTACTTTCCGTTTTGCAGTACGCTGCTGCTGCAAAAAGATGCCGAAAAGTGGGCAATTGTAGTAGATTGGGCTAGATTTTACTTTACTGACCATTCAAAAAAGTATACTTTATTTTTAATCCAATTTAATGCGCTTAGCTCAAATCTGCAAACAAATTTGGCGCTATATTACAGTAAAATTTTTCCAAAATAATTTTTGTTTTATATTAACCAAATGTGCAGTTACCAAATAAAAAAAGTTTCATCAAAATCGGATTTTTTGGCAGTAAAATTGAGCAAGCAACATAACATAAACATTGTCCCCCGTATTAATAAATACCGAATAGCGGCGAATTAGCCTTATCACATCTGATAACTCGTAATTCTTATTAATAAACATATCTTAGCTTTCACTGACATGTTTAACGAGCGGATAACTTAATTCACCAAATTCGGCGTATAGAGAGTGGTTAACTTACTCACACAGAGAGCTAACCTATCCACATAATTTCAAATACACGTATACCAACAAAAAGTTCGATTGGACGCGAGAAATTTAAAAGCTGAAAGAGAATTTCAGAGAGAATCTAAAAATCGCAAGCGGAAGCACATAACATGCTCTGAGCATGATAGTGTCAGCTGATGGAATATGACAGATTTACAACCATGTTTAGTACAATTTGGACGCAGTGCTGTCGTGCGTTTAATGATAAAGAGGGGATAGCTAATATGGATATAAGATGTATTTATAAATAATAAAAGTTATCAAACGAACAAGTCCACTATTCGTCTGCTAGCTACCAGATGGATTAAAGAGCGAATAAGGCTTTTTTTTGTTAATACCGCTGTGTATGTTTATGCCACGATAGGTATCAGTTTCTGCAATTTTTGTAAAAAAAAAAATGAGATAAGTCAGTAAAAAAATATTAAAATACAAAATATTAGCCCGTGCACTTGACTTAAGTGAAATGTACAAAAAAGCAAAAATTCATTGGTTAAAATGTAGCTTTTTTAATTACCTCATATCTTCGGTTTTGATGTTTTAAAAAAAGTTTTATTTTTTAAGTCCTCCACGAGATTTTCTAAAAGCTGGCAAGCCTACCCATGAGTGTCGAGAAATAGCATTTTTAATACATATTCTGTTGAGTTTAGTTAAAGTGGCTCTGGATGAGAGAAGCACTTAGGTCGTTATTCGGCCCATTGTACATTGGGGAGCTTTTCTTTGCTGGCTATTCATATAAACCATTTGCTGCCGGCTATAAACCTAAGAATGTAAGCTGCGCTGGTGTTACCTAGATCACTGGAGATAATTGAGAAATTAGTTTCCTATGTGGGCCTTTCTTAGATTGGCCCGGGCGGGGAAACTGCAAAGAAAAGTGAGTGACGGACTCATCCTCCTCTTCGTCTCTAATTCTGCAGAAGTCATTGCATGGCAGACCGAGCATTTGCGCGTGTCTGCTTAATATTCAGTGCCCGGAGATCACATTAACGACTTTCGAGATCTTGAATATTTTAAGTCGAAGAAGCTCCTTGGATCACTTTGTATCCAAAGCTGGCCAGGTGAGCCTAGCAGTATCGCAGTATCCTAAATGTTTCCATCTGAACCCTGCTTTGCTTGCTGCGTCCGCGAGAATTATTGTAGAAAATAAGTGAGAACCTATTTCACTCAAGTATGGTAACACTATTTCCACAATATTGTACACCCTGTAATTTACACTGTCATTATGACATTTATAATTAAACCTTCTTCTTACTTTGAATTTCATCAAAGATCAAACCAGGTTGTCTTTTTATTTCTCGCTCCGAGATATTTTTCCTGTTCGTGAGTAGGAAAGTGGTGCATACACGTTGTACAGACTTATACTGTCCACGCCAGAGGAGCCGACCAATCTAGTCAAGATAATCCTGTCTCAATACTCACCTCAACGGAATGATACGTTTGACCGTAAAATTTTCGTCCGTATTCACAGAAGCCTGTAAATGCGACCACATCATTTCGAAGTCGACTGTACAATAAAAGCCTGACCGAAGCCCGTAAATGAACATTTCTAATAACACACTCATTCCAAATCCTACGGTGATCACAGGCAGGGGGTGCAGCATGCCCCTATACAATTACGATCTTTTGTGCAACGGGCTTTTTTTACGGGCATATGATTTACGGGCTTTTGGATCGCAGGTAAACGTACCCAACGCCAACCCAATATTTAACTCATTTAACTTAAATTTCGTAAAATGTAAAACTGAAGGAACATACCTAATTGCATTTGACAAATATCTAATGCAGGCGAGCATTTGAATTTCAACTACAACGCGTTACTTTTTTTTTTCATTAGCATTTCACTAGCAGTTCATATTTATAATGTCTATATCACAATGACAAAGTATTATTTTTTTAATTAATTTTAATTTGAATTATCATACTTTTTACATCGTTTTAGGCTTATCGAAATTTGTGCAGGAGATTTTAATTGTGAGAATCCCGAATATGGTGCCATCAGGCCCAAGGTAAGTTAAATTTATTACCTTTACCAAATATATTATAATGCAATATTTTTAATTGTTTTGCAGAAGGATTTTATAGAATTTGATAAACTGAAGTTCAACACAACATATACAATTAGAGCAATTGATCCGTCCGGCAATGGAAAGGGATCAGAAAATGATGTAAATTCGTCCATAAAACAATTCACAACGCCGACATGTGAAGTTATGCGTACACGTCATCCCAAAATTCATATTGATTGCTGATAAACAGGGACAATCAACTTGATAAATTATTTAAATTCTTATAGAAGCGAACAAATGGAAAGTGTCGATTTACTTAATGTTAGAATATAAAAAACATATTTATTTAGGAATAGTTTGTTTAATATTAAAAAAAACTGAAGACAAGGACGACAATTACTTTTCTTTTCTTTTCGTATAGGGTATAGAGTAATATCAAATAAATATTTATAAATTATGCAAGGTCATAACGCCCAAATTGAAAAATGTCATAACGCCCAAAAACCACCACATCGCCCAAAATTTAAAGGAATAAAGCGTCGCAAAGCCCAAATATAGAGTGGGCTAAAAGAATTTATCCGATGTTATAAAGCCGGAATCACACTTGTGTGTCGTGTCGATATCGTTGCTATGTATTTTATATGTGTAGAAAAGAAACATACTTTTCTCGTGTGTTGGGTCGCGGTGTGTCGTATAAATGCATATCAACGGACACGACACGACACACAAGTGTGAAAATAAAAACGTTAGAAACAAAACCTTCACTTAAATCAGTAAGGATAGTCAGGCAGAGCAGTTCTAGCTCTATGTATGAAAACAGTTTGTCCGAAAAAATTACCCCGATACTAGATTGATATTACATATTTCTGTTGAGGACCTCTGCTTCTACTCGTACAGATTGACTTCATTGAATCGAAAACCAAAGAATCCTCCGAACAACTGCTGAGCTGCAATGTCTATGAAATAACTTTTTGCATATTAAGTCGAACCAATTTGTTAGCCAATTAGAACTTTATTAAATAATTTTATGTATGTACAGTTTATCGGGTTCGCTTCTCATCTGAAATCGCAGATCGAAATGCCCAATCGAAAAGACAGTAGTACAGTAGCAGTACAGTAGTAGTACGAAACTTCGACGCATATAAATGTCAACTGTATTCAGTCAGGTTTGACTAATGTCGTTTTCCATTGGGACCATCAGATTTTTATTTCAGATCTCAGATTTTTCGTGGCGAATGGAACACGATAGGCAGATTGATCTGCTTTTGTAAATGTATTAGTGCATTATTAGACAGTACATAAGCTGTGCACATTTTTTTCGTTTGCCGATGAAAACATACGAATTTAATGTGGGAAATCATATCGACGAAGAATCGAAATCCACAGACCACAGATGACGAGGAAGAAGACGAAGATGATAGTAATTGCTCCAAAATTAAGTCCATGCCCATTATATACGTTTTTGCTCCGAATAATTGCTTTTCACGAGGCTTTTCGTAAATTTGTTTTGAACACAAATTCCGAATGACGTAAAACAGCTGTGCAAGGTATATTGGTATTAGTGAGAGTGTGTGCAAATCTCGAAAATTATCGCGATCTGCAAAAAGTGATCCGAATCAAAAAAAAGATTGATTTTTTGTCCCAATGGAACACGAAAAGTGATCCGGATCAAAAAAAAGATTGATCTTATGTCCCAATGGAAAACCACATAAATCTGTGGGCTACCCATCCTTCAATATCTATTGTCATATGATCGAAATAGACCAGCCAGAAAAGGGACAAATGCTGTCAGACTTCCGCGGACGCAGAAAGCCCCCAATGTTTAAGCGTTTTCATCTTGAAATACGTCGATTTTTAATATTAATATAGGTAAGTAAATCAGTTCACTGTTTCAGTCTATAGATAGGTTAGGTTACCAAAATCTACAGCCCGAGAAATCAGACAAATGACCAGACATGTTCAGTAACTGTAACGTTACCGTTCCCTTTTGGCATAGCTTGTTATTTTTCGCGAAGGAATTTGTATCCACTCTTCTATGTCTGACATCTTTAATGTTTGACAGATTTTACTGAGAGAGGAACAGGAACCACCAATCCACCACCATACCATATATGACTGGTTTACAGATTAAATAGGTAGGTATAAGAAACTGTTTGCATTGTTTGCTCAGTTTTTTAAGGTAATGTTTAGGAATACCGAGGTTGGTCTGCTGGCCAATCAGACGGCTTAGGCTTCCCAGATGGCGCCCGCAAGTGTATTACTTTTCGAATATCGCCTCGTAATTTTTGTAATTCTGACATGTTAAAGGCATCATTTCAAAGGTCTGGAATTTCTATGTATTTAAAGTGTCCGGAAAACGACTGTTGCTGTCCTTTTTTTATATTTGTTGGAATAATACTTTCGCAGAATGAGATGGCTTATGAGCTCAGGTGGGTTTCTCTGCTGTACAGGACATTGAAGCACAGCTGTGATCGATATCGGATTAGCGCAGAATACCAATTTGAGAGGCGCATTGATTTAGGCCCAGTAGTAGTGGGCGCAGTAGCGCAGTGGTTAGTGTGCTGGACTACTGTGCGAGGGATCCCAGGTTCGATCCCCGGAAAAACACAAAATACATCTTAAAGTTTTTTCTACTGCGCCACCTCTCGCGAAGGTCTGACAAACATCCGAGAGTATAACTATCATGAAAAAGCTGCTCAATTCAGCCGTTCGGACTCGGCATAAAATTGTAGGTCCCTTCCATTCGTCCCAAAAATAGAAACTCACACAAAACGAATGGTTGCGAGAAGCTATGCCTTGGGTGTCACCCGCCTGTTGCGCCACCTATTTATTTATTTTTTTTTTTGGTTTAGGCCCAGATTTTTGTATTTTGTTGAAAATCCTGGGGCTTTCCTTCTGTCAGTAGAAATGACTGTAGACGAAAACGACTGACTGATATTCTCACAGTCACAAGCCTCTTCATACTTTCGCCAAACACTTTAAACCTGCTTGGCTAAAACATTTCTAGAAACTGCAAGTCCTGATGGGAAAGAAAGTCACGATACAGCGTTTCATTTTTATTGCTATTGCCCGCTTTCGTTTGCCAGATATAATTATTAATATGTGCCGTATGAATAATTTTAAAGCTTAAAGAGATTGATTACGGCATGTCCTGTCCATATTCCATAAATAGATAATTAAATTAATTGCAACTAATATAAAGTCTTTCATAAGCAGTAAACATAAACTCACTCAATTTGTTAGTTTTGGTTGTTCTGCATTAATGGACAAATCAATATTTATATTGTGCCCAATGTGGTTAACAATAGAGCCTAATTATTCAATTAAACCCAACAACATGCAATAATTTCTAATCCTAATCAAACATCAATAGAACGAATATAGGACAGAGAAAAGTGGTGTAAAGCATGTGTATGTATGTGTATTTCGTAAACAATTTACCATTTAGTGTGTAAAGTTCTTTTAACGGGTTAACAATTGACATGTCCGCTGTTCCTGTGAATATGTTCTCTCTTCGAAATATGTTTAATATGTAAGTGTGGCCCCAATAGAATGGGACAAAAATGTTTCCAAAATTAACTATGAGTGCTTTTATTTAGGGCGATATTAGCAACAATTGCAGTTTTGTTTGTTCCGCAGTTTATTCGAATTGCAAATGGAATGTATAAAAACTTCCTAACTTCATCGGTAACTTTCAATCTAGATACATCGTAGTAAGTATACAAATTTCTATCCATTTTCGTTGCACTATTGGCGAAGAATGAACTATATTTCAGTTTAAATTGGAACACAACATTTCCTGCCGTAACTGTTTGTGAGCTCTACAACGGAGAAAGGATTTGGGACATTAGCGAGGAGTATTTTGGCACCAATAGGAGTTCTCAAATAGACGATTATCTCGGGGAGGTTTTGTTCTTTCGTGGCACTTGTCTATCTTGCAAAAACTGCCAGTACATCAATTGTCCTACAGATTTTAGTACACTCATGCAAGTTGTGAGTATTTAATAAATATTAAGTAAAACTCATTTTCAATTCTAATTGATAACAAAATTCGGGGGAACCAACCCTTTTGTCGCTTACGCTCCACAATCCATTATAGGTAAACACCATACAGAAATGTTCCTGCCTTTAGTTATTATACTTTTAAGTTAGTGGCAATCTGTATTTTAAGTAACGATATAGATAAATAGTATAGGCGCAATGTGTTGTCAGTGTGTTGAACCTGAGACCCCTCACTAAGTAGTCCAGCACGCTAGCCACTGAAGCACTGCGTCCACCCCTTGGGGATTGCCCCTGATTAGTTAGAGTCGGTGGAGAAAGATCCAGAGTTATGAAGTGGCTTAAACCTGAGACCCCTCGCACAGTATAGTCCAGCATACTATCCACTGAGGCACTTTGTCCACCCCTTATGATAGGGATTGCCCCTGATTACTTATGTAGAGTCGGTGGAGAAAGATCCAGAGTTACGAAGTGTCCACTCAAGGCTAGCTGGCTGAAGATATGCGTTTGCTCAGGAGATAATTGATAGAAGTAAACTCTTTTCAGGAGCCAATCTATGGACTCTTGTATAAAATACATAAAATGCTCTTGTGTTAGTGCTTCTTGAGTGGATTCTGTTCTGACTTGAAATCGAGAAGCAAAACTCTCTCCTCAGAATCAACAGAAGAGAATTTTTTGCGCCAATGGAACGGTTTCAGAAGTGATTTTCTTGATTCCGGACGCTCCCGGATGCTTCTTTTTGCCCAATGGAAAACGACATAAGAATTAAAACAACTGTCAGTCCAAATTGACAGATGATTTGAAATTTGTTGTCCTATTTGGCATGTGCGTGTAACTACCTACTACCTACATATCTTTTGATTTCCTGCGATATGAGAAACAAATTGGGATAAGGTCAGTCAGTAAAAACTCTTCCTCATACCGCGTTCCATTGACCGCTAGACATCTAATTCATAATATTCGAGATGAAGGAACGATCGATCGCTAAAGCTCTAGCGCCAGCGGAACAAGATTTTTTTATTTGGATTTACATGCTAGTCGTCTAGCGGTCAATGGATGTTCACATTTTAATATAAACATTTTTTGGGCCGTATGTAATTAATATTTTTTAAATTCCAGTTCCGTACTAATTGCACAGAACTATTTGAAAATTGTGTATGGGAAAGCATAGCATTCGATTGTTGTTCAGAGTTCCTTCCATTAAAAACCGAATATGGAGTATGTTATTCATTTAACTCGAACCATGCAAGGTGAATGTCATTCCAAAAGTTTAAATGAATATAATTAGACAGGCAATCTTAATTGTTTTTAGAAATGTGTGGAGAGCAAAATATTCTACTAATCGAGAGACGGGACCTGGCCGATTACAGTTTTTCGTATCAAGAGATGTGCAAGTTCACATTCACCCGCCTATGGAGATTCCATTTTTCTTTTCAGATGGGGTTTTTAGAGAAACAGTCCTTTGGGGTACATCCCAGGAAATTGTCTTTGACGTCGTGGAGATATACAATGATCCAAGTGTATTGTTCGTAGAACCTGAGAAGAGACGTTGCAGGTTCAGCAATGAGCTACATGAAGGTGAACTTATTCAATTTGTCATTTCACATAGATGTTAAAACTATTATTATCTACTTGCAGATTTTAAATTGTATAAGTTCTATAGCTATTCAACGTGTGTCGTTGAATGTATGCGCGATTTAAGTCTGTATGTATGCAACTGTACAGATCACTTTTTGAGCTCCGACGATAATGGTATAAATACTAATTATATTGCTAACGCATTGTAACGTGATTGTGGTTATTCAATTTTAGGACTAATTTGCAATGAATTTGGCCTCGATTGTCTAACAGAAAACTATAACATAATGCGAGAGCAGAGAAAGGAGTGCAATTGTCTAAGCACATGTGAAGAGCCTGAATATAATATTATTTATAATTCAGCGGAAGGGTAATCGTAGTCACTCTTATTTCTGTTGTCCTTCGTCGTATACGACTCATGTGATGTGTCGTTGTAAAAACGATATTCAGATTCGTTTTATACATATATTTTTATTTTTTGTTTCACGTGATCACTATCAATATTCGAAAAGTAACTAGAACCGACATAAAAACGCAATGAAATACTAGTAGCTTATGACAAAGGATTAGGGGCCCATTGAAAGCCTATAATAGGCGTATTTTTTTTTTGAGAATCTATAGCTAGCTCACTTTTACTTTTACATGCAAAACTTGTATACTCACTTTTGGTTTTGTTATACTCACTTCCCAAAAAAATACGCCTAATATAGTTAATGTGGTGTTTTTCAATAGAGCTACCGAAGATGAAATCGTGATGAGTAAAGTTCTAATATCAATGATGAGTTTACCATGGCAACGATATGTGCGAATTGAATCGAAAAATAATTTGGACTTGCTGAGTAAGAAAATACTTAGGGGTTGAATTAAATATACAGTAACTTTTTTTTATTGTTTAGTATCTGCCGGAGGAATAGCTGGGTTGTTTTTTGGAGCATCTTTTATTAAAGCATTTGAGTTGATTGTGTATATTTTGAAATATAAAATAAGGATATTTCATATCCTGAGACAAAAGATGAAATGTAAATAAAGTCATTTAAAAAAAAACAACATGTAACTCCTTAATAAAGAACTTGTCGCTACAAGTAATAGTACATTTACACCGCGCCTAAATTCAACATTTCAGCAGACAAAATTTTGAAATCCAATTTTGCGTTCCCACTGAAACTTCAACATTTCAAATGACAGCTAGTATCAGAATTGATTACTTACTGATGTTTTTTGTGTTTCGAAATCAGAGATGGTTTGTACCTAAAGAATTAATTTTTTTAGTTATATTAATCTAAACATGAATAGAAGTGATAATTCACTATTCAGACATTTTTTTCTACTTTTTTAGCTTTTACAATCTAGTTTTACAAATGTTTTTTTGTCAGTGATCTCAAAAGTCATCTGAATTAGGTTTGTTCGATTTGACAAACTTACAAAAGCAGCGATGAAATTCAACATTTCGCTGAAATCCAACATTTCGAAATGTTGGAAAATATATGGCGAAATGCCATAATGTTTTCTGCATAATTCACTTAATATTTAATAAAATGAAAATGGAAATAAAACTTTGATTAAATTTTTCCAAAAGTAACAATCATACCTACTATAAATATTTTATCCCGACGACATAAGTCCGAATAATATCCTAACATTTTTAAAATGCTAGCTGGCAACTTCTTGGTGCGATCTGTCTTAACGGTTTACGCTGAACGCGCCCATCAAGTTTTGACAGCTACAACAGCTGACTTATAGCAAGTTATGAAAGAAGAGGAATACATTTCTGCTGCATTTTAGAAACGAATAAACAAAATGTTTTCCTTTAACTATTTAATACGAAAGAATGAATTAAAAATTCGTATCATTAGGCGATACATATCTGTGCTCTATATTACCGGCGACAAAGCAAAAGAAAATTATGCTCCACTTACGCCTCATATGAACTTCAAGAAACGTCTTGGTGATCCCATTGGATTGCAGGAGAATATACATCAGCGTGGCCTAAATATTGACTTAAAACTTCTTACAAAGAAATACGAAAAGTACTTTGACTTACAGCAGAAAAAAATCGCTATAGAGAAAAGCAGGGAAGAGATTACCAATCAAATCAAACAACTGGATAAGGTGAGTTGTAATGTTACAAAAACTCATTTGTAGTAAATTGCGCTCTGTTTTCCTAGACTGCAGATGCAAGCAAAATGGAAGAACTGAAAGCACAGGCAATAACTATGCGAACTGAATTAAAGGCGCTCAAAGAAAGCATATACCCTGTAGAAGATGATTTCATTAACCAGTTCCTTAACCTGCCAAACGAACTTCATGAGAAATGTCCAAAAGGTTTTAAAGGAGAAGAAGTACTGCTTTACAGAAATGGCATACCTAGAACTGACGATTTAGTGCAAAAATCACACCTTAGTCGAACAGATCTCGTACATTTCATCGACAAAGGTTGCTATTACCTGCTCAATGAAGCTGCACATTTTGAATTGGATTGCACTTACCTCTGCAGGGATATCTTTGTTAGAAATAACTATGTATCCATGACAAATCCAGATTTTACTAGAAAAGTACTTATGGAAGCGAACCTTACACCACCATCTCAGTATCATGGGGTTCACGAGGAGGATCAACGAAACCACATGAACTCGGCCTTTCTTACTGGCGGTGGTTCTTTTGAGAGTTTCCTTGGACACTTGGCAAAACTATCAGTGTATCCATCTGTGCTGCCACTGCGGCTCGTCAGTACAGGCAGACAGTACAAGGTTAAAGAGGATGATTCTCCCGAACTAGGTCTGTATGCAGCAACACAAGCTAATGTGGTGCAAACGCTGGTAGCTTGCAGAACTCTTGAAGAGGCTGATCGACAAATGGACGACATACTTAACTTAGCCGTAGACTTCTATAAGAAACTTGGACTAACCTTTAGAATAGTTTACGTTAATGCTTTGGCACTATCGCGTACTGAATCGTTAAGAGCCTCTATACAAGTCTATTCACCAGCTCATTCGAGGTACGTGGAGGTGGGTCATGTCAGTAATTATCTCGACTTTGTATCGGAAAGAATACTTTTTAACATGAAGGAGAAAAAGAACACAAAATTCTTGCATTTGGTTGGTGGTCCCATTGTAACGTCAACAGTACTGATAGCTGCTTTAATTGAAAATGGGCTTCCTCTCAATGTGTCGTGGGAAAGTTGCAATCAAGCCAGCCAGGTGGATGTATTTAAAAATCTTTTTAAGTAATTTGAGATTTCAGTAGTAGATTTTGATAGAAATAAACATTGCCGATATTTATGTATGACGACGTCACATATATGGTTATTTATTGTTTTGAAATGAGATAAAAATTTCAAAAAAATGTCACCGCTGTTTTATTTTTTTGGTTGCTTTCGACAATTCATATGTGTTGCTTACATTTTCAATAGCTAGCTTTTGATCTCGGAAATGCTATCTGTGAAAATTGTTTTGATGCGGAAGCGAAGTCGGGATTAAGGGAGCCAAAGTACAAGTTTACAATTTGTTACCAGCATCTTTAAAAAAAATACACATCTCTTGCTTTTCAAAGGTTCGACCGACACAAACTTGCCGACCGACCTCAACCGTACTGCTGACCGTTAGCCATCTTTTAGTATGTAAGCAAGTTAGCAATATGTAGCTATAAACAATTTTCTAATTAACACTACATTTTGTAAGATATTAAGGACTACCTATTCACATGGGAACGAACGAACGAATTGATGAAATGCGAACTAACCACTTTTTATGCATTTTTAAATAGAAAATTGCACATTTTATTATTGCAAGAGGATAATTAATCAAATCAAAATGTGTTAAGAAAACAAGTTTATAAAGAGTTTAAATAACTAAATTTCGAATTCCAAACTTTTTGCCGCGAACGAAAACATCCTTGGATTGTTTAATTTTTTTTAATTCGCGTTCAACAAACTAGCGAATAAAACATTCGTTCGAACTAACCTCAAACTAGACAGCGAGTAGAACCTGATAGCTGAAATTGGCGAACTGCCGCGACCTAGAAAAGTGTTCATGTGAACGGACTCGGCCTGTCAAAACTTCCGAATATTCTTTTGTTCGTTCGTAGGTAGTTCTCATCTGAATCAATCTGAATGGTCCTTTAGACCTAGTGCTAGGCTAGTCGTCAGAAGCGAACTGATATTTCCAGTGCTTTCCAGATTTTTTTCCATTCGGATTTCCAATTTTCCATTTATTTTTACAAAAGTTTGGCAGCTTTTTCCCGTCACAAGAATTTATAGTTTAATTTTTCAACTAAATCGAATTTGGGCGGACATTTCAAATGATTGGATATACAACTTAACCATTCAATAGAAAACAGTAAATAAGTGTCGACGGCTACATCATATTTCAAACAGACGAATACCAACAAGAAAACAGTTTTTTATGGTTTTTAGGATCAATAAATCTGAAGATCTTAAATGAAAAAAAAGAAAAAAAATAGTACGTATACGCCTACCTACCACTGTTTTTTTTTTTTTTTTGTATTTTGTTGAATATATGACATTTTATCACTGACCGACCAGTCCAAGTCCACCCTATCTAGTTCTATTACTAAAGGGGGTAAAACTGATAGATGACCCTAAGTCTTGAGCATTTCGAAAAATATTTGAATTTTCAGTTCTTAGTTGCAATTATTGTAGGTATAAAAATCATAAATATATATACATATATACATATTTCAACTATTCGCCGCTGCAACTTATAAATTGACAAGAATGTGTAACTCTAACCGGGATATACCTAATTGAAATTCAATTCAAATTGATAAATGCCATAGAAAAGATACGTATGTGTGAATGTAACACCCTGCATGCTATTCAGAATGATATCAATAGTAATCTTTTATACTTCATATTTGTAGATATTATAATAATACAAGCTTTAAAAACTACTCGTAAATAACATTTTATTAATCAATCTGCACTGCAACAAGCACTTAGTTATTCACTTTATCACTCCTAAAGATAGCAATAACGATTAAAAATTCAATCAAACTAACTAAGTACAAAGTCAGTTCTTTTACGGTATTAATTTAGTCATCAGCTGGCCTTTGTCAGAACCTGATTTTTTTGGTACTACTTTTTATTGGAAGATCACAAAAAAATTATCATAAGCACAAGTTTACTCTTTCTGGCAAGAGCATGTACGATCAAAAGAAAATATACAGTTCAAAGAATTATAAGTAAGTTAAAGTTTAACAAATAAGATGTACCTACAATAACGGCATTCGGTGTGAATCAATTGGAAGCCCGTCCTTCTATGATTTAAAATGACGGTACGTGCCTTTCACCAACTTTTACAAAGGAACTTGACTACTGACTTCACACATTTTCGACTAAGGAGGAGGCTACGTCGAGGGGATATAACTTACAACATCGGCCGGAGATATACAAAACGTATATTCAGCCCTATCACGAATTCCGTCGTAATCGAAAATCCTCTACGAATCCCGAAAAATACATCATGGAATCCATTCGTAGTAGATTCGTAGTGGAAAATTTGCTACGAATTTCGAAATTCGTAGAATTAGGTATCTCTGAATCCGAATGAAACGGAAAATTTACGTCTTTTTCTACGACAAGTAATTTGTGTCGGAGACGTTGGGAAAAACGATGTTTGCACAGCAAGGTTGTGTTTTTTATAAAAAAATAAGAATTTTATTTTTTTTGGTTCTTAATAATATTTGTTGCTTTAATAGGACAAACACAACTAATAAGCCACATATCAAAGTTATTGAACACGAAAGCACACCCGAGGCAAACTCATGTTCCAGCTCCTCTTTAAATGCCGGTTTATTGAGTTCAACATTTCTTTGAAACTTATAAGTTTATTATTCTTTTTAAAGCATAAAAGGAATAATTGAATTCTCTATACTTGTACGTTGCCTAATCTAAATCAAAGGGATCGCAAGAGAGAAGAGTCACGAAGTATTTTTCCCAGAATTCAGATTTCGCTTTGAGAAGGCAATTGAATCCATTTTTTAACAATTTTTATTATTAATTTGTTGTTCAAAAAGAAGAATTATTTAATTATTTGAACGTTTACTCACAATTAATTTCAATTATTTTCACACATGAACGATGTTTGACACAAAACAGCTGATTTCGAAAATGAGAATGAGAGTGGATAATGAGGCAAATGCTTCTGTAGATTCCATTCGGATTTTGTGAAGTAAATTTTTCGTAGTTCGTATCGTAGCTTTCATTCGGGGATTTCCTAACAAATGGATTCTGTAATAGGGCTGATTAGCTTTTTTTTGTAGTTACAGAAGAAAATAACTCACGATAAAACTCGATCTCTCCAACGTTATTTTTGAAAGGAACGTTTGAGCAGTTGCTCAGTGGTCAGTGTGATGGTCTATTGTTGCGTTCAAATCAGAGTTGTAAAAGACTTCAATCTTTTGTAATGCAATCCCTGAATTCTTGGAAAGTATGTCATGATTTGTGATTCATTCAATTGACTTTATTTGATGACTTAGACTTCAGAATTGAAATCTTTCATTCTTTTTGAAGTCTTGACTGGATCAGTCTTTACGACCACTCTTATGATTGAAGTCAATTGAATGCAAGTCTTTAGAATTACACTGCATTCATTTAAGTCACTATGAAGTCTTTACCATTCAGTTGAAGTCTTTGGGACTTCAAAAATGTTCGACGAAGTCTTTGGGACTTCAAACGTTTTCGTTTTTACACTCAAATAATATAATATGTACATATAAATATAAACATAGCTTACACTTAATCCCCTTCCAGAATAAACCTCCATCCCCATCCCCATGGTCGTAAAGACTGATCCAGTCAAGACTTCAAAAAGAATGAGAGATTTCAATTATGAAGTCTAAATTCCAAAGCGAAATCAAGAATTCAAAAAACAGAAGCATGAAGTCAATTGATTTCTTAAATCAAAAGATTTAATTCTTTTACATCTCTGGTTCAAATCAATGCCATGGTAATCACAGCTTCCAACGTTTATTGCTTTTTAAGTTTCATTTCTGGAGTTAAGCTTTTTTCCATCAAGCAAGTATAGAATTGTAAAATGTTAGTAAATTCTTTTTCCATCCATACCAAATCTCATTCTTTTCGGGTGCTTTCTACGAAGATGCCTAGCTACTAGGCATACTTAGTCAAATTCGTCAATTATTCCTATGTAAAGCAGAAGGAGGTACAAATTCATTAAGAAGGGAAACTCCTCCTGCTCAAATGTGTGATGGTACAGATCTACACAATGCAGATCGTCAAGTGATTCATTCATAGGCGTATTAAGTTCGCATTTGTATCTGACTCTTGAGGCCGTTTGGCGAGTTCATGCAGTGTAGTCAAATTTTAGTAATTTTCTAATATTTTTTCGAGATTTACTAGAAATTCGCACCCAGGGTGTTGGGGGTGCGAATTTCCGATTCCAATATAAATAAAAAAAAATTTGCACCTGGTGCGAATTTCCGGTAAATCATTTCCGAATGCACTTCTCGACTGAAAGTATGTAATAGTTTTTTAGGCTGCATCCAATGTTTATTATATTTCAAACTTTCCTTTTCAGAAGCGCGTTTACTGGCTTAATATTTCTGATGCTACTGGTTGTTGTCGAAAGCAAAAGCTACAGTCGATACCAGGCATCGAATAACTCTACTGTAATGTAAGTTACATTTTATTATTCGAATAAATATGCAGGTTGCGTATCCTTTTTTTGTAGTACTGGAACTTCAACGATTATATCCATAGCTGAAAGAGCAACCAATACAGTAGATTGCTCTCTGAAATCGTGCGTAGTTTATTGTTCCGGTGATTTGGCTAACCTAAACGTATATTTGGAGAATCTAAAAACTTGTCAATCATATGCCCTTAAACTTTATAGTTCCGTATTTCCGGATGATCGAATACAAAGCAATTGGCTGAAAGGAAACTTCAGGCTCAACCTTATTGAGATAAAAGCGACAGCATTAAGCGAAATAGATGAAGGAGCTTTTAACCACGAAACCGTTGCTAATGTTACACACATAGAGCTAAATGGAGTCCAACTGTCAAACCTAACCGAAGCTACTTTTATCGGCTTAAAGGCCGTTGAAAACTTTGTTTTAATTAACCAAATCAGAGTGTTCTCAGGAGATGGATTCCTCATACCAATGGAAAAAACATTGAAAAAAGTCACAATAAAACATGTCACAAATATAGCTACGGATCCAGCGCCTTGGTTACGTGGCGGAGATTACCCGAACCTTATGACCATTGTTTTCGATGGTAGCAACTTTGGGGAGTATATAAATAGGGCCACATTTGACCATTTACAAGGAGTTTTCTTAATAATGATGAATTCGTGCAAAATAAGTCAGATAGCCGATGGAGCATTTGACTTTCTCATCAAGAATTATATTTTTCATTTGGGTTTAGCAAATAATCAATTGAAGGAAATTCGGGGCGAGTATTTGTCAAAGACAACATCATTAAAAGTAATTGACTTGCAAAATAATCCCTGGGATTGCACCTGCGAATTGGAAGACCTTATAAGGAATTATAGGAGATATCCTGACGGCTTTGGCGACAATGTAAAATGCCGGACACCCTCTGAATTCGCAGGGAAACCTCTAAATGAAGTAAATGTAGAGCGCTGCGAATATACAACGACGAGTCAGAGTTTCAACTGAAGTTTAACTAAACCCGACCGAGAGTTTAAACGTTCGGTTTAACTCGTTCGTCGTTTAGTTTCTCATTATAAAATAATCTTATCTTCCAGCTTACTAAACGCAGTGCAGAACTATTTCGCAAGGAGATTTACCGTTTGTAAAGAAAATAACATTTTTTGTAGCATTCTTACCCACATTTATTATGTATTGTAGTAATAAAGAAGTGGATTGTTTTAATTCGGATACATGTTTGAACTGTCATCAACTGTCACCAATTAATTACTCATTGGCCGCGTTCCATTGACCGCTAGATGACTAGCGGCATGCCAAACTCCATATAAAAAAAACTGACATTTCAGCATTTGCGCTAGAGCTCTAGCACATTTTGTGAAATATTCTTTTCTGGGAAATTTTTCAATCTAGCACAAAATGAACTGCTAGATTGAAAAAAATAACGAACTGTCAAAACAAAGGTGAAAGTGCAGAAGTCAAATATTTCCAATTTGCTGTAAAATGGGTATTCAAGCTTCTATGTAATTAATATACATTGTATTTGTTTATTTATATTATTGTGTATTAATAAATATGCGGCATGATGGCACAAAATACGTTGTTGACTCTCATGAAGATGGAATAATACGAATTCAAATTGGTTAATGTCACTTTGCAGCTGCCGCTAGATCTCTAGTGCCAGCGTTCCTCCATCAGGGATATTATGTGCTAGTCATCTAGCGGTCAATGGAACGCGGGCAATGACAGAATACGGGCTCCATACCGTTAAAACCAAAAAATTGTTGGACGAAAGTTTAAACCAAAACGAGAGTTTAAACTCACACTGTTAAACTAGCTTATGAGTACAGAGTACATTTGCTACAAGATAGTACTTTAAAATGAAAGCAAAAGTTTTATATTTGTTGGCACAGGCTGTTTTAATATCAAAATCTTAATTTCTGATAGTTTTACATAATAAAATAAAAAATGCATAAATTCTTTGGAATGATTTGACTTTTGACCATCTATAAGTCTATAACGATAAAGGACTTGTTATGCAGGATGCTTTTTTGTTACAGCTTTGACTTTGGTTTATTAATCATGTTTCTTAAAACACGACGCAAGATTTTCCCGCTGGGATTCTTTGGAATTTCATCAACAAATAGCACACCACCCCGAAGCCTTTTCGCCGGTGATGCATTGCCCGCCACGAACTTATACACGTCTTCCGCAGTGAGCTCAACATTTGGTTGTTTTACTACAAACGCGAGTGGTAGCTCACCAGCGCTCTCATCTGGTTTGCCAATAACAGCTGCGTCCTTAATTTTTGGGTGGGAAAGAAGGACGGCCTCAATTTCTGCCGGTGGAACCTGAAATCCTTTATATTTAATCAATTCCTTGATGCGGTCAACAACGTAAAACTCAAAATCATCATCGAAGTAACCAATATCTCCAGAGTGTAACCAGCCATCTTTAACCAAGCTTGTAGTGGATGCCGCATCACCAATGTATCCCTTCATAATGCAAGGACCTTTAAAGCAGAGCTCACCTCTTTGGTTGGGTCCCAGGGCAACACCAGTTTCTTTGTCGATAACTTTTGCCCAGAGACCAGGTTTGAGAGCACCTATACTACCGGGCTTGCAAAACGTGTCGTTTTGCACTATTAAGCTAAGCGTACCTTCACTTAAACCGTAGCCTTGCGCGACCATTGGAACTCCAATTCTAAATATAAGTATAGACGTTACAAACATGAAGAGTTTTAAAAAGTCAATATGTGCATACCTCTCTTTAATAGCATTTACAGTCTCTTTGCTTAATGGAGCAGCGCCACAAAGCAATGTATAAAGCGAAGATAAGTCGTACTTATCTACAAGCGGATGCTTCGCTAAGAATACCATCAGTGGTGGGACCATAAAAACCAGTACAACTTTGTATTTCTGCAAAAATAATAAAATATAGAGTATTTTCGTCCAGGTTTTAATGAAGAGAGAACGAAATAAAAGAGCACACACTCTCTTATACGATAAGCTCAATTTGACGTCAGCGAATGGTCCCAATTATTGACATACTATATATGGACTGCTAGAAGACGTCTTCGCGTTGTTCCAACATAACCACTAGCCCTCTTGGTTCGGAGCGGAATAATTTGGAAATTTACACTTTTTTGAAGTGGCATCTATTGTTTACAATGAGGCAACAATTTGAATTTCAAACGTTTTACTTCCCAAATTCAATAGGTGTCTCTAGCATTCTATGGAGAATACCTCATAAATTCTCGCACGCCCAATAGGTGTCTCTAGCATTCTATGGAAAAATCCAAGCTGGTTCGTCATTTTGTTTCACTTATTTTTCGCTTCGAACCAAGAGCGCTAGTTTATGTTGGCGTTATTTTTTGGGAAAAATTTGTATGAACTGACATTTTACTAGCAGTACATATATAATAAGTCAATGGGGTGAATATACAAGAATCAGATGAGATTTTGCGGACCATCCATGTTGGGCTATCCCCTGCACTTTTCCTCGCCTTTACCCTCAAATTCATGTACGACAAATCTCAGCGTATAAATTGTATCATAGTCTAAATTTTGACTAATTAGTACACAAATAAGAGTTTCATTAATAAAAACGCAAGTTGAATATGATGACGTATTTTTTTATTAACATTAAATTATTGCCTATTAGTCCAACGCCAACGACCATGTGCAATCCCATAAGGACAAACTTGAGTCAGTCTTTGGGAGTTTGTTTTTGGAATGGGTTCAAGTCTGCAAAAGTCTCGCTCTCAATGCCTTTCGATGATTATCTCAATTCAAACAAATTGAAAACTTATGGTTTTCAAAATCTGTAAAAACTGTCACAGAGTTTTCGTCGAACCTAACAGCTAGAAATCGAGTGAAATCGAAATTGTAAATCGAGTGAATTCGTTTTCAGTGTTCTGCATTTCGAGCGATTCGGAAACTCCGAAATTTTTTCGAAATCACAATTCCACTTTGTCTCAATTCCGAAAATTTTCAAATCGAAATCGAATACAGTTATGTCTTTTTCCATTGGGCAAAAAGAAGCGTCCGGGAGCTTCCGGAATCAAAAAAAATCACTTCTGAAACCGTTCCATTGGCGCAAAAATACTTTTCTATTGATTCTGAGGAGAGAATTTCGCTTCTAGATTTCAAGTCAGAATCCACTCAAGATGCACTTACGCAAGTGCATTTTATGTATTTTATACAGGCCAGCTGGAAGTAGCCATACAATAATTTTTGACGTTTCACCAAGCGTGAGTGCAGTCGGCCAGAAGCAGTTTTCTTGTTCCATTGGATTTCGTAATGAGTGAATCCTCGAGTGAAACCAATGAAAAACGACATCAGAATCAGAAGCAGTTTTATTGTTCCATTGGATTTCGGAATGAGTGAATCCCCAAGTGAAACCAATGGAAAACGACATTAGTGGAACACAAAAATTCATTTCCGATTTCATTTCGAGTGAAAGTGAAATGTGGAACCTAGCAGTAAATTGCTATGAGTCGAATCAGCAAATGGCCCCAATAGTTGTGGTTCGCAATAACTCAACTATAATTTCTCAACAGAAACTGTTAAATAAAATGTTACCGCAGCAACGCAATATTCCAGCTCCCCCAAATGCAAACAACCATTTTTATTTTGCAACAGGCTATTTTAGTACCAAAAGCTTACAATATGTGCCACATTCAAAAATAAAATACAAAACCCCCAACGGTAGACCGTACACAATACTTTATAAAATTCACTAGAATACTTTGAAATCTTAACTATAAAATGCATGACATATGATGGATTTACAATTTAGACTTTGGCTTATTGATCATGTCGCGTAGAACACGACGCAAGATTTTCCCACTAGGATTCTTTGGAATTTCGTCCAGAAAGATCACACCACCACGGAGTCTCTTTGCTGATGATGCGTTGTCAGCAACAAACTTAAGCACATCTTCTGCGCTGAGCTTGGCTTTGTCCTGTCTTACTACGAATGCAAGGGGAAGCTCACCAGCATCCTCATCCGGTTTACCAATAACAGCAGCATCCTTTATCTTTGGATTGGTTAGGAGAACGGCTTCGATTTCTGCGGGAGGGACCTGAAATCCTTTATATTTGATCAGCTCCTTGATACGATCAACGATAAAGAACTCAAAGTCATCGTCGTAGTAACCAATATCTCCGGTGTGCAACCAGCCATTTACAATCATGTTGGTTGTGGATGACACATCACCAATGTATCCCTTCATGACACAGGGACCTTTGAAGCAGAGCTCGCCACGTTGGTTAGGTCCCAGGGCAACGCCAGTTTCTGTATCGACCACTTTTGCCCAGAGACCGGGTTTGAGAGCGCCTACACTACCTGGCTTGCAATGCGTGTCGTTTTGAACTATTAAGCTGAGAGTGCATTCACTTAATCCGTAGCCTTGTCGGATCATGGGAACTCCAATTCTGAATGAAAAGTTTAGAATATAGAATGGAGAATTGAAAAATAAGTGAAAGCCCACATTAGCGACAAACCATAGAGAGATATCCATCTATGGAGGTTGCCTCCTGTAGTATAAAACAAAAGAAAAATGCTTAGAAATTTGCAAGACCAAAAACTAACTTGTGCCTTCGAAAATGCGGTTGCCAGAGGGCAGGAAATGTCAATTTGGATATCTCTCGATAATTTGTCCCTGACCATTGTTGTTATACCTCTCTTTGATAGCATCTTCAGTTTCTTTGCTCAATGGAGCAGCGCCACAAACCAGGAGTAAAAGAGAGGACAAGTCATAATTATCCACCATCGGGTGCTTCGCCAAAAATACCATCAATGGTGGCACCATAAACGCCACAGCAACTTTGTATTTCTGAAAATATAAAATATATTTATATATAAAATATATTTATATTTTTGTATAATGTACAAATTGCTGCAAAAAAGAAGACTTTTAGGGATATTAGATATGCGTATGGTGTATGGTGATGACCCTCAAAGATCTGTTACTCAACTATTTTCCATCCCCAAAATAAACAGCTTAGTGCTCTAGTGAATGGCAGATAGATCAAAAGTGAAGAAGGCTTGCGATCGATTGCACCGAAAGACGTACAGATCGGATCGGAGAAACTTATCTTAGAATCTCCTTCTACAACATAAATATGCGTCTCCAAAAGAGTGGTCGGGGCGGGATGAACATAAAACAATAAATAAAAAACCAAGTGTGCACTGTTTTAGCAACTTCAGTGCTTTATCGACAACTGAAGCCGAGGTGGGTTATTTTTTTTAGATTAAACAAATTTATTTTGAGCTCCAATCATCGGGAAGGGCAATTCTTATCATTGCAGATAAGCAAGGTTACCTCTAGCTTTGCAGGTAAAACGTATTAAAAAAAAAATACTGACTACCGATACTGCTTGAGCACAAAGGCTAAGGTCCAATACTGGTAATATACAGCTTTGGGAGATTCACTTGCAAAACAGTTTCTGATTTACTTGCAAAACAGTTTCCGATTTACATATTATTTTAAAATCACAAACACAAAGCTCTAAGAGCAACGACTCGTTTGCATATTTATAGCCTATTTGAATTTTAAATGATTTACTCACCTCAATAGCTCCAAGGAAGACCTTCTCCTCAAATTTCGGCAGAAACACTAAGGTATTTTCCATAGTTGAGGTAACAATTAATGTGAGACAACCAAAGGCATGGAACCATGGAATAACACTAAGGATAGCAATGCCAGATAATTGGATTTGATTAGGATCCCTATAAAAAAAAACTCATTGAACCCAAAAACCAACAAAGTAGGTATGTATGTACTTACATTTGTGCATCGAGAGTACTTAAAATGTTCATCTGTGTTAGCTGAACGCCCTTTGGCATGCCCGTGGTACCAGAAGAACACACAATAAGCGATACATCATTTATTTTATCCACTGCGGGCGAATAAAAGTCTGGGTACGACACAATACTTTTGTCGTTCACTAACACTGCTAATGGGGTTGCCTGTGAGCTGGGGCTTTGTTCACCAAAGACAACAACACGTTGGATAAATTTGTTTGTTTTGGCAACCGTCAGGATTCTGGACAGAGGAATATTTGAGCAGAAAATTACTTTGGGCTTTGAAAGATTCGCCGCATGATCGAGCTCCCCTGTAATTATAGAAAATAAAGAATTTCGAAATGGTATGATCGATGTTTATCTTACGATCGCTGTATGTTACATTAAAGGGTGCGGCAGATGCACCTACAGCCATAGTTGCAAACATTGTCACTGCATAATCAATAGAGTTCTCAGCACAAAGTCCAACGACGTCACCTTGCTTTACGCCAATGTGCTGGAGAATATAAGCTAAGCGAACAACTCTACCATACACATCTTTACGCGTGTACTGTTGACCAGTTAGCGCATCGATCTTTAAAAGAAAAACGCATTACAGAGTACAATGAGAGTTTGTTGACTTATATTTGGTACATACCATCATAACAGCATCTCCGTTTATCTTAAACCGGTCCAGCAGATAGTGACCCAGTGACCTGAAAGATTCGGTCTCACTAGTGGAAACTTTTCCACCAAAAACGATATTGTTTTCTAGTGTCGCTGTCATCCTGATATCTGGAAGCGGAACACAAGAACTAGATAAATCTGTGGGTTGTTTTTAAATTCGCTAGCCATCCAAATCCTAATCTTATCTTGAGCTATATTTGTGAAAAATTAAATCCACAATCTATCGACATGCAAACGTTATCAATGACGATGAGTCGCGAGTAAGCACTTTTTGCGTGTAAATCGATTGTAAATATATATGTTAAACACACAATGAGGAGTTAAATAACTAGAGCCCCGTGAAAACATTTAGCATATTAGCAACAGCAAGTACTTAACCATTGGACCGGGCAAGGAATACTTGTATACAGTATACGACCTGTGTATCTTGCCTCGGCATTGGACCATTTTAGGGAGCAAACTGTTTAAATATTTTTTTACCTGTTTCTTTCTTGGATCTTTAAGTAAGCCTTAATACCACTAGCCTCTATTAAGCACAAAGTACAACTGTTTAGTTAAATATTCCTTAGCACGGTTAAATTTTAGTCGCTATCAGATAAAGTTAAAAGCCGGAGAGCAGATAAGAGAATGAGGGTTATCTTCGCAAAAATATTTGACAAACGAAAAATGACGTAAGTTCGGGGTGAAGTGCATGGTTGTGTTCGTTATTTTATCGGAGATTCCGCGAGGTGTCCTCCTGGGAACCAAAAAA
Source organism: Cheilosia soror (assembly GCA_949372485.1). Classification (NCBI taxonomy): domain Eukaryota; kingdom Metazoa; phylum Arthropoda; class Insecta; order Diptera; family Syrphidae; genus Cheilosia; species Cheilosia soror. The sequence continues at coordinate 114,842,006 of OX443562.1, read as the reverse complement.
AATTAATTTGGCATACTAGTGAGAAGGTAGGTATTTTTGTAGATTTGGGAAATTAAACTTAAATTTTTGTAAGTAGGTACATAAAAAGTGTCTTTTCTTTTTTAATAAATAGGTATTTATTTTAATTTTGTTTGATATAAACTAGACACGCCTTTTTCTAAAAGCTTTCAGAATATCAACAACGTGAAAATTCAAACTAACATTTTTTTGATTTCTATTTCAAAGTAGGAAATCCTTGTGATTTGGGTGCCTAATCACCCCTATCGCGAATAATATTTCCCCGGAATGTTTTCCATTCAGCAATTTGATTTACATGCTGACAATAAGGTAAAAAATTACATCGGAATTTAATCGCGATACCCTTAAATATCTTTAATTACTCATTACTTCGCATTAGGTACTGAACAAAAACGATTCGCATTGTGCAAATTATCATAGTTTATCCTTCACTTGATAATATTATGTGATATACCTAGATTATTATGCAGATCCGCTGATTTCTTACGGATAAATGTTTATCCCAAGCGTATTAAACTGGGATATTATGTAGAGCGAGTGAATACTCCGGGATGCAGTGACTATAAATAAACTTTCCTAAGACAAAGCGACAGATGAAGAATGTAAGATCAAACGTGCTTAGTTCGAAATGGTTCAAAAGTTGAGTTAGAAGGTGGTCAGCTCTCTGTGCAGAAACTCAAAACTGCCAATTTTATATATAGTATTTAGCTACATGTCAATTTGTTTTATACTTTACGCACACTCAAGGGGTGAATACCCTTTTAATGGGGTGCATAATGCAAGCACGAGCTTTATTTTAAGCTTGTGCCTACAGTTTGACTCATGCTTTATTGCTACTGTTTTTGCAAATTTGTGTTTCAATTGCATATGGTACGCCCAAATACAGGAAAGGAAGAGAAAGGAGATAGTGTGCTATGAATATTTATTATGCTATGAGCTAAGGGAGAATTTGTGATGCTTTTAAGTGTTCGCTAATAGTTCTTAGAAGTTACTCTTTGCAAAGTCAACGTTACATAGTACCTAAGCTGCCGTTGCACTTTCTTTTTAAGTTTTTTTTTTTTTTTTGGAAATCGTATTGTGGTAGTGGCTTGAATTCGAACATGTAACCTTCAACTCAGCAGCAAACACCTTACGATGCAGATGCCTAATCATGATATTCCTAAACCAAAGGGTCTAATAAGGAACTCGTGGTGTAGTTTATTATTTAATTGTTTTTCAGATCTTCTAGCTGACAGCTATCCAAGGATAAGACGGATTAAACAAATTGAATAGACAGACTTTTTATTCAATATCCTACAGGTCTTTTAGACTATGATGCCTGTAGCTCCTCATTGATCAATAATACTACACTAAACATGCAAAGACAGGGGGCAGATCACGTAAAATGAAAACGATCGAACGACGTCGTTTCGACAATAGCAGTCTCTGTTTATTGCCATAGATATGATAGAGACAGCATGCGTGAAAACGATATTGTTCAATCGTTTTTATTTTACGTGATCTGCCCCCAGGTAACAGATTAGTTAAACTCGAGTTTAGTGGTGGGTTATTCTTATAAGTAGGTCAGAACGTGAGCTTAGAAGGCATGAGACAAAGTAATAACGAACGAGCAAAAAGAAGTAGCAAAAGAGCGGACTATTAACAAAAGGAACGGAAACGGAAAACCAAACTAAATTCAGCTCTCTAGGCTTATAAAAGTGCATTCATTCATTCAGCCCATAAAATCTCATGCGAAATTATCTCAATTCCCAAATTGGTTTGGCACTGTGCGAATTTGGGCCACTGATTCTCAAAATGACGGACATGATTGATTCTATTGCTTATCATCTTTATCTAGCTAGTTATTATCACTAAAATAAAATTATGCGTTGCGTCATGATGCACTTGCACCCTTACCGCACAATTCCTTTTCTCGCACAAGGTAAAGTATTGGTACACGAATGCAAAAAAACTTAAATACTTCTTTGAATGCTTCCATCCATATCGCATGTTTTCGAAGAGCAGTATGTCATTTTGACATCCACCACGACCATATGACAACTGACTTGCATTGCTGCCAACCTCCTACACACATTTTTTGTGTTTGCGGTCTCACTTCGCTATTATTAAAAAAAGTTAAATCTTCATTGAAATTTAAGTTGTTTTTGTTTCGAATTTAAAATTTACTTGAAATAAAGGTACGCTATTGTGAAATTGTGAAATAAATTCTTCAACTAAACGATTCATTTCATTAACAATAACATTGAATTTAGGTATTTCGCCAGTGAAGCTGTAAATTTCAACACGCCAGCAGACATATTTCGAAAAATGGAATGTAACCCAGAAGTAGCAGCCTTGGTAAACGAGCTGGCACAGGCAATTGAAATCATAATGAATCCGCACACACGCCAACAGTCCAGAATGGAGGCGTATGTTGCATGCGAAAGATTTAAGGAAGCTTCACCGCTATGCGCACAAGCCGGACTCTATTTGGCTGGTGGACAATACAGCAACAATGTTAAACACTTTGGCCTACAACTAATTGAATATACGATCAAATTCAAGTGGAACGGGATTTCACAGCAAGAGAAATTGTTTATTAAAGAGAATGCCATGAAGTTGTTGTTGTCTGGAATTGGACCTGCGGAGGACAAAAGTATAACACACTTGAAAGATGCTCTCTCTCGAATCATTGTGGAAATGATTAAGCGGGAGTGGCCACAGCAATGGACTACACTGCTGTCGGAACTCTCGGATGCATGTTCAAAGGGTGAGCCCCAGACAGAGTTGGTGCTAATGATATTTTTGCGATTGGTTGAGGACGTGGCTCTGTTGCAGACAATTGAGTCGAATCAAAGGAAAAAGGACATCTACCAGGCGCTGACGGTAAAGATGAACGAAATTTTTGAATTCTTCCTTCGGCTGATTGAGTTGCATGTAACTTCTTTTCGAGAGACGACATCTGTGAATAACGTTCAGAAGGCGGCTGCCCACAGTCGTGTGGTGGAAATGGTACTGCTTACGTTGACGGGCTTCGTGGAGTGGGTATCTATAAATCACATCTTCTGCCAGGATGGCAGGCTGCTATACATTTTGTGTATTCTCCTGAATGACCCGGCTTTTCAAATAAACGCCGCCGAATGTCTGTCGCAGATCGTTAATAGGAAGGGACAGGCGAAGGAGCGAAAGCCACTACTGTTGCTCTTCAGTGAAGAGACAATAAATTATTTGTACCGGGCAAGTCAGACGGTGTCACCAGAGACAAACATCGAGCAGAATCATTTGTTCCTTAAGAAGCTGATAAATGTACTCACTGGTTTGGCACATCAGCTGACGGCCCTGTGGAACAAGGAGGCAGCTGTTCAGCGTCCAGCACATTTTAGCACATTCTTGGAAACCATTTATCTGCTAAACAAACATCCCAGTTTAACTATCGCTCATGGGGCCACACTAATTTGGAATGTCTTGCTGAAGCATGATCAGATTTCCAAGGATGCCCTGTTCATCGAATACATTCCGAAGGTAATTGAGGTGGTCGGTCCAAGAGTTATTAAGATCTGCTATCCAGCCGAGAGACCAATCATTGTTAACGTCTCTACCGAAACTTACCTATGCATGGACTACGACTCGGAAGAGGAGTTCACCGTGTTCTATCACCGTTGCCGTGCCGATTTTTTGGAGATATTTCGACAATCTACATTAATTGCGCCGCTGCGGACTTTTGCCTACTGTGAAAACTGGCTCAACGCAAAGCTGGCCAAATCACGGTCAGAACGCTTGACAAACTGCAGTATCCACGATCCAATCTACATGGAATGGGAGGCTCTAGTTGCCGTGCTGGATGGAGTGCTAAGCAGGATTCTACTGGTCCCCGAGCGGCCATCGGTTCAAGCAGGGTTGCGTCTTCTCGAAGACTGTCTCAAGGCGGACAGCAACGATCCGCTGATTCTATCGGTGCTTCTTTCCTGCATTTCGGCCCTATTCGTGTTCCTTAGTATGTCGTCGTGTCAGCTTATTTCCGGCAACTGTGTGGCTATGAGTGGCGTTTCATTGCTGCCTAGGGTATTGGATAAGATTTTCGCTGCACTCATTTTTAAGAACCCGAACGAACAGGCAGGCTCGGCACTAAAAAACGCGCAGTCACAGTCGGCAAAAAATCTTCGTCGTCACGCTGCTTCGTTGATGGTTAAGCTTGGGCACAAGTATCCATTGTTGCTGCTGCCAGTCTTCGACCAAATCTGCGCGCATGTAAATACTCTCACCAGGCAGCCACAGCAGATAAGCAAAATGGAGCAGTCTACTCTGCAAGAGGCTCTTCTACTCATTTCGAATCACTTCTGCGACTTTGAACGCCAGACTACGTTCATAGCGGAGATTACACAAGAAGCGCAAATATCTTGGCTTACCCTGAGCCCTGTGTACAAATCCGTAATTGACTTCATGCACTTCGTTGGACTAGACAAGCCCCCAATGCAGCATATCGAATCGGACCCATGTGGTCCCAATCGAAACAAAGTAATTGACGCCCTTTACGCAATCCTTGGAGTTATTAAGCGATGTTCCTGGCCAGATGATCCAGACCGTGCTTCACGAGGCGGCTTCGTAATGGGTTTCACGGAGTCTGGGAACCCAATTTGCCGCAACCCAGCAACCAAGCACGTGGTGCCAATCCTTCCACATGTTCTTGCACTGCTACGGGTACTCAACGAGCTGTTCAAACCAGAGGCTTTGGCTACACTGTCGGACGGCTACAAATTTGTGCACACCATGCTGGAGCATGAAAAGAAGATGCTAATGGGTATACCGCCTGTTTTAATCGATCCCATGGATCCGACCGTAAAAAAGACTAGAACTGCCTTTGACAAGATGCAACAGTTCATTACGAATGTTTTCGAGGGATGCTATCACATGATGGGTTCTGCAGGTCCCTCTTTGGGAAGAGATCTTTACCAACTGTCTGGTATCGCAGATGCTCTTATCAATAGCACCTTTGCGTCGTTGGAACACGTGCCAGACTATCGCCTGCGGCCAATCATCAGAGTGTTTCTCAAGCCATTTGTGTACTCGTGCCCACCGGTTTGCTATGACCAAGTACTGCTGCCAATATTCGCACACCTCACTCCATTCATGCTGTACAGATTGACAGCACGCTGGCGCTACATCACATCTCTCTATGAGTCTGGTGAGCTAAATGGAGAAGTCAACGATACACAGGAAGTGCTGGAAGACATGCTGAATAGAACCCTTACCCGTGAATACATGGACGTGCTTAAGATTGCTCTTGTCGGCGGCCAAATCGGTACTGACCAGCCTGGTGGCAACATTGACGTCGCCATGGACAATGATGAACTTTCTATGGATGGTTCATCCCACGCTCCCAGTCGGGCAACACATGCAGCCCTAACCTCCGAAGTCATCAGTGACCTGGGAGCGAAATTGCTGCGCAACCAGGCTACCTGCACGCCTATCCTGCTAACAATCCTGAGTGCGATGTCTTGGAACGACGGCACAGCCAGCTTAAAAGCTGTTCACCTATCCGGACCCGTCGTCCGCTACTTGGATAGTGAAAACCTACTGAACTCGCAGCTGGCATCGAATGTTATTACCGCCGTACTACAGGGTCTACAGGTGCACGGGCTGCACGAGGCCAACCAGTCAAGCCTAATCACACTCGGTGTCCAAGTATTCGAGAACCTACGTCCCAAATTCCCTTCGGTGCTCGAGGTAATGCACCAAATTCCAAACATCAACACCGCCGATCTACAGAAACTGGACGAGAAGATGTCCGTAGCACCCACCAAGGGCAACAAGGTGGAAAAGGTTAAAAAGGACCTCTTTCGGAAGATAACCGCCCAGCTGATCGGCAAGAGTGTCAATCAACTTTTCAGACAGGAGATCCAAATCGCGAATTTACCCACTATGCCATCTGGCAACCGCCAGTCCCTCAACACGAACATCGTAGACACGAATCAAGATACCGGCATTGCGAAACTGTTTCTACCACCCAAAAGTGTTATATAGGAATTAAACAAATGTTTTAGCACACATGAGATCCATTGTTTATTAATTATGTAATTTTTTTTATTATTATTTGCCAGATTTTACCTACGATTATGTAAAATGTTGTTGCATTTTATTTATGGATTAAATAAAACAAGTAATTATTTATACAGTTGAAGAAGAGCATACGTTGGTTGTATTTTTTGCTTTGCACGGCATGATCTGTTATTTTCAGCGGGTGATGAATTGATGATGTGGTAGCTGTTTTTTGGAGGTGATTAAATTGATTTCTAATTTATTTACTCGGCCTATCTATTAAAGTGCAGTCTGGTCTGTAGGTGTAGGTGTCCGATGTTTAGGAGGGAGATAGTGTGCGAAATTATTTAACTTATCATTGCAAGACGAAAGCAGTTCCACAGGAACAAGGATGTAAATAAGCGAAATACCTAGCGTGTTTGGTTTAACTCGAAATGACGATAATGTATTAAAGTGATCTAAAGGCACTAGCTGTACCCTGTACACTAGCGTTGTCTATATTGTATCATATTGTATGTTGTCGCATTTGGAGAACTAATCTCGTTGAGTTCTGCGGAACATATATTTTCCAGAGATCAGCTTCAGCTGTATTTTAAAAGTAAGTACTATAACGACATTACTCACTTGGGTTGCTTTTGCAAACTGTAGTTGGGCAAAGAAAATAAAGTCGCATTTTCTACCAACAAAAACAGTCGATTTGGTTTGAAGTTGCAGCTTCAGAAACAGAAAACAAATAAGAAATAACATTCAGGTATGTTTCATTCCAATTCCTTTTGAAAAGAGATATCTATTTGGATTCTAATTGGAATGGAATTCAAAGTAAAACTATTCAAATTCAAAGTTACCGGTTACCGTATTTGTAGTTTAAATTGATTTCAGTTGGTGATTCACTCTGTAATCCAATGGATTAATTGGCGTATTTTTTTGGGAATAACAAAACCAAAAGTGAGTATAAAAGTTTTGCATGTAAAAGTAAGCTAGCTATATATTCTCAAAAAAATACGCCAAATGTCGATCTTCATATTAGGCAATAAAAAATCACTTTTTTCGGATTCACAGAATTTTTTCTGCTCTGAAAATCAGTTGTATGTTAATGCCAAAACAAGTGACATTTGTAAACACAAATTGCAATTTAAAAATAGCTGTCTGTCAAATAACATACCAACATAAAAGCAAGAAAAAAGTGATCTCATTCCATGTTCCATATTGGGCAGGAAAAATCTGCGATTTGAGAGGAAAACGGTAAAAGCCCAATGGAAATTGACATACGAAAACCGAAGTTTTGTACTGACTGATGTTTAATGAAAATAGGATTACGTTACGTTAATTACGTAGTAGTGTCCTGAACATCGGTAAACGGCAGTTCATCACAAAATCTGTCAAAATGAACGTGCGAATAACAACGTCCCTGACAATCAATTGTGGTTGAATAGTTTGAATTCTGACAGTCAGAAGACATTTCTGCTTTCCGACAACTGAGCGATAAGTACAAAGTCCGCCAACTGGTGATTACTAAAACTTATGTCAATTTCCATTGGGCAAAAAAAATCACTTTTATAAAGATTCAGATCACTTTTGCGAATCTCGATTCGAGAGAGAGATTCGCACATACTTTCACCAATATATATTGTTAGGGGAGACTGGATCACATTTGAACGTGAGACACATTTGAACATTGATAATAAAGCAACATTAAAAAAAATATTTCAAATTACATATTAACCAAAATTTAAACTTGGTAATATCGTGTTCTTTAGTCGTCAATGACTTTCGGATGTCTTTGCAGTCGTGTCGCCTGGAGGTAGCCGCATGAGGAGGTTTTATGCTTAAATTGCGTATTTTAATTGTTCTATTTGTAAGAGTGTACAAATTTAAAAGTCAGCTTTTCTTTTTGTGTAAAATATATTTTTAAGACACAACTTCATTTAAAAAAGGATAAAGGTACGTTTTTTGACATAATGAAAAATATAAATATTTGCGCGCATTTTTCTGTTGCTTGACTTATTGGGGCAGGTTTGAAAAAAACAGTCGGGGCACATTTGAATAAGCGTTCTCTTTAAGTGACATTGAACTAAAGGCTAAGCTACCACCACCAATTAACACTCCGGGAACATCGAGGACAGCTGCGGTGACAATTTTTGTCTTAATTTTTCCAAAATTTCTGTTAAGAAAAATAAAATAAATAGGTGGCGCAACAGGCGGGTGACACCCAAGGCCTAGCTTCTCGCAACCATTCGTTTTGTGTGAGTTTCTATTTTTGGGACGAATGGAAAGGACCTACAATTTTATGCCGAGTCCGAACGGCTCAATTGAGAAGCTTTTTCATGACAGTCATACTCTCGGATGTTTGTCAGACGTTCGCGAGAGGTGGCGCAGTAGAAAAAACTTTAAGATGTAATTTGGGTTTTTCCGGGGATCGAACCTGGGATCCCTCGCACAGTAGTCCAACACACTAACCACTGCGCTACTGCGCCCAAAATTTCTGTTGGGTTAATAAAATAACTCCTTTTTGTTTTTATAAAGTTTCTTCAGTTAAGTAGTTGTAAAATATTTCAGTAATTTCAAAATTTCAGTTTGCTTTTGCTAAGTTTTTTGTTTTCTTTATTAAAATAATAAAGCTAATTTATTTTATTAAAAAAAATACAAACCTTGTAGTAACTTAGGTGCTAAAAGCAATTACAAATTACTGCTGTTCAAAAGTGTCCCACATGGGGCGTATATTTGAACATAAGGTCCTTCTTCGTTTTTGAATAAAAATAAATTGTATGCCCCTACTAAATTTATGTAGTTATTTGTCCAAATAAAAGTTTCTTTGCATTTCTTAAAGTGAGTTTAATAATTTAAACAAATATGATTTTATGAGACCTTAAAGCAAAAAGTGTTCAAATGTGCCCCAGTCTCCCCTACCTATTGTGGAATAAATTTGAAAATTGAAAATGGATATTAATGTAGACGAATGGACCGTCGTATGTGGTTGTTTTCATGGGGAAGGACGAAGTTCTAATTCAAAACAAAACAAGTAAGTAGTTATTGTACAAGTACATGTAAAAAAACTAACAATTAACAATTCAATTTTATAAACACAAATTGGAATTTAAAAACAGCTGACTGTCAAATCACACACCAACACAAATGCAAAAAAAATGTATCTCATTTCATGTTCCATTGGGCAGGAAAAATCTGAGATCTGAGAGCAAAACGTTAAAAGCCCAATGGAAATCGACATTAAATTCGTTTCGTTATAAAGTGTAAAACTGTTTTCTAAATTAGTTTTGTGAAACTATTTTCACAAATATTTAGCGCAGTTGGCACACCCCTGATAGATAAATTTGACGATACGTCATGTCATGCATTTTATATTTCTAACCAACTAGAAGATATACCAAATGTGACGTTCACCTTAAAAAATCATCGCATGACATTAGCCAACCAGTCGCACTGTAATTCAATTTCTCTCATGACATAAACAGCTGTAGAAATAAAAATGCGTTGATGGAACTGTTTCTATTGAGAAGTGTGTGTATAATAAGCGAAGGTGGGAAAGTTATTCAAGTTATTCAATTTCTAAGCTCATGATTCACGGGTATAGTTTTCATTTAGTTCAGTTGAAGTGCCAAGAAAGTTTAGATAAATAATTAAACACAAAGAGCAGCAATGCTAATTTCTGCCGCGAAAAAAATCTGCCTAGGGGCTATGGCTCCAAAATCATTTCGTGCTCTCTCATCGCTTCCTCAGTCTGGCCACAAACTAGATGAACTTCAAGAACATGCCCTGAAGGAAGAATGCATCCTAGTCGACCAGGACGACACGGTAATTGGATCTACATCGAAAAAAGACTGCCACCGAGTAGATCCCGAAACTGGTCACGTCAAGCTTCATCGGGCGTTTAGTGTTTTCCTTTTCAATACAAAAGGCGAGATGTTAGTACAACGAAGATCTGTTCACAAGGTAGGCTTTGTCTCTAATATGCATCAATTAAACTTAGCCCTCGAATCATCTGTGCTGTTAGATTACATTTCCCGATACCTATACAAACGCGTGCTGCAGTCATCCATTGTACGAGATCGAAAACGAACGTGAAGAGCTTAATGATATTGGAATTCGACGGGCTGCTCAAAGGAGATTAAACTATGAGCTAGGCATTCCCTATAGTCAGGTTCGATATTGATTTATATTAGCTCGATTGTTTTGCATTTTATTATTGCGAGAAATCCACAGATAAGGCCAGAAAATTTCCACTATCTGACGCGTATCCATTACGCCAATACTGGTGATGGCACCTGGGGTGAACACGAAATCGATTATATACTCTTTCTACAGAAAGATGTAGATCTGAATCCAAACACAAACGAAGTCAGCGAAGTGCAATACATTAAACGGTCGGATATCGACAATACAATTTCGCAGTTGGACGCACCGCTGACCCCATGGTTCGAGCTAATCTTGCGTCATCGCCTAAAACTCTGGTGGGACAATTTGCATCAACTGAAAAAGTTCGAAGATCTTAAAACGATAAATCGCTTTACCTAGACGAGCAATGTTTGCGGTCGCGCGCGTATTGTTATTGAAATCTCACACTTAGTCAATGGGCATAAATTTTGAGACGTGTGTCTGTTTGTAATGTACCTCAATCAAGAGAAGAGAAAGAAACCAAAGTATACAAATGCTAAAACATGTTTTTATTTACTTCCATAGGTCGCAGATCGCAGATAGCATCTGTCAACTACCACAGAGTGCGTCATCGTGGGGATTCTTCGAGTTATCTGCGCACACTGCACAGTGTAAGCCATTATAGTCATATTTATTGCTCTGTTTCCGAATGGAGTCTTCTTTAGCAAAAATATTCGTACACATGGCAAACACTTATCTTGTTTACGATAGACAACATTGATGTGAGCAGTTCACTAATTAACTTATTTTCAATTAACATTTATTTAAGTCTCTTTAGACCTGTAATTGCCTGCATTAAAAAAGGTTAATCATTTCCCCACCACATTATGTGCTAATTTAGTTTTATAATTTATGTCGGGCGCAATTAAAGTAAAACGCTGTTTCTTTTCATAAAAAGTACACAGTGTGTTCAATAAATACGTAATAATTGCTTTTAATCCGATTATACTTTGCCTGATGAACCAAGGTGACTTTCGAAATGAAGTAGAGAGATTCGCAGTTAGCAGACTCCTCTGCTTAGTAAATGAAATGGTACCGCTTAAGCTTAAACCGCATTCCGATTGTGAAGTTTTTACAGTCTAATGTGCCCAGCTCTTAAAGACATTTCTATTAACATTATTTGTAAGATATCGTGTAGGTAATATTAGGGGAGAAAGTGAGTTAGATATGCAAAGGTTTGTTAATACGTGAGGAACTCAATGTCGAGCAGCTACTTCTCCGGAGGGAGCGATCCATGCTTCGGTGGTTTGGGCATGTTAAACGCATGTCCCCGACCAGGATTCCACGACGTGCTATGGAATCCGTACCATCGGGCAGGCGTCCCCTAGGTAGACCCAGGATGAGATGGTTAGATCAAATTCATAATCTCTCCTCTACCCGTATGGGGATTGCCCTTGATGATTTAGAGTCGATGGCGGAGGATCGAGAGCTATGGAGGGTCCACTTGAGCAACCTACACCCGCGACCCACTTAATGGACAAGCGGACCATTGAAAATGAATGAAAGCAACAAATGCATGAAATAAATTTATTGGACTGAATAAAACATTCAACTCGATCTGAAAAAAACACCTCATTGTGGATATTTCGTTCCAAAAGTCAATTCTATTCGAAATTTTGACGTCAGCGAATAGTCCCAATGGGTACATACCGTGTACAAGCTCTCTTTGTGCACTCTCTGCTGACGTCAGAACCACATATATATGAGGCGTGCTACATATCGTGTACTAGCACCTTCAACACTGTCGAATTGTAAGAAACTAGCTGAACCCCCGGCAGCTTTGCCAGGACGCTCTGTGTCGATTCAACTACCTATGTCCACGAAAATTATCATGTCCACCAAGTCATCTAAAGGGTGTTTTTTTTTTTAGATATGGAAAGAAATGGAATAAAACAAAGATGATTTTTTTTTAAATTGACATGAAATTTACTAGAATTTACTAGATAATATTGCCAATTTCCGACAATACTTCGAAAATTCGCAAAAGGTGCGATTTTTTTTATTTTTATATTGAAATCGGATATTCGCACCCGCGCGCGCGTTTCGATTCTTGAGGGCTTTTGTTAGATGGTAGACTTTATGAAGGGTTCTATTTTCGACCTAGGCTCTTCACATGAAATTTCAGCTTTCGGTTTTTCACCAACGAAAAGTGTTTCATTTTTAAGTGCTATGAGAATGCAACACTAATGGCGAGAACCTCTGAATAAAGAACTTCAACTTGTTCCAGGTCACAATGTTCTATTTGAAGATCAAATCGGACCATCAAACCTGGCTTTTGTTGGGGGTCCGAATTTCCGATTCCAATATAAGATAAAAAGTAATTCGCACCTGGTGCGAATTTCCGATATATTGTCGGATATTCGCACCGGTGTGTTCGGAAGTTTTACCAAAGGGTAAAAAGAACCTGCCAAGGCTACAGAGCCCGAACCGAAGCCTGCAAGGACGAACAAGGGAACATCATAGTAGAATCGCAGTAGATGCTGAGGATATGAAAGAACTACTTCTGCAGACTGTTTAACGGCGATGACGAACTAAATCCCGCTGTCAGGCAGAATGAACCATTCAACCTGGACGATGAAGACCAACAATTCCGTCCACCCGACCTGGACGAAGTGAAGATAGCCATATCTAAGCTTAAGTCCAACAAAGCCGCTGGAGCAGATGGCTTAACCGCCGAGCTATTCAAAGCGGCAGGCGATGACTTGGTTAGGAGCATGCACCAACTCATCTGTAAAATATGGTCGGAGGAAAGTATGCCCGATGAATGGAACCTTAGCATTGTTTGCCCGATCCTCAAGAAAGGAGACCCTCTAAACTGCGCCAACTACAGAGGTATTAGTCTTCTTAACATCGCCTACAAGATCTTATCTGCTGTGCTGTGTGAACGCCTGAAGCCTTTCGTCAACAACCTGATTGGTCCCTATCAGTGTGGCTTCAGGCCAGGAAAGTCTACCATCGACCAAATATTCACACTGCGGCAGATCTTGGAGAAAACCCAGGAAGTTCAAATCGATACCCACCACCTTTTCATCGTTTTTAAGGCCGCCTATGACAGCATTTATAGAGACGAGCTATACAGAGCAATGTCTAGTTCTGGCATCCCTGCCAAACTCGTTCGTTTATGTAGGATGACAATGGAGAATGCACGCTGCTCCATCAAGGTCGGTAAAGAACTCACCGAGACCTTCGATGTCAAAAAAGGATTTAGACAAGGCGATGCGCTGTCATGTGACTTCTTCAACATCGTTCTTGAAAGAATAGTGCAAAACTCAAACGCTAACACCAGAGGCACTATCTTTCAAAAGTCCGTCCATCTACTCGCCTACGCCGACGATATCGACATAATCGGGAGAACGCAGCGTGATGTCACTGGCGCGTTCGTGAGCATTGAGACGGAGGCGGCGAAGATGGGTTTTGGCGGTCAATGAGGGCAAGACAAAGTATATGCTGTCATCAAGAAAAGACACCCAACACCGACGTCTTGGACAGAATGTCACTATAGACAGATATAACTTTGAGGTGGTAAAGGACTTTGTCTACCTAGGCTCCGCTATGAACTCAGACAATGACACCAGCGCTGAGATTAAACGAAGAGTAACTCTTGCCAATCGCTGTTTCTTTGGGCTAAGAAAGCAATTGAGTAGCAAAGCCCTCTCTCGAACAACTAAAGTGACCCTTTATAAGACCTTAATCATCCCAGTCCTAGTTTATGGTGCAGAGGCATGGACTCTATCAAAAGCGGATGAGCTTACTCTTGGTTGCTTCGAGAGGAAAATTCTTCGAGTAATTTTCAGTCCCGTCTGCATAGACGGTGAATGGAGGAGGAGATACAACGACGAACTGTACGGGCTGTACAGCGACATTGACCTAGCCAGAAGAGTGAAGGTCCAACGACTGCGGTGGCTGGGTCATGTAGAGCGAATGGACGTGAATGCTCCGGCCCGGAAGATCTTCGAATCCACACCCGAGGGACGGCGCAGTAGAGGAAGACCGCGACTCAGGTGGCGCGCGCAAGTGGAAGGGGACCTTAACCAACTTAGCGTGCGAAACTGGAGGCAGCTGGACAAAGATCGTGCTGGCTGGAGACGCTTGTTGGTTGAGGCCCAGGTCCACCCCGGACTGTAGCGCCACCTTAAGTAAGTAAGTAAGTGTTGGGAGTGCGAATTTCCGATTCCAATATAAAATAGAGAAATTCGCACCCGCGAATTTCCGATAAACCGAAATTTACTTTATTCGAAAGATAATCTTCTGGCATTATGATTTAAATATGATTTCCGGCATATAACCGCCACGGCTGGCTCGGACGTAGTCTAATGCTCGGACGTAGTCTGGATGTCCAATTTTCGATGACTTTTTCCCAACATTTGTGGCCGTATGTCGGCAATAACGCGGCGAATGTTGTCCTCCAAGTGGTCAATCGTTTCGGGCTAGCGACTTCACATATCCCCACAGAAAATAGTCAAGCGGCGTTAAATCGCACTGCTGCAGTCACCACTGTCAGTAATCATGGCTCTATAGCGGTCACCATTGACTGTAACGTTCTGGCCCGCATAGTTTTTAAAGAAGTAGGTACGGCCCAATTATTCCACCAACCCATAAAGCACACCAAACCGTCAGTTTTTGTGGATGTAACGGTGTCTCAACATTATCATCACTCCAAATATGGCAGTTTTGTTTATTGACGTATCCATTCAACCAAAAGTGAGACGATTATGTTGACCGTAAAATGGACGTCGTGAGCGATAGGTATTCGAATAGAACCATGATTTGCACAATTTGGAAGCGTTGTTCAGGCGTCAGTCTATTCATGTTGAAATGCGAAACCAAACTAAAAATAAATCACAGCTGACAAAATGGCCCCCAGTTAAAATAGTGTTGCCAACTTAAAGTTCTATACCTCTACACAACCTTTATAACCAAAACTGGTAGCGAATGGAAACTTATGTCGTTTTCGGTTGGTCGTCCAGAACCGTCCGGAAGAACTCTCCGCGATTCTGAATTCAAATCCAGAAGCAAATTTCTCTTCTTTTCAGTAGAAGAACTGTCAGTTGAGTGCCAATCGAACGCTTTCAGAAGGGTTCGGATTGGTTCCGGACGACCAACCGAAAACGACATTACTGTTCCCTACGTATTTCGCCATCGCTACAGATACAAGGCTGTCCACCTGCACCTGGAATGATATTTAATCTTCCACTGAGCTCGGTTGTCAATTTTATCATGAACGGCATCTCCTTCATGAACTATTTGTTACAGTTTAACCACAAACAACGTAGCCACCCGGATAATCGATCGAGCTAAATAATAAGGCGAAGATCACAGGCTTTAAAATGGTCGCGTCGAATATTCTGAGCGTCTTGATTTAAACATCGTTCTTGTTAGTTTTCAAAAAAAAAAAATTAAATGCCTGCAAGCTTCGTTGTTCAAAAGGGAGCGTGTTCCAAATTCTGAAAATCATTACCTACAGAGAGGAAAACTCTTTGCACTTAGTCCTTAACTTCCTTGCAACTTTCCACTTTGCGATCATCATAAAAAACAACTGGGACAGTAACCATCCTTAAGAATCAGGAACTTGTAGAAATTCTGTAAAGGAAACTCACAAAAATGTCATCACTTTTCCGATTTATTTTTCCTTGTTTTTGTATTTAATAACATATTACTTGTTTCCTAGCTACATGCTTAATTTTTAATATAAAACAATAGATATTGTATAATAATATTGTATGCATGTATATGATCACAATCATTTCCAACAAATTTAATTACAACATAATAGGGGTCTCCTTATTAAATACAAATTTTTTAATAAGCTTTCTATCTATGCCTAAGAGTAAGGGTTTTTTTTGAATATAACATATTCATAACAGTTTCGAATAAATATGTATAAAAATATATAATATTTGTAAGCTTAGAAAATTTAAAATAAAATCAATAAATGTAATAAACAAATACAAAAAAAAAAAAAAAACTCATAAACTAAACAGTCATAGGCTATGATATATAAAATTATGGCACTTGTACGCCACAAACGTTTATGGAATCATTCGATGATACTCAATTGTTACACGTCTAGTATAAAAAGATACGACATACCCTGGGGTATGCCGAAATGGGATATGCGCAGTAAGTCTTGTTTAAGATGAGGATGTGGGGAAATGGGATAAGGCAAGAACAAGGATTCTTTTTTTTTTGCGGGATATTCGATTAGTAAATGTTGCTGTGTGAGTGTGGGCTTTGCCACAATCCGGATTCAGGCAATAAGGCACTTGGTGTTTACACAATCATAGTCGTTCTTAGTTTAAACATATAAAACAAAAATAAACAATACCTAAGCGATAGGAGTAACAATACAACTTATAAAGTACGACGAAAATCTGCAGATTTCGATAGAAAAAATAGAATAAAATATAAAAATAGGAGTCGTCATGTAGTTTTGTCTACAGCAACCTCCGATTGAAGAAAACTAACACCAGCTCACGACAAACCAAACAGCTTGAGCGCATTGAAGGCCGTAGCCAGTGCCACCTCGTCAGGGGTCTTCTTCATAAAGGCTGCTATCATTTCCACTATAGCCGGTAAGCTACAGGGTTCGTTTCGTTGAAAGGTGCAATACCTACAAGAGCAACAATTACATCAGGAACCTTGCGATTGTTTTCCCACTTACCTGTGTAAATACAACAGAGATCGCTCTGTTATTCCAGTCTTAACGTGTTGTGGTAGCTTAGAAGCTCTTGTATTTGGGTACATAAATGGCGAGTCTGTTTCGACGAGCAGTCTATCTAACGGCAGTGTGCCGTCCTCTAAGAGTTTTCTAACTCCAGTATCTGATTTGTCCTAAACAAAAAAAAATGTATCGATTAGAGGCTCAATCAATTAGGTTTAATGCGAATTGTGTAGGTACCTTGCATAAATAACCAGTTAAGCTTAAATAGAAACGTCTGTTGAGGTATTTAACTGCTTCCTCTGTTGTACCCATAAAACCTCTAATTATCACTTGTGGTATGTTCGGATATCTGAAAGAGAAAAATACGAATCAAATTAAGATGCGTCGATAGAGGGCCATAAGTGCAAATTGTATTCATTTGGAGCTTGTGGTCAGCTTTTGGTTGCGTTGAAAGTAAATTCATGTTTGATGAGTCATTATCTAGCGACGATTGATACTTCAATCAACACGAAATGCTATTCTTATTTGTTTACAAAACAAATTTCGCTGGCCTTCACTTTCAAGCATCACAATAAATTCAATGTCAGATGTTGTGGGAGAAGAAAACAATGATTAACATAGGTAAATGTATCTGCTGGTACCAAACGCATCCGTAAAAGTAAAAACACAACAATTACCAGTATTCTGAGTTCAGCTTTTACAACTACCAACATATTTTGAAGGTCGTTTAGTGGCGATTTGATTAACAAGTTAAAACTTTGTAATTAGCAGCCGCATTTGGATTCCGTTAAAAAATATTTGCCGCGAACTATGTTATTGGGGCAAATTACTGGGACTGGCCTATAATATACTGTTGGGGAGCCTAATCAAGTAATTTTAAGACAATCGTTGTTGAAACGAGGTTAGGTCCACTGTAATGCAACTATAGTATTATTGTAGGAAATGCGACAAACAAAATCAGTTTGTGAGTGGTCGTGAAATAAACTTAGAATTTTGTATTTATAACTACCCCGATTTAGGGTGAAAGCAAATTTGTATGTTAGTGAAATATGCCACTGGTAGGTGGTAAAGATCGTCCATCGACTCGGCTGTGATATAGATGGGATGTTCCACACGTTATATTTTTCGTTTTTCACTTTCGCTTTGGTTTCTAGTGCTTTGACTGTTTTATATCTATCTAAAGGCCACGGGTTATTGCAGAACCACATGCGTTTTGCCTTTGTTCCTTGGCCAATTTCAGTATGACTATTAATTAAACACCCAGATGCTATGAGATGTGGTGCGTTTTTAGGCGTTTAGGACACGACACCGACAATCTGCCTATTCGATTAAAAAGTGTTCCGTTCATGATTTCATGAAGAAACTGAGCTCCGGGGGAATAAGTGCCACAGCATATGCTGATGACCTAGTTATTATCATTCAGGGAAAGTTTTTAAAAACTCTAAGTGAAATTATGGACAGTGCCTTAAGAAAAGTCAATTTATGGGCAAAGGGCTGTGGACTTACGTCAACCCCTCCAAAACGGAACTGGTACTCTTCACCAGACAGCACAAGATACCACACTTTAACCTCCCTAAACTGGAAGGAGTGGAATTGCCTCTGTCTGACAAGGCAAAGTATCTTGGGGTTATTCTGGACAGGAAACTGAACTGGAATGCAAATGTAGAGGAAAGAATTAAAAGGGCGTATAACGCTCTTTTCATTTGTAAGAAAATAGTAGGCAGGACTTTGGGCCTAAAACCAGCTATGGTGCACTGGCTATATACAGTGGTGGTTAGACCCATTGTTTGTTTGTTTGTTTTTTTTTTTTTTTTGTTAAAAAGGGGATTCCATTGTACTACCAAGCAGAAACCCCTTTTTTGGTGTAGTGGTGGAGAAACTCTGATATTATTCGTTTCTCTTTTATGGTCGGTGGCAGAGTATTGCTGTCCCCCGCCGGGGCTCGAACCAACGTCGCTCGGGTCACAAGCAATGACTCTAACTACTACACCATGGCCACCGCCTAACCACTAGACCCATACTCACATATGGCGCACTAGTATGGTAGACGGCGACGAAGAAGAAAACAACAGTCGGCAAACTAGCGTCGGTGCAGAGAGCGTCCAACGTAGCAATAACGGGTGCACTTCGCAGCACCCCTACGGCAGCGCTGGACACCTTTCTACACCTTACGCCACTTGACTTGCACATAAAGCAACTTGCGGGGAGTAGTGCGCTACGGCTCACAACCTTGGGCTACTTTAGAGAGGGCAGTTTTGGACACTGTACAATACTAGCGGAGTTACTCTCGGGTGTACAGGAGCAAACTGATGAAATACACCCGTTGGTCGACTTTGACACTCCGTACGAAGTGTCATACCCGGAAAGATATGAATGGCAAAGGAATAAAGTAATTAAGCACTGCGAAATAGCGGACTACACGGACGGCTCAAAAACAGCGGAAGGTACGGGTGCTGGAATCTATTCCCTAGATCCAGATCTAAAAGTGTCTATACGACTACCGGATACAAGCAGTGTCTTCCAATCAGAAGTTCTGGCTGTTCTGAAAGCGGCAGAGCTAATGCGGATGAGATCTGTATCTGCAAAGGATATAGCCATCTACATCGATAGCCAGGCTGCACTCAAGGCACTGGAATCTACGAACATCAATTCTGAATTAGTAAGGACCTGTCGCACAATGCTTAAGGCATTATGCAGTCAGAACCGAGTGAGACTGTGCTGGGTACCAGGACACTGCGGTATAGCTGGAAATGAGCAAGCGGATGAGCTTGCGAGGATAGGCGGGGAATTGCAAGACGGAGGAGATGTGAATATTAAACCACCTCCTTGTATCATAAAAAGCGATATTAGGAATAAAATAAATAAGTAAGTTAACCGGAGGTGGGAGGGACTCACCGGGCACGCACTTTGGCCGCAATACGACCGTAAAAGATGTAGGAAAATCCTCAAACTAGGCAGGGAACAGCTCAGGACACTGATCGGCATATTATCAGGGCACTGTCTTCTTAGAAAACATGCCAAAAGACTAGGGCTAGCAGACTCGGACACTTGCAGATTCTGCGATGACCTGCAAGCCGAAGAGGACATAACACATATACTGTGCGAATGTGAGGCAATATGTCGCAGTAGAAGGAAATTTTTGGGCAGGTACTTCTTCCAACATTTAGGGGAGATAGACAATACCAACTTCAAGGGACTACCTGGTTTTTGCAGGGAAATTGGGGCTTTCTCAAGGGCAAGTGTTTAGGTGTTTTTCCATTGTAGGTCACTGCAATTGGTTCCCCCTAGGGACCGCATTGGGCCCTTATGGTGCCTAGTGCTGTATGAGACATCTCATACCCCTTTTTAACCTAACCTAACCTAACCTATGATTTCCGCTGGTCCTTATGCGAAATAACATACGCAAGGTCTAAGCTTTTCACTAGATTTTCTCCGTCAGTTGTTTAATGAAAGTTTCTGTAAACAGTTCTGCTCGCTGCTTCTGTAGCGCTGCGCTATACTTCTCAGATTCTAGTCCTAGATCATTCCTCCCTACTGCTGGAGTAGTTTTAGTTGTTTTGAACGTAAGAATTCATACATAAACATAACGAATTGATTTGTTACTGGCTCGCATCAAGTTCATTGTTGGAATTTTACATTTTGTTAAGGAATTCGTTTTGTGTAAACTGTCACAAACCATATAACGAGAAAGATGCTAATCATTCCTCAAGGTAGTGGAGCGCATATTAATATTGCATAGAATCTGTATAATTCCTCCTGAAGGTTGAACTGAGTTTAATGCACTGATTCACCCGATAAATTGATACGGTATGCATCACTAATTCGATATAATTAATTTATTCAGTAGCCGTGTGCAATAATAATAAGAATTCCGTAGTATCGTGTGTCAAATCAGCATACTCGGTGCGTCTGAAATATGAGAACATAATTCAACTATTTCTATAGAATAAATATGAACCAAAAAGTCGGCATTTTATAGGAAACTTTTAGATACGTAGACCGATTCCTTGATGACCGAAAATATTGCCTAGTCGGTTACATAAAAAAATACATTTTAAACAAAGAGGAATCAAAGAGAAACTTCGAATATCCCGTCACGTTTTCAAAGCGAGATTTGTTTTCTCTATTTGATTCAAAAGGAAAGCGCAATTCTTGAAGTTTCCGCATTCAGTTTCTCAATCTAAAAGCGTCTGTTTCTCATTATGAATAAGTCTTTTCTGCGATGCAAGAGACGTTTATGTTTAAAGATTCCTGGTCACCTGGATCAAGGTCACAAAATCGTGAAAGGTTAACTGCATTTTAGATGAAAGCAAATGGAACGCAATTACTTTGACAATAAATGAACTCATTTAAAAATATTTCCACAGAATGATCATCCACTGAACTTGAACTACATTATATGCATAGTCAGACTTGTGCTTAATTAGTTTAGTTGCGCGAACGATGAGAGTTTTCATAACCCATCTGACATCATCTGGCCAGGGCCACGCGACAAAAATACTACAATAATTCCCAACATTAATTGTCTGGAATTTAAAAAAGAAGGGCGACTGTCATATATAAGTTGTTTACTCACTTGTCTAGAATTTGTAAAACATCGTCTTGAGCGGAACGCTCATGTATCAGTACAGATTTTCCCAGACTGCACGCCAACAGTATCTGCTTTTCGAAAATTTCCTTCTGCACATCTGGCTCGGAGAAGTCTCTTTGATAGTCAAGGCCGCATGGGCCGATGGCAACACATTCCTGTGCCTCGGCAATGTGTTCAAAGTCAAACCAACTACTTGGTTCCTCGATGATTGACTTGGAGTCGTGCGGATGAATGCCAGCAGTCGAATAGATTATATCTGGATAAATTCGTGATAAGCGTAGTGCTTCTTTGCTCGATTTGACCGATGTGCCTGGAACCATTATCTTTTGGACACCTGCAGAGCAAGAAATAAACTTCAAATTAGTTATTTAAAAACACATCTCAGCGAAGTAAACATGTAAATTCTTGATTGACATTTAAGCAAAACCATGACGGATGCATATTTTTCAATCAATTCTAATGAAGTGGAACGCAAATTCCATACTGATTTGTTCATAATGGAGGTTTGGTTAGTTTCTCGGGAAATAGATCTACAATTAGATTACTTTGAATTTTCTTCTCTTGAAGGATTGCTTGCAGACAGAGATCCTAAAGCGATCTATAATTGCATTCGAACAGTGCATTGGGTTTATTGAGTTTGAAAAAAATTCAAGAGAATCACAATACGAAGTAAACTATATTCAATGATGTAAACAAACGAGAATTTGCTAAGATTATTGCATTGTATCCAGAAACTGTTCAATGAATTGAGAAATTAATGCATTTTGAGTTTTTTTTTTGTAAATACAAGAGACAAGATAGAAAAAGCCTAAGGAAGTGGTAAGCGGATGTGTGAATACATTAGAATTAACCCACATCGTTTCTTTGTAACAGCACAAGTTTAGGTTGCACCATACGAATGGCATGCGGATGGTGTGGAGGAGCGCTATCTCAACAGCTCTGGAATTTAAAACTCCGCCGTAGATTACGCAGACAAGGTCACCGTACACGGTTCGAAAAAGCAGCCTCAAATACTTCCCGATACCTTTCAATTTATTAGCTCTCCGCAAATACAGTCATGTGAAAAATAATAGGGACACTTCGTAAAAATTGTTCAAAAGACAACTCTGTTGCAATTGCCATAAATTGGTTAGAAACGACACATTAAATTATTTTTTTGGGATGTCGATAAAGTAAATACCGCTATCATAACATAACATAAGCATATTTGAAAATAAAAACACTACTCCAAACTTAATGAAAATATTCTTTTTCTTTGTATTCTCACGAATATTTTTCCCTATTATTTTTCACATGACTATATATATCCTGGCCCGACAGTTGTATGGCCTCTGCGGCAACCCAAGCTAGGTTAGGTTAGGTTAGGTTTGTGGGTAGGCAGGACAGGAGAAACCTGTACGTAACACACTTAGATCAATGTAGATCCGTTCTGATGCCCTAGGGGTTTATGACCCCCATACTCTGAAACCCTATAAAAAACCTACGGATTGGTAAACCAACCCGTTTTATTTACAAATTTAAGTAGGTCGTTAATGGACCCGTCTGAAAGTTCTTCTAAATCCTCGAAGAAGTAACTGCCAAGGATTTTGTTTCTTATGTGGCAGAGCGCAGGGCAGTGACAAAGGAAGTGTGGGGTGTCCTCATGCACCTCCTCATCGCCGCATCCTCTGCACAGGTCATCTGTACTAATTCCGATTTTCTTGGTATGTATTTCAGCATGTTGTGTCCGATGATAATACCTACAATCGAGGGCAATGATTTCTTGTTCAATTGTAAGATTTTATCAGTTTTCTGTTTGTTGTAGATTGGCCACATTTTCCTGGTTATGCCACAGGAGTCGAGCCTGTTCCATCTTTCGTTTGCTGCCATTAGTATTTTGTTCCCAATCTTCTGTCTGAGATTATTGCCAGCTCATCTGCTTTTTCATTTCCAGGCACACCTATGTGCCCGGGAACTCAGCATAGTCTTACGTTGTGCTGCGCGCCATGAACCCGGAGCTCTTCGCGACAGCGACTTACAAGCTTTGATTTTAACTCGACGGCAGAGATCGCTTTTATTGTTTGACTGTCAAAACCCAAGCTAAATGGGACGGAACTTGAGTTCAGTTGACAGATCAAAAGCTTCTATGGAAGCTGAATCAGGATCACATTCTGAATCGATTTAGCCATGACCGTCTGTCTGTCTGTCTATTGAAAGCACGATAGCGTCCAAACGAATTGATATAGGATAGGCGAATGAAATTTTGTCAGAGGACTTCGTTTTACCGTCGTCAGGTTGGTATTGAAAATGGTCCATGTCGGATAAGTAGTTCTGTTACCTCCCATACAAAACCAATATTAGACAAATGCGTGTACCTGTACAGTAGTTACATACAGTGGAGGGCATCAAAGCATCGGCCAGGCCGATGATAACACTGTTACTTGTTTTTAGTTTGGTTTGGCATTTCAACATGAATTGAATAGACTGACGCCTGAACAACGCTTCTAAATTGTGCAAATTTATTTTGAAAATCATGGTTCTGTTCGAAATACGTATCGCGCACTGCGTCCATTTCAACATAATCGTCTCACTTTTGGTTGAATGGATACGTCAGTAAACAAAACTGCCATATTTGGATTGATGATAATCCTCAAGTGTATGTTGGGACACCGTAACATCCGCAAAAACTGACGGTTTGGTGTGCTTTATTGGCTGGTGGAATAATTGGTCCGTACTTATTTAAAAACTATGCTGGCCAGAACGTTACAGTCAATGGTGACCGCTATAGAGCCATGATTACTGACTTTTTCGTTCATCAATTGAACAACCATGATGTGCAGGAACTGTGGTTTCAACAAGACGGCCCAACGTGTCCCACAGCTCGTGCTACAATTGATTTATTGAAGGAAACGTTTGGTAACCGCATAATTTCAAGTTGCTGACGCGTAAATTGTCCTCCAAGATCGTGCGATTTAACGCCGCTTGACTATTTTCTGTGGGGATACGTGAAGTCGCTAGCCCGAAACGACTGACCACTTGGAGGACAACATTCGCCGCGTTATTGCCGATAAACGGCCACAAATGTTGGGAAAAGTCATCGAAAATTGGACCTCCAGATTAGATTACGTCCGGGCCAGCCGTGGCGGTCATGTGCCAGAAATCATATTCACCCCTATCGTGGAATCCGTCGGAATTGAGTTTCACTTCACCTATTCGATTCCCTTTCACCTTCTACTGCTATCGTGGAATCCGCCGGAAAAGTTTCCTTATCGACACGTTTTTGGGAAAGGTAGTCTCACTGTCAAACGGCTGTCTTTCATTTGTGAACACAAATCCGTGTAGCAGCATTCGTCGAAGGTTATAAAAAGTTTGTTTCAAAACTGATTTAAATAAAAAACAGTGTTTATTATGTAATAGTGTATACGTTAGCTCAATTCTTGTAAAAATAAGTGGAAGAACGAAATGAGCGCTGTTCTCAGAGAAGAATACGAGACAGGCTGAAATTAGCAATGAGTGGTTTCACGGAACTTCCAGACGAAATGTGTTTTTAGAATGTTTATTTTTTCATTTTAATAAAGTTCAATCTGTGCAATAGATTTATTACATGTCGGGCTTAATGAAGCAGCTGTTTTGTATGCAAATTTCTTATATTAAAATGCTCACGACATGCAGCAAGCAAGAAATCCTACGAAATCCGCAATGAATTTGATGCGGGCAAGAAATGTCATTTTGTTCGGGAAAAATTCGATTTGAACGTTTTCAACGATACAGTGAAACTCATTCACATTACCCACACGGGGAACTGTTCACTTTGCGGATTTGACGATACCAAAACATTTTTTTCCGTGAATGATTCCCCCCGGCGGATTCCACGATAGGGGTGATTTAAATTATACACCCCTATCATGGAATCCGCCGGGGGGAATTATTCACGGAAAAGAATATTTTGGTATCGTTGAATCTGCAAATTGAACAGTTATTATTTCATATAGGTAGGTATATACATAATATTAACACATGGTTTTTTTTCAGATTTCTGTTCACTTTTCGGATTCGACGATACCAAAATATTCTTTTCCGTGAACAATTCCCCCCGGCGGATTCCATGATAGGGGTGATAATGCCAGAAGATTATCTTTCGAATAAGGTACATTTCATGTCAATTTAAAAAAATCATCTTTGTTTTATTCCATTTTAAAGTTCTATACCTCCTGAAGGTAGTACTTTTATCCTGTTACTGACGGGTTGGCTTGTACCGAGCTTTAATAAATATACTTGTATAGCTTTAATAAATGCTTCCAAAACATCAACTCGGTCGAATTTGCGAGCCGTTACCGAATGCATATCATCGGACTCAGGCGAGCGCAACTCATTGCTCTCCTTTGTAAAACCAGCTGAAATCGTTATGAATAATAGTAAAATAGTGTTAGCTGCAGACTCTTGGGAACGGGTGATTTGTTTCTTATCAGACACTTGGCTCAATCTTACTACAAGTGCCATCTTGCAAACATTTTAATAAATGTTCAACCAGATTAGGCGACACGGTTGGAAAATAAATTTCTAAATTTTGCCGGCTACTTCATAATTGTAAAGTGCTCCAAGTGTGTAATAATAATTTATAGATTTGTTGAAATACATTGAAACAAAAGAAATCACCTCAAAGTATTTATAACCTATGCCGTCATCAGCTAGTGTGCTTTTTAAATAATCTACCATCAAACGTTCAGTTCTTTCGATTAATTTTCTCATTATCACTGCCATTCACGCATTGTTCCAGCACCACATTAAAAGATACACTGATGGGAAGAGTGATAATAAGCACATAGGCAGACGTATATTAACTATGTTTGTCTGGTTTTGCGTTAACAACTTCCAAGCATGAAAGGACATTGACAATTTATCGTTGTCTGATGTACATACTTTGCTATTTTTAGATAAAAAGCTTTCAAGGGTGTGTTTATAGCTTGCCTCCTCATTAATCTAGCATCTAAAGTGGTAAACAATTTCAAACATTCGTGACTAATGATGTTCCAAATAATGTGAGTTTATGGACTTATTACAACAGGTTCGCTTCGCACTCTATACGAACGGAATGGGCTGCTATCTCACTGTTCGTGTATACAAAATATTCGTCAAAGCGATTGCATGTGTGCAATCAGAGCTAATATTTGTTTTCTTTTCGAAATGGAAAACCGGAACAACACAATTTGTTATGCGGAGAAGAAAAACAAATCCGAAAATACAAGCTTGGTGGATCTCTTCGCACTACCCACCATCCGCTGAGAAGACAAATAAGATTTCTCTTAAGAAGCTAACATTTGCCGAATATCATCACGCCTACCATCATCAAGCTGCTCTGCGATTAGTCTCGGTTGATTAAGTAAAATTTTCCACTCTCGTCGTATGGCTTGTGGGCCGAAATGCGTAACAAAGTCAAAACATGAAAGTCATCATCCGATCGACAGTGAATTCGATTTTCTTCAAGTGGAAGTACACACAAAGCAGACAAATAAAATGTGTAATACTATTAATAACGACCTATCAACACCAAATGTGTATGTTTGGACAAAAGAAACGAGTCTTTTTAATATTGATTGCAATCGCTTATAGTTTTAAATGTGAAGCACAGAACCAGGGGTAAGTTTCAACGAGCAGTAAATCACGGACATATGAATTTGGCATATAATGTAGTATGCAAACTTTTATGCCACACACTTGGCCTTCCAATCGACGAGAACGGATGGGCAAGAAAATCTATACGAGAGGGGGCCAAAGCACAAAGGCATAACATCAAGTAGAAGTAAAAATAAATTGATGATGAAGCATTGAAATAAAATAATAAAATATTCTTCAGAATGATGAACGAAAAGATGAAGCAAGTTGTTGCTTCGTCGGCTTCGTTGTACTGTGTGAAACATGTGCATTTCTTACCTGCGTCTTTTGCCCTCTGAATTACGGAATCCAAGTCACGGCTGTATTTTTTATTAGTAAGATTAGCACCCGCATCGATCACAATCAGATTTTCAAAGCAGTGCTTCATGTCGTCCAGATTATTGTCGGAATTGGCCATTTTCTTGTTTGGTTTTCCGTGTAGTTGAAGTCGTATAAATTTTGTCTTGTATTGAAGAAAAATTCGTTGGCAAAATGTTTCTTAGAAGCACCAAGGATTAAATCGTTTTCTTGGTTGTTTACAACAATTAACGTACAAAAAATTCGTATAATTACAATAAAAAAAGAGTTGAGAAATTATTATTTTTTATTTATTTATTTTTTTTTATTAGAAAACAGCCCAAGAAGACTGCTGCCTGTTACGTGACTAGTCTGGGAAAAACTGAAACTGACTGAAAATGAACTGACGTCATGACGTTCAACTGACATTTACTAATTTGACAAATCAACGTTCAGGAAGTTACACTTTAGGTGAGCTTTTTCGGGTTCGTTCAAAGTGTGTAGAGTACATATTTCAGAAGAAAGCGATTTATTTTTATGTTAATTTCGATTCGCCAGAAAAAAGCACTCTTTCTTTCCCGAGATCACTTTTTTCGTTCGTTTGGTACAAAAAAAAGCAATCTTTTTCAGAGTCGAGAGCACTTTTGCGAATCTAGATTTTTTCTCAGAGACGCTCGAGATTTACCAATCCACTTTCATTATGATGAAAAAAAAATCTTCACAACAAAAAAGGTAAACAACTTTTGGCAGGCGCACCACCAACACCAACAAAGAACAGCGCAGTATACTTCTTTTTGTTCGATTGGCCAGACGAAATCTAGAGAAATCTTAAGAAATCTCAGATTGCCAATCGAATTCAACATTATTGAACCAACATCTCTAAATTAAGTAGAAACTTCAGCACGCAATTAATACAACAGTACCAGCTACTTGACACTTTCAAGAGTCACACTAATAGCCTTATTCATTCATAATCATATTCGTAACAAAAAGTAAATCTGAATTAGGGCTAATGTTGGTTTAATTGCAGGAAACTTTATTCATAAACTTTTCTCGAAGATAATTTCAACTCAATATCCGAGATTGGCATTTAGGAGCAAATTAACTGTGTATAATATTGTTGTATGCACCTGCAGAAATAAACAATAATAATAATTAATACGATAATTCAAATTATTTAAATAAACATACCCAATTTGTCACCTTTCCGTCGTCTTTCGTTTCGATGATTTGTTTTATTGTGGATGGGTAGCATGTGTCAATCTGACATCCCAAAAATTCCCTGAATTACCCTCAAGGGAAATTCAATAAAAGTAATGCCAAGTCTATGGTTATTTGAAAGGCTAAGAGAAAATAAACAAGGGGGTTCTAGGAGAGGTTTAGAGAGAAGATTGAAATTACTCTCTAGCGGCTTATTTTCATAAACGGCATAGAGAGTTGGAGGAATTAAGTGATCAGAGAAGCGGAACTGAGTTCTATGAACCTAACTGACACTTGATGTACAACCGTCACACAGTACAGTGCAGTATAACGTATAAGTTAAATAATTGGTGAAATAAAATACATTATTACAAAGTAGTACAGTGGATATAGTAAGTCCGAAAAATAGAAAAATTAAAAGGCGAATTACAAAAAATATCCGAAGACAAGGGAATCAAGTAAGAGTGTTATTTTTGTGTTTTGTTTGTCAAGTATTTGAATATCGTGTTTTAATACAGGCTGGAAATAATATCGAAATTCATTGAGGCGATAACGGGGAAGTTTAAGTTCAAAGTGAAGTAAGAAAGTTCCTTTTTGTGTTTGTCAATTAATTAAAGATTATGTTTTAAAACAGGCAAATAACTTTAAACGAAATTCATCAAGGCGATCACGGACCAGTTAAAGAAAGTATTCGTGATCGCCAAATTTGTTGCGAATACCACATAACATAAAATCACCATCTTTGTGCAGTGCCATAAAGCCGCAAATTAAAGAATTGTGGGTTCAATAGAACAGTCGTTACGCGTTTAAATAAAGCAGGGGTCGGAAAGAAATTCGCGCAATTGCCCTTGAGCAATTGACCCCTGGCTTAAATCGACAATTACATAATTAAATTAACGACCAGATTATCGAATAGTTTGCCCTTGAGCAATTGACCCCAATCTCAACGACCGCCATCATTATTAGCAGCCACCATCTTTTTTTTTTGCATTCAAAGAAAGAGTTAGGCCTGGTTTAAACGCAAAACTCAACATTTTCGCAATAATTCCAGCAAAAATACCTCTTCGGAGTTGATTCCTTTTTTTTGTATGCTGCACAAGTTCCTGTAATTTATATCTATAGTTTAAGTAAGCGTGATTTATGTTAATAATTGTTTTCTTTCGTTAAGTACTATTCAGTTGTAAGAAATTTCGTCTCCAGGTCGTCCCATATTAGTTTAAACATTTGTTTTTGTCGCTAAAATCTGCCACAAAGGGTAGTAGAACCACCTAAGAAGAGCTCATTTTAGGTAGGGGGTCGGCAAAGTCGTTTTGGTTGCATGGGAAAAAGATACATGCTCGTGGGATCGACATAGGAAACATAGTTTCATTTTTTTTTATATATAATTTGTGTGTTTAGTTTAAGTAATTCGTTTAGTTCCTTTTTAGTTTCAACCGATTTTATATTTTTTTTTATTAGTTATAAGCATATATTCAATTTTTTTATTAAGAATTTCCATGAATAAATCACGCTTCAAAAATCGAGATGGTCAGCGTTCTTTCTGAAGCACCTAGTGCATGATGAAGCAGTAATTTTTAAAGTTTTCAGGGGTGCCGAGGGGCGATAGAACATCTTTGGCGATGATGGTATAATACACTGGTGACATCGTCTGCTTCAAGGGGAAATTCAAAATGGCCGCCGGATGTCCAGGTGGGGAGGGAGAAGGCCATCGCTGAACAACACCGCAGCGCCCTCAGTGTGGTAAGACCCAGTCCGTCCGTAGTAATTGTGACACTTGTTTTAGTTTTCGGCATGTTTTATGTTTTGTTGTAGGCTACGTCGTCTAGCGGGGACAAGAACCACCCCATTCGGCGAGCTTAGCCGTGCTTCGCCAGCATGCCGCGCTCCTCGCTCGCGACTTTCATTCCCTTTCTATTCCGATCCCATCCTAAAGTCCCATCCACATCCCTGCTTCCCATCTTTTATTCACTCCCAGCGCCCTCTATATTCCAGCAAACGGCCTATTACAAATGGCGCCCAACGTATTTTATTGTTGTCCAATGTTCGTCCTAGTGTATTGTCCACAGTTGTTCTTGTTGCCATCATCAATGGATCCGTAAGTCTTCAATTGGATAGTTCTCCAACCTGCCATATTGAATTGCGACGGATCGCATTGATGATGACAACAACAACAATTGGCATCTTTTTTTTTTTTTTTTTTTTTTTGTTTGTCTTGTCTTTCTATTTCTTTTTACTTTTAAATGTGAACTTTACTTTTCTGTCTAAAATTTCAAATTTCTTTTCATATTTGTTTCGTCTTAGTTTCACGAGTATAGTGGCCTTGTTTGATGTCGTCTAGTTATAACATGTAGCACTGTCTCGTACTTTATCAACTTAGCTTTCTCTCTTTTGTGTTTGTATATTGGACCATCTCATGTCTTCCATCAAATGTCTTTTGGCCAGCTTGGAATTGCGGGGATGGAAAAATATACAATTTGTGCGTCCTGTTCTATATATGTTTAAACTTTTATCACACTGAGGGGTTTACAACAACATTGTCCGTCCGCAGTCATTTATCTCAGCTGCTGTCATCGGTTTAACCAGCAAGTCACTCAATACCGCCGAAGATCGCAACCCGAAGCACCCCGCTTTACATGATAAACACAAACACCAATCCAAATTCAATCATTTTATTTTATTATCTCGTTAATTTTAGTACACCAATACATAAACATTTCATTCATAGTTTACTACAGTAGACTATCCTATTTTATTACGATACCTTACGATACCTACTTAATACTCTCTACACTTACTTGGCAAACATATTTTTTTTTTGTATTGTTTTAGTCTTCCTCTTACTCGTTTTTTTTTTGTCTTCGTTAGTTTTGAAATGATTTCATCTGAAAGAGATAAGAAAAAGGAGAATCAAAAGAAAAGAAGAAGTAGTAGCTTTGATGAAAATAGAGTACTCACTCGTTCCGCTACGGCACAACAAAACCCAACAAATTCCGGTACAATGCCGAAAGTCCAGCACAGTCCTCCTACTAATTCCACTGCACAAGCAGAGTCGGTAAAACAGTTCGCTTTCCCTCCTCCACCTCTCGTGTCGTCTAATCAGAGTAGCTCTTCTGAATCTCTACCTGCTCCTTCATTTAGCAGCCTGAGTCAAATGGGTGCAGCTAGCATTGAAGCTCAGGACCATAGCCTTGATACTCTAGTCGACCTGAGAGAATCAGAAAATAGTTTGAATCATAAAAAAGCAAATGATGTCCAAAAATGTGATAGAGGAACTTACCTTCTGTCACCCACATTGACATCAGCTATAAATCAAGCAGTGGCTAACGCTTTTGCCGCATATCAAACTTCTCTCAGAAATGAGATCTCGGCTAATCTGAGTAAAGAAATGAAAAATAATATGTCAGATTTAAGAAAAGATTTAGGCAAATTTAATTATCCACCTCCACCACATACAGAGACGGTAGTGCCGGTATCAAAGCCAGCTCATATTCAAACCCAGGTTCAACAACCACAGCCACAACAAGAACACTTAAAATCGCAGCTTAATGCGGAATCCAGACCGTTCATTCCAGTTTCTTCTCAAAACCCTAGGAGAAATAACCACTCTAGAGAAAGCAATGGGACATGTCATCGACCAAATAGCCAACAACATCAGGTGCAAACTCAAGATTTCACTCCGGGTTCGTACCCAGGTCTTCCACTGTACGCTCCCAATGCAAATCCCCAATTAATTGCACGAGGTCCGATCAAAATTGATAAATGGGGTATATGCTTCGACGGGAACCAGGAGACGCTAACAGTGGAAGATTTCATTTTTCGGCTGGAAACTCTCCAACGCCAATATGAATGTTCGTGGTCTGAGATTTTGCGAGATTTTCATCTTCTACTCTCAGGTACCGCCTACGAATGGTATTGGCAATTTCAGAGAACGAGTTATCGCCCTGATTGGCCAATACTTCGGGAGTCATTGATCCGACAGTTCCGTAATACAAAATCGGACTTCGAAATTATCCGAGATATAATGGATCGCAGGCAAGGTATCTGGGAGTCGTGTGACGATTTCTTCGCTGCTATTTCAAAACTTAGGTCGCAATTACAAATACAAATACCGGAGGCTGAGTTGGTAAGAATAGCAAAAAGAAACCTCAACGATAAAATAGGCAAGTTAATATTTCCCATGTCGATATTTTCCATGGATCAATTGAGACATGCATGCAAGGAGGCTGAAAACGCTTTTCCGGTTAGGGATGCGCCCAAACAACATAGGCAACCAGCAAAGTACGTAACGCATGAGATAGAATATCTCGAAGAAGCTGCTTATGATGGGGATGAGCAAGTTGCGGCACTACAGTACGCTGGTGCTCGTCCTAAAGTCTATGCAAAATTCGCAGAACCAAGAGTATTAACTTGTTGGAACTGCAGGACTGAGGGACATATGTTTATGGATTGTCCATCAACAACGCGCAACATTTTCTGTTATAGGTGTGGAAAAGAGGGTATAATAACTCCCAACTGTAAGAAATGTAATCCGGAAAACAGGGCGAGGAACGTGATGTCTTCGGGGGAGTCGCGTTCGACCCAGTTCCCCGAGAAGTAGGCACCCAAACAGAAGAAGCAGTTCAACATGATGAACCACCGTTGGGTCAAACCAAATTATTGATAAGGGATAGAAAAGTCGAATTATAGGATAATAACAGGGAAAGATTCGTTATTAGACCACTTCACGTTAGACTTAAAGAATATAATAGGATTAGAGATAGAATTTTCAATGTCAATGTTAAAAGTGTGTCTCAAAGAATTTTAAATACTAGAAAGAGATACCAATTGAGAAAACAAGTAAGAAAGAGCATATCGTCAACGGTAATAGATACCACAACAGACCCAAGACCATATGCTAAGATTAACATTGCAGGGAAAGAAGTTTTTGGCCTACTAGATAGTGGAGCCAGTATAAGCATACTAGGTAAAGGCTGTATGGATTTTGTTAGAACAATAGACTTACCAATTTATTATTTTAGATCCGAGGTCAAAACTGCAGATGGTAAAAATCAGTCCATTGATGGGAAAATTCAAGCTCCAGTGGAGTACAAAGGTCATAGCCAGCTCGTAACATTTTACCTAGTCCCTAGTCTGGACCAAGAACTCTATTTAGGCGTGGACTTTTGGAAGTCGTTCCAGATAGCACCTAGTATAATAAGCTCCATATCAACTTCAAATATTTCAAATAATTTAGATACTCACCGATTGTCTTTTGAGCAGCAGTCCAGGTTGGAAGCAGTCAAGTCAAAGTTCATCTGCTACAGTCAACATGGGCTCGGAAAAACAGCCTTAGAGGAGCACGTCATCGATACCGGAGAGTCGGAACCTGTAAAGCAGCGTCACTACCCCGTTTCTCCAGCGATACAGTCACTTTTGTATGATGAAATCGACAGAATGATAAGTCTCGGCGTTATAGAGGAGAGCGAGAGTCCGTGGTGTTCACCCGTGGTCCTCATACGGAAGCCCGGCAAAAATCGACTTTGCCTGGATTCTCGTAAGGTGAACGAGTTGACCAAGAAGGACGCTTACCCTCTCCCCCATATCGACGGACTTCTCAGTCGACTTCAGGATACTTACTTCATCAGCAGTGTCGATTTAAAAGATGCCTTTTGGCAAATACCGCTGGAGGGACGGAGTAGAGAGAAGACTGCTTTTACGGTTCCTGGAAGACCCTTATACCAATTCACAGTCATGCCTTTTGGGCTGTGTAATGCGGCCCAAAGGATGTGCAGATTGATGGATAAGGTCATTCCTTCGCGGTTGAAAGATCGTGTCTTCGTGTATCTCGATGACTTGCTTATCATTGCTCCCGATTTCGAGACCCATCTCGCATTGCTTGAGGAGGTCGCTCAGTGCCTGCGGAAGGCTAACCTCACCATCAACTTAAGCAAATCGAAGTTCTGCTTCAAAGAGCTCAAGTACTTGGGTTTTATAGTTGGTGGTGGGATGCTAAAAACAGATCCGGCCAAGGTTGAAGCGATCGTCGACTTCCCGGTTCCGAAGAACGCAAAACAGGTACGCAGGTTACTTGGCCTCGCTGGGTGGTATCGACGGTTCATCAGGGACTTTTCCAGCCTGACTGCCCCTTTAACCGATACTCTGAAAAAGAAAAATGAAAGATTTAAAATGACTGAAGACGCCCTGAATGCATTTGAACTTCTAAAAAGAGCCTTAACAACAGCTCCAGTACTCACCCATCCAGATTTTACCCGGAGATTTTATATCCAATGCGATGCCTCAGATTTGGGAATAGGTGCGGTCCTATTCCAAATAAATGACGCCAAGGAAGAATCTCCTATAGCATACTTTTCCCAAAAGCTCAATAGCTGTCAGAAGAACTACAGCGTTACGGAAAAAGAATGTCTCGCTGCTGTTATGGCTGTTCAAAAATTTCGTCCTTATATTGAAGGAATGGCCTTCACCATAATTACAGACCATTCCAGTCTACGATGGCTGATGGCGCTCAAGGATTTGAGCGGTAGATTGGCGAGGTGGAGCCTCAAGCTCCAAGCATTCACTTTTTCTATTGAACATAGGAAGGGCTCATTAAATGTAGTCCCAGACACTTTGTCGAGGGCTTACGTGGATGGTTTAGATCTCCATGACATTGCTCCACTCATCGATCTCAATTCTAAAGAATTTGAATCCGACGAATACCTCGATTTGATCAGTACCATCAAAGATCATGAAGAAGAACTGCCAGATCTGAAAATAGAGGACAAATTTGTTTACAAGAGATCACTACCACCTACCGGAGATGAGTCTGCGGTTGAACATACATGGAGATTATGGATTCCATCAGGTCTTACCGAGGAATTGATTTCTCAGGCGCACAATCCCCCCCAAGTTGCTCACGGTGGCATAGCAAAAACTTTGAATAGGATTCGCCAATATTTCTATTGGCCAGACATGACCGTCCAAATTCGTCGATATGTGTCCGATTGTGATATCTGTAAACAGTGTAAGCCTTCAAATCGAGTTCAACGTCCTCCAATGTCTTCCACGTTTTGTACTGATCGTCCATTTCAGAAATTGTACATTGATTTCTTGGGTCCTTATCCAAGGTCCAAATCGGGCAACTCTTATGTTTTTGTAGTCCTCGACCATCTGACCAAGTATATTTTATTGAAACCCCTGAGAAGCGCAAATACTTCAAGTGTTGTCCAATTTCTGAAAGATCAAGTTTTTAATATGTTTGGTGTTCCTCAAATTATACACTCCGATAACGGAAAACAGTTTTTGTCAAAAGACTTCCAGCACCTTTTGTCAATTTTCGGAGTGCGACACTTAAAAACTGCAAATTATTCACCGCAATCGAATGCGTCGGAGAGAGTCAACAGAACGCTTTTAGCAGCCATAAGGTCTTACCTCAAAGAAGATCAACGCGACTGGGATCTTCATCTCGGTGATATAGCATGCGCCTTGAGAACCTCTGTTCATAGCTCCATCGGTGTGTCACCGTATTTTGCCCTTTTTGGAATAAATATGATGACGCATGGAAGTTGCTATGAACTAGCCGAAAAACTAAATGCAGTCGAAGACAGCGAACTGTTTACCCTCTCCAGACAAACTCGTTTGCAGTGCCTACGTAACAAAATCAAACAAAATATAAAATTGGCAAATGAAAAAAGTGCAAAAGTATACAATGTGCGAACTCGAAACATTCGTTTTCTACCAGGGCAAGAGGTTTTCCGAAGGAATTTTATCCTTAGCGATTCCTCAAAATATCTATCAGCTAAACTGTGTCCAAAGTATGTGAAATGTCGAGTTGTTAAACCGATAGGACAGAACATGTATGAATTAGAGAACCTTGCCGGGAAGAAAATTGGTGTTTTTCATGCAAAAGATATTAAACAATAAAGTGTACCGCAAGCACAACGTATTATATCTGTGTTTCCTAATTTTATTTTATTGTTCATTTTATTCACTTAATTGGCTATGTATTTATCTCTTATTAGTATAATCACGATTAACTTATTACTTTAGGTATTGCAGTAACTATATTCCGCTTCATAATATTTTTGTAATTATTTACATGAGTAATCGTTTATCTGGTATCAATCAACCTGTTGTCGTGGCTCATGTTATCACCTAAGATTAAGTATTCATATAATGTAAACGTCCTTTAGCACTGTGATATGTATGTTTACTTATTGAATTAGTTCATAGATTTACTTATTTTATTAGTTTTTATTTATTTATTTATTTATTTTATTTATTATTATAAACATTTTGTCCTTCAATTTATATACATGTTAATTTATTTCTAGTTTAGGTTTTTATTAATTTAATTATTCCATCTAATATTGACACACTAACATCTGCACTGTGATATTCATGCTCATCAACACTGTGATATGAATGTTTTCTTCGTGCGATTTTGTTATTGTGTTGTCTACACGTTTATTTATTATTAGGTAGGTATGCTTATTGTCCAGTTGTGAATTTCAATGTTAATTTATTAGTAGCTTTAAGTATTTATTTGGCATTTTCTGCTTTTGTTTATAAACATTTCCACGTACACTTACACTGTGATATATATGTTCACTGGTACTGTGATATTTGTTTGTTTTCACCTTTTAAAATTAGTTATTCTCCATCAACTGTATGTTAGATTAACTTATTATTAGAATATATATATGCACATTTGTTCAGGGTTAAAGTAGGTTTCGCGATGCACAATCACACTTTATGTATCGACCAGCTGATTGGATGAAAAGTTCAAGGCACGTTTACACATAATGTATGTACATACATACCTGTGAATGTTATTGCCCGGCTTTCATACAGTGGGATTCTTCACCACGTCTCGCCCACTTATGCAGGTACCTTCTTCTCTGTTCCTGTTGAGCATGTTACTCTGCCAAGCTCAGAGATTTGTTGTATGCACCTGCAGAAATAAACAATAATAATAATTAATACGATAATTCAAATTATTTAAATAAACATACCCAATTTGTCACCTTTCCGTCGTCTTTCGTTTCGATGATTTGTTTTATTGTGGATGGGTAGCATGTGTCAATCTGACATCCCAAAAATTCCCTGAATTACCCTCAAGGGAAATTCAATAAAAGTAATGCCAAGTCTATGGTTATTTGAAAGGCTAAGAGAAAATAAACAAGGGGGTTCTAGGAGAGGTTTAGAGAGAAGATTGAAATTACTCTCTAGCGGCTTATTTTCATAAACGGCATAGAGAGTTGGAGGAATTAAGTGATCAGAGAAGCGGAACTGAGTTCTATGAACCTAACTGACACTTGATGTACAACCGTCACACAGTACAGTGCAGTATAACGTATAAGTTAAATAATTGGTGAAATAAAATACATTATTACAAAGTAGTACAGTGGATATAGTAAGTCCGAAAAATAGAAAAATTAAAAGGCGAATTACAAAAAATATCCGAAGACAAGGGAATCAAGTAAGAGTGTTATTTTTGTGTTTTGTTTGTCAAGTATTTGAATATCGTGTTTTAATACAGGCTGGAAATAATATCGAAATTCATTGAGGCGATAACGGGGAAGTTTAAGTTCAAAGTGAAGTAAGAAAGTTCCTTTTTGTGTTTGTCAATTAATTAAAGATTATGTTTTAAAACAGGCAAATAACTTTAAACGAAATTCATCAAGGCGATCACGGACCAGTTAAAGAAAGTATTCGTGATCGCCAAATTTGTTGCGAATACCACATAACATAAAATCACCATCTTTGTGCAGTGCCATAAAGCCGCAAATTAAAGAATTGTGGGTTCAATAGAACAGTCGTTACGCGTTTAAATAAAGCAGGGGTCGGAAAGAAATTCGCGCAATTGCCCTTGAGCAATTGACCCCTGGCTTAAATCGACAATTACATAATTAAATTAACGACCAGATTATCGAATAGTTTGCCCTTGAGCAATTGACCCCAATCTCAACGACCGCCATCATTATTAGCAGCCACCATCTTTTTTTTTTGCATTCAAAGAAAGAGTTAGGCCTGGTTTAAACGCAAAACTCAACATTTTCGCAATAATTCCAGCAAAAATACCTCTTCGGAGTTGATTCCTTTTTTTTGTATGCTGCACAAGTTCCTGTAATTTATATCTATAGTTTAAGTAAGCGTGATTTATGTTAATAATTGTTTTCTTTCGTTAAGTACTATTCAGTTGTAAGAAATTTCGTCTCCAGGTCGTCCCATATTAGTTTAAACATTTGTTTTTGTCGCTAAAATCTGCCACAAAGGGTAGTAGAACCACCTAAGAAGAGCTCATTTTAGGTAGGGGGTCGGCAAAGTCGTTTTGGTTGCATGGGAAAAAGATACATGCTCGTGGGATCGACATAGGAAACATAGTTTCATTTTTTTTTATATATAATTTGTGTGTTTAGTTTAAGTAATTCGTTTAGTTCCTTTTTAGTTTCAACCGATTTTATATTTTTTTTTATTAGTTATAAGCATATATTCAATTTTTTTATTAAGAATTTCCATGAATAAATCACGCTTCAAAAATCGAGATGGTCAGCGTTCTTTCTGAAGCACCTAGTGCATGATGAAGCAGTAATTTTTAAAGTTTTCAGGGGTGCCGAGGGGCGATAGAACATCTTTGGCGATGATGGTATAATACACTGGTGACATCGTCTGCTTCAAGGGGAAATTCAAAATGGCCGCCGGATGTCCAGGTGGGGAGGGAGAAGGCCATCGCTGAACAACACCGCAGCGCCCTCAGTGTGGTAAGACCCAGTCCGTCCGTAGTAATTGTGACACTTGTTTTAGTTTTCGGCATGTTTTATGTTTTGTTGTAGGCTACGTCGTCTAGCGGGGACAAGAACCACCCCATTCGGCGAGCTTAGCCGTGCTTCGCCAGCATGCCGCGCTCCTCGCTCGCGACTTTCATTCCCTTTCTATTCCGATCCCATCCTAAAGTCCCATCCACATCCCTGCTTCCCATCTTTTATTCACTCCCAGCGCCCTCTATATTCCAGCAAACGGCCTATTACAATATTTTTCATTGACTTAAATCAAGGCATATAATAATTATTATACTATTATTTCATTGCCAGATATCGTATTGATTTGTGCATAAGCACAAGAAAAAACTGTGTTTTACAAATTTAAACAACAAATGCATAATTTTATAGGACATGCTGATGGACTGTCTTATTGCCAATCTATCTCAGCGAAGTAAAGTAAAGTACAATGTTTAACACGCAGTTACAACAACTACACACTGTTTGACACTTTCTGACTCTATAAATGGCGTATTTTTTTTTTGGGAAATGAGTATAACAAAACCAAAAGTGAGTATAACTATTTTGCATGTAAAACCAAAAGTGAGTATACAAGTTTTGTATGTTAAAAGTAAAAGTGAGCTAGCTATAGATTCTCAAAAAATTACGCCTACTATTGTTTTCCTAATTTTTTTTTACATTTAAGCTAAGTACGCTGCTCGAGCGAAACTAAATTTTAGCGGCTCTCCAATTTTTCTTTCTAAAGCCCAGTATCCTGCTCGCGCTAAATTTTAGCGAGCACTTTTCTCTCCACAGCACAGATAAATGCTCGCTAAATTCGTTGTACAGGATATAGAGAGGACACACACCCATATTTTATTGCCACATATATATTGATTTTTGTTATTTTTTCACTTTTTTCCTACTCACTTACATCGATTATAAAGAGTATTCCACGAAATAATCAATTCAAAATTTGTTTTGTTTCGGAAATGTCAAAATTTATCGCCGATTTAATGCTCCAGGCAATTCTTTCGCGAGCTAAATCAGTGGAGACATTTTCTTGGCCGAGTATAACAAAATTGTGTGTAGTACGTATAACACAAAATATTGTTATACTCGACTGACAATTAGTGTGTCCCATCTATATGAAAATAAGAATTTAGCGTGCGCAACAGGATACTGCTTTGCTAAACTGCCTCGCTAAATTTTATCTCTGTAGACATTTTTGTATGGAAGATAAAATTTAGCGCGAGCAGGATACTGGGCTTAAACTTTAAGCTTAGTACGCTGCTGTTTCGGAACGAAAAATCCCATACAAAAGTGACAGAACGAAATCATGAACAAAAAATTTCGCTCTCCTTTTCGTTTTGCAGTACGCTGCTGCTGCGAAATGATGGAGGAAAAGTGGGTAATTAGATTGCTTGGTACAATTCTCCACTCTCTTTTCGCACACAATTTATTGTCTGGGACATTAATTGCTTGCGGAAATTTTACATTTCATTTTTTTCGCGGTAGTTGTGTTCATATTTTGATTTTGAAATGGAAGTATACGACGAAATCTAATATTTAAATTTCGAAGAATTGCAGCAGCCAACACAACAAGAAGATGAACCACCACAATTAACAATTATTCGTATGTCGACGGTGACTGGCATGTGTTTAGTTTTGATTTATATACATATTTTTAAAATTCTATAATTTTAATTAGGATACAATTATTGCTTTCAATTTTACAAAACACAAATTCCTGCTATTGTCAAATGTCACTTGTATAGCAGCTGATGCCACTCTCCACAAATTATTTTCCGCTGTCTTTTCGCACACGTTTCGCTGTGCAATTGGAGACCACCGGAAAATTTCGTTCCGAAACAGCAGCGTACTAGGCTTTAGCTAAAACCCTAGCTAAATTCTGACATAAGGCGAATTTTGTTGAGATTCTATAGATAGCTCCCTTTTACTTTAACATGCAAAACTTTTATACTCACTTTTGGTTTTACATGCAAAATTGTTATACTCACTTTTGGTTTTATTATACTCACTTCCCAAAAAAATACGCCAATAGAGTGCGCTGTGGATACAAGTGTTACACAAAACAGCTGTTAGTTGAAAATAAATTTCTTCAAAAATTAAAAAATCTAAAAAGTGCTCTGGGACATAAATAAACGCGTATTTCGATTCACTTAAGTGTAAATACGGCCGCTTTGTTTTCTCTCGATATCATTCTCGCATGCAAAAGTTGTCACTGTCAGATTTGTTATCGTGATATATTTTTCTCCTCAGGCGTTCCGGTCCGGCATAAAATCATAAAAGAAGAGCCGGCCACATCGTTTTGAAAACGATCCAAAAATAATTCCTAGCATTTAACCACAAATAAAAGATTCAATAAAGAAATGTCCAATTTAGTGCAATATATTATCGTTCGTAGTGATTTGAAATCTGTTTTGAACTGGCCATTAGGTGCTGTTATAGCTCAATGTTGTCATGCCACAGCAGCGGTGATGCATTTGTACAATGACTCCGAAACTCAGGATTACCTCAAGGAATTGGACAGCATGCACAAAGTTGTGCTGGAAGTAATATATATTTTGTTATTATCTAATGACAGACATATTCCATTATGTTTATGTATTTTTATTCAATAGATAAAGGATGAGGCAAGCCTAAGGGCCCTAAGTGAGAAGTTAAAAGAGAATGACATCAAACACAAATTATGGATTGAACAACCAGAAAACATTCCAACTTGTATTGCGGTGAAACCTTATCCTAAAGAGAATGTTCATAAATATGTTAAAACGTATAAATTAATGAAATAATAGAAAACGTGCATTTTGTATAAACCAATAAGCTGAATTCTTATTAGGATGCGGTTGGTTGAATATTTTTGTTTGTCAATAACATAGAAAAGGGGTTGCCAACCTATTTCGATTTAAGACTGTCTTCCCTATTACTATTTGTTCCCGTAATAGAAACAGTGATTGAGAGCAAGCTGTAGAACTTATTTCTGCTCGGAGGTGTAGCGAAGACCCTAAAGTTAGGTCTGCTCATTAAGTAAGTTTAAAACATCAGAAAGCTGTCTTGTTATAACACATGGTAGGTACTAAGGTCTAACTAGAATGACCAATTACTTCACCTTATACAAATTCCTATATATTTAATTTCCGTTAAAAAGTCTATTCTTTCACCAAAGAATGTAGCGTTTCCGAGACTTCCTCTATTATTGTTCTCTTAGTAAATGCAACTATGGTGCTTTTTTTTGAAGATTGGCTTAAGGCCAACTTTTGTGTACCATTCAGCAACTAGGCTTAGAGCCCTCTGGAGGCGATCCCATATTCTTTCTTCGAATTTATCTCTGGTAAACTGGTAGGTACTTACACAAATAAAAGAAAATATAAAAAGATAACATCTTTGAAAAAATACTAGTTTATTTATTAAGGTTGTTTGCATTTTGTTTTCTTCTATAAATACAAAATTATTATAAACTTAAACATACGTTACGTTAATCAACACAATAATAATATTTCAGAATGTAAAAATTTATTTCATTGGCATAGCGCTTTCAATCACTTGAATCTTTTACAAAAAAAAAAAAAAACGACTTGAAATACTTGACTGTTGATTTGTAAAAATTTATTAAAAAACAATCTTGACTCGATTGGAAAGCTGTCCTGCTCTTTGTTTAATAGGTACTTGGAAATATCTATTTTCTAATATTTTATTGTTTTGAAATGGTGTTTATTCTTCTAAACTTTAATTTTTGATTTTTTCAACGCATTTAGTTCCTCGATAAGCCAGTCTTGTAAGTTTCCCTGAAAATTCGATTGCAAAAATACATAGTATCTTATAAATTCAAAAATATTATTTCTTGATGACTGTGTGTATCCATGATTTCCCAAAACAAAAGCCATTCACCACATTATTAGCCGTCATATTAAAAGTGTAACTGTTAATAAAAATGTGCTTAGTACCTAGGAATTAAGTTACTTAAGTCAAAGTTGTCTGGTACTTTGTATTTTATCAGCAGGAAAATTATTGTTAGTGTTATCTTAGCTACAACTTTGTTGTTAAGACAGAGAAAAAATATTGCCAAATATTATTTAGATTAAAATAAAATCTACAGAAATACAATAGGAAAGAATTTGTTTTTGTTTAGTCCGCATTGTGCATGTTGTCCTGATAGTCGTCGTACTCTTCTTCAGCTTCGCCGGTCTCTTCTTCATCTTCCTCTTGTTCATAGTCGCTGGCGTTGTTCTCGGGCGCCGTCACATCCGGCAGATAGTCTTTGTGGATGGGTGTTGCCACGGCTGGTTCCTATATTTGTTTTTTGTTTGTTAAAGTTAATGTTAGTGCAACAGACAAAAGCAGACAAAGGTAAACATGCAAGCATAAGAATAAAGCCCAATCGTATCGTCAGACCGCCATCACAAGCTTGACAGACAAGCGAGATAAGTATGCTTATCTGAAGCATTTACCGCACAGTGGCGGTACAGAGTAAACATAAGTATTTTACCTTTGGTGGTCGCCAACCACAACCTGGTAATGGTAAACCATCTGATCCAAGTGGACAAGGTGCATCTAGCCCAGGAACTCCCTGTTCACCCTT
Organism: Cheilosia soror; assembly: GCA_949372485.1. Classification (NCBI taxonomy): domain Eukaryota; kingdom Metazoa; phylum Arthropoda; class Insecta; order Diptera; family Syrphidae; genus Cheilosia; species Cheilosia soror. Next base: position 114,798,084 of record OX443562.1, on the reverse strand, counting down.
GTCGCCGCGATCACCTTTTCTTCCCCGTTTTCCGGGTGGACCAGGGTCTCCTCTGGAGCCTTTCTCACCACGTGGTCCTTCTTGTCCGGGTATACCGTCGGTACCCTTAAATGGAACAAAATTTAATTTGGGAAGAAAGGATTGCTTAGGAGGTAAATAATTACTGGAAGTCCAGGGTCACCTCGTTCACCCTTTTGGCCAGTTTCGCCTTGTGCACCCTGCAATGACATAGGAAATCCATTTAGAAAAGATTATGATGAGGGCATGGATTTAATATACCTTCATTCCATCTAATCCCGGTGGGCCCTGCAATAGCAAAGAGCGTTTTAGTATGTGCATGGAAGCAAGTGTAATTGAATAATTTAACTTTAACGTTGCTCATATAAAGATATATAGCACTTGACCATTCAAAACGAGTTAGTAATTTAATATTTACAAGTTAAATATTTTGATGCTATTTATGAAGATCAATGTGAGCAAACCATTTATCTATTACATGAATATAATATAATCGAAGTTGTACCTTGGACATGTTGATTTGTATCCAAATCGATTCATATGTATGTTTATCAAGGACACTGAGCGAAAAAACTCCTCCTTCTGTACAAAGCACAGGTTTGGCCTCGAATATTGCTCCCATATTATGGAGTTCGACATGTGGGCGCTCTACAAGTAATAGAATCTATAACCACCTCCTCTTAGTTCAACATTAACGACCGGTGAGGACATCACTTTTTCGAAATTCATTTAGGTTACAGGACAAGTTTCTTGGACATATTTCCAGAGGTCTACAACTTTCAACAATTGAAATGCAAAAATGAAGTTACGATTACACAATGGTGTCACGAATGGTGTCATTTTGTGGTCATGAGGTGGTCATTTTGTATAAAGTATGATCTTACTGAGTTCAACGCCTCATGACACAATTGACATGACTTGAATGTAACGACCATAATGACTGATTTGAATTAATGTGTGATAACCTTTTCAAACCTGTTGGGAATGAATGGCCTACGATTTAATAAAAAAAACTGATTGGTAACTTTTTCCGTTGTACCAGGATTTTGGTCACTCAAATGAAAGAAAAATCCAGTACTAAACTATTTTCCTGACTATATAAGTACATAGGTCAGCTCAGTGGTCAACTAGGGCATCCCAGTGCTTATCTAAAAGCTCGAATATAGGGTTTTATACTCATTGCTACACAGAACGCTGTAGGGCTATCCAGTGCGTACTAGTGTACTAGTGCGCCCTAATATCCAAACCTATTGTGTACTACACTAGACAGCAAATTAACCAGGCCATATGCTACTTTCGAACTCTGATTCGATTTTCTTTAAAAGTATAAAACATATAACCAAAAAAGTGGTACCTACAGAAACTGCGTTTCATGTTGATTAAAATGACTTCAAATTTTGTCTTAAGTACCTTTAACTCACATTGTAAACAAGCAACAAATACAATGCTAACGATTTGCTCTGTTTTGATTAGATTTCGCGGTCACCGTTCTTTTTTCTACAATCAGAGTGTCTATTATCTCATTTTTTTAGTTTTGTTCTTCGTTTGCACAGCCGCGTGTATTTTTGCGATTTTTTCGGTAAATAATGGATACGACACCTCAGGAAGCAGCTCAAACTGTAGCACTACGTTTGAAGACTTCCAATCAGTAGACCTTCGGTGCAACGAGTTTACAGAAGATACCTGGAGACTGGAGCATTCGATCCACGTCCAGGTACGGGTAGACCTAGGGTTACATCAGCAACAGATGATCGGTAGGTATATTAAATTTACTGTTTGCCTCAATACAGTTTAAGTCCAACAAACTCTGCGTGACGAACACCAAGTGTTCATAAGTTCAGATACCGTCAGAAGGAGACTTTCTGAACAGAACCTGACTCCAAAGAGAGCTGCAACAGACCCGGCATTAAGGGTAGCCCACCGTCAAGCACGGCTTGAATTTACTCGAGAGCATTATATGGATTGCACTTTAGAGCAGTGGGGTAATGCACTATTTACTGATGAGACCAGGGTGAGGCTGCGTGGAGTCGACGTCAGAGAGTATATCGTCGTGTTGGTGACGTTGGTTATTATCAATGTTGCATCGTGGAAACTGTTGCTTATGGAGGAGGATCTGTAATGATCTGGCGCGGCACCTCCTTAACCCCACATACAGCTTTAGTTTCCATCGGACCGACGCCGACGCACGCGGCATACACGTGGATTGACTTCTCATCGCTACATTACTGAAATCCTCGCAGACCAGGTGGTACCTTACGCAGGATATATCGGGCAGGATAATGCAGTTAATGCATCATAATGCACGGCCGCATGTTGCTCATGTGGTGACCCAGTTGAAGAGGAGCGGAATGCAGTTCCTCAAGATTTCATCGTCAGGCTAGTGAGGTCAATGTATACAAGGATTTTGGCAGTTACCCGAGCAAGGGAAGGCAATACTACCTGACCTGACCACCAACTTTTTTAATTTTTTCTTTGTTATTGCATTTAATTTTTTTTTTTCATTTTATAATTACTTAAAATAAGATAATTGGAAAACGACCCTTTTTTGTATAATCTTAAATAAACACTTATGCCCAGTTGTACAGTCAGAGTTTAAACTCTCGTTTTGGTTTAAACCTTCGTTCAACAAATTTTCGGTTTTACTGTGTTCGTTTAAACCCAAAGTGGAGTTCAACTCTCGGTTTAAGTTAAACGCCTGCATTCTGCCGTTTAAACTTTCGTTTCGCATTTTGAGGTTTATTTTGACAGCTGCTATTTCATACAGAGAGATAGAGAGAGAGAACAGAAATGAGAAATTGTTTGGGTGCTGCACTTCTTGAATTTATATGAGTGAAAGGTAGAGCTATGATTAGTTCCAGCATTACTGCGGTAAACCCACTGTCATCAGAAAATTTCAATAGATTTTCAACCAATATAATGTACTTTTCAATGAAAACGCCTTTTTTCAAGTGAACATCAGGTAGATCTTAGCCCAAACATAATGTAGACAAGCGTAAATTGTATTGAGGTTTTTTCAATACAAATTATTTCTTTTCGTGTGTGGAAATGACGATTATTTTTTTGTAATGTACTAGTACTAGTGATTTCTTTAGATTCTTCGCGAACAAAATATATTTCTATACATACTCAAATCTTTCACATTTTGTTTTGGCTGAAACAAGACACTACCCACTCTATTCTTTTTACAATGCAATTTGTTTGTCCGATTTTGAACACACTTCTCGGGACAATGCCTGTTCAGTTCAAAGGTTTCGGAGTTCATACCATTTTTGTATACAGATCTGGATTACCTACATTTTTTGTTTAAAAAAAAAGTAAAACCAGAACAAGATAGCGCAGATTTTCGTAGAAACACCAGCAAAAAACTTTGCGCCTACCTATTACCAGACAATGACCCTAACTAGAGGCTCATAAAATCCTTTCAATATTTTACTGGCGACGGGTGATTGGATGTGGTAAAAACCCAGCGAGTTACAAAGAAGCAGTACCTGTGATCGCATCCGTCTGAATGCCACATACATTTCAACAACTAGATATGTATGTATTATTATTGAAATAAAAAAGAAATAATAATTACTGCAATAATTAATTGGTGAAAGTAGATGACAGTTCAAACATGTGTCGAAAATAAATCAATTCACTTCGTTAATACCAAAATACACAATGTAATAATATTGCACACATTTTCTTTTATTTACAAATCGTAAAATGGATAAAGTAGAGAAAAGCAATAACCATTTACTTGGTCAAAAGTGCGCTGGTAGAAAAATATCCCCTTAAGGGAAATTGTTCTGCGCTTCCACAACTGCGTTTAGTTAACTGTCCGATTATTTTGTACTGTGAAACTAAACGAGTTAAACCAAAAGTTTAAACTCTCGGTCAGGTTTAGTTAAACTTCGGTTTAAACTCTGACTGTACAACTGGGCATAAATAAATTTTATAATCCCAAGAGTTTCCATTCAATTTAATCAACATGAAATGCACTTTCTCTATGTACCACTTTTTTAGTTATAGGTATGTCACTTTTAAAGAAAATCGAATCAGAGTTCGAAAGTAGCGGGTGGCCCAGTTTATTTGCTGTCTAGTGTAGATAAATCCATAAAATACGGCATTGATATACATATACAAACACTCTCCTTTCAGTGTACGCTTTGCTTTATTTTTTTCCCTAAATATGAAAACACATTTAAAATAAATGCCTATCCTTTCGCTTTCATTCATAAAAAAAGAAACTTATACATGTGTAGGTATGTATTATAATTTCAGCGGTATTTAATATTTTGAATATTTTTCTTCCTTCAATTCATATTTATTTTTAAAGTTTATTATTATTGTTATATACAGATTAGTAATAATAATAATAAAAAATAAAACAATTAAACAAATTACTCATGTATATAATATTATGTAAAAAACGTATTATTAATTATTCAATACACTTTTTGCGGAAATGCAAACTCCTCTAATGATAAAAGTTAGTTTTTGTTGTTTTTTAATTAGTTACAAATTTATTATTTTACAAAAATACTTTTTCGTTAGTTTACTTTCACGGGAATTCCTCTTTTCGTCTGGTTTTAATTGATCTCAATTTGAATTTAATTGGAAGGTTAGTATAATAATTGAATTCAGTATATTTTTGTTATCTAATTCATAATAATACAAAATTTTAATACATAGATTTGGATTTGTTTGTTAGTTTGTTTTTTGTCGTTAATATAAAACACATAAATATTTAAATGGAAAGAGGGTTTTATTTGGATAATAAATTGAATGTTGATGGAATAGTCTGGCGCTCTAAAGCGTTTAAATTTAGTTTTATATTTTTTTTTTATGATATGAAACCAATAAGAAGTATTCTTTTTTTTTTATAATATTATAAATATATTCTTGTTTGCTTTTTGTTTTAACCTAGCTAATTATGCAATGATCGATGGAAGAGTTTATTCCAATTTGTAGAAAAAATTGTACTACATTAATATTTTCTTTTATACTTATTTTTTTTTAAAAGCTTTTGTATAATTACACAAAGCGTATGGACGGTACAAAAAACTGCTTCCATTAAACAAATGCAATTATAAAATACTTTATTGTGTCTTACTGTGTTTTTTTTTTATGTAGTACGAAGTTTAAACCAGAAAAATATAGATTTTTGCAGAAGCAAATAAATAAACTCTAACTGGGTGGTGAGAATAAGTTAAATAAACTTTTGACAAACTATGGTATATAAAATAGTTTTAGGTTTTAAATTCTGTTGTGCGATATGGTTTGTTGAACTTCAATTCGGATTTATGCTTTCATTTGGAATATACGTGTTTCCTTTGAGTAGGTTAGGTATTAATAAAAGACAAGCGATATAAGTATTTATAAAAAATATGAGGGTTAATGTGTGTTATTATGTATATGAATAATTTTTGGGGTTTTTAATGGACGAAGTGGTTTTTTTTTTAATGGAAATGATGTTTACTTTTTTTTTTACAATTTCTGCATTTGTTTTTTTTTTTTAATAAATTTACAACAATTATTAATATTTGTATAGGAAAAGCGTGCATTAAGATTAATAAAATATTTACAACGACATATTAAAAATGAAGTTCCAAAACTGAAAAATGTTTTCTGTATTTTATTATTGATACAAAAGTTGTCTCATTTGTTTTTGGCGGGAAACTTTGCTGAGTTTTTTTTTATTTATTTTTTAGCTACAACAATGAACTTGTGTGCAGTAGTGGTAGAGTACAGTAGCAGCCCATTAGCAGTTTTTGTATGGATACTTAGTTTTTTTGTTTTTAATTTATTTTTGTCAGCGTAAAGTGTTTTGGTTAATAAGCCCACACCTGTTAGAAATAAAGATTACACTGATTAGTTACATACACAGCAGTGAATGGATGTACAAAAGCTAAGCTACACTAAAATTCCCTTAACCATGTATAAAGCAAAATTCTGAAAATATAACTCACCGGATGTCCAGGTTTTCCCACAGGACCAGACGGACCAGAATCACCACGGAAACCCATTGGACCCTAATCAATCGATAGAGATACTCATCAATGTCGTTCACAAACAAAATATTTTGTAGGTAATTATTAACTTACTGGTAAACCCATTGGGCCTTGATCGCCTTTCAGTCCCTTTTCTCCCTGAAGCGTTAAAATGATGGATTTGTTGTCAGTTTAATTTTTCTTTTATGTTTAGAGGGTGTGGTTATTAATTCATTAAATTACCTGATCTCCTTTGCGTCCGTCTAGGCCACGTTCTCCCGCTGGGCCAGGGTGACCTGGTGGTCCCAACGGACCGGGTGGTCCAGGTGGTCCGTATAGCTTTTATTGAAGAAAGAAATATTTGTAAATGTATTTTTATGACCAATTAAAAGAGATATGAATAAATTTTGTAATCTGTTTCTATTGAAAGTTTGGTCAGAAATTTTGTGTTTCGTGTAAATATAAGCATTTGAAAACTGAAAATGTTTTAAATGTTTATAATAATTAATTCAAGCCGTTAACCTGATAATGTATCTTAATGCCTTTAGTTTAGACTTGGAAGATAATCGAAAGAGCGGAAACTGCTAGTTTAGAGGCAACATTAATAAAGTCATGAAGCTTTGGGGAAACTTAACTTTCACCCTTCGTCAAGGTTCTACATTTATTTGCGATATCCACGTTTAATAAAAAGGTGGTTAATTGAAGCGTGTGTCGACGCCTATTTTTGTCAAGCGTTTTCCAAGCGTTTTTTTTTTTGCCATTTTGTGGCGCACTTTTCGAAACATTCTTCTAAATATTTTTCGTAAACACTTTCGGAACAGTTTTTTCGTCAATTATTCTCAGGCGGTGGAGCTTATAGAATCATTTTTAACTAATACTTTTTGCCTCAGTTATACTATTTAGTTTCGTTAGTGTTCTTAACGAATAAAGGACTTAAATGTCAATATCTGCTCAGGCGAGAGTGAGGATACTCTCAGTTCTCAGGTCCCAGGCAAGCAGTGTATTGAAACCATTAAATGGCGATCTTAAAACTTAAGCTTTAAATGTCAACTATAGATCCAGCACAGGTGTATACGCCGAATCTGGAATCAGAGCTATCTCAGAATCTGATAGCTATTGAAATAAACAATACACAAATATTTATGTATAAAGGGTTGGTTTGAAAGTGGCTGCCAGCTGGGAAACGCTAACACACTTAGACCAGCATAGGTTCATTGTGATACCACGAAAAAGGATCATATATAAGATCTCCCTACTAGTTAAACCATTTTCATCTATTTATAAAGCGTAAGAGGCTTCTGATGTCTGTGTTTGTCAGATCGCTCAAGTCGTGAAGCTCCTAGGTGAAGCTTCCTTCTACGGGAAAGAGCTGGGCAGGAACAAAGAAGGTGAGCGATAGTTTCCTCCTCTTGATCATCCATGCAGCTTCTGTAAAAATCGTTTGCGAAAAGGCCTTACGGCATGTTTATCAGACACTGTCCAGCAATGATACCTATTGTAGTACCTACCTATATGCAATCTGTTGAGAGAGATCAATTTCTTAGAGCATTTGAAATCCAGCTTAGGTCAAATTTGCTTTGTCACTAAGTGGTGCCACTTGTACCTAAGATTTGTACTCTCGATCGCTTTCAGCTTCAATTTTGGTTTGCAAGTAGCGATTGGTATCCCTAGGGTGCCTTTATCCGGCAGAGTGGGTTGAGTTGTTCCTATTCTAGCGAATTCATCGGCCTTACAGTTCTCTGGAATGTCCCTATACCCCGGCGCCCATATTAGGTGAATGTTGAACTGTTCGGCCATCTCCGTAAGAGACGATCGGCAGTCGAGGTCTACTAGATAAGTTACAGGCCCTTATTGTGATTGTCGATTAGCGATCGTCACGACAATTGTCGATTGCGTCGATTGATTTTAGCGATTCGTATGCACAAAATGTTTTCACTTCCAAGAGAAAGTATCGATCAGGCATTTGTAATCGACTACAAGCGACTGTCAAATAAAAAAATATCGATCGCAATCGACTATCACAGTTCTCCATCGATCGACAGTTGTCGATCAACGATTAACTATCGACACTCACAATAGGGGCCATTAGGGATCGAATCCAAGGATTTGATGGCTGCTTGGCTGTCCGAAAATATGCAGATATCTTTGGCGGATATGACGTTTTTCTTGAGCCAAGATAAGACCTCTTTAATCGCTATTATTTCCGCCTAGAACACGCTACAGTAATTTTGTAGACGGAAGGAGAGCTTAAGATTAAAACTTTCGGATAAAACACCCCCATCAACTCCGTCTTTGGTTTTTGACCGTCAGTGTAGAAGTGAACTGATTCATCTTCTGGGAAATTATCCTCATCCCAGGTTGCTCTGGAGGGGATAGTGACGAGAAAGTTATTGTCAAAATTTAGAGATGGGGTGGTGTAGTCAGTGTTTTCGGTGGAGATCTCGAGATCTTCAAAATAAAGGTGTGGCCAAAGTCTTTCCTTGACCATAGTGAGATAGCTTTAAGGCGAATGGCTGCAGTCGCAGTATGACCACTTATTAGAATAAACCAAAATAGCTAAAACCACAATTGAGTTTCAAAACACGAATAAGCAAGTAGTGTACATTTTTACATATTTTTAAATGAAGCACAATTGATGAATAATTCGCATTGACTGACCAAAAGTGCCACCGAATTTTAAAACAAAAATATTTTGATGAATGTTGATTTTAACAGCTAAATAAATTATACTCCCACTCGTTGAATATTTATTCTTTAATTAAATAAATAAAAATAACATTCGTTTGGCAAATGCCCGTGTGTGCATATCAGAAATCTAAATTAATGATGCACTTGAGCGTAATTAACATTTCAAATTTTAATTAACTTCTGTTTCAAACAATTGCGAAAAAAAAACAGTTGAAAGGATTTTCAATCGACTTGTTTTTTGTCTACTGTGATGAGCCAAACTCGGAGCCAAATAATCAATATAGTATTCACTGTGCTAATTGAAATGATGAGACGAAAAAAAACTGTCACCAGTTTAACTCCCCTTTCCTTCTGGTGGAGAGCACTATATAATAAATTATGTTGATAGTTTGAAAGAGAACGGACAAGTTCAAAGAAGGTCCTATTAAAGAAGTTAGGTAAACACAAATAATTCGTTGAAAAGTTGTGCCAGTTAATCTCTGGAACAGTCATTGACCAATGACCACTGAGTATACTTTCCAGAATGTGTAGGATCCATACCCTACCCATCCTCGATACAAGTGTTTATAGTACGCGGTTTTTATTTTATTACAGAAAATAGAAGTGCAATTGAAGGAAATTAACAGGATTTTTTTTTTCTAGGTATTGCAATGCAATCTCAGATGAAGTGCTATTATCCTTTGTAATTTATGAAAGTTCTAATGCGTGCTTCATTTGGTCGAGTCCACCTGTCCGCTTCGTTCATGTTTGGACCTCGGTGTTGGAGCAGAAAAACTGTTAACAGCTTGAAAATTCTAATCTGGCGCCTATACAATTTTGTGTTGGATTTGATTTATGTAGGCATATAATAGAAGTAAATTGCTCTTGAAATGCTATATGTAAATAGCTGTAGGCTATCGTACGTACACGCTGACTTAAAGCCAAAAGAGAGTGAAACATCTTCTGAAAACCCTATGAGAATAGTGCCATCCGCCTTGAAGAAAAATTAAATATTCGCCCTAAATTATCAAATAGTCTCGTTATTTTACCTTTTCTTCAAAAACTGAGTAAGTTGTCACCAGCCACCTGCCATGAAAAACCTAAATACGGTGAATAGAGAGATATCTAAACTTCACAATAAAACCGTTTTAAGGTATTATAAAAGGTACTAACTCTAACTATACATTAGGGTGGAGCGTCAATGTATGGAGAAAAAAAAAAGTTGATGTATAAGTTTCGAATACCTCCATTTCGTTGCATTTTGATGAGTAGAATAATTTGACATTAATTTTTTTTTTTTTTGGATAAAGTCTTTAGCCTCTACCTTAGCTCAAAGTTTTGAGTTTTTGAAAAAAAAATAAACATTTTTTTTGTTGTTAAAAAAAAGATTTGTCTACAAATTTAAAATCCCTTTATATTATATCATTCATAAAAATCATATTACATATTATATACTAGCTTTATTAGGACAGGAAATTAGCATAAACAAATAGAAACCTAAAAATTCAGAACAATTAATAAAAAAACTAACAAATAAATTAGATCTTTAATTTTTCACTTTATGATTGTTTTTTTATGTGGAAAAATGGTAATAACTATTTTGAGAATGTATTTTTTAATAAGTCCATCTCTGGCCTTTTCACCAACTACAACTATCACCATATTCACACAGCGCTTAACAGCTTGATTGTGACAAGGGTAGTTTGGAAATGGCATGGCAATAATATTAACAATTTGTTTTGCAGCAGTTCTTCTATTTCTTAATCACTTATTCTATCAAGCAATGGGGGTGATGTGACTTGTGACTCGGCCCAGCCAGATTATTAAGTCAAGACAATCATTTGCTTTAAAATTTAACTTCGGGAGTTTTCAAATTCCTTAAATTACCTACTTAAGGAATCTTGGATAGTTTAGGATAAAGTAAGTGGATTAACTGGGTTTGGTGAAAACTCACGACGGCAAGTCCATCACAATTTTCCAATGCCTTCCCATTGGGTCCCGAATAGAGTTGAGGTCTAATGTAGCTCCATCCAATTTAATAAATATATGACGTAGTTGCAATTCGTTGGCATGTAGTAAAATAAACCATTGCAGCTGTGTCCCCAAGCCGGATAACGCCACTTCTTAAACCAGTGTTTGTAGCTGTACCATCGCAACCATTAACAGTAGGTATACAGATCATTTACTTAAGTCTGTCTGTCCGAAAGAAAGGAGTTCATTGAACCCGCTATAGTTTCCCTGTTGTAGAAGATGTGGTTATAGATAGATGTCTGAGGTAGCATGAACCCATTTGAAGAAATTTTTCATTTTGGAGAACTTTACGTTCAACTGCTAAGCCATCTGAGATGCAGTACTGACCACAAATTCTGGCTAAATTTGGAAGGTACAACCGATTTCTCTCACTATTTTCATTACAATTCTGAAGTACCTAAGTGGCTGGGGTTCAGTACCAGTATTATTAGTAGTTGAAGACGAAAAAGCAGGAGGATTTGAGTGAAACCTCGGTCTTGCTTTTGTTTCAAGTGATGTTGGAGTTTGATATATTAAAATCATTTTTATTTCTTTTCTGCTTCCTAAAACCTTTTTTTTTCGAGTATTTTCGTTTCCAAAAGGTCCAGGCCTCCTATAGCCATTATTCTCTAATTTTTCCGATCTTTGTAATGCAGGAACCTTCTTGTCTTTCGGACAAACACAGTCATTTAAATGTACGCATTTGCAGGAACAAATGACAAATAGTTCAGCAAGAGATTTATTTTCCACACTTCTAAATTATTCTAATATTCAGTAAAATCTAGCGATGACCTAGTGGTGCGAGACAAACATTTTTCATCAGATACCAGCCGCAAGTCGGACCGATAGGACAGTTCGACACACCAAATCAGAATCGATGTGAAATATTCTGTAAAACATAATCCTAGAGCAGAGTGAGGAAAACAATTCCTCTCGATCAGGTGCATGAAAGACCGAGACAGCGAACAAAAAGTGCGAGAAGAAAACCATTAGCCTTTTTTTCTCGTCAACTGATATTCTCGTCGTCATACACAAAAAACGATTTTTATATTGCAAAAATATACCCACTAATCCAATTTTCAATTTTCAGATTTTTATTTAATTTTTTTTTGTTATAAAAAATTCACCTAAAAAATTATTTTAAGTGGTGAGCTTGACGCCTTTTAACAAGTATCTCGAGAACTGCTCATCGTACATAAAAGTTGTTGATATCTTTTTTATAAGAAATTGAATTATCTTTCTTTTTTGTTTAGAATATTTTTTTTTCGGACTTATACTTTAAAAGTTAAAGAGCCGACAACAAAAATTAGGGCTATTTTTGCCAATTTTGCAAAACTTTGAGTTGTGGTAGAGGGCTAACAAAAGTGAAATTAATTTTTTTTATTATTTTTTACGGTTAGTTGTGGTAATAATGCAACTTTTTAGCGCTATTCGAAAATGAAAATCGAAAAAAATGTACGCTACACCCTACTATACATATATGTCCCCCCATACGTCATAAGAGCTTTTCAAATTAATGACTTTTTTATATAAGAACTGCGGCTAAATCATTACAATATTTGAGAAGTCATTTATAGAAAAGGTGTAAGTATCAGTTTGGTCATGCAGTTATGCATTGATCTTTAATCGTTTATATAGCTAACTAGCTTTTGCGCGCAGCCCTCAGAATTTGGTGCACAAAGATTCCATCACAGTCAGTTATTTTCCTCTTTTATATCTATTTATAAAATTGTACCCGCCCGGCTTTGCTCCTGCTCAGGAATTACAATGCACATCTATGTTCCAAGTTTAGTCTTATAAATTTATCGCCCATAGCAAATTTTTGTCCAATTTTGATAAAACTTCACAAAAACTATTTTGGGCATATTGCATATATCATATATTGTCTGAGCTCAATCGGTTTGGTGGTTTTCAAGATATACGATTTCATTAAGATTTCATTAAACTTTATAAAAGCCCACTCGGGCCACAAAAAAAGATTTTCTGAAAATGTGAGCTCAATCGGATCGAGATAGACTATTTGGAACGTTTTTTTTTGTATATGAGTTTTGCTACGCTCCTTTGTCCAATTTTGACCAAACTTCACAGAAAAGGTGAGCTCAACCGATGCAGAACTTTTGTATTTTTTAAAGCGTATACAAACCAACTTAACACTTTTATATTTAGAGATATAAAACACTCTCGAGTTTTAAATGAAGGTCGTATTTTTTGTCCCTTTGCAGTGGACAATCTATCCAATGACTCTTGGTCAACTAGCAAAGGGGACTGGTTCAATCATCCATCTCTGCCACGTACCAGCCGCTCTCCTTTTAGAGGTAATAGGCAGCGGGCCGACTGTTACGACGGTAACCCTCCGCCCTTACCCGAAGACAAACTGCAACTAGATTTGGTAAGATTTGACTGCTGCCTAAGTTACCATTAAAACCCCTTTATAAGGTAGCTAAGACACTACTTCGGAGATAGCAATAGAGTTCCGTAATGTCGGGCACATATTTTTATCTGGCCACTTAACTCCCCCACCCCCCCTTGTGATATCACAATAGACCAAATAATATGGTCAACATGGTCCCACCTAACCTAACCTAGTCTAACCTAACCATCAAATGAAGAAACAATATTCGTACAGGCGTTATATTAATCCGAAACATGTGATGTCAGAGAAGTACCGTATACATATAACTCCTAAGAACAAAGAAAAGCGGCTTAAATATGCGAATGAATCTATCAATATAAGCGTATTAGATTCCGGAACCGAGTTCTATAGACCGACCGTGTTCCATGCATCTCAAAAATGAGAATTGTCGGAATGGTGAAGGAAACGCGTGAGAAAATTGTTCTAGTTGGTGCCATGAAATAAAGTCTTATGCAAAAAGGTCCAAAACGTAATTTTTGACTTTTTTTTTGACTTTATTACTCTTTTGAAAGTGCAATAAAGTCATTGGACATTATTGTATTCAGCTATTCAATAGAAAGACGAGCAGGGGGGTTGCAGGGGGGCAGCATGTCCCCACATACATATTCTACTGTTTATGCATTGTGGATTTTATTTCCACTTCGATTTGGACTTTTGAGAATAAAATAAAGTCCAAAAATCAAAAAATCCAAAGTTCAAATTGCAGTAAAGTCCAAAAGGAATCCAAAAGGATTTTTGGACTTTATTTTATTTTCAAAAGTGCAATAAAGTCCAAAATTACGTTTTGGACCTTTTTGCAAAAGACTTTATTTCATGGCACCGTTCTAGTTTTGTAAATTTTGAGTCATTTGGGTAGACAATCCATCTAATGACTTTTGGTCAAACCGCAAAGCGGATTGGTTCAATCACCCATTTCGGCCACGCACCAGTCTCCCTCTTTAGTGATGGCCTGTCATAGGTAGGCAATAGGCAGGGGGCAGACTGTTATACTGTCATCCTCCGCCCTTACCCGATGACAAACTGCAACCACATTTGGTAAGATTTGACTGCTGCCTCGGTCATAGAGATTTGATCATTGTTGTTGAACAATGAGGCAACACAAACATTTGACTGTCCTAAATGATTACGCATTTCCATCTGCTGATAGAATCATTGGGCAGTCATTTATTTTCCACCAAGATTACGCTACAAATCACAGATCACACATTTTTTGGCGGCGATTTAAATGTCATTGAAAAAGTCATGATACTGACTCGCACCAAAGATGAGATGAATTTTTGAAGAATGCAGGATATGGGAGAAAGTTTCTGACAAAAATCCTTAAAAAGCTTGTATAATCCTATTCCCATTCCCATAAAAATTGTATAAAAATGCCTTTCATATCTCCAACCAAACTACGCGGCGAGGTGAAGATTGTTCAACACATTTGGGCTCAAAAATACGGGTTTATTGTGAGGTAGAAATGGGAATAAAGCACACGAACAATGTCACTGGTCACTGCGATATTTTTAGAATCTCGATATTTACTGGAATTAGCGGTGCGGTTAAAATGTTTGTGACATACTTATTGCCGGTACACACTTAAAAACTTCAATTGACACAAGAACTGCAGGACCAGCCCTGTAAGAGATTACATTCAGGGGAAATCAATAAGATTTCAATGAAAATTTCGCTTATTTGTATTCTTCTACAAGTAAACTTAAATCTGAGGCTATCTGGCTGTCCCACTCAACCAGAAGGGAGGACAGAATAATGTTAATAAATTCGTAAATGTATAAATATCTACTTACATATTCAATCGTTGGCGTATGTGGGGCATCGGACATTCCTTCATCTTGTCGTCTTCGCATTTTTCTGTACTTCTGGGATAAAAGTTAATTAAATGCCAGTTGAAATAAAAATCTCAAAACCACTCACTGAATCGCCACGGTCTCCTTTGTCGCCTTTCACTCCAGGATAGCCGGGTGGTCCGGGCAATCCAGGTGGTCCCATCAATCCAGGTGGACCAATATCACCTCGATCCCCTTTCTCTCCCGGTGGTCCTTGATATCCTGGCAGACCAGGTGGCCCTTCAATGCCCGGCTCTCCAGGTAAACCATCCAAACCACGAGGTCCTAACGATCCAGGCTCACCGGGCTCACCAGGTTCACCCTTCAGACCATCTCTTCCATCTCGTCCATCCTTACCAGAACTTCCCGGTGGTCCGGGTGGACCACGTAACAATGTCACCGGAGGGTCATCGTAATCTTCGTCCTTACCTCCTGGCCCAAATATCTGCAAGACAATGTGCAATCAGAACCCAGTGCATTGATCTACCCCCAACATCCCTTGGTTTACCCTTGCAAAAGCAAACAACACAATAAGAAAACTACCACCATCGTCATCACCACCACCACCACCAATCAACCCCCATCTACGGTGCTAAGCAGATCAAGTTTGCCGGAATTGTTTGGCTGCAGCAGCCACAAAAACCAAAGCTCATGTGCGCTCTTGTGTAGCGTGTGTGCTCTGGAGAGTCTGCTCTGTCTCCGTGCAAGTAAGTGAGTGTGTGCTCTACTAAACATCAAAGCTAGGTGGTGGTACACATTGAGTGCTCGACTCTCAAAACCAAACATAAAAAGAACAAAAAATAGCAACACCAGGATACCAAGTAAAAAGAAACAAAAAAGAAAAATGAAAACGACAAAAAACTAAGCATAAGTGTAGGTAGGTACTTACAGCGTGACTCAGAAAATGTGTTAAGTAATACTTAAGCCGGCAACAAAATATAATAAAAAACAATATAAGCACATCCACAATCCGCACAGCAAACAAAAAAAAAAGCATTGTTAACTAAAAAAAAATTAAGCGCTGGTGTTAAGCAATATACAAAAGAATTTACCAATCGATGCGCTCTCGAACAACCAGGCTACAGGGACACCATCTGTCACCCGGATTTGCAAAGTAAACAGGCACTCATACTCACACACACACACACACAGACATATCACTCGATACTTCTTGTAATGCTTTGATTAAAATTAAGTCCAGAACAAACATACAATTCGGGCTTGGGTCGCCCTCGCCCAGCCCTCTACGTCACTCTTGTCTTGGTGACGATAGAAAGTGCAAATATTTGCGAATTTGCACGCTGAAGGACATTCACCAGCGCTCCTTGTGCTGGTGCACTTTTTTCCTTCATACTCCTGCTTCTAGTCGAAATAAGGTTAAGTACGGGTGCTGTTTGCCAACACCGTTCATGTAGGTTGTAAGCCCGTTGGCCAAAAGTTTAATTCTTTATGCCACCTGACAGCGGATGTCCTGTGGGGCGTTTTGGGGACGGCGCAATTTAAGCAATAAAACGCGCAATCATTTTTCTCCATTACTTGAGACTAATTGTCGCTGAAAGCTAAAGAATCGACGACGTCTCCTACACATTTCGGTGTCCCCCCCAGATCTTTGATGGGCGCTGCTTAAGAAACAGAAAGCGTGTAGAATTCGAAATCCGCCGGTGGGGAATATAAATCACCAAATCACCATCCCCCATTGAGTGCGCACTGGGGGGTGGCGACCCACATTCCGTCTATATACATTGACGAGTATAACAGCTCGCTTTATCACTTTGTGTCCCTGCAGAGCAGTGTGCCCTACACCTACTCCTTTCCCCATAGGAGGACACAGCACAGAAAGACTACACATCAAATGGGGTTTGTAATATTATTGTACGCGATACGGCCGCGTCGATATGGATGGAAGAAGCTGCGAACGACAGCTGTCGCTCAATGAAATATTCTAGGCGCGTTGCCTGAAACGAACAAAAAAAAACTTTTATAGCCTCCCAGAGTTTTGGTTTCTCTCATTGTATTAGAGACGGATCCAGCTTCAGCTCCAGCAGCGAAAGAAGTTCAATTTGGCGAATCAAGACGCTTTTATTGCGAATTTAATAAAATATAAGATTTTTTTTTGGGGGAATCGATGATTTCATGATGGTCGATGCGCGTCAGCGTCATGAGTGTTATGAGGGGTGACTCTGAAGTACGTTTGTTTTTAAACGGGGGCCAAAAGTTGAAAACGATTTTTATTTTCCTCACATCCAGCATCTTGTACAATTGAGATTATGTCATAGATATATAGCGGGGGGCGATACGAACAGATGGTGTCTGTTCATGGTCATGTTTTGAGCTGTGATGGGAGTTGTCAGGGTGGTTTGTTGGATTCTACACTGTTGAATGTCACAATTTCTCTAGGGCAGATATGACTTCATAATCTTTTCACAACTGAATGTGTTGAAATGCATTAATATTATAGGTATTGGTAGGTATACTGCAAATTTGAAATGTATATTTGTTTGTTACATACATACTATTTTTGGAACCAAAGGACGAATTGCATGTTATATACCTAGGTCGGTTTAAGGCGTATCCAGACTTTCATGCACTCTGAAATATTTGAGCAACATTTTTAAATCAAAAATAAATATCTTCCCTTGTCATATTATTACCATTCAATATTTAATTACACTCATGGAACTTGACTTTAAGGATAACAATTTATATATTGTAAGTTTTGGTTTCCAGGGTAAGTAACTTTTCTAAAACGTACGAGAAATCTTTTCTAAGAACATGGAAATCTGCTGCCAACTCTGAGCTACAGTTCTGGGCTGAAATTACATGAAAAACCTACAAAAAGCGCTAGATTTCGCAAACTTGCGCTAGATTTTTGTTTTACTGAAAGGGTTTTCACTTAAATGCGTAAAAGTCCCATAAACTGCAGAAATTTACCACTTTGTAAATCAACTGTCAGATTTTGTATGGAGAATAGTTTACTCAGACCTCATAATTTTCCGCGACAATTTAGGCTCGGAAATCAACCACGGAAAGTTACACAAATCACAAATGTCAATCTTTGACAGACAGTCATATGAATTGTTTGTTTGATTCCAGATGTAAAGTCGATTTACGCAAGTTACGCAATGACATTTCCGAGGGGTGTTCACTTAAAGCACCGCAGAAAGTTATACATTTACGAGCTGCATAAATTTATCAGATTAGGTATGTGAATACCCTTAATGTTTCTTGAGTACAAAAGAGTGAAGAGTAAATATTTTTTCACATACATTATGTTATGGTAATGTATGTATGCACCTGCATATTTTATTTAAAAAGAAAAAAATATGTATAGACACATTCCAATATTGCATAAAAATCCAGTCTTCGTCTTTCGGCTGCTTGAATTTTTTCAGCTGTAGAAGTTGACGCTGTTGGTTGTTACACGGGCGGCTCGTCAGATTAAGCCTTTTTAAAGGTTTATATCCTTGCAGCCAATTTTATTAAAAATTTCTTTGGAAAAATAGCCATAACAAAATATAAGTATATTTCATTATGCGCTAAATTTCGCGATGTGCGCTAAATATATTTTTTACCCGCTGTCAGATCCGAAATTTCGTCAGATTTGACGCATTATCCGCTAAGTTGGCAACAGTGGGAATGTGGAAATTTTGGTCAAGGACTCAAGAGTATAAAAGCGGAGCACGCTATGATGAAGCAAAAAAAAAAAAAACCGGCATAGTTGCGGGAGAGAACTCAACAAGCGGAACTGCCAGTGTTGCCATGAAAATATTTTCAGAAATCTGCAATTATGAAAAAAATCTGTACCTACTTATTCATAAATATTGCAATATCAAAAAATGTAATTTTGAAAGGTTAGAGCTAACACACTCAGTACAGCCTTATAAGACCAGAAGTGCGACAGTTTTAGACAGCATTTTTCTACTTATACAGCGCAAAAAACTTTACTTTCCTGTTCTCCTCTATGCAGCTCAGAATCACTAAACAAACCAAATAAATGCAGACAAAATCTGTCTTGCAGATTTTGGAATTTTAAAAGTCTGCAGCTGGGCTGAAAATCTGCAAAATGCAGATAAATCTGTACTTGTGGCAACGCAGGGAACTGCCCGCCAAATGCGAGTCTATTCACTACACAAAGTTAAATTTTTAAAGTATTACAGCCAACACTTGATTCTGAATTCTGATATGCCAAAAAAGTGTGTTTTTTTTGCAATATAACTATGGTTAAAAATAATGATCTGCTTATGATCAGTCAGATCAGTTCACTCACAATTGAAAACGCTTCCAAATTTTCAAAACTTACTTTGAAAATGTGGCGTCGGATCAACACAAAATTGCGTTCAGTGATGAGACTAATTTTTGGATTGACAGGTTATTTAAAAAGATGAACAGAAATCAAGTGAAGGTTTGGCATCAGAGGACAAAGTTCGCTTTACAGACAAATTAGATTATTGCCTTGATGTGATTAATAATATATATTAAATATGGATGAAATACATAATTCGCCATGAACTAAGGGCCGCTTTCACAAAGTCGTGTCGAGCTGCCCAAATTAAATATTCAAGTAACCACGTATGTTCTGTGGTTTAGAGCCAATCATTGAAAAATGATAGACACTCATCCTTAAAACCTTCGTCATCGATTGTCAAGTACAAAAAGCCAGTGGAAATATTGCTAAAAGGTCATCCAGAAAAATCAGCGTTGATCTGCTTAGAGTTACTATAGGCGCAATAATGAAAGGTGTGACAGTCATGTACATCGATATCTGCACGGTTGCATTTCGTCAAGGAGTCGCCATTGATGCTCAGAACGTGGCAAATGCTTAAGAGCATCCAAATTTTTTAATATACCCCAACGAATTTGGTTAAATAAATGACGGTTCCCTACAGATAAATTCAAAAATGTAAAACATCGACAATTGAGCTACGATCTGCTAAGGTGAACTTTAAAGGAACATAATAGGTTTGTTCGACGTGGCCAGCCCTAGTGCGCCCTAGTGCGCACTGAGAAGTGTCAGTGAATTTTCGTGGCTGCCAAAAAACCCAAGGAAACCCCAGAAATTCAGTTTCATGTCGAACACGAAATGTAACCCTGAGACCTGTCACTAAAAAAAAAATGTTATAATATACAGATTTAACGCCAGCAATAACATTAAATTTGTTTAATTAATGATTGTAATGTTGAAAAACACATTTCTTTTAACATTTACTAGTGCTGCACAAGTCAATAATTCACAAAAATTTATTTTCACCCAAATGACAGCTACGATTGACAGCCAAATCCAGCACTGAACTCTTGCCCTGAGTAAATACCTAGCGTTAGCTCAGTGCTTAACTAGGGCGCCCCAGTGCTCACCTCGAACACAGGTTTACAGTGTCAGTGCGAACTCAGTGCTATATCGAACGCGATAGGGCTAACCCTAGGGCGCACTAGGGCTGGCCACGTCGAACAAACCTAAACCTAATAGCTATTGGAAAACAACATCTTGGAGGCGAAAATAAATAGCACAGATATTGTATAGAATGGAACCCTTTTTCGTATCTAAATCTAACAAACGTTAATTTAACCTAACAACTACCGTATTTAGAGGATGGGCCATCTAGTGGTTTCTTTTTAAATCCTATAGGCTATTTTGACACTGACAGCTGTTTCTCGCTCAAAATCTTGACAGAAAGTCAGTATCATACCTGATCATACCTCCGCGGAACGAAATGTGCCGCTTTACGCTTGAACAATATTGATAAATTATTGAAAACTTATTTCCAAAGTGACTGCTGGTTTTTTGAAAATAAAGTTTTGGCCGAAATGAAGCACCAACCGCGCCTGCTGTACTCATGGTCCCCGCCGTGTCGTACGGTGCGCATCAGCCAATGCATCCACAGAGAGTGACCAGTTTGGTGCGGATTGTAGAATGGTGGCATTATTGGACCATTTTTCTTCGAAAATGAGGCTAGGAACAACGTTTCGGTCAACGGTGGGCGTTACAGAGCCATGGTAGGTTACAGACTTTTCTTTTTACTGAAATTGAAGACATGGATTTGGACGACATCTGGTTCATGCAGGATGGCGCGCCATACCACAATCAATCGTTTGCGCACCAAATTCCCAATTCGTGTTGTCAGCCATCTTGGCGATGCCAAATGGCCGCCTCGGACCTGGGATTTCATCCCTTTGGACTTTTTTTATGGGGAACCATGAAGGACCGATCAACAATACGGAAATGATTCAAGCACTTAAAGCTAATAAGGCCAGAGAACATATTAGTAGGTAGTAGTGCAAGTTAACGTTTGTGGGGCGGCAAGTTTGACATATCGCAAAATTAGAAGAATGGAAATCTGTCATTTACTTTAAAAGCTTTTTTCTGATTTAAGCGGAAGTATCTATTGTGAAATCTCTCATTTAAACATTATTGCCTTACTGGTGGTAATGGTTGGTAAGTGTATTTGATATCTTAAACAGCCGCGTCCAACCTATTGTGAGCATATTTTCTGAAGGCGGCGTCATTCATATCAAAATATAGTATACTAGCTCGTACTACTAACTACCTCCATTGTGTGTCCACAGTAACGAACGACACAAAAAAAAAAAAAAAAACAGACTAGTCAAGAAATTAAGGATACGAAACATACTGAATACCTATTTACATACAATGAACTCGACGTGTACCTTCAAATAGGTTTCTACATTTATGTTTCCATTGACGGTATCTACATATAGGTCCGTATACCCAAGTCATTATACGAGGATAGACATTTCGCCATTGGCAACAGCTGTCGTCTGATGGAATAAAATATCTCCTATAGAGGACTAATGTATATACATACATATGTGTATATATGACTGTTTTTCGGAAGAGTTTTCAAATACATATTTGCATTGAATTCGCAGAAATTTATTTTGCCTTTATCATTTGACAATTTGTTTACGTCCATTCGCAACCTACTTGGAAGTTTGCCGAATTCAAAACAACAAACTGTCGTTTTTAGGGCACAATTGAGACTTGGCCATAAATCATAGACATTGTGGTATTTGTGTGCCTCCCATATCGCCCTTCGACGAACCTATAGGCATAATGTATGACAACTACAAGTATATTATGCCTTTATAAATCAGTACTAAAGTTGACAAGCAGAGCAAAGAAAAGCTATATGGAACGACCATATCACCTTCTAGCTAACTGCACAGAAAGTGTCCTTCACTGTCACAAACAATATTTAGGATACTGAACTGTGAATGAAAGAGAGGAATAGAATACTTCTTCAAACCTCACCGTGTCAGACCAATCACCATTACCGCATGTGTTCTCCTAAAAACACTCAAAACTAAAATGTCAATATTACTGTGTAGGAGTGTAGGTATCTGACCTAGATTATTAATTTATGGTAGGTACCTATAATATAAAATGAATTGTGGGTGGTCCCAGTTACAGAAGGATGCACGTTTTACCTCTATAGGTTTGCTTTTAAATATTATATTATAAAAATCAATTAGATACAATTATCTAGCATTCGAATTCCTGGAAAGGTTCGATAAAATATTTAATAAAAAAGACAATTGATTCGCATTCGACTAGGAAGCTATTTTTACTCCTCTCGCAACAGGTTGCAGTTTTTAACTTTCTCGTATACGTAGCAAGAGAAAGATATTGTTTTCGTACAAAATTTCGAACTCGAGATTTTGATCAATTCTGATATTATGATAGGGGAACTCAAAAAAGTGGGTCTCGCAATTCTGCCCGTCTGCCTGTCCCACCCCTGGGGAATTTAAACGCTTGGACAGATTTGTTTCAAACTTCGTATTCAGAGTTTGTGGGCTTTCCATAAGGACAAGTTTTTTTTTTTCATGCTAGCCCTAATATTAACGGTACTTCCCATATAACAATTTTATGAAATATTAAACAAATTAGATTTTTTCAAAAACGGCTCTAACGATTTGATAGTTGAGTTTGAGTTTGTAACGACCCGTTACGAATAACAACACCACAACCTGTATTTCCCCCCCAACATGATCAACCAGTACCATGCATACCACCATCACCCGTATTAACAAACCGCACCACTCCACCACCCGCACCACCAATACCGCCGATCGCCACCACTGGATGACGTTTAACACCACCGCCACCACCAATTACCGCCACCGCCAATTACCATAAACCAGAAAACCTGCTCTAGTACATACCAGCCGAATCACGTCACCCAAACAACAACATCCATGGATAATTTCACTCGGTGCATATAATTCACACCGGCTTTTTGTTGCAAAAAGCATGAGTACCTGGGAGGAAAATGACTTCGGCAGAGCAGTTTCTTCAGTAATTGGTGCAATACATCAAGCACTGATCCTGTTCTCTAGAGACTTGCACCATTCTCTAAATTTTTGGTAGGCGGACGTTCTGCTTGCAGAAACAGCCTTTATTTTGTGGACGAGTGTATTGTGAGATTACTCCAATCTACCACATCCTAACCCCTAACCCGTGGACGAGTGTATTGTGAGATTACTCCAATCTACCACATCCTAATTCCTAAATCCGTGGACGAGTGTATTGTGAGATTACTCCAATCTACCACATCCTAATTCCTAAATCTGTGGACGAGTGTATTGTGAGATTACTCCAATCTACCACATCCTAACCCGTGGACGAGTGTATTGTGAGACTACTCCAATCTACCACATCCCAACCCGTAGTTAGAAACTTACGTATAAAAATTGTTAAAGATAGATTAAGTAGTTATCAGCCTGAATTGTTAAGTATCACGAAGACAAATAATAAAACGGTGTAATTTGTACTCCAAAGTTCGTGTTTCTTTGGGGGCAACCCTGGACCCGACGAGTATACCCCGGCTGAGGTAAAAAGCACATCACAAATTGGCGCCCGAGCAGGGACTTCAAAAACGAAGTACACCCACCGACCGCACCATGGACACCGAAAACAACCTACACATCCTGAACACCTCCGACGACGAACTAGGTGTCCCACCAAAAGAAATTGATCCCTTCTCCAGCCTGGGATGGATCTACCAGATCAGCAAGGCTGAACTACTACCAATATTAGCAGCCAAAGGACTCCCCACCACCGGGACCCTCGACCAACTACGGAAATCTATGAGCGCATACATCAAAGACGCTCGAACACATCGTTCAACCCAGCGGCTGTGTGAGGAGTGGGAAATAAAACTACAGACCCGAGAAACGAAGCAGCCCGAATCCGCCGAACCCTACACCGCACCACAAGAAGACAATCAGGGAGACGCCAAGGTTACATTGCAAGTACCCACTCTGACGACGTCATTCCCACTCGTAGTCCGGACTACCGAACCACCAGCGGCACCATCCGAATGCCAGGCCTGTCAGAATGCACCGCACCAAAATACACCGCACACGTCCCGACATACGCCCAGCTACGACGCCGAGGTCATGAACACCGTTCGCAAATGGGGATTGCGATTTGACGGTACCGGCAGCGTCCTCGAATTCCTGGAAAGGATTGAGGAACTCGCGCAATGCTATGACCTCTCACTCGAGCACATGCTCCGACCGTTGCCAGAGATATTCCGGGGAACCGCATTGGAGTGGCTACGCGTGAACCGGAACCGTTTTTTTGGATGGAAAGAATTCCGGAAGGCTTTCCTAAAACACTTCCTACCACCGAGATTTGAGCATAAACTCGAAGAAGAAATCATGCGTCGGAAGCAAGGACCCCGGGAGAAGGCGAAAGATTTCATTCTCGCAATGCAATATCTAATGCGACAACACCCAAGCAGGCGATTAGAACCCAATCTGGACCGAATCTACGACAGCCTAAGACCGGAATACCGATTATATATTCGCCGTAAGGACTTCGAGATGGCCGAGGACCTCATAGAGCTCGCTGAGGAATATGAGTACATCAAAGCGGAAGAACGTCACAACCGACCGTCAACGCCCCATGCGTCACCACCTGTACGATTTGTAACAACCCCGACCCGCCGATCACCGATCCCAAACGCTCTAGAAGCACCACCTGCCCCCTATGACCGAAACACACACTGTTGGCATTGCAAGCAACGAGGTCACCACCAACAAGAATGCCGCCGACCGTTCCGCCTATTTTGTTCGTTCTGTGGAGAAGACGGCAGGTTGAGCAGAGATTGCCCGTGTAGAAGAAATCCGGTCGCCATGCTAAACCCCATCACCTGGACCGATGCACGATACTTTATCATCATCCGTATTGGGAACCGAGACTTCCACGCACTAGTGGATACCGGAGCGTCCCGATCATTTCTTAACTCCGCCATACGGCAAAAAGCTCGACAACTACGATTACCAGTTCGGTACCAGCGTAAAACCATCCAAATGGCCAACGGAAGGCCAGTAAGTGTGAACGAACACTATATGGTAACGCTCTGTATGGGCTCCAGGGAATTCACCAAAGAAATCTCCTACATGAAGGACCTCGCTGAGGATATGATCCTGGGAATTGACTTCCTAGACCAAGCAGACTTCAGAATGTCACTAGCTGACCACGAACTTACCTACCGGCACCTCCTCCGAACCGAACCTGCCACTACACTCCACTCCCTTACGGACAATACCCATCTCACGCAAGACCAACAACAACAATTAGCTACACTCCTAAAAAGGGAAGTGCCAGCGAGCTTGGACGGTTTGGGAACCACTGCTCTCGCCCAACATCGGATCCGACTCACCACCGACGTACCGTTCAAACAGAGGTACTACCCGCGCAACCCCGCTATGCAGAAGGTCATCGACGAAGAAATCGATGAATTGCTACGATTAGGGAAGATTGAACCCTCCGAAAGCCCCTACAGTTCACCCATCGTCTTAGTAAAAAAGAAGACGGGCACCTGGCGACTCTGTGTCGACTTCCGTCAACTAAATGCCATCTCCATCAAGGACGCCTATCCCCTACCACAGATCAACCCCATTCTAGATAAATTACGAGGGGCCGCTTTCATTTCTACCATCGACCTCCGACACGGATATTGGCAAATTCCCTTGGAGACTACCTCCCGACCATACACTGCCTTCACAGTCCCCGGACGAGGACTGTACCAATGGAAAGTGATGCCATTTGGTCTCCATTCCGCCCCGGCTACGTTTCAACGAACTTTAGATCAAATCATCGGCCCAGAAATGGAACCACACGCATTCGCCTACCTCGACGACATTATCGTCATCGGCAACACCTTCCAAGAACACCTCACCCATCTAAGGGAAGTTCTACGACGCCTCCGGCAAGCAAACCTAAAGATCAACGTTGAGAAGAGCGTATTCTGCCGCCGGGAGTTAAAATACCTCGGCCATGTCGTCAGTAACCAGGGGATCCACACCGATCCAGATAAAGTAGCCGCAGTGAAGGATCTAAACGCGCCTACAAATGTCCGCCAATTGCGACGGGTTCTCGGCATCACGACATGGTACCGACGGTTTATCAAAGACTTCTCGAGTATCGTAGCCCCCTTAACGACCTTACTTAAGAAAAACCGGCCCTGGACTTGGGGACCCAATCAACAGACTGCATTCGAAACATTGAAGAGTAAACTCACAGAAGCACCCATATTAACCTGCCCCGACTTCTCCCTACCGTTCACTTTACAGACCGACGCCAGTCAGGACGGATTAGGAGCGGTACTGCTTCAGAAACCCAACGACCAAGAGCGGGTAATCGCGTACGCAAGCCGTACATTGACTGACCTGGAGAAAAAATACTCGGTCACCGAAAAGGAATGTCTAGCCATTTTGTGGGGTATAAGGAAAATGCGTCCCTATTTGGAGGGATACCGCTTCACCGTGATCACCGACCACCACTCACTGAAATGGCTACATTCTTTGGAAAACCCCTCGGGACGCTTGGCACGCTGGGCCATAGAACTTCAACAATACGACTTTGATATTTGTTATCGCAAGGGAGCCCTGAATGTGGTTGCCGACACCCTGTCACGAGACCCGTTACCCCACACCGATCCAGGAACCAGCCTACTCCACGCCTGCCACGAAAAAAACCGAGATTGGGTAACACAGACGATGCAAGCCATGCAAAAAGACCCCGAATCGTACCCCGACTATCTGATCCAGGAAGGGAAATTATACCGAAAATTTGCAACTAACGACCCCCTGAGAAAACCCGACCACAAAACCTGGAAATGGTGCGTCCCGCCAGCAGACCAAAGCCAAGTCCTATGGGACCACCATGATGACCCCACTGCCGGACATTTGGGTATTGCCAAGACCCTCGACCGAATCCGGAGAAAGCATTACTGGCCGCAGCTTCCTCGGGACGTAAGGAGGTATGTACAACACTGTGACGTGTGCAACCGGTATAAAACGTCGCAGCAGAAACCCAGCGGGTTAATGTACACCACGCAAGTAACCGCGCCATGGGAAACGGTCTGCGTAGATTTCGTAGGACCCCTACCGCGTTCAACAAAGGGGAACACAATGCTGCTAGTATTCGTGGACAAATTCACCAAATGGGTTGAAGCGACCCCCCTTCGCGCCGCCACTACACCTGGACTGATCAAAGCCCTGAGAGAAAAAATCCTCACACGATTCGGTTGTCCCAAGACCCTACTGTCCGACAACGGATCACAGTTCACCAGTCAACAATTCCGTTCCTTCCTCAGCAACATTGGGATCGAGCACCGCCTTACTGCCCCGTACACTCCCCAGGAGAACCCTACCGAAAGAGTCAACAGGGTTCTCAAGACCATGATTGCCCAATACGTACAGGACAATCACAGGAGCTGGGACGAACATATTCCGGAAATCACCATGGCCATCAACACCAGTAAACACGATACCACGGGATACTCGCCGGCTTTCCTCAACTTTGGCCGAGAACCCCGCAGACCGATTCGCACCGTCGACCCCCCCGACCACCTACCAGACCAACCAACACCCGTTCCTATCTCCATTTTTGAAGAACGCATAAAGGCTTTGTATGAAATGGTACGGAAGAACTTGCAACAAGCCAGCACCACCCAAGCCAAATATTACAACCTCCGACGCCGAGCGTGGCGGCCAAATATCGGCGACTGGGTCTACCGTCGGTCACGGGTCCTCTCATCAGGAATCAACCACTTCACGGAAAAACTCGCCCCGAAATACGATGGTCCGTATGAAGTGTTAAAGTTTGACTCACCAGTAATCGCCGTTATCCGGCGAACCACTAACCAAAGCAAACGGGTCGTTCCTATACAACGCGCACATATTCGGGACCTAAAAGAGTATAAAAGAAGAGTCAATGACACCAGACAAATCAGTCTAAGTTCCGAAGCCATGGAAGGAACACTTCTAAGTATCGAGCCTACGATCCGCCGACCCACCCAACCCCGGAAGGTGACCGCGCCGGCACGAAAAGAAGAACCCTTGGTAATGGGTATGAAGAACAGGCGACGACACCAACCAGTTCCCAGCTTCGAGATTATACCGAAGGAATCGGACCAGTGTCAGCTAGCAGCCGCTAGGAAAAGAAGAGCGGAAGCGGAGGCGGCATGGAGGGCGAAACAGCAAACCCCGGCATCACCCACAATCCTACGGACCGTCCGAGAGAAACCTTCCGGCCCCGCTCCTGAAAACCAGGGACAGGAGGATGCACCACCAACCCCGGGCAGGAGTATCCACAGGCCTCGATCACCGATCACCATCCTGAAACAGGAAGTGCTGCGGGGTAGGTTCCCAGTCCCAAGACCTCCGGAGCCAGCAATCATGACCGTCAACCCGAACACCAACGTGAACCCGAACACCAACGTCAACCCGAACCCTACCAACAGCAGTGAATACAACCTTTGGGGTGGCCTGAGGGTCTGTGGGACAACCGCCCAACCCGACAAACACCGCATCCGCACCCGTACTCGTTCCCGGCCCAAGAACTACCAGGCATGGAACCAGCAGCAGCATCAACGCGCTAAAGAAAGAAGGGCGTTTCAATAAACCCTTAAGACATACCTGAATATTTTTTTTTGTTAGAATGAAGTTTTTTGTTTAGTTTTTTTATAAATGAAGTTTGTTAGTTTGTTAAGAAAAATATATAATAAATATAAAAAAAAAAAAAAAAAAAAAAAAAAAAAAAAAAAAAAAAAAAAAAAAAAAAAAAAAATTTTTGAATTTGTTTAAGTTCCAACGTTTGGAAAAAAAAAAAAAAAAAAAAAAAAAAATAAATAAATAAAAAAAAAAAAAAAAAAAAAAAATTTTTTTTGAAGTTGTTTAAGTTCCAACGTTTAAAAAAAAAAAAAAAATATTTTTATTCTGCAGGGAAGCGCACCTACGACGAGAAGGTTCTCGTCTACCGAAGAAAGAGGGGAATGTAACGACCCGTTACGAATAACAACACCACAACCTGTATTTCCCCCCCAACATGATCAACCAGTACCATGCATACCACCATCACCCGTATTAACAAACCGCACCACTCCACCACCCGCACCACCAATACCGCCGATCGCCACCACTGGATGACGTTTAACACCACCGCCACCACCAATTACCGCCACCGCCAATTACCATAAACCAGAAAACCTGCTCTAGTACATACCAGCCGAATCACGTCACCCAAACAACAACATCCATGGATAATTTCACTCGGTGCATATAATTCACACCGGCTTTTTGTTGCAAAAAGCATGAGTACCTGGGAGGAAAATGACTTCGGCAGAGCAGTTTCTTCAGTAATTGGTGCAATACATCAAGCACTGATCCTGTTCTCTAGAGACTTGCACCATTCTCTAAATTTTTGGTAGGCGGACGTTCTGCTTGCAGAAACAGCCTTTATTTTGTGGACGAGTGTATTGTGAGATTACTCCAATCTACCACATCCTAACCCCTAACCCGTGGACGAGTGTATTGTGAGATTACTCCAATCTACCACATCCTAATTCCTAAATCCGTGGACGAGTGTATTGTGAGATTACTCCAATCTACCACATCCTAATTCCTAAATCTGTGGACGAGTGTATTGTGAGATTACTCCAATCTACCACATCCTAACCCGTGGACGAGTGTATTGTGAGACTACTCCAATCTACCACATCCCAACCAGCGTTGCCGCAAAAAAATTTTCTTAGGTGCCATTGACAGTAACCAAAGGTGCCAACTGGGTGCCACCAGCCCTTCAACGTCAGATAGATATTTAAAAACACAAGAAACATATAATTTCGCATTAGTATCATTACGATTATTTGTGTATGAATTCGTACACACACACACACGATATGTATGTTTCACTACTTTAAAAAAAAAACATATATGTACGTGTACATATAAAAAACAACGATATTTACGATCTTAACGCGCCCGAGCATTTTGGCTTGCACCATATCAAAGCATTGGTTCTACTCTATCTGTCAACGCACGCACGCAGCAAAGCAGCATTGTGAATTGGCTATAAGAGTTAGGTGGCTAGCCGCTGACTGAAGCGCTGACATCTTACCTCGTTTTCGAGAATGCTTTAGATTTCATACACAAGGCCTGCGTTCTATGTTGTTAAAAATGATTCAGTTCAGTGAATATGAAATAAGTGTTCGCAGATGAAAGAGATAATGACTTGCACTCTCAATCAATTTTAAACATTTTAAGAAATACTTTTTTTTAAATATTATGTATTAAAATGTATCAAGCTCATAAGGTGCCAAATGAGAACTGAAGGTGCCAAGGTGCCAATCGGACTGTAGGGTGCCAAAATGGCACAATTGTGCCACTTCGGCAACGCTGATCCCAACCCGTAGTTAGAAACTTACGTATAAAAATTGTTAAAGATAGATTAAGTAGTTATCAGCCTGAATTGTTAAGTATCACGAAGACAAATAATAAAACGGTGTAATTTGTACTCCAAAGTTCGTGTTTCTTTGGGGGCAACCCTGGACCCGACGAGTATACCCCGGCTGAGGTAAAAAGCACATCACAAGTTAATGTAGGCATGCTTAACATGACTGCAGTTTTTCGCTAAAAAGTCCAGGAACGGGAGTTTTGAAAATCGGCTTTTTCTCTAAAACGGTAAAAACGATTAAAAAAAGCATCATTTTTAAGGTACTATTGTCATTCTTAACTTGATAACCTTAACTTGCATAATAGTAGGTACATACTTAAAAAACTGCTCATATCTCAAAAACGCCATTTTCGATTATGGTAAAAATGTAACTGACAGGTAATGTTTACATCCCGAAGAATACGTCGTACTCAGTTTTCACCCAAACAGTTTATTAACAGTGCTTTTCGAATCCAAAATTGTAACATTTGTCAGCATAATTTTACAAAAAACCGCTCTAACGATTTTGATCAAAATACATTTTCAAGACAACATAAGCATTCTAAACATGATCACGTACTTAGTATTTCTCGGAAAACTTGAATATAGTCGTTTACGTTTTATGAATATTTCTCAAAAATGACTACCCAAATCCCGACTATTGAGACCACTTTTTTTTTTTTAAATTATGCAATAAAAAATGGGAATTGGAAATGCATCGCCTTCTTGCCTCCTTCAAGTGTCAGTTCGGAGTGAAATTTGAACGTAAGTAATTGGCATGTTTTTTTGAAACCTCGCCAGCCAGCCGTTCATTTGGAGGACAGCTGCCAGCACAATTGCCAGCAAGCCAGCCGAATGAATTTAGGCAATAGGCCTAAAAGCATACCAGCATTTCGTATATAAAATTATGCATTTGGTAGAAATATTAGATAAATTCTGACATTTTCCTCTGGAATTTTGTTTGCATGGAACACCATTAATTACACGAAGTTCATTTGTTATTTAAATTTGAAGAACACAAATTTTTGTTGTACTAATTCACAAATCAATTATAATATAAGATATTTGGTAATGAAATAATAACATACCTAATAATTATTGTAGGTATGCCATGATTTGAGTCAATGAACAATTTAATTCCACCAACTGCTTTGTAAGCCAGTTGTTGCTTTCAGCGCCACCTGTTTTTTCATTGTGAATTTAATTTAGCCAGCTGCCAGCCAGCAGCTCTTCGACTGGGGAGAAAATCAAGAGTTGTTGCCAGCAGTTGCCAGCAGGTTGTTGTTTTAATTAGCATGTGAAATGTACCACTGGCTGGCGAGGTTTCATAAAAACACAACTAGCTGGGTTTCCACTTGTCGATTTGAAATTGACAATGGACGTATTTTTATGTCAATTAAACAATTGGCAAGTGGAAATAGCGAAAAATTGCTTGTCAATGAATTGACTAACAGCGTTTCAATAACTGACAAAGAACCCACTGGACAAGTGGAAATAGTTAAATTGTCAAACAAAATTTCACTTTGTCTATAATTGACAGCGAAAATTAATTGGCATCGAGTTCATAAGTTGGTCAATCAACTGACAAACAATTTTTTTGCCAATAATTGACATAAGTGGAAATGAACTGACGTGTCGTTCAATGACATAAACGCGAGAGCTGTCAAACTTTGTCAATCAACCGACACATGGAAACCCACCTTAATAAAGTGTTGTAGTTAATATCTACGTATAGGTATTTCTACATATGAAGTAGGTATGTATTACCTGGATATGATTTTAAACGTAAAAATTGCTGAAATGACTCTGAGATTCTGCGAAATTCGCAATAAACAAGAAAGTTTCGTGCGACCCAGTCGTGCACATTTTTTTTATCTATAATCAACATGAATAACGGCCTAATGTTCAAAACACATGTGCAGAAATTCTATCTATATAGATTTCGTTAGCCCGGATAAATTAAATTTGTATGAAATTATTTTTCTAAGCCTATATAATAGCCAAAAAAACGTGTGTTTCGGGTATAAGTGTTTCTCTCATCGAGAGCCACTTTAAAGTAACTAACTAACTAATAGAAGATTTTAGGGAATTACTGAATAGAAGTGAACTCCAAATTGAAGCTGTATCTGTATCTAAACGTATAAATTGAGAACCTCTCTTAGAACAGTTTGTTATGTTTGTTAGGCATTCAGGAGGGAAAGTCTGAGCTTTTTCACTTTTGTAGCCTTGAGCTCATTCAGCAGTCCAAAACACTGACTGGGTTATTCTAAATAAATTAAAAAATTCCCCAATCCAAAATACATTCGAAAAGAATAAAGCGCCGCCCCGCTTTGAATCAAGTTAATAATGATCGAATTAAGTAGATCAAGCACATTTATTTTAAAATCAGCAATTTCACTGTCAAAATTTACTTTCCATAGATAAGCAAATGATAGTCTAAATCGTTCTGTCCTTCGCTCTGGAAAGCAAGTATAGCAAAAGTATATCCAGGCCCACCGGCCACAATGGTAACCCAACTGGCTGTTGCATTTATCGCATGGTCAAGAGTTTGAATGGCAGTAATTTTAGCTTCATTAATTTTGCCCTGTAAACAATGTTGCAATAAATATATATGTAAAATGGTCTTAATTAAATATGACTCAACTTACGTTTTTGGGAAACTGAACATGTTTGTAAGCGCCATATGGTGGCGCGTAGGTATAATACTTGAAAAATCTCTCAGAGAGTAGAACTTTATCATTAGTTTTCACTTTGCCCCATGTATTGCTCAAGGCAAATGACGTTGCAGCATAAACTACCAAAACAGTAAATAAAATATTGCTGACGTTCTTCATGTTGGTGTAAACTCGAGAGTTTCTAATCGTAACTGATACCTTAATGAGAATTGAAGCAGCTATTTATACTTACTACTCGAGTCCTCTTAACCTTTTGTGAATCACAACTTAACGAGTACGTACTTTATTCTATCAATCTCCTTTCTGCGTATGTCTACCACAGCACACCTGTATCAGTCATTCACGCTTTATTGTTATCGTCTAATTAAGAAGACATCTATACAAATATGTGTGTCGTTTTTGATCAATCAATCAATCTATTTCTTAATCTAGATTAGTTTTCAAAAATTTTAACGTATATTTTCACTAAAGGTGCTAGTACACGGCATGTAGCAAGCGTATGTAGCACTGACGTCATATTTACATCAGCGTATGGTCTCCTCCTCCTCCTCTTCGCCTAAACAACTTCTAAAAATATCGTTTGAGAATACGTTAATCCTTGTTGCATACTTGCCTATAAGACAATGTCGAATGTCCCGTAATGACACTTATTGTAGCGCTGATATGCCTTCTGTCAAGAGTGATCAATATTTCATACATACCTACTTTTAGCAGTCGTAGTTAGAAAATGTATTGTAGGGTGAAAACTGCAAGTCCTCAAAAGGTAGTCTGGGTTTAAAATTAAGAGCCCAAAATATATATCTATTTTATTGCATCTACCAATGTTTCAAATTTCGTGTAAGCTCCGAGTTATTTTTTATCTGATCATTATGTTTTTTACCTACTAATCGACATACATAGTTTTATCTGGGGCTAACAGTTTTCCAGATAAATTCCAATAAATTAATCCTTAAAGTGGCCACATATTACTTACTTATAAATAATGATCTAAAACACATTTTAAAAAATTGTGAAATATTTTGTATTAAGCTACGATTACATTTTACGGCCATTTTTTCGAGTCATTTAAATGACGCTCTGACGTAAAAATCCCGTCACAAAGCAGTCATTTAAATGTCGCTCTGTGTGATCGCCATATTTGGCAGCGTCATTTAAATGAGTAGGAAAATGGCGCAGCAAATGACATGAATTAAGTGCCATTTGAATGGCGGAAAAAAATGGCCGTGTGATCGCTCTTCAATGACGCCTAGGACAAATGAAAATGGCATCCCAACGGAAAATTCTCAATGACTCGCAGTGTCCGTCATTTGATTTTGGGACACAAATGACGATGATAGTCATTTCGTGTGATCGTCATTTTTTCAATGACGAATCGTAGCTTAAATGTCGCTCTAATGCGACATTTTTTCCTGACGTCACAGCGCCATTTAAATGACTCAAAAAAATGGCCGTGTAATCGTAGCTTTAAACACAATAAAGAAATAAATAACAGATTTGAAATTGGATTAGAAAATGGGAAATTAGAAATAAGTGAAGTAGGGAGTAGATTTCTGAAATTTCTAAAAAAGTGAAGTAAATCTACTCCAATTGGAGTAAAGTGTCATCGCTGCTTGCTACATGCTGTGTACTAGTACCTTAATACCAACGAGCTTGGTGATTTCCTCTGTCAATTTAGTTATCGCCGCCGACAAACGCTTTCCATAGAACATTATCTAAAACAATACAATTGATGAGCACAAGCAAAGCCGAGTATGTACTCGTACAGCTAGTTTGTTATAAAAGGAGGGGACTGAAACTTATGTCATTTGAGAGTCATTGTGATATACAGAACAGTACAATAAAAATAAAGGTACAAATAGTACTTTTGAATAAAACGGTTTTATTTTATACCAAAAACAAATCGGATTGTGGTTTTTGGTGAGAAGTAATGCATTAATAATTATTATCCGTTTGGAAAATAAATGAAGCGCAGTGGCTTTGGGGTTAGTGTGCAAGAGCTGGATTAATGACCTAAGGCGCAAACCTTCTGGGAAAATTTCTTATGTCGTTTTCGGTTGGTCGTCCAGAACCGTCTGGAAGAACACTCCGCGATTCCGAATTCAAATCCAGAAGCAAATTTCTCTTCTTTTCAGGAGAAGAACTGTCAGTTGAGTGCCAATCGAACTCTTTCAGAAGTGTTCGGATTGCTTCCGGACGGTTCTGGACGGACGACCAATCGAAAACGACATCAGTTTAACCGTTTGAATTTTAGCTGCGTTCTTAACTTAAAATACGGATGATATGAATTGCACCTTACCTGAATGAGTGCTTTTTTTGTTATTCTTGATCGCAACAGAAAAAGGGGAAATAGCCATTTTCTGCCTGGATGTAAATGCATTTTTAGCGAAACTAAGTCATACAACAAATCGAGCAATCAGGCAATCAAGAAAATTCACAGAAATTTTTCATGGCACTACTTAGTCTTAGGTATAAATTATAGGTCAGGTGCTGCTCCCCAATTTGAGCAAGAAACGAATAACCTTGCTACTCCTCACTTCCAGTTCCAACATTCAATTACAGACCGTCGTCGGTCGTGTCGCTCGGATAAATTAATGTCGTATGTGCAATGTCACTAAGTCGGCTCTCACACTGAGGCAACATTCAATAAGCAACTAGCATAGCAATAGGAAACACGCAAAATTATCGCTCACAATTATTTTACTTTGAATTAAATTAGAGGTCTCACATCAAAGCAACTAAATATCGCTCGAACGAAAAATGTTGCTGATTGTTTATTGGCAGTTGCTATAGTAACTATAGTTGCTTATTGCTTGTTGTTGTTGCCTCAATCTGAGAGCCGCCTAACGTTTCAGTAGTTTTTTAGTGGTGCAACTGCAAACATTTTGCACATACAATTATTAATTCATACAAACACTTTATATACCCTGTCTGTGAATACGTGTAAATGTCAAAATGAATGGCGGCAATGATTTCCCATGCTATACCATGGGCCTATGATTTTTCAAATATGCGTGCGTTAATGGCGCTCCTTTGATTTTGTACAGTACTAATACATGAAAAATCATGGGCCCGCGGGCAGCTTGTAGGCAAAGTCCGTTATGTGGGAGGAGTCGACGGTCTATTCTTACCGGTTCTTACTTTCAAAAATGCCATTAAAAAACACGCACCAGACAGCCGAAAAACTCGACTTCTACGCCTTTGTGAAACTGAAAGGCATGACAGTATTATTTCCTTTGTAGAGCTCTCAATAAAGCCGCATTTAGACGGTCATTTCAGTTTCAGTTGAGTTATCAGTTAAGCTTTCAGTCAAACTGATGCTCAACAGTGCATTTAGACATCAGTCCAGTAAACAGTTGAGCTTTCAATTTACTCGTGAGTAACTGAAGTTCAGAAGATTATTTCTGCTAAAATTGACAACTGAACTGAAAATTTATGAGAATTCCATCAGTTTCAGTTTCAGTTAAACGCTTCAATTTTTGCATTTAGACATCAGTTTAACTGAAAGCTGCTCAACTGAAACTGAAACTGAAATGATCGTCTAAATGGGGCTTAAGACTTGAAGAGATAACGAACACAACTTGGGCGATGTCTTCAAAAGCATCAACCCTTTTGGCAGCGGTCCAAAAAAGTGACTTCCTCGTAAGCCTCATTGTATGCTAAACGCTGCCCTTATCAGTTTTCCTACAAAGCAAATCCTTAGATTTCGTTTCTGCAATCGACCGCACAAAAGAAGTTCTGAATTTTCTTAATATCAGAGAAAATGCCGAAGATTTTTTCAGAGAGGCTTTTCAATCCGCTTCCCAATCCCAACTTGCCGAGGACTTATTTGAAGTTGAATTCAGAGCTCCAAGAACTTCATTGAAACAAACAACGCGTTCCAATCCAGAAACCTCTTCTACTGAAGCCTACTTTAGAGTGTCTATACTGATTCCTTGCATAGATTTTTTAATACAAAATCTTACAGACAGATTCATGGTCAACGAAGAAGTTCGACCATCGCTTTAAGCTATTCTCCCAGGTTTTTCTGCAGCTGAGCGAGTGAATGAAATGGAGAAGCTAACATGTCCTACTTTTGATAATGCAATTTCGTTGTCAGCTGTGAAAGCTGAGTATATTCCTTGGCGCGAACAAATATCGTCGAGCAGGGGCATAGCGAGGGTTCGAGCCTTGGGAGGGTGACATTCATTCAAATGCCGACTTATTTCAGGAACTTGCCGACTGTATAGAAATCATGAAGATCGGCCCAGCAGCTATCGAGTTACATATATGTAACGTCATCGAATTTCGCCCCATAGAAGATGTTTTTTGTATGGGAGGTCCCACGCCCCTTTGTCCAATTTTGACCAACACAGGAAATATCCCTGGCCAATACCTAAGGTCACCTGTAAATTTGAGCTCAATCGATTCGGTGGTCTTCGGGATATAAAATTTTGATTGTTTTTGAGCGACCAACTATCTACAAACGAACAAATATTCGAAAGTTTTGACAGTCCGGTCACATGAACACTTTTCTATGTCGCGGCAGTTCGCGAATTTCAGCCATCAGCTGTATTAAGAAAACGAGTTTATAAACAGTTTAAATACGGAATTTCGTTTTTCAAACTTTTTGCCGCGAACGAAAACACCCTTTGCCGCGAATAATTGTCAAAGTTCGCAATCCATCAATAAGCCGAGTTCCACAAACTAGCGAATAACATATTCCTTCGAATTTAACCTCAAATTAGAGATGCCGCCCGTTCTTTTTAAAATCGAATCGAAACTAGTTAAATTTTAAGGAGTTTAAGAGATTTTTGCTTAAAGAATTCCTCGTAAGATTTGGAAGCAAGCCCTTTGAGCCCTCTGAGCCTCTGCATCCACTGCGTTATAAAAGCTACAGCACCCATACCCTAGATGGCACATTATTTTAATGTATATTAACAGGCTGATGGCGGCCGGGGCCGCAACGGGATACGTTTGACGTTAAGTCAACAATAACAATAGCTACTGTTGAAAAATCTATTCTATTGGGTAATTCAAAAACAATGAAAATAGAGGTAGGTAGTGCACAAACTATACCTCGGACCATACTCGAAAGAAACAAAAAAAAATTATAATTTTTTTCACATCCAGGCAGACCATGTTTTATACCGCAGGACCCTTGACTATAATAAGAACAATGTATGTTCAGATTCTGTGTAAATACTCATTTGCACATAGGTTGGTATATCGACTCGTATAATATGTAAAAGCACTCATATCGATTTCTTCTTTAGACTATGAATTTTAATCGCGTATACGCGTTATACAAATATGTTAACAGTATCAGGACCGCGACAATTGAAACTAATTAAATTACATCCTTGTTGAAGTTGGAATTTGCAAGTCATATATAGGACATTGTTTATAGCCATACGCGTGGCATGTATATATAACAGATTAACAGTTTTGAGTTTACAACCAAAGATTTAATTTAATAATAATTTATTTATCCGTCGGAATGAATATTTATACAGGTAGGTGCGATGTTTATTTGTGTTTGCGTTAGATATCGCAAACTAATTTATTATTCATAGAAAGCGAGATGAATTTCACTCCCGCAGAGGTCGGTATTTAAATGACAAAGTTCAGTGATTTTATCTAAGCATAATTTACCAGTGCTTTACGCTGACGTGCGTCGGTCTCGTCGATGCGACCTTTGTACGCGAGTGGTGTAAAAAAGCTTAGGATTTACCACTTGCAGGTATTAGAAAAATCAAACAAATACAAGACTAACAAATCGAAATGATTGCTTAAGCGTTTAAGCAGTTAGAGATAAAGCTCAATCGTTTTTTCCCATACCTTTTACCTTCTGTTTCCTACAGTTTTTTCCTTAATTTTATCATACATTTTCGAGTAATAGAAATTAAGGATCTAGGTTCAAAATAAATACAACCCAAACGAGAAGTTTTCGATAAACATAAAAAATCATTAAGACCCAATGACGTGTATTTATTCGCCCTCAGTATGCAACGCCCCACTCAACTATCAACCCAATGAATAAACTTCGAACCAGCACCTGAGAGTATAATTGAAAACCCGACCCTCCACCACATGGGGGCAATTTTTGACTTTCACTTGAATCCACTTCAGTTGTTGCTATATACAAAAACACTGAAGAGGTGAAACACCATTTGGCATTCATGGCCCCCACTTAAAATGGATGAATGTTCGTTTTTCCTTGATTATCCTTAAAACTGGGAAGTGATAAATGAGCTCAAGTTTTTGTATACAAATACAAATATACAGAGACTCTTTTAAGGTGCTTAAGTTAAGGAAAAAATCAATTTCAACAGTGAATTGCAAAGCATTAGGTATATCGGTAACATGACCTTTCACAAAGAAGAGAATCCTTTAAATTTGTACATTGGAAAGGATAAACGTGTGTCTGGTTTAAAAAAAAAATGTGTTATAGGTCAGAGGACGATTTCTTCCTTATTTCCGATGCCGATTATACCCACTATGTCAAATGGAGTTATTTTTAGCGCGACCCCTTTTATAGAAAAAGAAAATAAGATGATGGAAACTCATGATGAGGTAATTTGAATGGCAAATACTTCAGGTTTCGATATGTCTAGTGTTATTTCGTATCCTCTCAATGAAGGTCCGTTTAAAGAACCAACAACCACTGCAAAGCTAATGGAACAAATCAAGTTTCATTATAATAATCCAATTTGGCCCAAAGATCCCGAATAATGAATAGTCGTCGTCAGCTTACAAGGATTGTATGCAAATTGCTCAGACATTTGTGACAATGTTACATTATGGTTTTTCCTTTTTCTTTTGTTGTTGTTAGACTTGTAGGTGGCACTTGGCAGATAAGACGTATTCATAAAAAATCGATCTGCTTGGATTCATATTACAACAGGAAATACCAATGGAACATTGTACGCAGGTGGGCGTATTTTTATTAATCAACTATCTGCCAAAAAAAGAAGACCAGCAACAAGGTAAGAGCAAAACAACGTAAGCTTTAAAAAGGCTTTCTTGGGTAGGATTTAGTATTCAGTGTATTTGCAGCGAAGCTACTTCTACTCTTGGGTATTGTGTAGAAATCCGCTAGGATAAGGGTCTATGTCTCGGCGTGTTGGGTACAACTTTCGGGGGCTAGCAGGAATCAACATTTAGAGCGATATTATTCACGGCTGCAGCCAGAGTAGAGTTCGGGGTTCACTTTTAACGGTGCTGTTATGAAAGACTTGAATTGTTGGTAGAAGACTTGGACTAATATAAAAATATACCTTCACCTCTGGGAAAGAATGTACAAGACAATTATTTTAAATGCCTAATTTGATCAAGATTAAGTAGCAAGTATGCCTAATGTGACCATTTCACCCACTTTTGGCGTGTTTTACCCTCTTTTTAACCTAAAAATCCTCCACCCGTCACCACAACCATTTTCCCGCTTTTTGATAAAAAATCGGAATTTAATTCTCTTAAGAATTTTCTTTAGTCCTTTTTTCACTAGGAACACTAAGCTGCCGTAGATAACTTCAGTTGGCATAAGTGCGCGAAAATTGCACATGTCATGTGTCAAAGAAGCAACAAATGTTATTCATTGACATTCGCTGTATATACAACGGTAAAATTTAGCAAGATAACAAGAGACACACCAATTCCAAGATGCCGAAAAATTCAAAAATTAAAAAAATATTTAAGCTTACGCCAGCATTGGAAGCCGTTTTTCCGTATATTAAAGAAAACTGATGACGTTTATTTTTAAAGAATTATATTAGATAGATTTTACGTGACAAAACGTGAAATAAACTGTTTTCTACTATTTTGCACGAAATTTTTGAGGTCAGAATTTACTTTTGGGAAACTCGCCAAAAACACGCCCGCTTCAAAAAACCCGCCGCTTTTTGCCAAAAAATAAATGGTCACGTTAGATATGCCGTGCCTTACTCTACAAAGTTAGAGTAGAGTCGTACTTAGGGCGGCAGATATGGCTAGGTCGTGAATCGTGCATTGCCCTATTTTCGTATACTGTGAGGCATGGTCCGGTGAATGTGTTTTTGACGGTTTAAACGACAGACCAATTTTCTAAACCCAAGAGAAAAAAAAAAATAATTTGAGGGACTTATGGGCAGACTTTGGACGGTCCATAGAACTTAATAAGCTTGATCCAGCCACAATAAAATTTCAACTAATAATGAGGTATTTATTGTTAACCGCCCTAAAAAACTGGAAAATAATAAAGAACGCGATCGACGAAATAGAGGGGTATCTCTATACTAGTCCAAGTTTTACCAAAAGATAAAGACGTGTTAAATCAACAAACTCCAATCAGAAAAGAATCATAGTCAATATTAAGATGCTTACGCTGACTGTTAAACGCCGAAGGCGACCCAAACTCCGCAGTCAGCCAGAACAAACCAAGACGATAAAAGCCGGCTACCCAAATATAAGTGAAGGCAAAACAACAAGTCTAATAAGGATATTGAAACGACCGGCCATATATTTCAGATTTGTTTAGAGGAATATATGTCTTGAGTCCGCTTTTTACAGCGTCTATATATAAACGAGCTTTACGTTAAGGTGTCTTGTTTTGACACCTCCGCTAGCGGATAGGTTGTGAATAACGACCGATAATTAAAAATGCTCCGTTTACATCAGTAATGCAGAAACAGTCTTACAGAGATCTTTGACTACAGGAAAAAAAATGTGCACGACTGGGTCGCACGTATCTTTCTCGTTTATTGCGAATCTCGCAGAATCGCAGAGTCATTTCAGCAAATTTTACGTTTAAAATCATACGCACTCAAGATGGCTGGAAAACTGCAAAACTAATTCCTCTGCCTAAATCCTCGACCCCAACGAATTCAGAATACCGTCCAATAGCTATACTTCCTTTTTTGAGTAAAGTATTTGAAAAGATGTTGCGCATTCAAATTAAACAGTACCTACTTAAACAATAACAAGCTAATCACAAAATACCAGTCGGGTTTTCGTTCCAAACACAACTGCACCACAGCTCTATTAAAAGTAAGTGAAGATATACGTGCTGGATTGGACAGTAATATATTGGGTTTAATCGTGTTTCTCGACTTCTCCAAAGCTTTTGATTCTGTAAACCATAGTATTCTACTAAAGGAGTTAGAAACCA
Organism: Cheilosia soror; assembly: GCA_949372485.1. Classification (NCBI taxonomy): domain Eukaryota; kingdom Metazoa; phylum Arthropoda; class Insecta; order Diptera; family Syrphidae; genus Cheilosia; species Cheilosia soror. Next base: position 114,755,634 of record OX443562.1, on the reverse strand, counting down.
ATTTTTCATTTGATCGTTCTTTATGTAATCTTATGTCATCGTATCTGTCTAATCGGTATCAGTACATTGTAAATGAAAATAAATGTTCGTCGCGACTTTTAGTTCCCTTAGGTGTGCCACAAGGTTCCGTTCTTGGACCACTTTTATTTACATGTTTTATAAATGATATATCAGAGAGCCTTAGTAATTGTAAACACCATATTTACGCTGACGATGTACAGTTGTACTTGCTGTTTTCTAAATCGAGCAAAAGTGAAGCTCTAGCATATATAAATCGCGATTTAAATGCAATATATACCTGGTCAGAAGAAAACGAGCTAAACCTTAATCCAACAAAAACTAAAGCTTTGGTAATCAACAGAAGCAGGCATACAGTAGATTTTCCCCCGATTCATCTCAACAATTCGCCAATTGAATACGTAGATAGTTTAAAGAACCTGGGAATCATTTTTAGTAAGAATTTTAGTTGGGATATACATGTAAAAAGTATTGTCTCCAAAATCTACGGCGCTCTTCGTGGTCTTAGTACAACATCCAGCTACCTCCCAAAAAATGTAAAATTACAGCTTGTTCGGTCATTCATATTACCTATCGTCATTTATGGCTGTGAAATATTTGCCGACATGGACCATGAATCCAAAAGGAAGCTTAATGTCGCTTATAATAGTTGTGCGAGATATATATTCGGTATTAGCAGACGTGAATATATTTCAGAGTACACTAATTTAATGGCTGGCTGGCTGTTCTTTATCAGCCCTACTTAAATATAGAACCCTTCTATCACTACACAAAATCATTGTCACAAGAGAACCTGATTATCTTTTCAATAAAATTAAATTCGCGAGAACTCAAAGAACCCAACAAATAATTACTCCAAGACATAAGTTCCTGGTCACCACACGTCAATTTTTTGTCCATTCGATTCACCTTTGGAATAAACTATTCCCCATAATATTAAGTGTACGAACAATGCAAATACGTTCAAAAAAGAAGTTTTTCAACATTTCGCAAGTAAATTTTAATGGAATTCCCCTTTCTTTCTCCTATCCTTTGTCCCTAGTTACATTATGTCTTATCTTTATTTATTTATTTATTATTAATGTAATTTTTGTCATATAACTATTTATTATTGTAATTTTGTAATTTTTGATTTTGCACCTCAGTTTATAAGCTTGTTCAGTTTTTAAAAGATATTTATCTTATCTGTACAATGAATACACGCACAATAAATATCAAAAAATATATCAAAAATGTACTCAGGTAACTGAGCACTTGTTAATTAAAAAAAACGTAATACATACTACATAAACATACGTATTAACTACGACATTTACTTCTAAATTTCACCCCGAACTGACACTTGAATTTCGAGGAATTTCGAATTATATTGAAACTGAAGTATTGGGCTTTGCAAAAATATACCGTGTGTGAATAAAGATCGGGATTTGGGTAGTAATTTTTGAGAAATATTCATAAAACGGCAATATTCGAGTTTTCTGAGAAACGCAGTCTTTTTAGGGAAAAACTAAATTGCTATCAAGTTAAGAATGACAATAGTACCTTAAAAATAAGTTTTTTTTAAAATCGTTTTACCGTTTTCGAGAAAAATTCAATTTTCAAAACTGCCGTTGCTGGACATTTTAGCGAAAAACTGGGTATACAGTCATGTTGAGCATGCTTACTTTAACTCAACTATCAATTTTGGTTCAAATCGTTAGAGCCGTTTTCGGAAAAATCTAAATTTAGACATATTTCGTCATATGTATTTCGTAAAATTTGTATATGGGAGGTAACGTTAATATTAGGGCTGGCATAAAAAATAAAAAAACGTGCCTAGCGGGAAGCCCACAAACTCTAAATACGAAGTTTGAAGCAAATCCGTCCAAGCGTTTTGATTCCCCAGGGGTTGGACAGACAGACATACGGACGGACAGAATTGCGAGACCCACTTTTCTGAGTTCCCCTATCATCGCAATATCAGAATTGATCAAAATCTCGAGTTCGAAATTTTATACGAAAAAATATCTTTCTCTTAAGACCCATTTACATGGGAGCGAACGAACGAATTGATGAAATGCGAACAAATCACTTTTGATGCATTTATAAACAGAAAATTGCACATTTTATTATTCCAAGAGGAGGATATAATTATTATTCCATCAAAATTTATTAAGAAAACAAATTTATTAACAGTTTAAAAAACGAAATTTCGAATTCCAAACTTTTTCCCGCGAACGAAAACAGCCTGGCGCGAATTGTCAGTCTATTCACAATCCACATCATTTAAATCGCGTTCCACAAAGTAGCGAATAAAAAATTCGTTCGAACTTAACCTTATTCCAAGAGGAGGATACATATCTTGAAATAATAAAATGTGGAATTTTCTGTTTATAAATGCATAAAAAGTGGTTTATTCGCATTTCATCAATTCGTTCGTTTCCTCCCATGTGAATGGTCCTTTACTACGTATAGGTACGAGAAAGTTAAAAGTTTGGCTATGTGATGAGCTTATAGCTAAAGATGAATTTTTCAATTGAAAAACTTGTGCGAAACCGGAAGCTATCACCAAGCCAGGTAAAATTTTTCAAAAGTCTCTTCAACTATTTCCATCGATGTCAAAACGCAGCAAGCCTTTACTGGTGGGTTTGAAAATACGAAGAAGCAAAAGTAGGTTTGACTGCAACACCGACGAATTGGACAGAAAGCCGCAATTTACTGCTAGAACAGCGAGGTATTTACGGACTTTATTTGCCTCATTTGTGATTATTCACATCAGACTGAAATCAAATGAAGAACAACACTTGTCAATCGATGTATCCTTTACCCAAAGAATGCAATTGTGTCTCCATTACCGTCTTTATGGGAAGATACAACTCCAAGTGAGCGAATAGTATGGAACTGATCACTTTTGCTGTCCACTTTTGATATTCCTGACAATTTCATTCTCAATTGGAAGCGAAAAAGGACATTATAAACATTGTCATTGTTAACACAAGCAAGGTCATTGGAAGTGCATTTGCCTTCCGAAAGGAGTAACCCCAAGAATAATAAAGTCAACTGAAATCAGTAAAAGTCATAACACAAATTAAGAATAGGTAATCAGCTAGAGTCAACTTTAAGTCAAATCAATTTAAGTAAGCAAAAATTCAGTAAATTTGTTTAAGCAAATTTTATGCAGTCTTAGGCCCGAAACACACATGCGATTTCAATCGCGCGTCTTTTTAGTCGTAAAAAATAAAGCACACATATTTCAATATGAATGCGCGCACATAAAAACCAAAATTATGTGCGCGCATTCACATTGAAATGTGTATGTTTCATTTTTTGCGACTAAGCAGTCGCGCGATTGAAATCGCATGTGTGTTTCGGGCCTTAGAAAGAGTCCATTGAGCCAATAGAGCAAAAGTCAATGATGATAATCCACTTGATTGTATATCTAAACGCTTCCTGAAACCCAAAAGAAAATCCTTTCGCATGGATTGGATTTGATTCATTCAAATTAATGTACACAAATTATAGTAAGACCTTCAGCGTTTTTTGTGCGAATAAGGCCCGAAACACACATGCGATTTCAATCGCGCGACTTTTCAGTCACAAAAAATGAAACACACACATTTCAATGTGAATGCGCGCACATAAAATCCAAAATTAAGTGCGCGCATTCACATTGAATTGTGTAAGTTTCATTTTTTGCGACTAAACAGTCGTGCGATTGAAATCGCATGTGTGTTTCGGGCCTTACTTTTAACAGCATCACATCAGTTCCTAAAAATTTGTACATGCATGTAATTATCGTCTATTTGAACACGACACACGCGACAATATTATTAATATCTGCGTCCCGTCGTTTATCCCCAGTACCACACAACTAGGGGACTGTCATTATTAATTCCATTCCAGCTGTTCTTTGACATTTTACACTTCACGTGCGTCCGTCTTAAAAACAAAAAACTTAATAATCTACACCCAACCTTGTATTCCACTTTTCTGTACTTAACTTAGTTTATTTACAAGCATGCAAGGACTAAATTTACATCATCTCATTCTACCTCCATGCTATGGCACATTCTATATGTACAAAAAAAAAAATTTACAAATTCACAAAATTTACATCGAAAAAAGCACAAAAACTTAGAAAAAAAATGTCTCTAAAGAGGATCTTACTCGTTTACCACGTTTACCACGGGGTCCTTTTTCGCCTGGTGGTCCGGCCGGGCCTGGTGGACCGATTTCTCCTCTTTCACCCGGAATACCTTGGGGACCTGTAAATGAGCAATTGAAATATGAAAAAAATAAATAAATTAAATTAAACAATACAATGTAATTGCTGGTAACACTTGTACATAATATTTCTTGCAATTAATATACAAAAGGGGACGCGGGGGAAACGCAGGTTAGGTACATACTCATAATTGCAATTATTATCCTCGTGTGCACATAAATTACTGTCATACCAAGGAATAAAAGTAACCCTTACGAATATAGTGGCAATGGTAATGGCAATGGCACCCTTTCGTAATCCACATACGGGCTTCCCAGTGAATATTGCGCAATTGAAGAGCCGTCTTAGCATTAGCTTGTAATTGAGGTACGGGCGGCATCGGTACTGCACAAATGTTCAGAGTTCAGACCTTCAGATGGAAATATGTGTTGTGTATACCTACATATAACTAACCCTGCTTCGTCTCAGTTTGTTATTAATTATAATGCTTTTATGATGTCAATGGTAATGGTAACCATGTGTTTGGCTCGTCAAGGAACACTGATCTCGGAACTGGTTGTAGCTGTTGATTGTGTTCATTTATATAGGAGAGCGAGTGTTTTCGAGGATTTGAGAGTTCGCTTAGTTCATTTTATTGTCGAACCGTATATGGGCTTTGGTATAGAATTGTTGCATATGTAATTAGAATAGAACAGGGATTCTGTTACATGTTTCTCAAAAGGTGGATTAAGTTGCTATTGTCTGCATTCAAAGGTTTACAATGCGGCCCACTACTACAAAAGAACCTTTCGGAAGACATAATATTAAGTAATCTCTGTCACCCTTTGGTGTTCGAAAACGAAGAAGAGCAACCCATTTGCGTTGCATTTTGTCACAAGAAGTTTAACTGCCATGGGAACGTTTGACGAAGTGGGTTTTGTGTAGATTTAAAGACAATGAAGTGCTATGTACACTTTGGCGGCATTTGAAGTTATTATGCGTTGACGGCAATATGGTAATACTATTGTTAGCAATGTAAGGGTTTTTACCCCCTTGGAGGTCGAAAGGAAAGTTGTGATAAGTTTGTCTGCAGTAATACGAGGTTCAAGTATTGGGTCGTCGTAAATTATGTTACGTAAATTGACTGTTCCTCTTTTTGGATAGCACTGAGTAAAATCGGCAAACAACACACATACTCATAGGTATATTATATTTACCAAATTCCGGACATGAAAAGACCTTAGTTAGAGGGATTTATTTTCGACAAATAGGCTTAGATACACTAAAGGTGTGAGTATTGAAACTATGCCTAAGGTCACAAAAAGACAAACAAATTTTCTAGACACTAAATTTTGTTTTCTTTTGAAGATCTTTGGACTGGTGTAGATATAGAAAAACGGGCCAAAAGTTTAAAGAAACTGGTCAACATTAGGTAGGTTTACGTCATTGACATATATATGGACTTCTAGCACACGTCTTCGCGTTGGTTCCAACATAACCACTAGCCCTCTTGGTTCGGAGCGAAATAATTTGGAAATTTACACTTTTTTGAAGTGGCATCTATTGTTAACAATGACGCAACAATTTGAATTTCAACCGTTTTACTTGCCAATTTCACTAGGTGTCTGTAGCATTCTATGGAGAAATAAAAGATGGTTCGTCATTTTGTTTCACTTATTTTTCGCTCCGAACCAAGAGCGCTAGTTTATGTTGGCGTCGTTTTCTGGGAAAAATTTTTATGAACTGACATTTCACTAGCAGTCCATCCATACTACTTATAAAATACAACGTCCGTCTGTTCGTTTCTCCATAACTCGAGAACCATTCGTCCGATTTTCATGATTCTTTTTCTGATTTATAGATGTGTGGCCAACTTAGTCCGTAGGGTGGGTGAGAATTGCTCAGGAGTAAAGGGGTTGCGGGGAATAAGGGGGGTCTCACGAACCGTTAGCCGTATGAACTTGAAAGTTTGTGCGTTGATAGATAAATCAAAATAATTACATGCCTCATTCATCGTTTTTCAAAATTCGTACTATAAGGGTTGGAAAACGTTTGCACCCTACTTTTCTATTTTAACCTTACTACGCTCAACTTGCCATTATACTCATAAATCTACGTATGTCATTTAAAAAAATGCTTTTATTTGTTAGCCAATACTTCACCGAGTATTTTGAGCTAAAATTCATCTCTCTGGTCCATCCAGAGGGTGAGACATAATAAATTGAAAATAGATATTATTTGGTCAAGTGCGAAAAAAATGATTTCTCGATTGCAGTTGTGCTTAGGGGTAGTTTTATATTGCGTTCCCAAAATAGAATATGATTACTCGCACGACTGGCATTCAGAATGCACATTGTACGTACATACTCATGTATGGCGTTGTTGAATTTGATGTAGGCAATGGATATGCATAAAACAAACTAAATATGTATAAGAGGTTTGTGGTGCGTAGCGTAAGTGATAGATACATATCTACATATATGTATTTGTGATCTGCAGCTATGGAAAGTGTAACGATATGATCGCGTAGTATCAATAATTAGATCATATCTGTGACGAGTTTTTATTTATGTGAAATCTTATGTGACGAGTTTTTATTTATGTGAAATTTTATGTCCATTGACTTAGGACTTTCGGATCAGTACAGGTTACGTAAGGACTAAGTTGGTGACAGAGGAAGGGTAAAGGGTTGGTAGGGACTAACTCTGGAACTATTTGGCCGATTTCAAAAATTCTTTCAAGATTGTACCGGCTACATCCTCCGGATCAGTATAGGTTAGTTAGGGTGTGGATGGGAGAAGGGGAAACGGAAGTATAGGGTCTATCTTCGGAACTACTCGGCCATTGCCAGAGTTGACCTCCGACAGCCACGTCTTTCACATGGATAGCTATATATTGAATGTCGCGTGTGAGCTGTAGGCGTAATTTGTTTATAGCTACTTGCGCCCATTAAATAAATAACATGTAGGTATAGTTTATAAAAGGCATAGCGATCAAATACTGTATGTACTGGTACAGCTACACGCATGTGTCTAATATCGGTTTTGTATGGGAGGTACCAGAACTACTTGACCGACATAGCCCATTTCCATTTAATAGAAAAGAAACCAGCGGGCGGAGCCGCGGGCGTGGCTAGTATATAATAAGTCAATGGTTTACATATTATCTATACATGGCTTTAGGTGTTTGGCTGATCCTCCGCTCTATTAGAGAGATCGGACTGAAATGTCTACCTCAGTACTAATGTAAATAACCTTACAGAGGGGATATAAATCACGGGATATCTCCAAGAGCTACTGGAGATATGACCAACCAGAGATCAGAGCTATGCTATGGAATGACGATTAATAATAAGAACTTCCTCCAGAGGAGGGAGGAGTGTCGGTACCTGCAGCAGGAGACAAATGCAGTTTAGGAAGTGTTCATTTCGGCCCAGTGTGCATTGCATTGACGATATTTGGAGAAGCACCGCAAATTCTACGAGGAAGGGAACCTCATGTTGTCCTAGGTGGGTAAGTAAGTATAGGCAATACCGCTATTGATTACGCCTTACGATGGTGACCTGGCAATTATTATATGGTTCAATAATAAAGACTCAACTCTTGCAAGATAGTTTTAGTGCGATTTAAAAAAAAAACACTCCTTATAGCCAAGAAAGTAACACCATCGAAAGAAGCTCCCTTACATATTAATAATATGAGGGTAAATATCGCGGCGTCGGCAAACTTAATAGGAACCCAGACATCAAGTGTGCTAAACCAGCAGGTGAATATTTATCAGAACTGGGGGTCTAAGCTCAAAAATGTGATACACCGGTTGTACCTATAATGATGGTTAGACCTATAATTTGCTGGTCCAACGGCAGCACTAGAAGCTGTTGTTGCGCTTAGCCCTATAAGCTATATCATTAGGTAGACTGCTGGTAGAAGTCTTTTAAACAGCAGATGGCTCAATCCCAAGAAATAAGATGTACTCCCCCCAAAAATCTTTGTAACGAAACGTCCCCATTCGTTACACTTTTATGTGACATAAGATATTTTCATTCGTCACTTATAAGTCGCACTGACTGAGTGGACGAAATTGCATGACTACCCGAATGAAATTGGCCTTTGGGGGGTCTTGTCTAATTATTGTTTGTACCAATCTACTGTACCAGATAAGAATCCCTCATGGAAATTGACTTCGGTCAGTCTTTTGAATTTTTGGTGGCTAAAGGATCCGCCAAACAGTGCGCGTTTTAACGCCGCGTTTCACAGTCGGTCGCGTTCCACCGCCGCGTTGTAATATACTGCAATACACATCCCCTGTCACACAGAGCGTGTTGTTGAGCTCACCGTCACCGCGGCGGCGGTCAAACGCAGCGGTGAAACGCTCTCTTGTGAAAAATTACAGATTATTTCTCGGACGCGGAGCGCTGAGAGTAATTTTTGTAGTGTTAAATGGAAATATTAATAGAATTTGAAAGAAATTAGCCATGTCTTTACGATATGGTTGATGAAATGTAAAAGGGTAAAAATAATAATTTTTCTTTTCGAAAATTTCGTAGCAGGGCAAAAGAAATCAATAAATTAGTCATCCGAACCGAACTTGTTGACATTTTGAGAGAATTTGATGATAGCTATCTTTTTGACGTCGTCTAACGCGGCGTTTTAACGCCGCGTAAAATAATCTCAACGCGGCGTTAATAACGCGTTCTGTTTGACGAAACCTTAAGTTTTCTTTGGGAAGCTGGCCTTAAATCAGGAGTGTCAGCATCTTTGGCTGTCCTGCTTTAGTATCGGAACCGTGCTTGTCGCTCTGGGCCGCAGATCGGAGTCGCGCTTGTCGTTGGGCCGCAGATCGGAACCGCGCTTGCCGCTGGGCCGTATATCGGAGCCACACTCGTCGTTGGGCCGCATACAGAGCCACTCTTGTCGTTGGGTCGCAGATCGGAACCGCGCTTGCCGCATATCGGAGTAACGCTTGTCGTTGGGCCGCTTCTTGTAATACGGAGCCACGCTTCTCGTTGGGCCGCATACTGTATAGCGTATACTCAACGTTAGCCTCAACCTAGGAATCTAATCATTGTTAAGTTAATCATAAGACAGTAGTTTATAAGTTGGTTACTGAAATAAAGAGGAACTCTTAGTCTTAACCAAATTTTGGTGTTTCTTTGGGCAAATCCTGGATCCGGCGAGCAAAACCTCGGCCTCAGAAAAAGCACTTCCCAACTTAACTCTCACCTTCAATAAATAAATAGTTGGTGCAACAGTCCCGTAAATGCAACTGGAGACATCTAGCCATGAATCGAACTCACTGGAGAGGCATGTTGATTGGATGTCCAGCCCAGGTCCGAAAAGTACAAGTACATACAAATAAGTAAGTACAGTAGTGACCGCTGAAAGAGAACCAGCTAAAAGTCCAATTAAGCAACTAAACAATTAGCATAACTTTTAGCCAACAAAAAAGCTATACCCGCGATTTCCCACTGCTTCCGTCATCCGTTATAGGCGGCTGATATCATCCCGAAAAACGTTAAATGTGGGTGGGAATAATTCCGGGTTCTTTATGTCGGGAATCAGATTGGTTTCAGTTAACAGTTGCGAGATACGTTTAGCTGATATGAAAAGCAAAGGCAGATAGGTCTTTATCCACGGAGGCCTTATTTTTAAATGTATATCTGAACGTTTGTTTTGGTTTTACTGTCAATGCAGATGGATTCAGGCTTATCAAATAAGTAGGCAAGGTAAAGTCGAACATTTTCAAAAAGCCTGTGGTCTCTAAGCCTTGACATAGTATATCGGCCATCAAGGTTGTGGGAGGATATATGGCTTACAAACTTGGAAGTAAGTTTAACTGCTGGGGGGAGCAGATGATTAAAAATTGCGGAAGCCTTAGAGATTGTGGTAGGTTTCTCTTTATGGGGAGAAATAATGGGAAGAGCAGAATTGGAGGCAGCAGAGGTAGACGGGGCAGGATTGAGAACATGAGAGTGTATGCAATTCGGGTAATTGGAAGTCGATAGAGAGTTAAGCGCTGGCGGATAATCAGAGGAGAGACTAGGATCTGGATTTAAGTTAAATGGGGTGATGATGGGTACCTTGACGAGGTGCCAAGTTCGTATGAGGAGAAGAGTTAGTAAGCTTTTCATAATGACTGGATTTGATTTTTTTCGACTCTCTTCAATCTTTATATGATCTAGTTATAAACAGAATTAACCCTAAAAGTGGATCGACATTAATCAAGCGATTCGGAGTGTATTAGTCATTATGGCGAAGTAGGTTCTCACAAAGCTTCATGTCGACTTGAGACAATATAATTAGCTCTGAAGAATACATTCGTTTAAAATCAAGCTAGACATTAACCTAACCTGACTAATCCAATTGTTTTCTCCCAAATCGAAAGAAATCTTTAATATGCATTTGCCATATTGGGAACCCAATCTTAAACCCATACTGGCATACAGTTAATGTATACTCATGAATAGATGTAACTCCTTTTTTTGGAATAATGTCCTTTCGCACAAAAACTTTTCGTCGAATCAAACTCAAGAGAAATTCGCACATATTGAAATAGCGTGTTAACCACTTTCCCAGCTAAAATATGTTTTCAAATTGAGAACAGTAGGTCCCTCTTCCTCCAAATGTCAAAAGTCACCAAAATGTAGAAATCCTCGTTTCAAGTTTTCCAAATATTTTGACTTCAACTCTCGCACACAGCTGGAACTCAAGTTAACCTCCATAAGTTTCGAGAAGTCGTGGAGTTGAATAGTTTTGTAAACTATGATGACAGTTTCTGCAGCCAACAACTGGGTCAAGAAAATGTTAGATTCTCCGGCAATAGCGTGACCACATTCTATAATATAAATGCATGCTCCTTGTGGGCATGAGAATAACAATGCCCTCAACTCTCTCTCTCTAAAAAAAAAAAAAAAACAGACATGAAATTTATATCTTCCCAACGATTGTTGTTGCGTGATTGCAAATAGATTGTCGTCCTTATACCGTGACTCCTTATTGCTATAGTCATCGTTGTCTACCCGGGAATCTGTTCATTCTTCGGGAAATTGAAACCATAACAAAGCAAAAGGAAAAAGCATCCGCAATGGTATTGTTTCTTGAAAATTACTACTCTTAACACAGCCAATATGGGTGGTTTCTGTCTGCAGATACTCGGTATCTGTACCGCTAAAGGTGCCTCATAACTTCAACGTGTAGAAACGAAATACATTCCACAAGTGAAATATTTCAAATGGAGAACAAAAAAATGTATGGTATATGTATACATATCTCGAATCCCAGTCCCAGTTCATGGAACACTTGATAGAGTACCCAAAACCCAACCCATATGAGACGCAGGGAAGTTATTTTTTTTTTTTACTCTTTTCGCTGCGAGAAGGGAATTTCACTTAACAAATATCCGTCACGCCTCATTTACGGGGTGGTAAATGCAAACATACACACTCACACTCGTACACATTTGGAGGGTATTTGTCGTCGTCGTTGCGTTTTGCAAAATCCATAGCTCGCTCTATGTCAGACTTTAGCTTAAGCATCACTCGTAGCGCGTCGTATAGAATGGCCGGCGAGCAAACAAAACATCCTCGAGTGTACCTACACGTTCTCTGTCAACCGCACTTGTACACTCGATGGAACAATTCCAGAAAAATAAGGGGGAATGCTGCAAAGAGATTTCGGATGATGCTGGCGCTGATGTTCGAGCATCTCCCGCTCCCAGCTCCTCGTGGTGTGTTTCAGCTGCCGCTGCTGGCGATGGTATGATATCATTCAATATTTGTTTTCATGTGGAGAAAAGACGAAACCTCAAGGATTTTCCAGATATTTTCGAATTTCATTGGTTTTTTTTTTTCATCAGTTTTCTGGTTAAAATAGGGAGTACGAGGATATGGTTGGTACCTTTGAAAAAAGGTTTATCAACCAAGTTTTCCTCTTTCATCTCCGGGATATACCTAACCCCGAGAAATTAATCAATTCGATCTCGTGATTAATATCCCATTACTGTTAGGGATTTCTGTCTGTACTTTTGCTTTAAAAAAAAGGGAGCGCTCACACAAAGGGAAACAGAAAAACAAAAGAAAAACAATTTTTACCTGCCGGTCCTGGTGGACCTGGTGGTCCCTCAATAATGCCAGTGGGAAATTCGTCACCCTTAATGGTTGTGGTTAAGCCTCGATCTCCTCGGTCGCCTTTGTCGCCCTGTTTTTTTTTTTATGATGAAAAACGAAAACAAACAATCGATTGATAAATGAAGAAACAACTCAATTTGGTGTGAAATTAATGGTGTCACAACAAACACGCACGCACACTTACCCTTAATCCAGGTGGTCCTGTCGCACCAGGCGGTCCGATTGGGCCTGGTTCACCGCGGGCACCTGGTGGTCCGGGAGGTCCTGTCTCACCGGGATGACCTTGTTCGCCATCGTTGCCCGGTGTACCCACACCTCCTGGTGGTCCTGGAGGACCAGGTGGGCCTGGTTCGCCAGGTTCACCCTGCGATAATGGAAAAGGTGTGTTAATCCATTCTTTGCAGGAGCACTCACGGATGCTGAATATTATTGTATACGTTACATGCAGCGAACAAACGAAAATTGAATTAAGAAAGCTATATAAAGGAAGGAGTTGAGTTGCATGCAATTGGAGTGTTAGTTGGATTTCTGTCTCGAAGAGATTTGTCGCCTCTTGTAGTCCAAATGGAGAACTTTGTTAAGTTGTTAGTGGGAGGTGTTATATATTAAATCGTTTGTTAGTCCATGAGGTCACAACTCACCTTTAACTGAATTACTGTCGAGGCGGATACGTTAACGCCCGCTTCTTGTAATCCCTTTTAAAAGAAAAACCAAAATAAAACAAAAAATAAAAACAAAACGAATAAAAAAATAAAATTTAAATTGACTAGTACAACAACAAATGAAAACAATAGAGGGTGTGAAGGGGATTACTTGCATAAGCATGGTGGTATTTTGTTGGCGGGGAACGTTTTTGTGGGTCTGGTTTTAAAACCTGTTGCTAGTCATACTTTAACTTAAGACTGAATTTAGCTAACCTATTATCGTAAAAACATTTTAAATGAACCTTTGGATACGAGCTAAGACCTCAGTTATAGCCTCTGCTCAGTCAATTCCACAGAATTCCTATAAAATGCTGGGGTTAAATATTTCATATTTGTTCTGTGCGAGGCATTTTACGGATGGCTATAACCGACGACGCCTAAGTCTTCGTATATTTAATTACGAGTGAAGTTCTAAAGAAACTGCTTAAAAAAGGTATGAAGAAAATAGCACAGATAATACATGCAGCGTTTAGACCAGGAGTTCCCTTACTGTGCGTCGCGACGCTCGGGGCGTCGCAAGACGATACGCACAGGTCGCCTGCACACGACGTTTCATCAGCTTGAGCTCGATTTGACAAAAAAAATTGTCGGGTCGCTTTCGTTCGATGTTGGCCACTGTGTTTTGCCGTGCACAAGAAGTATAAGAATTTTGCAGACTTCAACTTGGCGAATTTTGCGTCGAGACTTGGGCCTATACCCGTCGAAGATCCAACTGACACAGGAGCTCAAAGTTATAATGATAATCTAATGACCATAGAAAAACCATCTTTAGCGACGGGCCGCATTTTTGGATGAATGGCCAAATTTCCATATATGGGATGACGCCAACCAACACGAGGTGGCAATGCATCCATAAAAAGCTGTTTGGTGCGCATTTTAGACTGGCGGTTCCAGCAAGAGATGGCTTTGTGTCACTCAGCTGCAGAGTATGGTTATCTGATCTCTATCAGAGGTGACGTGAATTGGCCATCAAGATCGTGCGATCTAACCTCGCTAAATTTTTCTTGTGGCGTTACCTGAAGTCGAAGTTCAATGCGAATAAACCGCAATCGACCGATGTCCTTAAACCCAAAATACTGGCTATCGCTCAAATTAAGCCGGATCTATGCGGCAGATTGGACCACTCGGATCCGTGACAACGTGAGAAGCTGCCGCGGACATTTGGGCCTGGTGTTATATTCCAAACAATAATAGCATACATGGGATTCGTTAATACCTTGCACACAGCTTGTTTTATTCAATTTCAATGTCGACCAATCTTGATTGAAAACCCCTTTAGTGAATCTTCAGTAAGCTCAGCTTGTATTCACATATCTGTGCTTTGTTCCGTTGTGTGCTTTTAGAAGGGCGTCGCAAAAATATTATAAACTGTATAGGGAGTCGCAGTATGGAAAAGTTTGGGAACCTCTGGTTTAGACTAAGGTATGTACCATGCATGTGGAAAGTCGCGGAAGTTATTATGGTACCAAAGCCGGGCAAATTGCCCAGTGAAGTTACCTCATATCGTCCGATTTCATTGTTGCCAATTCTATCAAAGCTCTTCAAAAAAATTCTTCTGAAACGACTTAATACGATCATAAAAGAAAAAACACTGATACCAAATTAGAAATAGGTACTCAACTATAGATCAGGTTCACAGAATAACTGATAAAATAGAAAATGCCTTAGAAGAAAAAGAAATATGCTCTACCATCTTCCTTGATGTAACACAGGCTTTTGACAAAGTCTGGCATGAGGGATTGGTCCATAAGCAAACATATCTTTCTAAACAATACTCAGAAATACTAGAATCATATATAATCCAGCGAGTATTTAGAATTAAACAAGAAGATGAGTACTCTGAATTAAAATATACGTATAAAAGCGGGAGTACCGCAAGGTAGTGTGTTAGGACCTGTACTTTTCCTTATATACACGAACGACCTACCACAAAATGACGAAACTACTGTAGTCACATTTGCAGACGATACTGCTGTACTTGCTGTCGGAAAAACCATGCAGGAAGTTACAGAAAAACTGCAAAGGACAGTTAGTGATATATCTGATTGGACCAAAAAATAGCAGATAAAATTAAATGAACTGAAGTCAATCCATGTTCATTTCACCAATAAAAACGTACAACACATAGGTACCTGTGTACATTAATAACAAAGAAGTTCTTCATTCGAACTCAGCTAAGTATTTAGGCATGACTCTAGACGCGAAGTTGCGCTGGAAAACTTATGTCAAGAAAAAACATGACGAACTAAATATACGATACAATAAAATGTATTGGCTCATAGGGAGGCATTCATGTCTCTCAATATATAATAAACTGCTTCTATATGAGCAAGTCCTAAAACCAATATGGACTTATGGTCTCCAGTTTTGGGGGTGCACAAGTAAGACAAACTTACAAAGCATTCAATGCTTCCAAAACAAAGTACATGGTACATACGTAACGCTGATCTACATAGAGATCTAAAAACTGAAACGGTAGAGGACGAGGTCAGGAAAGTCGCAAGAAGACATGAAGGTAGGCTTCGCAACCATGCTAATTCAGAAGTAGTCGAACTACTTAATAACAACAACTTAGTTAGAAGATTACGAAGAGTAAAACCATTCGAACTAGCTAACGAGGAACAAAGGAAATAAAGACAATTTCACAACACAATCACACTAACAAAAGTGATAACGAATTAAAAAACAAAAGGTAACAGACTAACGTTAGTACCTCATAGTATAGTATTTATTATAAGTATTAGAAACAAATTGCTGATTAGTTTAACGACTAGGTCCGATTATTGGAAGGATGGAAACACCATGCTTCCCTCGGGTGTTTTTAGTGGGTGAGCTAACCGCAAGTCCCACACTATCGCAAAGCTCGCATGCGATGTCTTTCAACGATTTTACATCCAGCTAATTAATTGTAAGATTGAGAACTGGCCTAAATCATTTTCAGAAGAGCTTCTTTTACCTTTCGTTGACAACCAAATTCATTTCATGACGCACCATATTCGAAAGCAATTTAATTTGTTTTTAATTTCCATGTCCTCTACACTCTGCGCAGAATGAGGACAGCTCTGGAGTTCTCGGTAGATTTTTAAAAGAAATTCCGTGAAATTCAAACAAACAAAATATTTTCCAAAAATAAGCCGACACACAGTCTTGGAATTCTTTTCTGCACCAAAAATTTATTTCAGAATTTCAAATAAAAATTTTTTGAAAATGATACCAAATAGTAAAATATTTATTTAGAGTTCCCATGAGTTTTGATTGGAGTTCTTGAATGAAGTAAATATGTAATAAATCAGGAAAATAATCACCAAGACCAAGACTTTAAAAAAGGTAGTGCCAAGTTCTGATTATAAATATGCATTTAATGACGTACCTATTAAAAAAAATATCGACACGAATACAAATTTAACAAGCAGTTCAAATGAGTTCTGATAAGAGTTCTGGAAAGCGCTTAAGGAACTGTAACATTCAAAAAGTTTTGAAAATCCAAGTAAAATATTTGTTTTGTTTTCAGAGTTCCCATGAGTTGTGATTTAGTTCTGAAATTGATCGAGGAACTAGGAACAAAAAAATCAGTGTGAGCGAATTTTCTAAGACTATCCAAAAGCAGTTAGACTTAGACGCATGATCAAATCAAACAAACAGTTTCCGAAACTGTTAAAAAAATAATCTCCAAACTCAAAAAGTTTAAGCCAACAATTTTAGAGATCCAAACAAATATTTTTTTTATTTTTTTAAAGTTCCCATGAGTTCTTATTATAGTTTCGGAAAGTGCTCTAAATAGAACCCTGCAAATTTAAAAGAAAGTTAAATTCGAAAATATTTAGGAATTATTTAAGATAGAAAACTTAATTGCAAGCCGAATGTCAATGAAAGAGTGAAAAAAACAGCTAATGCTTTTTACGAATGTAACCGCATCTTTGGCAGGAGGTGTGGACCGAACCCGAAAACAATCCTGTGGATGTAGGTACATGGCAATCGTGCGGCCTATACTCAACTCACATATGGCAGCGTAGTCTGGTGGCAAGCCGCGGGCAAGGCGACCGATCTCAAGTCAATGACAAAAATACAAAGACTATAGCATGTATAGGGACAACCAGTGCGATGAGAACCATACCTACGGCTGGACTGGAGGCAATTCTCATTCTGACTCCTCTAGACCTATACACGGAGGAATCTGCTACCAAAAATGTCTTAAAGATTAGCCAAACTGGTATGTACTTGGAATCCGTGCAACTTTGGTCACGCACAGATTCTAGGGTAATACATTGGGAATGTTGTCACTTCTGACTATATGATTCTACATCTAAACTTTGATAGACCATTCTCCTGCTCGTTCCAGAGTACAGATGAATGGAACACAGTTGAACCCACAAAAAGGAAATCGATACAATATCCATATACACAGATGGATCGAAGATGGACTGTGGAACCGGTGCAGGTATATTCTCGGAGGAATTAAATATACAATGCTCAATCAGGCTTCCTGATAGCAGCAGTGTCTTCCAAGCCGAATTCCTGGCAATCGCGGAGGCAGCCCGTAAGGTGTCATTGATGGCAATACCAAGAAATGATATTACCATTTTCATTGACAGCCAGGCGGCTATTAAAGCAGTCTCTGCTACTGAGATAAAATCCAGATTAGTTCGCCGCTGTCGCGAAGAGCTTAAGGTTCTTTGCTCGCAGCACACCACGGTCCTATGCTGGGTCCCTGGGCACAGTGACAAAGCCGGCAATGAGAGGGCCGACGAACTAGCGAGAAAAGGGCCCGCAATGGATCATGATCAAGCACTACAGTCGATCAAGCCACCACTCTGCAGCCTTAGAGAGCGAGTGGAAAATAAAATTCGCATGAAAACCAACAACAGGTGGAAGGGACTAACTACCTGTGAAGTATCACGGAAGCTTTGGCCAAAATACGACAGTGGCCGGACCATCGAATTTCTACAGTTCAATAGGCTATCGCTGTATAAATTGGTAGGGGCACTAACGGGTCATAATTTCTTAAGAAACCATACAATGAAACTAAATCTCAAAGATTACTATGTATGTAGAGGCTGCGGAGACGAAGAGGTTCATGAGGACACACATCACTTCCTCTGTCACTGCCCGAGCCTCTGTCACTTGAGGAAAAGAAACCTTGGAAGTCATTACATACTTCCATGACCTACAAGAATTTTCTGATGTCTCACTTTCTGATCTTTACAGGTTTTTGAGGATATCAGGATGGCTGGACGGCGTCGAGTAATCCCTAAACGAAGGGACATGATGCTAACCATCCCAACATCACCGGTTAACCCCCATCTAAAAGGGCAGGATATACCCTGCTCTGTCAACCTGTTAACCTAACCTAACCTAAATTCGAAGACGATTGCGTCCATTTGAATGTCGTTATTCATGCGGTCCGCCCCAGGCTATTGGCGAAATGTTTGAGGCGTTCACACAATTTATCCGAGAGGACCTTATACGAGACATTCGGGAGCATGATTCCTCTTTTCACAGTCTCCATTTCTAAATCCTTAGCACTGACTGCATGCATTACCATATTCACATGCCCATTTCTACCATATTTTTTCTGTGGCCTTGTGTTTTTCGGGCCACATTACCTAGGGTAGAACTTTCCTAAATTCTATTGGCAGAACTCAATGATTTTGATCGCCCGTTCCCCTGCTATTTTGACTTCTGATTATGTGGTGTTCTTTCCTTCGCTTTTGCACCTCATTGTTGGCTGCATAAGCTAGAAGCCAGTCCTCCAGTCCTCATCGAATTATAGGTTTTAAGGAGGTTATTTTATTTGTTGATCAAGTTGCTAAACGCTGGCTGGCGGTCTATTGCTTAGTAATCTTATGATATGACATACAATTTTCTTACAGCATACATTTTACATTTGTATATACATACATTGGTTACAAAGTGTTTTGGGGCGAGTCTATTTCGATCATTTGGACGTCCAAGAAATTGTAGCCATGTGTACATCGGAATGTAACAAAGTAAACAATTCATTTGACGATTTGTTGATCTGGGGATCGCCAAGTCCCTTTGTGTATATTGAAGTGTGGGGTACATTATGCTAGCTATTCTATGATGACGTTTCGCCACAAAGTTGATTCGCCTGATTTCGTTTCCAGAGCGGTATTGTTGGCCATGATATATTTTCCGACTGTGAAACCAAAAGCGTCCTCCTTTTCGATGTTGACGTTAAAGTTGCCAAAAACAATTAGCACATCGTATTTCGAGCACTTGTCAGATCGCAAATTGCATGTGTTGCTGCCACCCTATAAGCAAACCGACACCTAATATGTCATCTTGTCAAAAACCTACATGTAACATTTTCATTGGGTTTGTAACATTCTTCTTTGTCTTTTTGTAAATTGAATTTCGATACCTAATGGACTTTTTAAGCTCGGCAAAAATTACAGTCGGTTTTCGACAAAAATTCAAGACAATATGACTTAGAAGGGATTCTTAATATTAAATGTGCTCGCCGGATATTCGAACCTGGTCCAACTAAAAAATGTCGCCAACAATCTGGACTTACTGAAAACCCTTATAAAAATCCAGCAACGGACATGAAAACTAAGATTTTTAACATGTCAGAACACCCTCCCGTACATCTGCCCATGTCCTGCCTCTCCTGAAACTAAAACCACCTTATTATATAAACCGGCTTTGCAGAATTTCCAAAACTTTAAAAATCCATTAGAACCATTTTTAAGCATGAACATATAGCACCCAAAAGTACTATGCTATAATCCTTCATATGGACGTCGATTATAGCTTTTTTTCGATGTATGTACTATGTACCTCCTTCTTTTTCCTTTTTATTTACGAGGACTCTCACATCTTCAATACATTATCTATGGGCAGATGGCTTTTAAATGCACCTCCCAGTCCCAGAACATATCAAAGGAAAACTCGATGTGTTACATTCAAAAATCGCCATTTTCACCTCATGGCGCTGCGCGCCGCCCACATTGTATCCCTGAACACATAAATTTTCATTTGGAAAGAACATTTCTGCTAATAGGTATTTTGCAATAAAAGAAATAGCAATGCGATGGCTTATTGTAATGGCTTGCTTTATTAGAGCTTGTGCATAAATTCTCATAATCGCCTGGCAAACCATTACAGTCGTATATCAATATTTAAGTCTGCACCAAGCGACATTTTCTTTCATTTTCCAAGAAAAAGGACCATAACCGTCGTGACCCATAAGAACTGAAATTAATTTCCGAAAAGTTGCCAACTCGTTAATTACATTCTCATACGTAACCAACCCGAAAACCCGACCATCACGTATTACATGAATTCGACCACAATTTTTGGGCAAATTAATCATCCTTCAATGAGCCGAGATTTATTCACTTGAACAAGCATCCCAAGTCAGAATACATATATGCGTACAACATTTGATACTTTCAATTAAAATTGTATCTTCTGGCAGTTATTTGCTGAGTCCTTTTGGCCTCTGTCTAAACCCAAGTCCTCAAAAAACAATAAACCACCTTTTTGATGCTTGTGTCCCTTTATCGTTTATTAAACTGTTATGTGTGGAAATTTTGGGTATATACATATGTACCTATCGTACACAAAATCAAGTTGCCATATATTAAATCCCTTTTACTCGAATTATAATTCCTTTCATCGTTCATCACTGCCGAAAATCACTGGCTCAAGGAGTGAAGAAGAAATTCCGCCCGACCCCGACCCTCAGGGTGCTATACGTATAAACGTAACTGCTGTTTGTAATAGTAGGCTTGGCATACCCATATATACGACAACAGAATTGATCATTATTAAAGAGGCTTCTCCTGTTACAGTCCCTTAATACGATATCGGATACAAGTTCAAATTTATACCAAAACGAGTCCTATTTCTATTTGTCAACACTTTGCGGGAAGGAAATCTTTAAATTGTGTGCTGGTAATTAGAGACAACTACACATTAACTTACTTCTTATGTCCCACATTATTATTTATGTTCCGGGGTAACTTTGCCAATGTGTGTTCTCTTCGCCTATATAGTGGAAAATCACAACTTGTATGCGAAATTACATTTAACTTCGGAATGTCTCCGTAATTTTGGTTTGGATAAAGTACAAGAACGAAAAGAGATATGCAAAGTATTTCACAGTATAGCAAGTGTGAAGGGAGAATGTTGCTGATAAAAAAATATGCCCTAGGGACACATGGAAAATTGTTGACAACAAGTCTAGATAAACTTTTCCTTTTCATATACCCCATACTATGCGGAGTGTAAATTTACTTAGGTACCTACTGAATAATAAATTATTGATTCGTCGACCTAAATTTTCTATACCACAGCACTGTGGCGAATAGCGAATTGCAAATTGAATGTGTACCTTACTTACGGGAGGAAAAAGTTGAACAAGCAACGAAATAGGCAACATCAGCAGTCAGAATTCAGAACGACCTATCTTCAGGCAGAAAAAAGGAAAATCTTTTTCATTCTCTTAGCGGCAAAAAAAGGGCTGTGATTTAATGCCAACCAATTCGTTCGGTGGAAAAAATATATGCATTCACGACCTAACGACTTTTTCGAAAACCTGATGCTTTATCCTGAAACGATTATAATAATAATTTTGGGAGAGGAAGGCAGAAGCTAATAAATGTGACTATCCAATGATAGAATAGTTTAAATCTTCGACAGACTTATGGGTGAGTCCTTTTGACCCACTGAAATCAGACTGTCTTCAACAATTTCCTCGTGAGGGAGGTTCGATTTGGGTGAGCCCATACTCAGCAGTGTGGGATTTTTTTTTAACCACTAAAATCAAACTGCCTTTAGGAATTTCTTCGTGAGGGAGGTTCGATTTGTGGGAATTGCTGTTAGTCTGTATAGTGCTTAACGACTTCCGCAGTGAGTGTATGCTGGGATGTGTTTTTATACTCGTAGGTTTGGTTTTTGAAATAAAATATGTTAATGCTAATTCAACTACAATTTTCGAAATAAATTTGCACAATTTCGTAAAAATATACTGAGCACAAATTTATCTAGCAGCTGTCAAATAGACTGTCATTATTACAGATGATTCTCTATTGACCTTGCACATTTAATTTTTAAATACTTCTTCCGGGAAAGGCAAACCTATAACGCTTCATCAGCGCCCCGAGATGCTTGCAGATGTATGTTAGTTCAGCACTTAAATTGCTGCGAATTGTAGACTTCTGGAAATATATCCCCAGGAAGCGAGTTCCAAAGTTTGCTTGTCCTGTAACAGAAGGAGTTTTGGAAAATTGATGTGAAGTGTACTGTATTGTCATGAGAATTAGCTGCCTAATGTCTTTGAACTCCTCGGAACATCTACCATGGAAGAACCTATATATATAAAACAAGCAAAGGTCAGCGACTTGTCTTGGGATCCCTTTTCCAAAATCATCCTTTATTGGACATAATCTCTTTTTGTTTTTCTTCTCAAATTCTCCCGGGACGAAATCCCCTATGCATAAATCTCCCACCAGAAAAATAAACCTTGCAAAGACCCAACCACCTATACTCCAAATCCTACAGTGACCCCAAGCAGAGGGGTTGCGGGGGGGCAGCATGCCCCCCCCCACATATCTCACTTTTTAATAAGATTTTTAGGTGTCGCGGCGACAGAATTAATAACACCAAATCTAAAAATGGAGGATTTTGTGCCTGAGGATTTTCTCTTAGTGTCTTTTGGAATAAGCGACTTCAGCACAGCGGATTTTGGAAAGGTGATTTTGGAAAAGGAGATTTCATCACCAATCCGGTCTCAACGAACTAATTACGGTATGTTAACGATGCAAAAATGATGTAATTTGGGAGTAAGCCAATAAGCGAAACATAGAATCGGCGAATCAGATATAGAAAGTTAAACTAGGCAGCTAGTTAGGGACCTTACATACAATATATTCATCAATCACATAGAAATCACAGGAAAAAGTATACACTTGTTGTAGGTATCACTGCTGTTTCCATGTCCGAGAAGGCAATTGAGTAATAAGGCCACGTCAAAAAAGAACAATGAGATCCTCATTATCCGAGTCCTGCCCTGCAAAAGCATAGGCGTTATAGTGAAGGTGGTTATGAACGCAAACATATTGTTGTAGCTTTCGATTCCCTTTGCTTTTGACGGAGTTTGAGAAAGAAGAAAATTCTACGAGCTCAATGGACAAATGTTCAGAAAAGTAAAACTAATGGACGCCAAAGCTCTGACCTAAAAATTCTACGACCGCAAATGGAACCATTGTGAATAGAGGTAATGCTTACAGCCACAATAACTGTTTTACATAAAATACCGCACCAGCTGATTTGGCAGATTTCAAAAATATTTATTGAAGCTTTTAAGAAGCGACATCCCGGACAGCTAAGATATCTTCGGGACTACAATTCTGACCTGTTTTTTTGAATTTTATGATTTGATGCCGCAAGCATTTAGGATCAGGAATGTTCTGTCAGATCCCCCACATAGACTAGTTACAATTACAATCCGCATTCATGTTTTATTCACGAATTCATAACCTAGACGCTAGACCCCACTGGAACCTCAGTAAAGCAGCTTTGTAACAGAGCTGTAAGTAGTTAGTGTTAAAAATTATAGTTCAAAATCATTGCAGCAGCTCTGGCAGTGGCATGAGGTTTTAGCTTAAAAGAAACACATCTAAAATTGACGTTTTTATTTCCGCCGAAACGAAGCCATCATTGAAAACGACGGCCATTTTGCAAAAATAATTTCCTCTGTCAAAATCCGAAAGCGAACTGCAACCCATGCATCTGCCACGAGTCTGCTAAAAAATGTGAGTATAGAAGACAACCTAAACTATTAAATCGTAATTTATACTTCTATTTCTACTTGGTATACATATAGATAATAAACGCTACCATTTATAACCAAGAGGTGCGTTTTATTAAGCATAAGACTCGCTTGGGTGCAGTTCACATTGTCCCGCATGGGTACTTGACGCCGCTGCGTTACAGTTAGCGTGTATCCGCTTTTATCCCATCTAAGATATCCGACTACGAACTTTGTCTGCGATGAAGTGCAAATTATATGTAGGTAAGTAAAGTGCCAAGTGGCAGTTAAAAAAATCGCCATCACCGCTAAGCTGCGCCTGCATATTCTAGGTTGTAATGGTTGCCAAGAAAGTGATGTAATTTAACCCAAAACATGCAGTTCAGATACAGGAATGGCGACAGTTCTATAATAGCGAGAAGCTTCGTCTGGAAAACATTATAGCAGAATGATTATTTGGGCTTGCTGTCATTCTTGCCCTTTGTCGGACTACCCATTTGCTAATCTGTCAAATTTATCTGACGAATTCACAGCATGTTCAAGAAGTTGTCATGGGAAAAAGCAAGTTTATCAGAGCTTCCAAAAATATACATGACTCTGTGTGGCTTGTCTTTGTAAATGCTGTCATAGGCGGCTTTAAATTTAATGAAAAGGCTCCTAATTTTCAATTTGGATTGTTTCGAACCGTTTGCCCCCGGTTTTTATGTATGTATTTTTGACGCACTATAATGTATGCAAAATACAAACAACAACATAATTCACATTTCACATAAGTGTTCAGAGTACGTATGTACTTTGTTACAAACGGACCAAATTTAAGCACCACTTATCGCACGATAAAGCAAAAACTATTAAAAAGCGTTCAGGTCATTAAACGTGCTCGAAAACCACCCACAATGATTTGTAAATGCTGACACATTTTTAGTTAACAAGAAGCCATAAGGTCCCCAGTCCCCCATGCAAATGGCACGACAAAAATTCTTACATATTCCCACAAGAGCACACCATTACAACAACTTTGACAAGTTTCTTCTGAACTAAAATTCGTAGCTAGTCCTCCAAATTGATCACAAATTCGAATTTAATGGTTTCGAAAATAATAGGTTGCACTACGACTACTCTTACTCTCGTCAATGAAAACGTTTTCCCATAGCCATCAAAGACGACACTTGAACTAGAGCTGTCATCGCATACACAAATAACCCCATTTTAATTTTTTAATGAGTTTATCGACTAAGGTCAATCACAAATGGGGACGACAAACGCACGACTTCGGCATTCGGTTTCCGTATCCGAACCAAAGTATTAAAATTTCAGTGCGATAAGTACCTACACATTTACAGTCATTGTTGTTTTAATTACTTTTGCTTATACGTGCGATATCGTATCCTCTTCTTGGAAGTAATTGGATACACGTACATATTTGCAATGGTATCGGGCGATAAGCGGGTGCGGTGCGGATGCGGATGCGGATACTCCGTCTGCCGCGTCCATATTCGATTGTCAGAAATTACAAAAAGGTTAAATGTCATGGCCGGGTAATGTGATTAGAAATTTGGTTGCTTTTGTCAGATTCCCCGCCCCACCCTATTGGAAGGGGATAATATGGTAGTGGCGTGGAATGACTCTTTATCGATTCGTCTCAACCGGGCAGGATAATGACTAAGTGGAGTATTAGGTATTTTACGAAGCAACAGAGTTAGGTATACATTGATATAGGTGAAGTGAGGGCAATGAAAACTAATGAGACGTATATTACTTATTTTGGGAATGAAAAGGGCTAGTGGATCTGGACAGGTTTGGGGGTTGAGTTTGTAAAATTAAGCCAGCATTCTTGGTAGGGGACAGAGAATTTTATCGTGTGGAAAATATACTTTTGCCTGTTAATTTTTTTTTGCATTAAGTTGGATTTGCACACGGGTAAGAGCCCCGAGACTTCTATTAATTTCGACGCGCGCATCGATGTAGATGCATATTATGTACACAATATTCTGGTATAACGCCCCAATTGATTAGGATGACGATGCAGAAGTGCCTCGGCGAACTGGTCCTTCATTAAAAGATCTCTCGCTAGGATGGATACACCGCACTACGAGCTACTTCAAAAATAGGAAGTTGAGATATAATACAGATGAAGGTGAAAAATTCTACAACGTCACTGCCAGAGTTTCACAGGGATCGGTCTTAGGGCCGTTGTTGTGGAACATCATGTAAGACCAAAAGGAGACTATTGACAACATACAGGTTCTGCGCGCTACCGAACCATATCGGATGAGGCCGCCTTTGTTATAT
Source organism: Cheilosia soror (assembly GCA_949372485.1). Classification (NCBI taxonomy): domain Eukaryota; kingdom Metazoa; phylum Arthropoda; class Insecta; order Diptera; family Syrphidae; genus Cheilosia; species Cheilosia soror. The sequence goes on along the minus strand of OX443562.1, from coordinate 114,729,535 downwards.
AGCTGGAATGGTTCCAGTCGACATTTTTGCAGACGAAATGTTGAGGATATATAACAAAAGAGTCTTAAACTAGCCAGTGAAATCAAGAGGATTAAAATTGAAGAAAAGGCAGCGTCAATAGGTATGTGGCAAGCTCGCTGGAATAGCACAGCGAAAGGCAGATGGACATACCAACTTATATACTGACAATCCAGGAATGGATAGAACGTAACCATGGAGACTGTAAGTAACTACAACATTTCACAGTTCCTGTCACGCCACGGTGGCTATCGCAAGTATCTGCACCGCTTTGGGCACGACAGCTCACCATCTTGCCCCGAATTCGTAAGTGATTATGAAGACACGGAGCACGCAGTATTTCATTACCCACACTTCATGGCGTGGAGAAATACTTTGCCCAGCCCGTCACTAATCATCGACCACATGCTGCAGTCTGTAGTACGTTTAGGCGCACTCTCGGCATCGATTATTCGGGTTTGCGAATCGTGCATGTTGGTAGCACGGGCTACCACATCTTTAAAAGATTATCACATCCATTGGCGCATAAAAAAACGCATAAAAGAACTGATAGATAGACAACTGATGCTGTGTAGTGTAAATTCGATGAATTAGGTTAGTTTTAAATAAAAAATTTAAATTTTAAGTAATTGGAACAGCACATTTTTCATAATTTACAAGTTTAAGAAGTCATAATGTTATTGTGGCTAGCTCAAAAATATTTCCTTTCGACCCTACCCCCAGCTTCTTACAGCCGATCCTTTGAGTAAGTTTTTTTTTTTTTGAACACAAAAGGATCAGATGAGAGCTACAATTTTATGCCGAGTCTGAACAGCTGCATAAGAAGCTTTTTTGTATATTTAGCGCAAAATGCGATAACATAATTTGTATTTTTTCGGAGATTGAAGAAGTGATCACTAGCCACTATACCCACCAAATCAATTGGGTAATCAGTTTCTAGAAGTCGCTTAGGATGTATCAGTCCTTGGAGTTCTTGAAGTTTTGTTTTTCCCCAGGACTTTTCGCGTTAAGTGTGCTCTCCCATCCGGCGCTTATGAGAGATCCGCTGCCCTTTATGAAAAGAACGTTCTTGAAAGCTGATTAAAGCCGCAACGCGCACTTACGGACGCAAGCAATTGAACAACACCGCGAATCCAAAGGCATTTGACCGATTCCGGCCGGCATAGAGCCCTATTGGGCAAGTTAGCGTCTTATGGATCACCACAACAACTCTGCGGATGGATGCAAAATTTTCTTCTGGGAAGATGGATCCAAGTTTTTGTGCATGGTGTATCATCTCATTCGTTTGCTATATAAATGCAGAAGTGCCACAAGGAACTATTCTTTCTCCAACTCTATTTCGTCTCCACATCAACGATTTGCTTGGATCGACAAATAATAATTTCTACAGCTTTGCTGATGACAGCACTCTTATATCCTCCACCTCAAACAGTGGGCCTGTGAATGCGGCTACATCACACAGTCAGAGATGTGAACAAATTAGTTCTCTAAATGATGATCTGGACAAAATCTTGAAGTGGGGAAAAGACAACTTGGTTGTAATTAATGCAAACAAGATACAGTTCACAACATTTTCCAGGAAAATTGCATCAACAATTCCTCAGATCCAAATGGATGACCATCCAATCCATCCCAAGGACTCTATGCAGCTTCTAGGAGTCACAATCAATTCAGAAATCGCATGGCGTCCGCTAAGTTGAGCTACCTATTTAGAGCAAAGAGGTACTTTAGCCCCAAGCAACTTCTCCTTCTCTACAGAGCACAGGTTAGACCAGGCTTGAAATATTGTTCCCATATATGGAGCTTGGCCCCAAAACATTCACTTAACCTACTTGACAGCATACAGAGACGAGCAGTTCGACTAATTGGAGACGCTACATTCACATCGAATCTACAACCGTTGGTGCACAGAAGACAAGTCGCTGACCTATGCTTGTTCTATAGGTACTTCCATGGTAGATGTTCCGAGGAACTCAAAGACATTATCCCTCGAAATGCAACTTTTGGGCGCCCCACTCACAGGCAGCTAATGCACATGACCGAGGATATCAAAACTCCTTCTGTTAAAGGACAAGAAAACTTTGGAACTCGCTTCCTGGGGATATATTTCCAGAAGACTACAATTTGCAGCAATTTAAAATTTAAGCGCAGAACTAACATACCTACATCTGCAAGCATCTCGGGGCGCTATTGAAGCGTTGTAGGTTCGCCTTTCCCGGAAAGAGTATTTAAAAAAAAAAAAAAATATGGAATGAACAAAAAATTGTACCAATTGTACTAGCACAATTCTGCCACATTCATGTTTGATGGCTGACAAAAATGTCAAATGTATTGTTTTTCTGTGAGTTTTTAAAAAATATATTGGTTTGTTTTTAAACTCTTAAATGTTAAATGGATTTATTGGCTGTATTTTTCATCTATCAAAAGATAAACATTGTGAGTCCATCGAACGAAAACGTATAAGAAGAGACAAAAGAAATTCTGTATCTTTAAAAAGTTCTGTGTACTACGTACGTATAGTGAAATTTAATTCAAAAAAAAAAAAAACAGTAGTACATATTCACCTTTGAAGTGCTGAAAAGCACAACAGTACTGATTTAACACGGAGAAGTCTTACCATAGTGTATAAGCTAAAAGTATTGTTTAGCCATTTTAATCCAAATGCAGCTTTAGTTCTTTGGGTTTGGCTCGGATTATTCTACCTACACGGATCAGCCATCTACTGACGAAATGTCCAATATTTTTGGGTTGAACATTTATTTTAAGCTACAACACACCTAAGTACAACCCGCATATATGTCAAGTTCGCTTATGAATTAACATTTTGAAACTACATCTTTTCCATTTCCTAAGCACACAAAATCATGCTTAATCACATGAATTGATGACTGATGATCATGACACACACGCAGCTGTATTCGTTCAAATTTGTCATTCTTGAATATCGGTCGTTCCTCACTCACAGATTTCCCAAGAAACCATCATGTACACGCATCATGTCAGAAACCTCAAGCTAATTCATTAGGGCATGTTTACACAGACGTGTGCGAGCCGCGAGCACTCCAGTGTATTTTTGGCTAACACAAACTCAACTGACATGACACCCCTATGTCGTACATTTTGATTATAGCTTATTTTATACCGAAGGCGATAGCCTTCAATAATGCCCATGTCATTGCCAATTAAATATGACAGGAGTGCGGTGCATTTCAGACATCAATTTGAAATGTTCCGTTCCTCGGGTGAAAGTAAGAATTCGAATTTAGCTGTCAACAGAGACAATTTAACGTCCAAAAGTGAGCCACTAAAAATGTCCACGCGCTGTCAACCCATAAGTCTAATTAATTGAGGTCGTAAAAAACTATATCTGCGAGCTATGGTCCAGTCATTTCGTATAAGTATCTCATTCATACGCAATCGCGGATTATCGTCGAATTTTAAAATTCCTACAGCTATAAAAATGCAAACTAAACTATTGACTTTTAGTGATTTTCTAAAATACGATACCTATTTACCAATTAAACCGTTGTTAAGTCATATTAACCAAATAAATTACCCTAATAAAAAAAACAACAACATCAAGACAACCGATTATGTCGTTAAGAAATAAATTAGCTACGAAAAAAGCCACACATCTATGGATAGGAATTTATAAAAAAAATAAACAACAACACCGACAACAATCAAAGCTACAACCAAAAATAAATTATCATCCGGGAGGACACAACAATACTGTTTTTGTATAAAATACCTTAACGGCAACAATTTCCGCATAACCTAGTGTACCACCATGTAACGTTGTCACAGACCGTTTCAAGCCCTGCAAAGAGTATAGTAACAAAGTCGTAGATTCCAATTTAAATTCAGAGGGTGGACAGTGGACATCCACATCAGCAAAAGACATTCGTATCCTGAAACAACAATGACGCTAATTACCTTCACTGTCTGGAACACATCGATACCAGGATGACCCACGTCTCCTTTCGATCCCTTATCGCCCGGTCGACCCTATATACGAGGGCAAAAAGTTCGCATTAATTAACTCATTTAACTTACACATAAACTGAGAAGGAATCACTTACTGGATCTCCCCTATCGCCATTCACACCGGAGGGTCCCTAAAACAACATATCGAACAGAAATTTACATTTTATTCGTTTCGTCGCGCGATGTTTCACTTACCGCTGGGCCAACTTCTCCAGGGTCGCCTTTTTTGCCCCGTTTCCCTCGTTTGCCGGGAAGTCCCGGTGGACCGGGTGGTCCTGAAAGAAATAAAAACATTTTATTACACTTTTATGCTTTGTTCGACTGTATACAATATTGGGGAGCTGTGTTCCTCGAAAAGGGAGACATTTGAGTCTGCAACGTGTGTATTAGGTTAAATGACACCACATACACATAAATATAATATCCCAGGGTTTAGGGTGTCACAAAGCGGCTTAGAATTTTTCACAGATTCATTTTCACTTGGGAGATAAAAATCCCGAACTCTTTATACCTCTGTTTTGTATTTATGAGATTTATTATCATCAAGATGCAGCAGCTTAGAAAGTGAGAAAAAAAAGGCAGGATTAGCATAGGTTGATGCTACATTTTATGATGGGCAGGTCATCTCTGTAGGTAAGTCGTCTGGATTAAGATTTCGGAAATTTTAAATGGGAAACGAAATGGCGTAAAAGGATGAATGAAATATATAAAACCTGCTCAAAGTTGGAGCACCGGACTTTCACACTTTGGCAAACTACTCGAAATATAGTTATGGGGCTTAATTTGCTCATTAACGACAAGCAAAACGTGACACAATACAAAAATAGCCAATGAGTGGTGTGGACCACCTCCAGTTAGCCTGAGGACACTTGTCACTGATTCAAAACATGTTGCTCTATGTATAGATATACTTGCCGCCGGATAGATGAAAACGTCCATGCCAATGACAGACCAGTATCGAATAAAATCGATACAGACAAATCGAATTATCTCGTCTGTTTGGGATTTTGATACAAGGACAATGACCTTGGTATACCGACAGACGTTCGGATGGAGTGTTTGCACCCTAATTCCGGTACTCGCATCCGTTTTTTCTATACGTGTGGTTCTCTATTAGACGAAGCAATGCATGTATCCGTTGTTTTGCCGCAAAATATGTCAAGTGCGTCCGTATACGTACGGAAATGGAATGTTTGCACAGGGCCTTGACCTGTCAGCTGCCACGTCACACGTGCAGCGGATGTAATAAACTGCCTAGGAATGCACATCGCATGTATAGAAAATAAGGAAGTTTGTCGGGCCATATCGTCCGAGAAGGGACGACTGAGGCTGTGAAAAATAATGCGGCATCCTTATCCTTACCCCGAACCAACGATTAATAAGCACAATTTAATTAAAACGTTAAACGCTATCCGAGAACTTTTAACGAACTTTATTCATTGAGCATCTGAATGGTATAAGAGAAGGACTGCTTTAGTAACGTAAATTATGCATTGGACAGATGGCATTTTATCACATCTTAGAAAGCGGCTGTCATGTGTCAGCGGCATGTTAGGCTTCGAGCGAAGGTAAGGAAAGCATTGGCAAATACCTGAAAGCATTAAATTTATGCGATTCTGGAGTACAACGTGTCAAGGCAACAAGACCATTTAACAGAGAGGTAGGGAGCGTAAGTCAACTTTATTTGGGAGTCACAGTGTTGTTGGTAAAACCATATCCGCAGACCTAAATCTAAATCATGATGATGTCGGGCAGAACGAACATATTCTACTTGGATGATGAAAGCTTAAGTAGGGGAAAGCTAGCAGAAAAGTGTATCAAATATGTGGTATAGGAAGAAAAGAGCCTAATAATTGAGACCTCAGCATCAGCATAGTTTGTCCAGTCACAAAAAAAAAAGGAACCCTCTAAACTTCGACAAGTGTAGACGCAACCGTCTTCTTAACATTTCATACAAGATCTTGTATGCCATTCTGTGTGAACTCCTCAAACCATTTGTCAATGAACTGATGAGGTCCTACTATAGTGCGCTTTTGGGCCCTGTAAGTTCACAATCGAAGGCGATGGCCTGTTGTGGGTGGACACTCATCCATCACCAATAAAAAGGAGCGAATTATATCAAAGTCTCTTCCCCACAACTAAGAGGTTTTTGCTTGGTATTACAATCCACCGGAATTAGTCTGAGTGGTATAGCATTTGGATTCCCCATTTTTTTTAAAAACAAAGTCCTCAACCGACTTCAAACTACAATAGATGCTGGGCACAAGTTTATAGATAGGTACCCACCATCTGTTCATCGATTTCAAGGCCGCATGCCACAGTATTTATATAGACTGTGCTGTGTCTAAATTTGGCAGCCCTGCCAAACTCGTGAAGTTGTTCAGAATGACGATAAAGAATGCACGGTGGTGGTTTAAGGTCGAAAACAGTCCCACCGTGACTTTTGATGTCAAATGAAGAATCAACGAATCTATTTTCATATCATGAAAAGGGTAAACAAAATTTAATAAATATTTGGTGGAGATAACTATAAGTAATTAAAGTGGTGATATAAGTGACCTTGAGTCGAAATATGCTTTTCGTCCTTATGTATGGTGTAGTATGGGCACATCAATTGACGAACTCCACATGTGGTGTAGATGGGAGCATTTCTTGGAGTACCTAAAGCTAAAAGCCACTCAAATCAAAATTATGAAAAAATTACTTAGACAAGGCGATGCACTGTCGTGCATACATATATACCTGGGGAAGTTATACAAACTCACTAACCAACAGTATCGGGGACCACTGGTTACCTTTTTGTCAAATTACTTGCATATACGCAGATATCATTGACATTTGGAAAATAAGAACAGCGAACTCCAAGAGCTGTACATCAATATCGATCTGTTCAAAAAGTGCTAGTCAGTTATCAAAGATGGCGAGGACATGTAGATCGAATGATCACTAAAGCCTAGGCTTAAAGACCAACTGACTCAAACCCACAGAAAGACAATCCAGTTAAAGAAGATCTTGGCTTAGGTGGAACGGAATGTTTACATCTAATGTTTTTTTTTTTTCACTGCGCCACCTCTCGCGAACGTCTGACAAACATCCCAAGGTAAGAGTAAAACTGTCCTGATAAAGCTACTCAATTCAGCCGTTCGCACTCGGCATAAAATTGTAGGTCTCTTCCATATTCGTCCAAAAATAAAAACATATACAGTGTACTCTCTTCTTACGGACACCTCTCATAACCGGACACCTCTTATAACCGGACAGATTTCAAGGAACGGAAATAAATACATATTTTTTCATATTAATAATTCTCTCACAAGCGGACTCTCTTATAACCGGACGCGGACACCCAATTTCAGAACCGCAAACGGTTTTAGCTCTCTATCTTAAACGGACAAACCAAACACAACAGCGTTGCCACTGTTGGACTATTTTTTCGCAGTAGATTCTTTAAAAAAATGCAGTAGATTGCAATATCGATCTGTTCAAATTTTTTTTTAAACAAAACCAAGTTAAATTACAAATCATAACATAAACAAAACAGAAAAATGCATTAATATGGAACATGGAATATTGTTCATCTTCATTGGCTATTATCTAAGTTTTTCTCTATTATAATCATAAAAAGGAAACATGTTTAGGGCCGGTTTGTTCACAGCTGGTTAAATCTGTGGTTAGGTTATCACAGATTTAGTTTAACCCATGATTAAATAACTGTGATAACCAAAAAGCGTTTGTTCACTTATTTTTCACATTGGTCACCAAACCACAGCTTTGCGACAAATCGTTCCAGTTTTCCAGTTTATTTGTCAATTCAGTTGTTAGATTTAATCAATAGTTAAAACTGTCACAACCGCAGCAATGCATGCAATTTTTTCCACACTGTCTTGCATTGTATTCATCTGCCAGTTGTTGAAAATGCGTCCACATAGCAGATGCGAATGCAACACACTATTTTGCTATTATTATTTATTAAACTAATTTTTATTTTTGAAAGAAAGTTGTTTTGTTTTTGAGTGTTACTTCAAAGCTTGAACAAACAAAATTCCAGAATTTCCTTGGTTAATGTCGTTAATCGACCAAAATCGCCTGGCTATCGATTTCTGTGATTAACTAACCAAATCATGGATTCTCTGGTTAAAAATTGACTGAACAAACAGATTCTATGATTATCAGCTGGAATAACCATTGATTAGAGTTAACCAAAGATGAACAAACCGGCCCTTAATATAGGCAATATCGAGGGTATACTGCCTTCCAGTAGGTACGAACTTTGTATCTACGTATCTCAGAGGCTTCAGTCTTTCATCATTAAAATTAAAACGATTTTTTATTTGTTGACAAGCCTCGATATAAAAAATTGCAGCACGAAAAACCCCATCAAGCTAGAAAATATTTGTTCAGAATCGATGTCTAAATTTTGACCTGTTGTTGTTCAAAGACATATTTTGCTGAAACAGTTTCCTTCGACAATTTAAGCCAGGAAAACTCAGTTTCCTAAATTGGCTTGTAATTCTGTTTGTGTTTTATCTACTATTTTGGATTTGGCTTCCTCATTTAAGCTTTTACAAAACATGCAGTAGATTTAATTTGGTGGCAGTAGATTTAAATTTTGAAAAAAAGATCTACTGCATTTGCAGCAAAGTGGCTACGCTGAACACAACTGGAGCACTTTTTTTAAGTTTTACTTACTCTGTTCTGCTGTTTGGTTTCTTTTTCTTCTCCTTTGTTGTGGAGTGTGCCACTCTGCCTGTCTGTACGGTGTGTGTTAAAGTGCTAGGCCACACTTGCCTTCCTACGAAAGTCTTGTCGAGCGAGAAAGGTCCATTTTAAGAATAGAAAAGAGAAGGGAATTCGGTGTATTCTACCCTCCTTTTCTCAACTAACCTAAAAATCTACCCGTCTCGACCGACACGACTTTCATGGGAATGCATGATGTGTGGCCCAGCACAAAGTCATGTGGCAGCCGTCGTCTATCCGTCTATGATTGAAATATGTACTAAAGTACAAAGTACAAGCCCCTATTTTGGTGTCATTTATTTCCCGCTCATGCAAAAAACGTAAATGATACAGCTGTTTGATATATTTTAAACTGGTCAAACTTTTTGCCCGCTTGACGGTACAAAATGTGCACAATTATGTGCACTATGCATCTATTTTTAAATATGTAATGTAAAAATAAATTTTTAAACCCTTGCTATTGTTTGTTCTGAAATAAAATTTAACAGCTTGTCTGTTGTATATTTTCTCGAGTTTGTCAATTTAAGTTTTTTTCCTTACAAGCGGACACCTCTCATAAGCGGACAAATTTGTCGGTACCGTCGCGTCGGTGTCCGGTTATGAGAGAGTTCACTGTACAAATGGTTGTGAGAAGCTAGGCTTAGGGTGCTTAACGGTCGTGTTGCGCCAACTATTTTTTTTTTTTGTGAATGTAAATATGTAGATATGTATCTAAAATTGTAAGCAATACAAATATGTACATAGAAAGTTTGCAAGAGTTGCCTAAATCTTTCAATCCATTTGGTATATTTTTCAATTAAATTTTAGTTCAAATATAGGTACTACCCAGCATAACTAGGTATTCGTTCGCCATTTTTGTACCTAAGTCACTTACTGGCAATCGACCTTTTTACCCATAAACGTGGACGTGTTGGTTGTTACCACAAACAAATTAAATTCTCCGTTCATTACGAAATTGTATAGTTTTCTGAAAGCGGCTCTCCATGACGGTAAGAAGTTTCCTTTTCATTCACTTCCGCATTGCAAAACTTTCAAGTTATAAAGCAAACAGGAAACCCCTTCTCTTCGCTCATAAATCTCACTAAGTATTTTAATGCATATCTACTACCGTACAGACGCATAGCACCACGACGCACGCATAGAAAACTTAATTTATTCCTTTTGTAGCTCAAAGAATTCTATAAAAAAAAAGGAGCTACCCAAAACTCTAAATGAATGGCATATCCACTATACCTACCTCCTACAAACCAAACCAAAATAAAAAAAAAACTAATGTTCACACGTTTTTTTTCTAATATTGCCCGCCGCCATCGTTCTAAATTCGCACCAATTTCCATGCAATCCTCGTGACAGAGAACTATCAAATCCTACTCAATCACATATGGCACAGCAAGTCTTTTTTTCAATTAAAACCTGACGAACACACAATTTGTTCCATCCCCAAGCCACTTTCAATTTCCATTTTTTGTTCCTGATGCCTACACTCTACAACTACAACACTCTCAGTCATTGCAAACAATAAGAGAAGCTAAACAATATTACATTTTGAAAACAAAAAAACGTGTGCATCTGAAAGCAAAACAAAGGAATCTCTGCTTTGGTTTGTTCACCGAATAGAATACCAACGACATGCGGCCATCAATCGTCACTTTGTGACAATTCTCTTCGAAAATCCATAAAAAAACAGAAAAATTCAAAACAGAAGACGAGAAAAAAACAAATAGGCAAATACCAACAAAACCAATCTAAATATTGAAAATTGTACCAACAAATGACGAGGCAAACAACAAGAACAACACAAGTGCTAAATCATTCACCAGGCGCGCACAAGAGCTCACAACACAACACAACATTCCTCTGAATTGGTCCATGCCACAACGAACGGCAGGAACAACAATTTTATGAACGACTCTCGCCCAATCGTATATATGTCGGACATGACTATGACATTTCCCTTAAATTTTGACACCATGTTTTCTCCACCCGACCGACACGAGTCGACGAAACGATCGGGCTTATCGTCACCGTCAATCTGTATATAGGCTACCATGGGCGGGCTATCCTCCTCTACTCTATTTCATAATTCATATACAAAAGCTGAGATATTTTTCATGAAATTAGTCCGCAGTCGAGTGCAATTAATTGTAACACTGGTGGAATTAATTTATAGCCGTGCTAGGCGGGTTTGGAAAATTCCCCAATTTATTTATCCCCGAGTTAATGAATGTGTCAACGGAACGGAACAGGCCTCCGTGTTGTTTGCTCTCCAAGAATAGTTCTAGTTTTAGTGGAAAACAAAATAATAAACAAGAGGGCAACTAATTACAAAACAAGATGTTAAAAAGATACATTCCGCTGTCCCCCCCCAAATATAGTATGTATTTCTAAAAAGCCACATGTCCACTGTTTGTGTATATAAATATCGTCCGCCATCAAAGCATCTGCCGAACAATGGCCCTTAATTCGGTATCGTATTGTGTGGACTCATAAATGGCAAATATTTTGTAATAAAGTGACACATTTGCCCATCGGTGTAACAATACGCATTGCAGATGAACATAAGAGATACTTTCAGACGAAGTTGGACCCTTTTCCATTCCCTTATCCTCATTGAACAAGATTCTTTCATGTTAGTTGGTCTTTTTTTCCATTTCCTTCTTCACTCCTTTTTCTGGATGTTTTTTCTATGCCGTAGGACGTTTGGGGGTGGTTGGTTTAGTTTAGAGTATGGGAAATGGAAAATGGTACAGCCTGAGGCGTTTATTGGAATGCAAGGTGTCTGTGTGTGTGTTTGTGTTAGATGGACATGTGATGTTCTTAAATAAATTTTAAATGAATAGCTTTACTGGCTCTGGACTACTACGGTCCTTTTGACTGCCGGCCGAGTTGAAGACAAAATAAAAAATGGAAACGCCCAAAGGAGAGGAGCAAAACATTGAAAGTGAAAAGCCAGCTCTCCAGAATCAAGAGTAATTAATTTTAGGTACATTTACCTTTATTTTTTTTTTCGCCCAAAACTGGATGAGGATGATGGAAGTGTATAATTAAAGTTTACTCTCAAAATTACGCTTTTAAAGTGCGTGCTGGATTTTTGGGTGGGGCTATGTTGTGGCTTTTTTAATTAAGTGCTACTGAGGGGAGCAGCCACAAAATGGATACCGCCTGATGGAGCAAAGTCATCCAAAAGTCGTTAAATTAACAGTCGCCGTGCTGGTAACTGGTAATCTTTAATGTCAATAATAAAAGTAGGTACCAGATGAGTTGACATACGTGTATAGTTCCTTAAACTTTTAATGAGTGCAAGTAAAAGGGAGACCGCGAAATTGTGGCAAGCGCATTGATGTCCTATCCCAACATTGACCATATGTAGGTACTAACTGCGGACAGACAGATATTGGTCACTGCACTAGAAGTGCAGTATGTCTGATGTAGTCCCATTCAATTAGGAAATACTCTCATAGTGGGAACAACGCTTCCAAATAAAGCCCAAGCCAAGCCCTCATTCAACTATTCTATTGTCCGAGGACAGATGGAAAAAACCTGCCTATCCTATCGGCTTAATTGAGAAGCTTGAGTCCTTCGCGAGAGCTGAGATCGTGCATATCAATGTTCCGAATTTTTCAACTTTAGCTTTCATGAGTGTCAAGAGATAGTGTGTACTGTTCTTCATTCATTCATTCATCTTCGATATCCCGCTTATCCATTAAGTCGTTCGCGGGTGTAGGTTGCTCAAGTGGACCCTCCATAGCACTCGATCCTCCGCCATCGACTCCAAATCATCAAGGGCAATCCCCATACCGGTAGAGGAGAGATTATGAATTTAATCTAACCATCTCATCCTGGGTCTACCTAGAGGACGCCTGTCCGATGGTACGGATTCCATAGCACGTCTTGGGATCCTGGTCGGGGAAATACGTTTAATATGACCAAACCACCGAAGCATGGATCGCTCCGTCCGGAGAAGTAGCTGCTCGACATTGAGTTCCTCACGTAAACAAACAAACAAACGTGTGTACTGTTCTTTTTGTATGAGAAGTGCCACGCCCCTTTGTTCAATTTATATTTCATATTTTATTAATTGCATTCAACAGGCAATGAACGTCAATTTACCAAATTTCAAGGCTAAAACTGTCATAAATATCAAGATATAGTGTAATTTTGAGATTTTAATGTTCAGCGCCATCTATCGGTAAACTTTTCACTTTATAGTAAATTATATATGTATATTGTGTAGGGTTCAGAGCACAAACATATGTATAAAGCTTGTAAGATCTCAAAGGCGAATGAAGATATCCTTAGGAGTTTCGAGAAAAAAATCTAGTAAAAAAATTTAACATTGAGAGTTTAAGGGCGTGTAGTTCGAAAGGATATGAACGCTACGATTCTAGAGGGTCAACGCAGTATAGCAAGTCATCGTCTAAAGTGATAGAAGAGGACCTCAGCAAGCTCGGCAGAATCAAGTGTAGAGGACCAGTGGCAACGTTGTCAGCTTGCCATCATAGGTGCTGCCAGCGATGTACTGGGTTTCGATAGACACATGCAGCAAAGTACGAGGCTTACCAATGCTGCAGACGAGGATCAGAGCGGCGGAGAGAGCTGCTCTTGGAAGAGGACGAGAAGCGGGCGGTCGAATCAATTGAGGGGTGCTGCTGCCGGGGAAATGTTTGAAAGTTCTACCAGAGGGTAATACGATTCACCCAAAAATACAGGGCCCGAAGTGAGCCTGCATGGGAACACAGTAGTCGACTCACAGTCGGTGCTGAGGATTTAGAAAGAACACTTCTGCTGACTGTTAAACGGCGCAGACGATCAACAAACCGCTGTCAGGCAAAATGACCCATTTAGTCTGCCCGATGATAGCCAAAAATTCTGTCCACCTGACCTACACGAAGTGAGGATACAAAGTCGAACAAAGCTGTGGGGCGGATGGCCTACCGGCCGATCTTTTCAAAGCATAGGGAGATGAGTTGGTAAGGAGCATGCACCAAGTTATCTGTAAAATTTGGTCGGATGAAAGCATGTCCGACGAATAGAACCTCATCATCGTGTGCCCCATCCGCACAAGAAAGGAGATGCTCTGAACTGCGCCAACTACAGAGGAAAATTCTCGCTGCTCCTTAATAATCGGTAAAAACATAACCGAGCTATCGTGTAACTTTTTTAACATCATCCTTGAAGCAATGGTACGAAACATACAAGCCAACACCAGATGTAACATTTTTTAGAAGTCTGTTCAACTGCTTCCATATGCTATAACGATATTGACATTATCGGAAGATCGCAGCGAGCTGTCAGTGGCGGGCGCATTTGGAAGTAGGTACTGGTACACATTGAAGATGGGTCTGGACAAAACGAACTATACGCTGTCAACGAAAAAGGAGTCTCGGCATCGATGACCGAGGACAAAACGTCACGATGGACAGATACAACTTCAAAGTAGTTAAAGACGTTGTCTATACCAGGGCTCCATTATTATCTCGCAAAATGACATTAGCGCAGAGATCAAACGAAGAATCATTCTTGCCAATCGCTGTTTCTGCGGGCTAAGAAGGCATCTAAGAAGTAAAGTCCTCTCTCGTAGAACCAAGGATATATTATATAAGACCCGAATCATCTCCGTCCTGCCTTTCGACTCTGTCGAAATCGGATGAAAACCTCCTGGGATGTTTTGAGAGAAAGATTCTTCGGACGATATTCGATTCAAATTGTATCGAAGGAGTGTGGAGGAGGATATTTAACGACGAGCTTTATGAGTTATACAGTGACGTTGACCTAGTCAGAAAAGCTGAAGATACAATGGGTGGGGCGATATCTTTGAGTCCACCCCTGAGTGACAACGTAGCAGAAGAAGAACCAACATTGGCGAACACAATTGGAGGACGACCTCAGCCAACTTGGTGTGCGTAACTGGAGGAACTAGCTAGGGATCGAGCTAACTGGAGGAGCTTGTTAGTTGAGGCCGTGGCCCATCCCAGACTGTAAAATAACTTTAAAAATACATATTTTAAAAACTAAACATTTTATACTTTATTTTAACATTAAGATGTCGCAGCAGCTTTATCATAAATACATTGCTTTATTTTCCATTTTGAGACTGCAATTTAGTTTTTGAAAAGTTTATAAACTTTACACTTTTCCATCCTTGCAAACATTTTAAAGTTTGCGAAGAATATTTCAAGAAAATAGTGAAAGCAACCAAACGAGACCGAAATGAAATCCTAGGTTCCTTTTGTAGCACAAAAGTGTAAATAGAGTTTCTAAAATATCAAAGTATACATTTACTTGTTGTACAAAATATACATAAGTATGTTGCTATTATATATTCATTCAATTTTATTTATTTAGGAAATGACTTGTGTCCGCCTACGGTTTTCTTTGCTTTTCCAAATTTGTTTACCTTCGGAGAAACATCAGTGTTGTTGTCGACAACTGACATCCTTCCTGACATTTAAAATAGGTCGCGAGAGGAAAAATCTCTTTGGTATATCCAACAGCAAAATCAGCATATAAAATATTGACAATTATCAACATCACTAATATATTTTTAGAATACCAATAAATATCTATACAAATCACTTTTTCTTAACTCTGCCATTGCGGAACACTTAAATTAAAGTCAACATTTGTAAAGTATTTAGACTGCGCTTTGGCAAAAAAAACATAATCTACAAAGTTAAGGAAAAAAACCATAGAACGGAATAAATTTTAGTGAACATGGTTCTCATCTAAATTGTCTCTAGAACGCCTGTTCAATGCACTCTGCATGTTAGTGGAGTCCCATTGAAACAGGTGGAGAAGTTTAAGTATCTCGGGGTCTTATTCACGAGTGATGGAAGGAGCAATGCCGAGTTTTCCTGTAGGATTGGTCAGGCTGGATCGATTTTGAGACAGCTTGGTCATTCTGTTATCAGGGAGACTGAACTTGGTGTCAAAGCTAAGTTGTCAGTCTTTAATTCGGTGTTTGTTCCAACTCTCACCTATGGTCATGAGGTTTGGGTAATGACCGAAAGAATAAGATCGCGAATACAAGCTGCCGAAATGAGATTTCTCCGTTGTATTGCTGGTGTGACCCGTAGAGATCGCATTAGAAATACTAGAGTACGTGAGGAACTCAATGTCGAGCAGCTACTTCTCCTGACGGAGCGGTCCATGCTTCGGTGGTTTGGTCATTTTAAACCTATGTCCCCGACCAGGATCCCACGACGTGCTATGGAATCCGTACCATCGGGCAGACGTCCTCTAGGTAGACCCAGGATGAGATGGTTAGATTAAATTCATAATCTCTTCTCTACCGGTATGGGGATTGCCCTTTATGATTTGGAGTCGATGGCGGAGGATCGAGAGCTATGTAGGGTCTACTTGAGCAACCTACACCCGCGACCCACTTAATGGATAAGCGGGATATTGAAAATTAATGAATGAATGAATGGTTCTTATTTGATTGGCATTATTTTTTCATGTATGTTTTACAAGAATTGGGCGCATTAGCTCAGTCGTTCTGAACGGTTGAGCGAGGTGTTCCAGGTTACCACCAATAGTTCGCCTATAGGTGGCAATCCTGTACGATATGTCTATTGTTTAGGCATCACATAGGCCCTAATTGTGATTGTCGATCAGCGATCGTCACGACAATTATCGATTAGCGTCGAATGATTTTAGCTATTCGTACGCACAACATTTTTTCACTTCCAAGAGAAAGCATCGACCAGACATTTGTAATCGACTACAAGCGACTGTCAAATCGACAAATATCAATCGCCAATCGACAATCGCAGTTGTCGATCGATCGACAGTTGTAGCTCAACGATCAACTACCGACAATCAGAATAGGGACCATAAACTTTCTTTTAGAATTTATTTAATTAATTTTGATTTTTAACGAGTCATATAGCTACTTTGTTCCACCTTAAACATTTGAACAAATAAATAACAAAATCAAGACATCACAGATTTAAAATTCAAAATTATTCAAAATTGAGAATTAGTGTAATTTTTAATTTACAAAACACTTTTAGTAGGTATCTACTTTTTTTTACTGAAATCTTTTCCAAAATGTTATGTTTTTAACAGCATTGACTGCATTATGTCATTTTTCTATTACAAAATGTCAACATAAAGTGTCAGTATTGTAAAGCGATAATTTGTGGCGGAAAAATTCACTATCATCGACTTTTATAACGATCGGTGCGTTTTATCTCGTTGTTGCGATATTTATACAGTGTTTTTCAACAGGGACGCTGCAAAAGTAGAGCGACAGGGACAGCAAACGACGCCGAATTTCTTGCTGCTCTTTTGACATTTCTCTTCAGTAAGGTTAGCCATTTCATGATGGAAAGATATACGAGCCAACAACGAGTCGAAATTCTTAAAATTTACTACCGAAATTCGGAGTCAGTGGCCTCAACGTCATAATCATCCTAGCAGATCAACAATTGAGCGTCTAGTGGACAAATTTGAATCCACAGGCACAGTACAAAATGTTCCCGTGCCAGTGAGACAAAGAAGTGCCCGTGATGTCGAGAATATTGCTGCCGCTGAGGCTTCAGTTGAAGAAAGCCCATCAAATGTGTCTCTCACACGTCGTTCTCAAGCGTTTGGCATCTCTGTGACCGTCTCTCTACCGTCGAAAATTGGGTTCATTGGGTCTGGACTTCTGCAAGCGTGCCCGTGGTGGCCATGCAAAAGAAATCGAGTTCCATACATAATGGCATCAAACGTACTTTCACAGGAATAAAGAATTTCATTGATATCCAAAACCGTTTTTGTTTTATTTAAAAAAAATTTTGTAGCGCTCTTATTGAAAAACCCTTGACATATGTATAAGCTGCGTCAGGGTCCCTATCAAGGATTGCCGAAAAAATAAACGTTGAAGAGTGAAAACATGAGTTGGCAACGCATCAACCTGATAGTAAAATTGACATTGACAGTAAAATTTTAATTAGAATAATATTATCTATGGAAAATTATACATAAGTCTAAAAAGCAGAGGTAAACATTTTAATTCAAATGAAAAATCTAGTTAACTAAATAAAATATTGTGTATTGTTTTAGATACATTTTGTTGGATGACGCTCCATCGAATGAGGAGTCTAGTTTACGTTGTATTTCTATTACCAAAATCTGAATATGAACAGCAGCAGCAAATAAAATGGTCAAACCTATTTTATATTAATTTTAAAAAGGATTATTCTAAGCAATTTACCTTTTTTTATTGGTTTACAGAGACATATTTTCTGATTTGTTTCTGTCTTGTTTATTATTTCTCAATAGTTTTTGCCTAAATATCAAATGTGATTTATGGCATTTCCATACAAGTTATCGATAACATAGACAAATTTGTGTTGGCTTTATACTATTTTCTCTATCCCCACAAAGCGTTTAACCTAAGCATGCCATTTATTTTTCAAGGAAAAACAGTAAAAATCAGAGAATATTTTTCATTTCACAGGATTTAATTTTCCGAATACAGTATAGAATACAGGATAGTTTTTTCTTTGAAATCTAATCATTTATATATTTACCCTTACTGATTCTGTAACGCTCCATACTTTTCATATTTTTCTTATTTTAAATAAAAGTAGGCGGTGGGTATTTGAATACATTTTCGAAATTTTAGTTTTCTCATTATTTAAAATTACCGCCTACTTTTCATATATTTAAATTTTCTTCATGGTTCAAACTTAAAAAAACTAATGCTCGGCAAGTGCTTTCAAAAGGAAATTGGCAATTTAAAACTTTGTATATTGATAAAGAAGTAAAATATTATTTATACTCATAAATCTTTGCCCAGGCAGCAGAAATGTATGAAGAAGACGTTGTTGAAATTCCCACGGAAATTATATCAACTGGAGACTTGATTAAGACAATTTTTGGCGATTTGCGGTAAATGTCAATGCAGGAACTTCCAAAATGAGTCATTGCCGCGCTGACAAATGCGCAGACATTAGAAATGAATAGGAATATAATCGATTTAATTGGTAATAAATCCTAAATCTATTTTAGCGCCGATTCTGTTGTCAGTGAAGACTAAAGATCCAAATGATGCACCAAATTTCCCTGTTGAGTTCCTCAATTAGCAAACTCCATCCAGCAAGCCACCTCATGCCCTGTAGCTTAAGCAAGGTGTCATCATCATTTTGCTGAGAAACTTTAACCGTAAAAAAGGACTTCAATGGAACTCGATTGATTGTGGAAGAGCCTGGACGAAATGTGATAAGAGCAAGAATTATTTCGACATGCAATCACAATGATTTAATTTCCGATAAATTCTAGCGTACGTAATAAAATAAGCAAGGCTCAAGACCAGTCATTTGATCACGTTGGCATGCATTTGAAGACCGAAGTATTTTCACACGGTCAACTGTATGTGGCTTTATCACGATCAAGAGTTGCAAGTCAAATGAAGATGTATATTGATTCTAATCCACAGCATGAAAGATTATTTATTAACCAGAGACAATTCACACGCAATGTAGTTTTCAAAGAAGTTTTTTAAACAAAATAATTTGTTTATCAATATTACTTTGCATACCCAGCGAAGCGGGTACAACCAACTAGTATAAGAATAATATTGTAACTTAAAAAATAAAATAAGTACCTAGTTGGCGCAACAGGTCCGTATAGGCACCCGAGCTTCTTTGTGTGAGTTTTTGTTTTTGGGACGAATGGAATGGACCTATACAACTTTATGCTGAGTTCGAACGGCTGAATTGAAAGGCTTTTACATGATATTATTTAGACTCTCCGATATTTAGACTCGCGAGATGTGACTTAGGGGAAAAGTTCGTGGATCTAACCTGGTGCCCCTTGCACAGTAGTTCAGCACACTATAACCACTGAGCCACTGCCCCTACATATAGTAAGAGTAACTAGTATGTACATTGTAAATATCAATGAATGAATATTTTAATATTTTAAATTTAATCGGAGTCAATGGTTTCGTTGTCTAATTCGTCTTTCAGTTCGACCAATTGTTTGATGAAGAGTTTAACCGTAGAAGGCTAATGCTCGTGGCTACCCCTAATAGGCTTAACATTTGTCGAAACAACGAATACGCACTATTAAAAAATTAAAATACGTTTTTTGAATAGAAGGCATAAGTGCCATCTGCAAAAGGGTCTTCGGTGACCAAGTTAGTTAACCACTATACGTTACTATATGCCAGCGTTAAGAAGATACAGCAAGGTTATGAATGAGACGTCGTCGTCCTTACGGACACCTCTCATAAGCGAACTCTCTTATAACCGGACACGGACACCAATTTTCATAACGGCAAAAGAAGTTCGTTCTCTTTTAAACGGACAAAACACAACTACATACATACTTTTTTTTTGATTTGATGTTGCGCTTGCGCATGATAAAAGTCAATGCACATGTTAAACTTGATCTCAGGTCTGAGAATGGGTTTCAACGTTTTAACTTTCTATTGTGAACACTTGTTCAACCGAGTTTTCAAAGGTTTAGTCAGCTCTCACATTGAGGCAACATTCAATAAGCAACTGGCAATAGGAAACACGCAAAATTATCGCTCACAATTATTTTACTTTGAATTAAATTAGAGGTCTCACATGCTGGATGCTGATTGTTTATTGGCAGTTGCTATAGTAACTATAGTTGCTTATTGCCTCAATCTGAGAGCCGCCTTAGAGTCAACTAGCTGGACCCGTGCTCGCCTTGCCCGCTCGCACAAAATTATATTTAGTTATGTGTATGTATATATTTTCACTTCAAAAAATACATTTTGGCTAAAAATTGTTCCTTAGGACGTGGCTATAAACGACATAGCCTACAGCAGTCTCACGGTGTTAAGGAACATTTTAAAAAAAGTTTCATTGAAATCTGTCGAGTAGTTTTCGAGTTTTTAGCTGACAACGAAAATTGCTACAGTTTTATTATATGTATAGATGTGAATAAAACAGGATATTTACAGGGTTTTTCGGAAAACACAGGAGTCATTTTTCTACAGGATTTTCGTTGAAAATACAGGGGTATCATGTACAATACAGGATAAATGGCATGGTTAGTTTAACCCCAATGAGTATCCAGTTTAAGTATTTGTTGTATTTACTAATGGATTTGTTTATGTATCCTATAGCCGTGACGGAGGCGAAACGAACTTAGCTATATATAAAACTCGAAAAGGTAGTAGAACAAACAAAAGTGTAGATACCTACGTGTTATTATTTCAAACCTTTCCTACACCTGTCTGTTTTTTCACCCACCTCATTCCAATAGCCATATAAAATTTAAAAAAAATTACAGTTTTATCTCTAAGGCTTAAAAAACAAATACCTCCATAAAATTAAGACGTACGCATTAAGTCGGCTCAAAACTAATTTTAGAGCAAATTTTCTCAACATTTTATTAGATTTGTACATTTATATGGACATCTTTTATAATCCGCTTACACCTGACTGCATTACTTGCTGTCATGCACCGTTGACATGCAATATAAATAAAGTATCGTGTTATCTGTTTCACTTTTTATTCTCATTCTTCTGAAAAGTCACATTTTTTATAGCCCCCCGCCCAACTTTGTTTGTGATATTGGTGTTAACTACTAAAAGTGTCTGCGAAAGAAGTAGTACACTGCCATAAACATTACTAAGTAAGAAGATTTTCTCTCCACACACTGATAGATGTCACTGGCAGATGTATAGATACAATGAATTTCCAGCGATAGAGAATGACGTGAGAAAATGCTCCTTATTCGATGTCAATAAATTTGACATATATGCGAGTTGAGTATGTGC
Source organism: Cheilosia soror (assembly GCA_949372485.1). NCBI lineage: Eukaryota > Metazoa > Arthropoda > Insecta > Diptera > Syrphidae > Cheilosia > Cheilosia soror. The sequence goes on along the minus strand of OX443562.1, from coordinate 114,708,041 downwards.
ATATTAAATTCAATAAATTTAAAAACTTGTATTAAAGTACCTACCTATTAAAAATTAAAGTACATATGTTTTATTTACAAGCAAAACAAATTTATTTGCTCCAGATCTACTACATTGCCGACATTTTAATTAGCCTTAAAAATTCATCTGTTTGGTTTTGGGTTTCGTTTTTTTTTTAATCGCAGTTTTGAATAAAAATTAAATTCGGCTACAAAAAATTAAAGTATGTACATACATAACTACATCCATCTGAGTGCGTGTTATTAAACAATAAATTTTAAATTAATCGACATTCTCACTGTGGTTTTTCATTTCGGGGTGACTGATAGGTCAAACCCAACATAGTTTCAGAATCACGGTGCAGCTATAAAATCGTTTTTTTTTTTGTTCATTTTCATATGAGCGTTTGGGGTTTTCTTTTGTTATGCCGGCCGCATACAAATGCAACTACGAAACGAAGTATAGCATTTCAGTTTTGGATTGGGTCGGGGGAAATCTACAAAAGTATTTCATAAGGGCTTGATGGTTGTTGGGTGGTGCAGAAGCAGATGCCTCGTGCCTGTCGTTTGTAATTGATACCTGAAGTTAAATAGAGTTTTTGTGGTACAGCATAGCCATTTTTGAAGCACGCATTTGAGTACCAAATTCAAGTGGAAATTGCGGAGAAATATGACACCAATTAGCATATTAACACTAACAGACTAGACGGTTGGCCATTTAAAAGTGAAATCCGATATCAATCATATTATAATTGCATTCGTGGTTGTATATACATACTTTTTAGTGTTCCCAGATTTAAAGCACGCCCATTAAAAAAAGAAAACTTCGCTCAAAAAGGGAATTAGAGCGAAGGATGTGTTTGATTTTTATTTGACTACGCTGGGAAAAATCTAAAAAAGACTTCTATTTGCTTAATAGAATGAAAAAGTATCGCTTTTTTTAAGATGTGTTGCTTTTTGCTAATTTGCGATTTGAAAATATGTTTTAAGATATAGCCCGTCTGCACGCCGAAGAGTTATGTCGCCAGAAATGATATCTATATGTACATATATGAAACCCAGCTGCATCTCCAGAATATATAGGTATAGATTCATATAGATTAATATAGATACCTATCTATGTCTTCACAATAGCATCAGTATTATACCCTCCACAGGAAGGTATATTCACTTTGTCAATACGTTTGTAACGCCAAGAAGGATTCACCGGAGACCCTATAAAATATATATATTCTGAATCAGGATCACATTCTGAATCGATTTAGCCATGTCCGTCTGTCTGTCTGTCTGTTGAAAGCACAATAGCGTCCAAACGAATTGACCTAGGCGAATGAGATTTTGTGAGAGGACTTGTTTTTACCGTTGTCAAGTTAGTATTAAAAAATTGTCTATGTCGGTCAAGTAGTTCTGGTACCTTGGGCCCATTAAGGTGCCTAGTGTTTTGTGAGGTTCTCCTCACAACCCTGAATCTAGCTCCCATACAAAACCAATATTAGACACATGCGTGTACCTGTACATACAGTGGAGGGTATCAAAGCATCGGCCAGGATGGCAACACTTTTACTTGTTAAAGTTTAAACTGTAATTATTGGTCTTCAAATCTTCTTCCTCTGTCTTTGTCGGTGAGGCTATGATTTAGATTTGAGGGGATAGCGGCTGCAATTTCAAGCATCCCTATACTCATCCACCTGTGTTACCTAGATGTTTACACATCATAAATGTAAAATATGTTTTGAAGTCATAACTTTCTGAGGTATTTTCTTTGAGAAATTTTTGTGCAATAGATATTCATAGGTATATCCTTGTCTATTCCATAATAAAGAAGACGCCGCTTTTGCATGTATCCGCTGTAAATTTATTTAATAGCTGGAAGCTCCTTATCATACCTAGGGCAAATAACACTTCGTCGGAGATATTATTTTAATTTAATGGCTTAAATTTTTAACACTTGGTCATATAAATTGCAAATAAAAAAGTCAGAGATTACGATAGTAGTTTGGATCCACTTTAAAGGAATGGAAACGATTTTGTTGCTTTACAAACAACACTAAAAATAGATATGGTAAGTACACAACACATATACATATTATATATTATTATTTTATTATGTAGTACTAATGTTAGTTTTTGTCTATAAAAAATTTATGACAAAAATAAATTAACAAATTAGGTTAGGTTAAAGATTTATTATAATTCTTTTTATATTACATTTACATGTTTTTCAATCTTTTTTAAAGCATGGCAAAGCCGTCTGCCAGAATGACAATTTTAAAAATTATAATGTTCTTGTGAACCTATAGCTACTTTTTTAATTCATTTATTATATATGTATACATAGTTGATATGGCTTAAATATATGTAACTCAAAAAGCTTCTTGTAGTATTTGTTTTCGATATTTACATGCATCTTTGATATATTTGTAAAGAGACAACCAATCTATGCCGTTAAATAAATGGTGTACTTCTTCTTCTGTGAGCTGATTTCGCCCGAAGTGCAGCCTTCTTGTCTCTTTTAGTATTGAACAAACTCCTATGAAGTGCAATACATTTTCTCGCACATGCAGGTTGCAGATATTGCATATTATTGGTAAATCTGGTCGATGAGGGATGTAGTTCATATATATAATTCTCCTCGTGCCTTAAAAATCGTTGATATCATATCTGTTCCATATTTTTCATCCATATAACTTACATCACTGAGGTCATGTAGAAGTCGTGAGTACACTTCTCTATGCGCAGAAGATTCTGCTTTTTCTACAAATGAATTGTGTATCTTGGCCTTAAAGCTGGATAAGATGGTATCCAACTCCAGTCTCAAATGCTCGGTATTCCTCGCATCCAAAGTTAGAGGACAATTCGCTCTATCCGCTATCTCTATCCATTTTGCAAAACAGGATGCACTTCTAGTCATAGCGTATTCTGCTACTATCCTTGGTATACGACTTGTGTCCATGTTTAGGACTCGCAGCACGTAATCGAAGTGCATTTTTAAAGTTTTTATGAACATCACAGGGAGTCCTGTTTCTAGATGAAGCATATAATTGGGGGTAGACGAAGGTAGGCGAAGTATCCGCTTAAGAAAAAATCGTAGTAGGCGCTCTACCATCTCATTTTCTAAACATCCCCATACTTGTGCTGCAAACATCATCACAGATTGTGCAGTTGCCTCGAAAACTCGATATTTTGTGGATAAACTGATGTGTTGGTTAGCCATACACTGAATCCATGTTGAATTTATCGCATTTTTTGCTTCCTTAAGTTTCAGCTTGAAATGGATACTCATGTTGTTTTGAGGTGTTAGAGTTACTCCGAGATATTTGTACTGACTTACAACTTCCACCGGCTCACCTCCAAATCTCCACACGTCTCTTTGCTGTCGCCTTCCTCTTCCTGTTCCGAACACCATGACTTGCGATTTACTTCGGTTAACCTCAAGGTTCCACATTTGGCAATACTCTTCTAGTTTCGTCATCATCATTTGTAGCTTATTTGGTGTGTCGGCTAAAAGAACTATATCGTCTGCAAACATCAGAGTTTTTATTTTGACATTATTAATACAGAGTCCTCCGTTCAAATAATCTGCGATGTCATCTAAAAATAGGACGAAGAGGAGTGTACTTAAAGTGCCTCCCTGTCGTACTCCCGCAGTTACCAAGAAACTTTCTGACATTTCGGCTCCATTCCATACCGAGGCTGTACATCGACGATAGAGGGCCCTAAGTGTTTTCATCATTTTGGATGGTACTCCCATGCTAGATAATTTATAGAATAACTTTTCCCTGTTTACACTGTCGAATGCTGCTTTAAAGTCCACGAAATATGCATAGACTTTTTTGTTTCGTTCGCGGTATATATCCACAATCATACTAAGGGTAAATATTTGATCTACGGTTGTGTATCCTCTCCGATTAACAAATTATATAGATATGTAAGTACATAGACCTACCATTACTATACCAAATTAAAAGTCTCTTTTTAAATCAAAAATATTTTTTTTTGAAAATGGTAGCTCTTTCTCAGTATAATAGATACCTTCCTAGAGTGAAAGAATCGCTTTACGGGACATATTGCAAATTTATTTTAAAAGTGAATGCTGTTAGATACTTTTACTTATTATTGAAAAGAAGTTTTGGTAGAAGTTTGTGCAAAAATTTCGTAAGACTTGCTTGCTATTGGCAACACCTCGGTCTTCGGCACCGTACCGATTGTGAATCTACACTATTTCTACACTATGCAGTTAGCCCCTCAAACACATACACAAAATTTCAACAATATCGTGTATCGGTATAAAATGACCTTTGTAGACAGAGGATTCTACTGTTGTTGACTTTCGGTGGATGGGTGTCCGGTCGACGACGGTTTAGTTGGCATGCTAGCTTTAAGCTCGTGCTTAGCTCGTCGGTTTTTTCCCGCCGTCTGTAGGAACATAGCTTAGCGCGGACACAGCAACAGCTAGTATAAAAATTAAGTTCTTTCTGTTCCACAGATCCATTAACATTCAAATAGTGTTTTTTTTTTTAGAGGTATAGAACTTTAAGTTGGCAACACTATTTTAACTGGCGGCCATTTTGTCAGCTGTCAAGTGATTTATTTTTAGTTTGGTTTGGCATTTCAACATGAATAGACTGACGCCTGAACAACGCTTTCAAATTGTGCAAATTTATTTTGAAAATCCTGGTTCTGTTCGAAATACGTATCGCGTATTACGTCCAACATAATCGTCTCAAAAACTGCCGTATTTTGAGTGATGCTAATCCTCAAGTGTATGTTGAGACACCGTTAAATCCACAAAAACTGACTGTTTGGTGTGCTTTATGGGTTGGTCATTGGTCCGTACTTCTTTCAAAACTATGCTGGCCAGAACGTTACAGTCCATGGTTATCGCTATATAGATCCCTCATCCATGATTACTGATTTTTTCGTTTATCAATTGAACAATCATGATGTGCAGCTGCAGGAGCTGCGGTTTCAACAAGATGGCGCAACATGTCACACAGCTCGTGCCACAATTGATTTATTGAAGGAAACGTTTGGTAACCGCATAGTCTCACGTTGCGGACCCGTGAATTGGCCTCCAAGATCGTGCGATTTAACGACGCTTGACTATTTATTTTCTGTGGGAATATGTGAAGTCGCTAGTCTACGCCGATAAGCCCGAAACGATTGGAAAAAGTCATCAAAAATTGGACATCCAGATTAGACTACGTCCGAGCCAGCCGTGGCGGTCATATGCCAGAAATCATATTTAAATTATAATGCCAGAAGATTATTTTTCGAATAAAGTAAATTTCATGTCAATTTAAAAAATCCTCTTTGTTTTATTTCATTTCAAAGTTCTATACCTAAAAAACACAGTTTACTACCTAAATCCTTAAATTAGTAAGGCTCCGGCCCCGCAATGAGCGACGAGCGACGAATCTGAGCGATGGTGGCCATTTAATGAACGACGACGCGTCGCTGAGCAATTGGTTGCGGTCAGCGATCGGCTGATAAATTAAAACAGTAAACAGATTTGATTGCAGAGCGATGTCGCTCTGTCGCTTAAAAAATCGCTCAGTCGCAGTCGCTCAGGGTTTATTTATGTGGCCACCTCCATACGATTTCATGTGTTTTAATTTTTTTGCGTCGCTCAGCGGCTTGTCGCTCATTGCGTGGCCGGAGCCTAAGAGGGAGTCTTATGACGAAACAACTGCTTTAATACGACTGCTCCAAAGTTGGTTATACTGGTTATACTTAGACAAATCGCAATCAAATCTTCGAATGATTTATGACGGTTATTCTGTAAAGTTTTTAAAAACTCATTACTAATTTTTTTTTCGAAATTTAATTTATTGTTTGCGAACAAAACATATATTCCCTGCTTCTGACAGCATTTTTTGCGTTCCATTCACAATAGATATATGTACTTCGAGAGAAAGTTTCCCACCACCTTCAATGGAACAGAACATTCTTGTGAAAATATAATCTGAGTATATCTCATTGTTTTCATTATTGATATTTTGAATACAACTCACGTCACTAGCACTCTCACTCAATTCCACAAACTCGATTAAATTCTTAGAACAAAAAAAAAAAATAATATGCAAGTTCACCAAGCGCTTAATGAGAACATCAATCAATCGATTGCACCATCGCGCACACATATCCAATTTGCACATGAATGCATCTGCATTACTTTTGGAAGCTATCCATCCTCCATTCATCCTGAACTTACTCAATTTAATGGAATTCATTTAGTTTGGCTGGATTATTGGCTGTCAAAGAGAGCGACTCGCTGATACGTGAACACGATTGACATAGTTTTCATTGCATAAATAATGCTTTAAGCCTATAATAATATCTAATAAGGTTCAAGGTAACAAGTTACATAACACAAACATCCCCCCAATGCGAAATGTCAAGGGAGGAGTTTCACAAGTTGAAGGTTTTATAGATATCGAATTTCAACTTAATTCTTCTTCTAATTGGATTGTTGAATTATTGCCTCGAGTTGTGGGTGGATTGGGTATACCGATGCCCAAAACTCAAAACATAATTTGTTATGAAATAAATTACATTCAACGGATATCGAATACGAATTAGATAAAATGGAAAACAAATCACAGAGCTCTTGATAAAGTTGTCAATATGTGTCTTCATGTAGCAGTCTAACTTTTTGCCCATATAATGTAATTTAATTTGAACTATTGGATATTGATGACCATTATAAGGAGATTTATTATGCGAGAAGCTTCTGGTGAGGAATTCTGATTACAATTGCTTGGGATAATCGATTATTCATTGAGAATTTATTACCAACTTTGGAGTACATACATCATTGACTGTGTACAGGGAACAACCAATCAGAGCGGTAGGTTCTTCTGGACACCTAAACACTCGTGCTGAGGATTTGCGAAACTAAGTCGAATATATTATATAATATGTCATGTTGTTGGAATTATCGAATGTGATGCATGGATGCAATCAGTCTCCATTCTGCATTAATAGGTATTTATACCGCATACGACTTATGACCTTTGAAGAATACAAACAAAATTCTCAATCTCTCTATCTGTCCGGCTTCGGAGCTTAAGAACCACTTAACGTTGAAGCACTTTCGATTGCATAATGATGTCGAGAATATTTTTGAATTGGCTTGGTTACTAAGAAGGACCTTACCTACTTAAAAAAGATGTGAAATGTCCAAAGAGATAGTCGGATAAAAATTTAAAACATATTTATTATAATGATAACGATGCCAGCCATTTTCATGATGCTACTCCCGTTCCACCATTCTAGGAATTATTAGAACCGGATGTGCAGTCCAAGCTGTCTCCCAGATCACAAATTTAATATTCACGGCTACTCACAAACAGACTCTAAAGTAATATAGTCATTGGTATACTTCGTTGTATACGTATACGCATAGGATTTTCCCAGCATCATGCGCTGGAGTCCTTTGTAGTGCAGATGTACATTTGGATTCTTAATTGAAAAAGGGCTACAGTTCGATATTCTTTCGCCGTGGGGAAATTAAAAAAACGCAAGCAAAATCATGACCTACAGAGAATTTTTGAAAGTAAAAATGAAAACACCAAACACCACTCTTATTGCATGGTTCCTCGGATTACTCATCGCAGCGCGGAACGATAGATGTAGTAAAACTTTTGGCAGAGCCTAGCCTACGCACAAAAATCTAATAATGAATAGTTTTTTTTCCAATGGTTCGTTGTGGATTTAAAGGTAGCAACTTGCTTTTTAAACTGAAGGGGAATGTCCAAATACAAGTTAACATGTAGATCAAAATGTCAAATAGGTATGTACGTTCTATAATATAAAGTGGAATATAAAATGTCCTGCCTGTTTATGATTTATATCTACGTTTTCAGAGCCTTTAGCTCACCATGGAACCCACGGATCCGCGGGTCTTTTATGCCAATAGGACTTTTTTTTTATTAAAATGATAGAAATTAGAGGAATATACGTTTAAGTTAAACCACAACTCTTTAAACTCACAAAGTAACTATAGGGAGTAGGGACTCTTTTGTGTAACTTTTAAAAGCAGGAGAAAAAACGTGGAGCCAAAATAAATTTAAATTTTGTGGAAAAAATATGGAAGGTTCTATTCTGAACAAAATCTCCTTTCGCGCACCAATTTTCATCGGAATCCATTCAGCGGCGCAACAGGCGGGAGACAGCCTAGCTTCTCGCAACCATTCGTTTGTGTGAATTTCTATTTTTTTGGGACGAATAGAAGGGACCTACAATTTTATGCCGAGTCCGAACGGCTGAATTGAGAAGCTTTTTCAGGACAGACATACTCTCAGATGTTTGTCAGACGTTTTTAAATTTGATACTAAACAAACGCAACGCGCAGTTGTAACACATATCTTTTCTAATGAAATCTCTTTAAACCTACTAACTAAACCTACTAACTCTTTCGTAAATGGTGTATAGTCTAAGATTGTAAAGGATATTCAAGCTATGGGTAAGCTTACCAAGATATGAGTTTAACAAGCGACTTTTTAAGTTTGCTAAACATATATTATTTAAATGAGTTTTCTCAGTGCAGAAAGCGTGCCAAATTTGTTTGCTCTCGCTAAGGGCAAACAAATTATTTGGTCTCGAATAATTCAACGCATCCATCAAGAACTAGATTGCAATAAGGCAACTGGACCCGACGGAATCCCGGCTATAGTACTCTTATGGTTTACCACAATAACTCTTTGGATGGATGAAAAATTTTCTTCTGGGAAGATGGATCCAAGTTGTTGTGGATGGTGTATCATCTAATTCGTTTGCTATATAAATGCAGGAGTGCCCCAAGGAACTATTCTTTCCCCAGCTCTATTTCTTCTCCACATCAACTTGCTTCTATCGACAAATAATAATATCTACAGCTTTGCTGATGACAGCACTCTCATATCCTCCATCTCAAACAGTGGGCCTGTGAATGCGGCTACATCACACAGTTAGAGATGTGAACAAATTAGTTCTCTAAATGATGATCTGGACAAAATCTTGAAGTAGGGTGAAGACAACTTGATTGTATTTGATGCAAACAAGACACAGCTCACAACATTTTTTAGAAAAAATGCATCAACAGTTCCTCAGATCCAAATGGATGACCATCCAATCCATCCCAAGGATTCAATGCATCTTCTATAGGAGTCACAGTCAATTCAGGAATCACATGGCAGGACCACATATCCTATATCGCAAGATCGACGTCCGCTAAGTTGAGCTACCTATTTAGAGCAAAGAGGTACTTTAGCCCCAAGCAACTTCTCCTTGTCTACAAAGCACAGGTTAGACCCAGGCCTGGAATATTACTCCCATATATGGAGCTCGGCCCCAAAACATTCACTTAACCTACTTGACAGCATACAGAGAAGAGCAGTTCGACTTCTTGGAGACTCTCCATTCACATCTAATCTACAACCGTTGGTGCACAGAAAGACAAGTCGCTGACCTTTACTTGTTCTATAAGTACTTCCATGGTAGATGTTCCGAGGAACTCAAAGACAATATCCCTCGAAATACCTACAACTTTTGGGCGTCCCACAAGACAGGCAGCTAATGCTCATGACCATACAGTACACTTGACAACCCCGAGGACATCAACTTTCCAAAACTCCTTCTGTTACAGGACAAGCAAACTTTGGAACTCGCTTCCTGTGGGGATATATTACCAGAAAACTACAATTTGCAGCAATTTAAAATTTAAGTGCAGAACTAACATACATCTGCAAGCATCTCGGGGCACTGATGAAACGTTATACGATCGCCTTTCCCGGGAGAAGCATTAAAAAAAAAAAAAAAGACGGACGCAAATTAAATTATGTAAATAACATGATGTTTGATCTCGTTGGTGGATAAAGTGGTGGGTAGAGGGCAAGGAAAGTTCAGAACCAACCTGTGCAGTAAGGACGTACATTTTCTGCCAAAAATTCCTTGGTTTTCGGGTGATTACAGGCCCCAAAAATGACGCAAATGGTCGGATTCGTCTACCTTGTCTTTGCCTTTTGAGGTGAATTGCAAGCAGTCTTATCTTCTAGAAAGTTATCCTAGAAGGGGATAGAATTTTACTGCAGATGAGCGGATGATTACCATCAATGTTCTTCCTGCAGTTAACCTAGAGAAGAGAGATCTAATACGGTCAAGCCTCCCTCTGTAGTCTTTAATGAGCGTCGGCATAGTTATGGTTTCTGTTGGATAAAATAAATAAATAAATAGGTGGCGCAACAGGCGGGTGACACCCAAGGCCTAGCTTCTCGCAACCATTCGTTTTGTGTGAGTTTCTATTTTTGGGACGAATGGAAGGGACCTACAACTTTATGCCGAGTCCGAACGGCTGAATTGAGAAGCTTTTTCATGACAGTCATACTCTCGGATGTTTGTCAGACGATCGCGAGAGGTGGCGCAGTAGAAAAAACTTTAAGATGTAATTTGTGTTTTTCCGGGGATCGAACCTGGGATCCCTCGCACAGTAGTCCAGCACACTAACCACTGCGCTACTGCGCCCACGGTTTCTGTTGGATATTGAAGGAAAATAAACGCCTTCCTTATTGCCTAGATTACTTCCTACCTGCTGTTTTAAAACAATTGGGGAGGTTGAACAGATTTGGATGTGTTATTAGTTCCGTTGAAATACGTCCGCTCAGTCCAATTAAGAACTATTTGCTGAAGATAGGTATCTCTATGCCAGCCTCTTATTTAGATGACAATCCCACAGATCAATTATTTTTGCAGTTTAGTTTGGGTGTTGTGTTCAGATAGCATCCATATTGGTTCAATAACGCTGACTACCCGATACAATGAAAGAAAGCTCTTTGCTCCTGATACACAAGACCGTGGTGTAAGTTACAGGTGTTATTTAAACTATTCAGCGATCTTGTAGGTTTTTCTTAAGGCATGTAACTATACCAGAGACTCACTCATATGTGAGGATGCACTGCGTACATACCTCCAGGGACCCAAGGATAGATCTCCCATACTATCAACTTAGTGACAAGTTTGAGAGCACCATCCAGTTCAGTTTTAATATATGTACATAATAAAGACTGTCGTATGACCAAAACAAATGCATTCAAAGCACTCACCTCGGGCGGGGAAATTTTCAAGACGCTCTTCTATGTATATTCTCACCATCGTGTCGTGACATGTCACAAACCCATATATATATAACAGACGATAAGAAAAGCAGCAATTCCTTTGGGAAGAACGAATACTTACAAAAAAGAGCAGTGCAAACGTGACGCACTACAATAGTTGTTGTCTTAAATTCTTCAGGGATGAGTTGCATAAACTTAAGATCGCTTGAACGACTCCCTATATATACCCCACGAGGGATATAGCAAAACCTAAGCAATATGCATTTTGACAGTCAACTTTCAGAAATCGGTTGCTGCGGACAGCATGTGTTCGTGCTCCCATTTTGCTATCCGCAGGCAAATTCTACTGTACTACAATAGGGACCATAAGGGCGAAACCCTCCGAAGCTGCATAGCTAATTTTTAGTTCATCTTTGTCTGAAACACTGTACTACATAAGTTCACTCAGATTAACTCTATATATATCCCCCTCAGGATTCGTTATGAGGACAACTCTTTTACTTCGAAACTCGAATGTCGTCGTTACATGCAGATATAGCGATACAAAATATGCAAACGCACACGCCGCAAATGCTTACGAGGACAATATGGAAGAAAAACTTTACCCCTAACTGGGTTAATTAGAAAAAAAAAGAAACTTCCAAGTTCCAACAAACTGCCAACTGCATTAAATTTATGCCCCAACCTCTTTAAGATACAAATTCAATTGCACACAATTTTTCGCAGAAAACCGACACAAACCATTTTATCCGTACAAAATGCCGCAATATGTTACAGCATCCCATTGCCGTGCAACTTGAACACAATTAAGCGACTATTGCTGTCGAATGACCACCCAATCTCAAGATACCCACAGGATCACACCTCAGAAACAACCACCAACATAGACAGATACAGATGTCCGTAGCCGTATTGCTATTCTTCCCAATTTCACTGGAAGTAATTCAACAATGAATGCGTTATGTTTCTGTTTCTATTCTATGTTCCATGGTTTGTATACAAAATCCTGCATATGATGCACCCCCCAGAGGTGCGCTCTCCTTGCCTTTTCATTCAGAAACACTGTACAAGTTCCCCAATACTTGTACGCCATCACCACCTTGCCCATCAGTTGGCAACACTTGTGCACGACGATGAAGAGGCGACCACCCATTGAACTCGGGCTAAGAACCAGCCACAAGGGGCCTCCGCCTCAGATACGAGTACATATCTCCCTCCCAACACATGAACTTGGGCATGGAGATGGAGATGCAGATGTTCTGTGTGGCATGGTCGTCGTCATACAGTCGTTCCACACTTTGCACTCCATAATGTCGTCGGTTTATTGCCCCCCAGCCCAGTTCTCCTCGACCTCAACCACGACGACGACACGCCGTTCCACACAATAATTTAGCATTATTAATTGCTAATTTTTATATCTTTTCTTCTCGGCTCGAGATACTTTTATTTATGCACCTCCCCCCATACCCCCGAATTAGATTGAGTTTCATTTTGTGCTTCTCTAGATAAAGCCCATAGCTGATATCGCCGTCCGGGATTCAATTTCAGTTACAGATTCCATAATGTATCTGTGTATCTGCTGCCCATTCAATGAATGGGTCGATTTTAGAATGAATTGTGGGGACACCCAGTACGCCAGTACGGTAATCCTTTTCGGGGTCCATCTATAAATCGTATTGTTCCCCCGCGGAGCTTGATTTACGTCTTAACCTTATTAGGACACAACGACGCACACACACGTGGAGAAGAACAGCAAAAGGAAGAGGAAGACAGCTCTCAATTACAATAAATAATCCCAGTGCCATTACACCGTCATCTCATAAACCAGAACGTGTCAAAGAGCGGTTACAACGCATCGTCTCTGCGGTGTGCTTTGCATTTGCATGCGGCGAAACCAGTGCATCCCCTCGACTCGACTCCATGTCGACCGTCAACTTTGTCACTTGCAGTATGTCCTCTGTATCTCTATCTGTACCTGGCATTAAGATAAAAAAAATAACCCACCGCGAGTACCACTTGTATAGATACTTAAAGGCTCACGTCAAGATTGCATCCTTTACGCGTCAATCAACCACACGGCGGCGGAGCATTATGCGACTCGCGATGGTATCTCGTGTAAAAGGCTTACACCATCCATGAGTGGGAACAAGCCGGGGGATGTATCTACATCTAATTTGGGTCATTTGGGTGTTAAAATTTAATCTGGAACCGCAAAGAGATCCGCAATAATGAAAAGATTCCGTTCGCGTGCTTTTGCGAGCGATTATTGAAAACATTTATTTTTTTTTGTTCGTTCTGTTCATCTTGTTCGCCATTCACTTTCAAAAAGCATTAGAGCACCGAATACTGGGGCTTGCTTCCTTTTATGGGAACCAATAAACCGACAGGCAATGGCTCATTAACCACATCCTGTGTTTCGGCACAGAGAGAGAGAGAGGCTGCCACCACTATACTGATGATGATGGTGTTGGGCTGCTGCTACTGCTGGTTGTGCGGTTCAAGAGGATTACGAGGACTCGAAGGGTTTTGTATGGGTACTTGTGAATATATACAGGGTTTTGGCAGAGGTCGGACTTAACAGAATTAACACCGCGACACTTCATTGAGGGGTTTTAATTAAAATTTTTGATGTAAGGCAATTATTGGACTTGCAACGGAATGGTGATGGGATTTCGCCTTCTTTCTTATATATAGGTATACCCTTCGAGGGTGAGGCTGAGGGTAGTTAGGTCTGTTAAAGTAGTCATTAGCGCGATGTTGGGAAGTGATTAGAGATATTTTTGTAAGTTATGAAGTTCCCAGTCTCAAATGCGGTTACGGGGCGGCAATTGTTTAATTTTTGCGAGGAATCAGAATTCATAGCCATCGTCCATAAAATTAAATTGAATGAGTGGGTGGAGAGTGGGTGGCGGTGCGATGGAATGGGTCGCAATTTGTATTTCCCTTTCGATTGGTTCTATATTGAATTTGAGTTATGATTGATCGTTAGTGGAACAATGGGGCAGCAAATTGGATTCTCTTCTGATGTTATTGAGTGTTAGTCAGGCCAATTAGGTTCTTTTGAATTTTTGTTATACAAAAACGAAATTTGTAGCCAGTCGTTGACCTGTCACGAGATCGATTTAATTAATAGTTGAGCTACCATAAGTATGCTTACAAATAAATAGGTACTCCCACAGTGGTGTAGGGTAGAGACCAATGAATAGACCTGGAACCACATTGGTGGTTTATTTACAATTAAATAGAATGAGGAAAATTGGATTCACTGGTTTTGTAAGCGATTAGAGAGGACAAAGGCTTGGCACTATCTTTTGTACCAATCTGTGGCTTCGAAATAAAAGGTGAAACGACTGGCAGGGTCGTCTTGTCTTACACATTTTCAGTTAGTAAAGTAAGTCATTGTTATCGCATGTATACACTAGTGTGGTGTGGGATGCGGTATGCATTGTTTTATATAGTTACTGTCCTGGTTTCACTTTAGTTTATAACCAAAAACACTCTAAATAATTACAAAAAACAATCTGTGAGATGGTGTACTTTCATCAGAGTTATGAGTACCTTTTGGAGCATAAGAACCACTCGACAAAATAACATGTGTAGTTTACGGTCGTAAGACTAACTGCATCGTGCTAATTGCCCATATGGATGAGGCATAGTTCCAAATTGTTTAGAAAATACCACACCTGTTAGAGAGGCAACAAGTCTCCCTCTGTGCCTGTGGGCTAAGAAAGGTGAGTTTAAAATTCAAACACAAAACATCGACAAACAATGAAAGACAAAATTTCTCTGTCTACTCGACTGTCACTTATTCAGGCAACGAACTCATTCGAAAGTAATAAATGCATGTGAAGTTATATTTGGCCCTTTTGTCCCTATAATTGACGTCCTTGGTATGTGAAGTCTAAGACAAAGTGGAAGTAAATATCGAATCAGCTTCAAGATAACAAACTGCTTTTATGGGTCAACGTCAAATATTCATAACAAAGTTTGGCATATTGCAGCAGCAGCAAGGAACGGAAATATGAAATTACGATAACAGAAGAAAGGGTACACCAATACACCTACGTGTTGCAAGCTGGACATTTATATGGGAGTGTTATAGCATAACTATCCTAGGGATACACAATGTATGTATGTCTGTCTCCTTGCAATGTATAGTTAGAATACAATTTCATGACATCGTTTGAGTGAAGAACATTTTTACACCTGATTTGAAAAATGCCAAACTTTCTTCTATAGTTTCCAATAAAATGGAATGATACAACCCACAGGGGGAGAAAGCATTTGTAAATTTCCTGAAAGTTATTCAAAAAGCTATTCACTCCAAGTACAAGCGTGATTTTTGTGCGATTGGGCCAGAAACAACAGTCTCAGAGTCAACCCGAACTGGTAATTTTCACAAAAAAAAGGAAGATATTATAGAAAGTCACATTTTGGCGGGCATGCCAAAATTTTCTGAAAGCGCAAAATATCTGGGACTGAAATTTTGAAAATAAAATTTAACGAAAGGAGCAAAAGCATTTTGATTTGAAAATGACTATATCAGACTTATACTGACCTATGAGACCGACAGTCTAGTTCAGTGGTTGGCAGTTATTAATGTCACTTACCTAATGGCCATTTTAAAAGTTCAAAGATTAGCATGAATCGGCGCCACAAGTGCAATAAGAACATCTCCAACCGGTTGCCATGAGGCTATATATTCTCAATCTACTCCCACTATATTTAGCGTTTTATCTACACAATCATTACCATGGCATCGGTTAGTGCTTAGAAACTGTCAATCATAAAATTGAAAATTTAACGGAACGAACCATTCGATGGTGTTATAGAAATATTTTGGTCATGTTATCATTATCACAGATTATGGCTATGGGCGCAGAGGCTCAGTATGCTGAACTACTGTAGGAGAGTTCTCACATTCGAATACCGGAAAAACACAAATTGCCTACAGTCCCACATCTTAAGGTAGTTTTTCACTGCGCCATCTCTCGCGAACGTCTGACAAGCAGCCGACAGTATATATGTAACTGTATTGTGACTCGGTAAATTGATTTCCACACCACCTACCAAGATTTTTACGTAACCCGAATCACAGGACAAGTTTTGTGACAGCTGATTTTATCACAGAAGTTCCTACTGAAATTATAAATTGGAAGTGCGCGCAAAATATTCTAATTTAAATTTATTGTAAAGACCAGGGGTTCCCAATCTTTTTTTATACTGTGACTCCCTAGAGAGGTTGAAATATTTTTGCGACGCCCTTCTAAAAGCAGAGATATGTGAAGTTGATCTTACTAAATATTCACTAAAGAGTTTTTCAATAAGGACGGGTAAACGTTGAAATATCGTCGTCCCATATTTATGGAAATTTTGTTTGTTGACATACCCGCATTCATCCAAAAATGCTCCTCGTCGGTAAAGATGATTTTTCAGTCAAAATTGAGATTCTCTTCCAAATGCCCCGAAGCCAAGTCAGCGAACAAACGGCTTTGTCTATGTTCATTAACTTTGAGCTCCTGGATTAGCTGGATCTTGTACTGGCGTAAGCCCAACTCGCGATGCAAAATTCGCCAAGTTGAAATCTGCGAAAGGCCGATTTCTTATGCACGTCGAATTGACTGCCTCGAGTTCTCGAGCTCATGGACCACGGCAATTTTCCCGACGAATCTGGCTGCAACGACCCATACCAATTGAAAACCCCTTATTTAATTTTAAGTGCCAGCGCCAGGTAAATACGAGTAACAAGTCTGACTGAAAATACGGGAAACACAGACGCGCTTAATATTCGACTATTGGATTTCGCTTCGACCCTGCTCTTAGTATTCGTACAGAAAAACGTAATGCTTTTCCTTCGTTTGGAGTCTTACACCAGTGAAAAAATAAAACTTGCGACGCTCTTAAAATAGCGCCATGACGCCCAAAATGCCTAAGTATATAAAACAAGTAAAATATTTGTGAAAAACTAAGAGATGTGAATAAAATCATCATTATGAACTCTTCTAGGGATTCGGTGCATAGATATACATATTTGGAATTTTGGATTCCTGTACAATGTGTAATAAGTAACTCCACAGAGTTCCCCAGTTTTTAATGTAGTTTCTTCTGCCATTATTCTTGCACTTGACCGCAAAATCTATTTAATTATGAAAATATTAACTTGAACTTATTTAATTTCAATTATCGCGTACTTTTCACAAATTGTTTTCACGAGGGACATGTACAATTACATTCCTTAGACCGCGACATATTTAAAAGAATTACAGCCTTATTTATAAACTTTATACACTCTCTATAATAGGTCTAAACGCAAAAATACATATTAGGTTTTTGTGTTTAGAGTTATTATAGAGAGTGTATAAAGTTTATAAATAAGGCTGTTAGTATTTATTTATCATCTTATTATAATAGCTGCTTTTTGGTATAGATTTACTTTTAAATATGTCTTCTCTTAAATTCAGCAATAAACTTGGCAAATATCAGTTTCTATTTATTAAATTTGATTTTTTTATTTTTCGAGCACACAATTTTTCATACGATTTGACAGATAATAGCGCGACTTGTCCTGTGATTAGGGTTCCGCCGAAATCCGCTAGACGCGGTATGACCGAGACCGAGTGTCAATTGAAAAGCTTTTCAATTCAGCCATACCGACAAATGGTGTCTCATAATTCACGCAAAATTTGAATTTTGCGCCATTTAATAGTAGGTACAGCGATGCCAATGGAAAAAGAAGATAATAATCTGACAGCTGACAGTTCGGGGTTAGTAAAAATGGAGCGCTATCGAAAGAACAACGCATTTTCATTGTTGAGCAACGTTTTAAAAATAATGAAGGTTTATCACCTACAGTCCGCAATTTTGGAACAAATAGATAGATAGATATTTATTTCGTGTATACAATTTACAATGGTAGGTAATTATCTTTCTATTGGAATATGGTTTTATTAACTACTAGCTGACCCGTGCTCGCCTTTGTAATGTATTATATATTTAATGTGCACCCTCTGCATCGCCCTTCCTCTCATGCTACTTGTTTATAAATCTGTCCAGTAGTTTTCGAGTTTTTAACAACCAAAGAAAATCCCTACATTTTTATTATACGTATAGATAAAAATTTTGATAGTTAACAAAAAATCCTGTGTTGAGGATTTTCGAACAAAATAAACTAGTAGAAATTGTCGCATTTGGGGTTCAAAAAATCCACAAGTAATTGTTGAGAAACAATAATGCATCCACTCGTGACTGAGAGGTGCAGATTTTGGGCTGGATGCATTATCGGACCATTCTTCTTCGAAAATGCGGCTGGTCAGGTAGTAACCATTAATGGTGTTCGTTATCGTGACATGATAACCCAGTTTTTAGTGCCTAAATTACAAGATACGGATGTGACCAACATGTGGTTTTACCAGGAACAATTCAATGACTGCATGAGTCATTTCCTAATAGTGTAATCGGCCGTTTTTGCGATCAGATATTGATCATCCAGTTCTTGCGATTTTACGCTATTGGGCTTTTTTCTTTGTGGTTTTTTGAAGTCCAAAGGTCTGTGCAAACAACCACAAGAGTACGTACTTGCCAGCAAAGCTGTGTCGGCCATTTATCCGATTCCGATGTGTTATTCTATACATATAACCCCAATCTGTATAGTCCAGGGGTTCCCAATCTTTTTCATATTGCGACTCTAGGGAGTTGCGACTATAGGAGAGCTTAAAAAATGTTTGCGACGTCCTTAAAATCATAGATATGTGAACAGAAGCTGATCTTAGTGAATATTCACTGAAGGGTTTTTAATAAGGACGGGTCGACGAAGTTCAAATATCGTCATCCCATATTTATGGCAATTTTTTGTGTTAAAATACTTGCATTCATCTAAAAATGCGCCTCGTCGCTAAAGATGATTTTTCGGTCAAAATTAGGATCCTCCTCCAAACTCTACAAAGCCAAGTCAGCGATCAAACGGCTTTGTCTTTATGGTCATTAACGTTGAGCTCCTGGATTAGTCGGACATTGTAGGGGCGTAAGCCCAAGTCCCGATGCAAAATTCGCCAAGTTGAACTCTCATGGAGCGCGGTAATCCTCCTGTGCCAATTAAAAACCCTTTATTTAATTTTGAGTGCCAGTCACGGAGCAAGTTTGACTGGAAATGCGGGAAACTCAAACGAGCTTAGTCTTCGACTGCAATGTAACTATTGGATTGGATATTCTAAAAACTAATAATGTTAAAACAGAAGTTACAGACTACGTAACCACGGTCCTGGACTTCAATATTAAATACAAAACAATCCCGACCAACAGCAATGGGAAGTGAATACGGTTATAGACGAAAATACGCTAGAAGTATACCCAGATGGGTCTAAGACGGAGGACGGAGTAGGAGCCGGGATTTTCTGAGTTCCATTCTTCCCAAACCAGTCTTTTAGACTACCAAATAACTGTAGTGTCTTCCAAGCAGAAGTTATGGATATTCGCGAAGCCGCTGAACTGCTGAAGGTGAGATCGATATCGAATTCGGACATCGTCAACTACACCGACAGTCAAGCAGCTATTAAAGCACTCGAATCACCATAATATTAAGATTCAAATTGGTTAGGCACTGCCGCAAATCTTTAAATGAGATCTCGGGTATGTGCACGTTAACGCTGTGCTGGGTACCTGGTCATAGAGATACAGCGTTACCAGATTATTTTTTCCAAAAATGCTAAAGTCGGGGTGGAAAACTGCAAAAACTGCTAAACAAAACCGTAAAAAATGCTAAGAAACTGCGATAGATTTCTTCACGAAAGGTAATTGAATTTTTTACTTTTTAATAAAATTCTAGTGAACTGGTCCCAAACCAAGCATGCTAGAGACTCGATTTTTTTTTAATTAAAGTAGGTATTAACAAAAAATTATTAACTAAAACACGGCAAAATATGGTGTCTTAATTTTGTACCACTTGCATAGAACACTTCAACGAAAAAACATTTTAGAGAATTCTGCTTCTTTTTAACACAAACATTACTTTAATTTAAGGTAATTGGAGTATTTTAGATTTAAAACATGTTTCAATGTTTTCATGTTTCAATTGTTTTTTGAGCCACTATTCTGTTCCAAAATTCACACATCCGGTTTGGAAGGGATGCATACAAATTGGCCAAATAATTTAGCGAAATCGGGCTACAAGCTAATTCGATGGCTTGGACTAGTAAAGATACAGCCGCATATTGTTGTCCCGATCCATAAACTTGAAGTATCAACCATTGCCAAACATTTTCGATGATATTCAAATCCGGTGAGTAGGCCGGTCAGCTTAATAACTCCACAATTTGTCTCTATAAACACGTTTTAACAACCCGGGCTGTATGTATATTAGCGCTTTGTCATCTTGTTAGATTCACGGCAGATGTCCAAAAAGGTTATGAAAATATGTTAAAGCCTTCACTTTATCAGTATACAATTGTAAGACAACGCATTGTGGTTGCCAAAAATTGTAATTTGCAGGTGAAATAATATACGAAACGGCCCACCACACCATCACACCGTCAACTCTGCTATGCAGCCGGTCCAAATGATTAGTCTCTTTGCGGAGGTTATGGAAATAGTAGCTATAGCCATCCTTCCAAAATAAATTCTTTTCATCTGAGAAGACCACACAATGCTTCTACTAAGTCCTGGTGACATGTGACATGACATGACAAAAATGGAGGCTTTGAGCTTTTCGAACCGGGTTAAGGTGTGTCTTATTCTTGATTTTTAGTCTTTAGGCTTAGAATTCCAAATAATACGACGAATAGTTGTGAGACTTGTTTTGATACCACATTTTTTCCTGATTTTTGGAAAAGACTCGTGAGAATTTGACGCCTTTTTTTAATATAAGTCGCCTTTCCGCATTCATGAGCACTCTAGGTATGCGGCCTATCATGTTTTTATTCATAGTTATACTCATTACTTAAAAATATGGATAGAACGTTTCGGCTCCTCCCCATAGTTTTTAACTTTTCAACTTTTGACCTTCATAACTCAAAGTTTCTATAACTATAGAACCGGTGCAGGTATATTCTCGGAGGAACTAAATATACAATGCTCAATCAGGCTTCCTGATAGCAGCAGTGTCTTCCAAGCCGAAGTCCTGGCAATCGCGGAGGCAGCCCGTAAGGTGTCATTGATGGCAATACCAAGAAATGATATTACCATTTTCATTGACAGCCAGGCGGCCATCAAAGCAGTCTCTGCTACTGAGATAAAATCCAGATTAGTTCACCGCTGTCGCGAAGAGCTTAAGGTTCTTTGCTCGCAGCACACCACGGTCCTATGCTGGGTCCCTGGGCACAGTGACAAAGCCGGCAATGAAAGGGCCGACGAACTAGCGAGAAAAGGGTCCGCAATGGATCATGATCAAGCACTACAGTCGATCAAGCCACCACTCTGCAGCCTTAGAGAGCGAGTGGAGAACAAGATTCGCATGAAAACAAATAACAGGTGGAAGGGACTAACTACCTGCGAGGTATCACGGAAGCTTTGGCCAAAATATGACAGCGGCCGGACCATCAAACTCTTACAGTTTGACAGGTCATCGCTGTCTAAATTGGTAGCGGCTCTAACGAGTCATAACTTCCTAAGGAACCATACAATGAAACTAAATCTCAAGGATGACGATATATGTAGAGGCTGCGGTGACGAAGAGGTTCATGAGGATACACCTCACTTCCTCTGTCACTGCCCGAGTCTCTGTCACTTGAGGAACAGAACACTTGGAAGTCACTACTTCCATGACCTACAAGAACTTTCTGATGTCTCACTTTTTGATCTTTACAGGTTTTTGAGGACGTCAGGATGGCTGGACTGCGTCGAGTGAACACCATAAGAAGGGACATAAAGCTGACCATAACAACATCAACGGCTAACCCCCTGGGTATCACAATGGGTCCACAAGGACCTGAGTGTGGCACGGCAGGACTACCCTGCTCTGCCAACCCGTAAACCTAACCTAACCTAATAACTATAGAACATTCGAATTCATTTCAACAACATTTGTTGTAGCAACTTCCACTTACAGAAACCCCTGATGTACTTGCAAAATTAATGCAACATTTTCATTATACTAAATCTATTACGGTTTTTAGTTTTTAGCAAATTTACGTGTTAAAAGCAGTACTAATGTTGGTAAAATTAATGTCGATTTCCATTTGGCAATAAAAAGCACTTTTTTCAGATTTAGACCAGTTTTTCTGCTCTAGAAATCAGCTGTCTGTCAAATTCATTTTCCATTGGGCAAAAAAAAACGCTTTTTTTAAGATTCAGGTCACTTTTGCGAATCTCGATTCGAGGGCGAGATTCACACATACTTTCACCAATACCAAAGGCGGGATCTTAACACCTGTAACCATGCAGAACAGATCTGGCCACGAATAAATCGGCGCAGGGCAAAGGTCCTGCTAAACGTCAGTAGAACACACATCGGAACTCTTGTCGGAGTACTAACAGGCGACTGCGTACTAGGAAGACATGCCGCAAGGCTTGGAGTTAGCGCTAATGACTCTGGCGCAGTTATGCATGGATGAGGAGGAGGAAACTCCATTCCACCTACTATTTAACTGCCCGGCGCTATCCTCGATTAGAATGCAAACTCTAGGAGAGTACTTCTTCGGGGAGCTTGCTGATTTTGCCGAAACGGATATCAGCAAAATACGGAAATTTCTCCAAAATTCGAAATGGTTCCAAGAGTAGCGGAAATAACTGTGAGTATTCAGCCTTGAATATGTTTAGGTTTAAAGCAGGAAAATCAGGAATTAGAGAGAGAAAAGCCGTATGGACATCCATTGAAACACAAAAGAAAGCTATAAGCTAAAAGACTTTTTCGAAAATATAGAATATCCCCGGCCTCAGAAACACAAAAAAAACTTATTCCATCACAGGTATAATACTTCTTCCTTTTCCCCCCACAATAGCAGACACTTTAATGAACTTCACCAAATCCTCAGGATGATTTAAATGGAGCAGCACCAGTAACAGTAAGTAATTGATTACGCATAATATTAATTATAAATAGGGTAAGTATCTCCTGCTTTCCTCGAATCGCTAACAGAATAAGGCGTAATTGACCCAATTGTGGCATTATTAATCAACAGCGAAAGGGCAAGGTCGATTCTAAAATCTCCCATTTTTGACTGAATTTTCCACTGCCAAATGTCACCTTGAAAGGGTAATTTTCGAAAGGATTATCTGCAAAGTATAGACACACAACAGCTGCCGAATAATATTTTCCGACAGCTGACAACAATAAACGCTGTTTAGCAATTATCATAAATTTAAGAGATTCCATCTCATTGGTTTTGATTTTTGGGTCCCGCCTCTCTCGGTCGTCAAATACCTCAATTAATTTTAGTGTTTTCTTTCTTGTTCTTTTAATTATGACAAGAATGCGAATCCGCTTAACTATTTCGCACTTAAAATAGTAATAATTAATAAATTTTCGCATCCCCCAGACGGGTGGCGCGTAGGCGTACGCTCATAAAAGAAAATAGCAAACTTGACAAAGCCCATAATGAATTTGAGGAAAACCGCACAAAATTTCGATTTTTTTTTATTAACTCATTTACGATATGACCCAGCTAAAGATGCTGTGGCAATTTGTAAATGACAAACTGATCTGCCTGCCAAGTACATCATCGGAATCACTTCGCCAATATATAGTGGGGAACGGGAACAAGTAATGGTAATCACCTTACCATTCAGATTTCAGATACATTTATGCATCTCCCTCCATCATTATTTACATATCTTCCTTCGTCGATTACGATTACTCATTGCGTGCAGCGACAACGACAACGACAAGTAGTATCTGCAGCCAAATCGCGTAGGTGTTCCTATATCCGTGTCCGTGTCGTGTTCTTCTGACTGGCTATGCGGTCGTAATTAAAAATAAAGCTGCGGACTAAGGAGAATGCAAATAAAATATTTTTATTTAATATTTTCGCCTCGAGACGATGCGAATGCGATGTCAGGCTCAGGACGGTCGAAGTCGAACCGGTCCCGGTATCGCTCTCGATTTGTAGTGACGTGACCACTTATCATTCCCTGGAGGGAAATATGAGTTTATTGAGTGCTTGATATGTTATTTCCCTCGGGCACAAGTGGGTGGTGGCTAATGAGATTCTTTTTCCGTTTCTCTTCCCTTCTTTGACTTCTTGTGTTGACTTGCTGCGAGTGAAATATGTGAAGTCTGTTGGATCGTTCTTATTTGCTGTGGTGTCAACAGGCGATTGGAGGCCTATTCAGTGGGCCTCGAAGGAATTATTGTCATCGGGTGCAATTTGAAAGATTTTTTTTTTCTTGTATGAAGTTAGATCTGCTGCATGTGAGTTATTGGGGACAAGGTTATAACTTACAATGACATCGTTGGCGAATGAGGTGGATTTTCAAAATGGCAGTGCCATTTGTTAGCACCTGCCATCATCAGAGGGACTGTGAGTGACGATGGCATTTGTTTGGTCCTTGAGTGGTATAAATCTGTTTTTTAAAAAATGCCTTCGACTTGGTAGGAGGCGGAACTTTTTTTTTCCATCAAAAATAAACTAAATAGACGAGAACAATATACTCGTTTGAGAGTGAAGTCAAAGAATTTCATCCGTAAATACTTGTACTTGTCGTATGCCTTTTTAAAAGCATATCTGTGTGTGTGTGTGTTGGCGATGGGGAGAAATACGAAAAGAAAAATAGTCAGACAGTTCCTTGCTTGATAGTCGCTTTCGTATTTCTATTTGTATAGATACATATGGTTTTTATGATATGCAGGGTTGGTATCTATATGGTGGTATACCATTTTTCCACATAAAACTCATATTGCAATGTCAATAGTTGCGGAAATTTATGAAAAATGTTCTACAAAGGATATAACATGAAAATGGGGGACAAATAGTAGAGATGGAATCTGATTTTATGACTGCGACTTAATGCCATAAGGAAGAGGATATGTTTTTATTTATTTCTTACATATTGTGCGGAAGTGAGTAAATAAGCGGATATTATAATTGAGCAAGTTTTAAAAGACAGTTTTCTGTAATGGTTCTTCATCCAAAGAATTAATTTTACATACTAGCTGTAACCGCCAGGACTTGCCCTTGAATATGATAATTGCACAGATTATATTCTTGTTTATCAGGACGCAGTGGCTCAGTGATTAGCTGATGCAATAAACTCTGCAAAGGGATCCCAGTTTCAATTGGATCAAATTGCATTTTAAGGTTTTTTAAACTGCGCCACCTCTCAACAACGTCTGAGAAACACATGAGAGTATGAATGTCATGGATAAAATTCTCAATTCAGTCGTTCGAACCAGGGTTACCTCTGAAAATTTTTGTAAAGTGTCCAAAAAGGTGTCCGCAAGATAAAAAAGTGTCCCATACAAATTTATATTGAAACAAAACGACATTAGAAAGAAAATTGTGTCTGATTATCTGATTCTAGTTTGGGGTATATTTTTTGAGTATGTCGGCCAAAGCCTGCGCTACAATGTCACTTGTCGGACATGAAGCCTTCTGCGGTGTCAGTAAGAGTGAGTTGTTTCAGGAAACACATCAAGAACATAGCTCTAACCGAATCCAATGAAGTCTGGCTTAAAACACCTGGGCAGAACCGCACCAAACAATTCTTCCCAAAATGTTTCCTCAGGAAATCCTACTTTCTTACTAACCTGGATAAAAATACCCTAAGAATCCTAACAGGTATAATTACTCGCCATGGCCTTTTGAAAAAACATCTTCAACGAATTGTAGTCTCACCAGACCCCACATCACATTCTCACGAAATGTCCGGCTCTCTTTCGCCTCAGAAAGAATGTCCTTGGTGAAGGAATCATCAACCCAGCAAATCTTGCTGAAATACCCCCAGAGAAGATACTTGTCTTCCTGACTTTCTCCAAAGTAAAAATATTGCTCTAGTACCCTACCAGGGAAGGCACAATAGGCCCTTTTAGAGAGGCCGCAGTGCCAAAACCTAATGAAGGCTCTCCCGACTTAATATCTAATCTAATCTAAGGTTACGACTTAAAATGATTTAGTAAGACCCAAGTTCCATCGAATTCGAACGAGCTAATATGTCGGAAATCAGTACCTACATATATCCATGGAGAAAAACTTGCAGACCTTCGCTATGTGTGCGAACAAAGAACATTTTGGGAATTAAAATATGTACAAAGATACAAATCATGTCAAAGAGAAGAGAGAATTTTTTGAACAAATTATATGTTTATTATACAAAAGGTCTTAAATTCCAAAAAGGCGTCCAAAATCGGCTATTTTTAAAAAGAGGTGTCCTGGTGTCCGAGTGTTCGGAAAGGTGTCTAATTGACACTAAGGTGTCCCAAAGGTAACCCTGGTTCGAACTCGGCGGAATCAAATTAAAATTGTAGGCCACTTCTATTCGTCCCCAACAATAATAACTCAACCAAACCGAATGGTAGTGAGAAGCTAGGTCTAGCTCTTCGGTGCCTACACGGACCTGTTGCTTCATTAATTTATTTTATTATCAGGACAATGTACGTAATGTTCCAAACTGTACAACTTTAGCTCCGATGGGCGTCTAAAAATTATATTTGCAGTATTTTTTGTTTTTGTTTGAAATGGGATGTAAAGGGTGTCCCAAAATTCACGGAAAATGTAATTTTGATAGAAAATATAGATTTTTATTTAGAAAGCTTACATTTTTATTGATTCATAGAGTATCCATGGATTCATGGCCGCCACGGCTTTGCTGGCTATTACGTAGGTACTCTTTTATCGAAATTTTCTATTTTATTTTCGCATAAATGTGGCTGATTTTCCTCTTTTAAGGCGTGGTGGTAGTGGGCTTGTTTGCATAGACCTTTGATTTCCAAAAACCCCAAAGAAAAAAGTCCAATGGCGTTAAATTGCAAGATCTGGATGGCCAGTTCTGATCGCAAAAACGGCCGATTACACGATTAGGAAATGACTCATGCGGTAATTGAATTGTTTCTCTGGCTGTATGGTAGACGACGGTGCCACAGTCTTGTTGAAACCACATGTTTGTCACATGCATATCTTGTAATTTAGGCACTAAAAACTTGGTTATCAAGTCACGATAACGAACACCATTAATTGTTACTGTCTGACCCGCTGCATTTTCGAAGAAGAATGGTCCGATAATGCCTCCAGCCCAAAATCCGCACAAAACATTCAAGGACATCAAGATGAAAATGATGTCATCACTGAAGATAATTTTGTTCGAGCATCCACTTGTTGTTGTTCCAAAAGCCATTCAAAGAACTCTCATTGCACTAAATGGCCAGTAGTCTTCAGTTCTTGAGTCAATTGAACTTTGTAAGCATGAAGTTTCAAGCCTTTCGTGATAATTCGCTGTAAAGAGCTTTTTAAAAATGCCCAATTCTTGACTACGATGCCGAATTGGTGTTCCTAGACTGTCAGCCATGCTCTCCCGAATTGTTTTTATGTTTTCTGTTGAAGGACTTGTGACAGGACACCCTGAATTTTTTAATTATTCCACAGTTGATGGTTTTAAATCACTATGACGGATATATTTTGATCAAACATTTTACGGAAAATTACGGACTTTAGCTGACAAACCTTCATTATTTTTAAAATATTGATCAACAATGAAAATACGCTGTTCTTTTGTATAGCGCTCCATTTTTACTAACCCCAAACTGTCAGCTGTCACATTGTTATCTTTTTTCCGTTGGCATCACAGTACTATATTGATGACGCAAAATTCAAATTTTGCGTGAATTATGGGACACCCTTTATACAGATACCTATACTACACCCCTATGAGAAGTTCCGTTCACATTTCGGGATGTGTTTTGATCGTACAGTGCACATCAGTGACACAAATTTTACGGCTTACATTCGTCCACAAAACGAATGGTTGCGAGAAGCTAGGCCCAGGGTGTCTACCGCCTGTTGCGCCAAATATTTATTTATTTCTTTAGTATTTTTTTTGTATGCGGTTTCTCACGCCTTTTTACTACATTTTATAAAATGCTTCCTTTAGGCAATATACGTCCCTTTACCAAATATCAAGCAGGCTAAAGAGGGCTGATACTGCGGGCTCCACTTAAAGTAAAATTCTTCGATTGGAAATATTTTGTCCTTTGGATGAAGTTTGCGACCACAGCCGCGATCTCTACTTACTTAGATGGCGCTACAGTCCGGGGTGGACCTGGGCTTCAACCAACCAACCAACCGCGTACAGTTGCGCCCTCCAAATTGGTTCAGGTCCCCATTCACTTGTGCGCGCCACCTATAAGGCGAGGTCTTCCTCTAGTACTCTACCTCCGGGTTTGAATCGAAGAGCGTTGGTGTCCATTCGCTCTCATGTCCTAGCAATCTTAGTCGACTGATACGTACTTTTCTGACCAGGTCGATGACGCTGTACAGCTCGTAGAGTTCGCGATCTCTACGAGTTTTAAAAAGAAGTAGATTCAGTCTCAAAATCCAATACACTTCGTCTACAATATTATCTCGGCGACATCTAGTGAGGACTATTTATTATTCTTCAGCGAAAAGGAAGACCGAACCTTCGTTTGAATGACTAGAATATGCCATCGTGCTTGCCGGTGCGCTTGAACTGGAAACAATGCGCCAGGGATCGCAAATTATGGAATACTCAAGATGTAGAGCTATACTAGGTACTGCTGTAGAAAATGCGCCAGATAGTTTTTATTCGCTTATTTTAACTGATGATTTCGCGGATGGCATAAC
Organism: Cheilosia soror; assembly: GCA_949372485.1. Taxonomy (NCBI): domain Eukaryota; kingdom Metazoa; phylum Arthropoda; class Insecta; order Diptera; family Syrphidae; genus Cheilosia; species Cheilosia soror. The sequence continues at coordinate 114,679,229 of OX443562.1, read as the reverse complement.
CAAAAGACAGCTGTGATACCGTCAGTAATATGGTTACAGTGCGTTAAGCAGAGCTACATCATATCATATTTCTTTACACCCATAGTAAGCTTTCGTACCCATATACAGAACCTCTGAAACCTCTAAAAAGACCTGCAGTATGTGTACACTGAGCCGCGAGTCCACATGGTCAAACGTCAAAGCTTCTGAAATGATTTGCAGTTCACCATATACAGAGTTAAAGAACCACGTCGGAAATCTGCATTAAGACTGCAGACTCTCAGACAGTGACCCTTCACGAGTGGGTAGTATATAAGGTAAGTAAAATATAGCACTCCTGGTTAACGTGATGACAATTTGTTGGCAAAGACCAAAACAATCTCTAATCCTAGAAAAAGCACAATATCGGTTATACTTCTGTAATTAGGCCATTTAAAGAAAAGTATTTTTAAATTTTTGTAATTTTAACTTTTATGGACATTCAGTAATTCATTTCTTTTCCGCAAAACTAATTCCAACATTAATATACTCTTATTTCAATTTTCTTCTATTTCTAAAAATACTAAAAGGAAAACCAAGCTCATCCCTTAAGAAAAAAAAAGTCGTGTTTGAGGATATGTTTAATAATACATGTAAAAGAAAAATGTTCACAGTTGTTTACTGCTTAGGGTTACAAAAGGATTATAATGAAAATAACCCTTTGAAATCGCATACACTATGTGCAATTTTACTCCTTGAGGCCCTGAAGTCAAAGTCATTTGAAATTAGCAGGGATCTCTTTAAAGTATACCCACAACAGCATAACTGCCTCTACAACTTTACACAGCTTGGGGTGGTGGTGGTGGCTTGGGTGTATAATAGAACATTAAACGTTTTCTCTTATTTTGTTTTTCACTTTTTTTTTCCTGTGTTCTTATATCCTAGAAATGTTTGCTCGAATTTTGTTTGCGCAATATGGAAAAAGCTCTTAAAAACTTCCATTTATTTGAGCGTGTCCCTCATTAAATTGGGATAATCCACATTGATTACATTAAATTGTAAAAACAAGGGGATCAGAGAATACCTATACATTTAAATTGGGTACCCCAGGTGATTAATCGATACTAAATTGTCTTAAACAGAAGAAAAGGTTAAATCACATTAAATTGATTTAAACAAAGTGTAAAAAAGGCTCTGAATCTCAAAGATAAGCAGAAGAAGAAGTAATAAAATTCAATGTAACGGGTATAGTACTACATCCATTTTTCTGTAAGAGTTTAATTCAATCGGAATAGGCAAAATGGTTTCCTCGGCATGTGTCTTCCGACGAAGGATAAAAATAGAAAGTTTTTGCATTGAAACAAAAGCAGAAAAGGCAAAGAGTCTTTTATAAGAAGTATTAAAAATAAAAGTTGAGTGAGTAAAATCTAATCTGTTTCGATTCAATTTAAAAAAAGAGCTACACGCACTGAAAGTGGTGGATTTAGTTACCCAACATTGCCAATATGAAATCTACATAGATATGTGCTCCATCTAGACCCTAGAAATGAAGATATGTACTTTACAAAGTTTTTGTCAGCTTTTTAACTTTTGCGTATATGTATAGGTAGGTATCAGTGGCGTGGCGTGAATAATTTTAAATGGTAAGTCGAAATCGAAAAATATCAAAATGTCGAAGGGGACAGGTAGTAGTAGTTTTTTTGAAACCATAAAATCGAAATCTCTATAGGAATAAATTAAATTAGATAATGAAAATATTTTTTCATCTTGATTCAATAGTGCAAAACTTCCATATTTCGATTTGTTCAATAAATCAAAAAAACTATTTGGGTGAACGATTGATATCTTGTCCTATAATATTTTCCTTTATTTTTACATAAAAGTTCTTGAAATGAGTATTTAAATCAAAATCAGCAAAATCATCTACCTACTCTTTGAAAAATTTCGTCAAACTTATTTAGTTACGCAGATCATAGCCAAGACTCAAAACACTCTTGATTTATCACTTAGCGACTTGTTTATGTATAATCTTTATAAACACATCAGTTTGTTTATTTTTTACAAGATACAAAATCTCCCCAATAAGTCGGAAAAAAGCGTGTTATTTTATTGCAAGAAAGCTGTCTTTGAACAGAGTATACTCCCCTCAGAAAAAGTCAGAAAATCAGGTGGAGGGAACTGACGGACCTATACTTATTCTACATCACAGCACAACGCAGCGATAGGAGATACACACAAAACTCACCAAATAACCCGAAGAAAAGCGGGTTATTTTTTTGCATAAGAAAGCGGGCGTTGAACAGAGAGGACCCAACTCAAATAATCGCAAGTGTACAAAAGAGAAAGGAGACAAATTTGTTTTATCCAGCGAGAGATTTTATAACCCGACTTATTTCGGGTACGGGTTATTATTAGGGTTGCCGTTTTTAAATCCGTCTTCCAGTCAGATTTGACTGGAAAAAAATCAGTCAAAAACCTAAAATCCAGTCAAATAAATTCAAAGAAAAACCCAGCTAAAAATCCAGTTATAAAAGTATAAAAAAAATAAAAATACAAGTAAAAGTGTTATCAATAGTCTGGCCGTTGCTTTTGATATCCTCCATTGCATAAATATACAAGTCATGCAAAAAGTTAGCCATGTGAGGCATGGGCATTGGTCTAATGTTGGTTTGGTGTGAGGTGAGGGGTACCAGTACCAGAACCCAAACTATACTTGACCGATATAGCCTATTTTTTCAATACCAACCTGAACGGTAGAAAGAAGTCCTCTGACAGAATTTCATTCGCCTAGGTCGATCTTTTGACGCTATATTGTGTTTTCAACAGAAAGACAGACAGGCAAACGGACATGGCTGAATCGATTCAGAACTTGATCCTGGTCAAATCCGGTGACTCTTTCTTGAAGTTACAAAACGTAATGATATTCCTTCATGTGGATGGTATACAAAATGTATTAACTTGTAAATGAGATTGCTCTCTGAGCGCTTCAATTGTCTCCTCATCACTTACATTACATACATAATGTCGAATATTTTATTGCTACTTCTGTAAGTAATATTAGTACCAACCAATTATTTTGTTACTTCGGCAGGTATATGAAAGTTGAACCGCACACAACTGATAAATTTTCAAGTTTCAAATATTTGTTTGTAAGTTGGCAAAGGCAAGTACTTGTGCAAATGCAAACGCATAAATTGGTTCATTATATGAGTGGGATATGCTTCCAAGCTCAGAGCAACAAAAATAGTGAAATTTAAGCAATATTTGTTCGTTTTTTCTTTTTTTTTCTATTTCCACTTTGAATTTAAAAATTTATATTGATAGAAAAGTGATATTACACGAAACATCTCAAAACAGTCAAACAAAATTCGTATCCAGCTAAAAAACCAGCCGGCTGGATTTAAAAAAATCTTCCAGCTAAATGCATATCAATCCAGTCAGATCTGACTGGAAAGCAGTCAAAATGGCAACGCTGGTTATTTTAGCTTTGGGTTATGCTCAGAGAGTGTGGGCAGTTCTATAGTACTAATGATAATGACGTGTGTGTGTTTCCGTGTGTGCTTGTAAATAAAGTTGAATTGAGTTGGTGGAGTGTAGCTTGTCGTTATTTACTCAACATTGTTGTGAAACTGAAACTTTAAAAGGTAACCCGGTAGGAATCGGGTTATATGGACCCCGCGCCACTGGTAGGTATACATAATGTAGGGTGCGTGAACTTAGCACCCCAAAGTTTAAAAAGTATATATGTATGTATATTTTTTTAGAGTTCTGGATAGCTGCACAAGAGATCTAGAGGTCCTGATAAAAATTTTAAAAAGTTCTGTTCACGATGCACCCCATCGTGATTTATGTATACAATCAACATAGTTCTGGAGTTATGACAATTTTAGAGAGGAGCGACAAATTATTTGATTTGTTGTAATAGTAGTATATTTTGCAACTTTGGTTCTAACTTTTTTGGATTTGGATGTAGAAGATTTAGTTATACATATGAGAGTATTGTAGAGCACTTTCCGGGACTGTAACCAGAACTCATGAGAACTCACCAGAATTACATTTTTAAAGTTTTAATGTTGTCTAACTTTTTGCTGTTTGGGTTAAGAAAATTATTTTATAAAGATATTTTGTAGAGTTTCATGAGCTCTTTCCAGAACTCTAATCAGAACTCTTCGGAACTCCGAAAAAATATCGTCGCAATTTTTGACAATTTTCACAGTTCCATAACTTTTTTGTTTTTGATCCGAAAAAAAAATTCTTGTTTAGGAAACTCCAGATCTCTTGGGGGTAGTGCATAAATTTCGTAAAAAATTGACTTTTATGAAAATGGGGTGCTGGCTTATTTTGAAAAATAATGTTTTTTTTTTGCTCTAATTATAGGATCTCCAGAACTAGGTATGTTGATTCTATACATAAAAAAAAAGAAAAATCCTCGTGAACTTAGCATCCCATATTAAAAAACAAAAAAAAAGCTAAATCAACAGAACTTTTCAAAATGTTTTATTAGGAACTCTAGAACTATTGTGCAGCTATCCAGAACTCTAAAAAAATATATACTTTTTGTGCTAAGTTCACGCACCCCATTATGTAGATGTATTTTTTATCACAATAAACTGAGTTTTTCAATTCAATAAAATTTTAGAGCCGTATTTATAAACGTGTCGTAGAGCCTGCTTAACTTACACATCCCTTAAAATGCTCTAAACACAGGAAAACGTTAGTTATAAACAGGGCTAGGATTTCCATGCAAATGCATGTTTTTTTTTAAACACTTTCGAAGAAAGGGACTTTATTATCTTTACGAATCATGAAATTTCCTTTAAACTGGCATTCAATCGTTAGAGCATATCTTTGCTTATTTTACTATAAATGCATATTTTGCATATTTTTAAAATAAATGCATATTTTCAAAATAATAAATATAAAATTGAAAAAACGTGGGTTTCAATAAATTGCACACGCACTTTTAAACTTTATTTCAATTGCAATCACTGTGAATTGACATTTGTGAAACATAACATAACATAGAACGATCGTTTTCTATGTATAACTGCCATTTTATTCACTCCGGGTGTAAATCAGGTTTAAGTTAATTTTACACCCTATCATTAACCCGACAATTTAAACCCATATCCATAATATTTACTCAAAAACACGCATTAAACCCGCTAGATCCAAAACGGATTTAAAACAGTTTCAACCGATTTTAACCCGTCTTAAACCAATGTAATTTCAAATTTTACTTAAAATGACATTTGCTTTGCTGTTTTTGACTAATTGGGGATTGATTTGATTTGTTGTGACATCAACATTTGGTCCAAATCGCTAATTGTTGTGTCCAATTCCAATGTGAAATAAGTGAATTGGTGTACAATAATATTAATACATTTATTTTTTAATAGAACAAAAGAAAAATGTTAGATACTATAAAGTTAATTCTAAAATTTGCATGTGGCGCCATAACCGTTGTCAAAACTAATAAAATTGTTCTTATATTCTTGCATTTTATTATATTTTCACTTTCATTTAATTTCTGCGAGAAATGTCAAAAATGTGACATAAAAAGAATAGTTTGAAATTGAGTTCTAGTCCGGGTCAAAGTACTTAAACTAGTCTGCGGAGTGCAGTTTATATTCAATCGGACTAAACACCGACGCGTTTAAAAAAAAAATTATTATTGCGTTTAACGACTGAATATTATGGACTTGGGTTAAATTTTTGGGCTAAACTTACTTAAACCCGGGTGTAAACTTTAGTTCGGATTAAAGTGGGTGAATAATATGGCCGTAAGACATACCAAAGACCGAAATGCCAAAGTTGTACCTTCGAAAACTTAAAAAAAAATTGCATAATTTCGAAATAAAGCATATGAAAATTAGTTTATTTCTTAGTTTAAATAAAACAATATTTAAAAATTAAATTTACTGGATAAAAAGTGTTTGACTTCTAAGGGAAAATATAGCTACAAAATAAAATTTAATAGTTTTATGTGCATTTAAGTGCATATTTTATGCGCATATTTTGAATTTTTTAGTGCATATAAATCCGAGCCCTGGTTATAAACAATGTTCGAATCTAAGCAACGTAGTTTTAAGGCCGCGTAATTTAAACGCAGAAATTTAAGCTTAGAGGTTGCGTAGAGCATGCGTAAATTTGTTATTTCTTACAAATGTCATTTTCGTGTTGTTTTCATTTTTTGAAAAAACATTCCCCGCTTTGAACTTTTCGAAAAACTCCTAGCTTTGTAAGTTCTGCTATATTAGGACAAAAGCCCAAGGCAGCCATTTTGAATTTATTCAGCAAACTGGCAAACTGACTTTGCAATTTTAGTGCTAGCATTTTAGAATGCAACTGATTAAACCATATTGTAACCATTTTGAATTGTATTCTACGAATCTTCAAGTTTTCACTGCATTTTTATTTGATTCTGCAGATATTAAAATTTAGTAAAGATCGGACACGGAATCGCCGATTTTAACGAGTCCTCGATATGACTTTTTTTTAACATTCTGACTCGACATGGCGAGAGAGCGCCTCGACCTGTAACGTCTTTTGTGCTTAAAACGTCAGAATTTAGTTAGGAGAGTAGCGTTTCTACTTTCTTAATGTAGCTGATGATGCATAGAGCAGAGGTCGTCTTTAGTGCATCGGTACTTATAATCACCCATATTCCCGTTGGCGATTGTCGTAAACGCCTAATATTTCATTTCGGTTTTCAGTCAGTGTTTGTAACTTTTTAAAGAAAAACTTTTTGAAATTACAGTGAATGCATGGAAAATGAAGCAAAATCGTTAACAAAAGTTCGAAAAAAATCGGAATATCGTTTTTACAACGACACGACACATGAGTCGTATACGACAAACGCCAACGGGAATAAGGGTGAATATCCCTGAAAATGACTTCCTTCTGATACCACAGAGGGCCGGGCATTCACACATGATATGCTAAGCTGTTTCGTCTTCCTCAAGACATAGTCGGCGATCCGGTGAGTGGAATAATTGCATTTTCTTTAGCTGATATCGCAACTCGTGGTGGCCTGTTAGGTAGCCTACTAAATTTCTGATATCATGCCTGCTTAGATTAAGGATCTTTTTGGCATCTTTTTTAAAATGCTGTATCGCTTTTTTGGCTTGTCTAAGTCCGGGGATGTTCTCCCACTGTGAAAAGCATTTATTGCGTTCCCAGATTTTTATGGCCGTGTATATAGCTAATTTGGGAATTGAACAAAACGGTTTTGGTCCTATAAAAAGAAATTCCGAGCCCTTCTGGCTAGTTCATCAGCATTTTCATTTCATACAATACCCTCGTGGCCAGGAACCCACCATAACCTGATTTTGTTTCTGGTGCTCAGTGTTTGGAGGGCGTTGAAGCAGTGTAGCACTGATTTGGTGTCAATAATATATGAGCTAAGGGCTTTTATTAGCCGATTGACTATCCGTGAATATATAGATGTTAGCGCCTTTAATACCTGAATTGAAGATAATGTTTGCGCATTCTTTGATGGCATGGAGCTCTCCTTAAGAAACAGTAGGGGTTTTCCTTATAGGTATTGAGACATTTCGGTTTTCCGGGTTTAGGACAATCCAAAAGATTAATTAAACCTTACTCCTACAAGGAAATTATCAACTTAAATACGGACAGTATCAGAAAGCTGGTGGGCTCTTACAGGCCATTGTTTCTTGAGATACAATCTTAACAAAATGAATTTGTGTCCGGGAGACAGAATGCGGTTCTGTCATGAGGATGAAGAACCCTCCGAGTACATTCTTTGTGATTGCCGGGCACTTTATTGGTTAAGAAAACGTGTCTTTAAGAAGGAACTCCGTTTACCAGCAGAGCTCAGGAACTTCGCTACTAAAGATATACTGGCTTTCACTAGGGAGGTTGTGGGCGCAGTAGCGCAGTGGTTTTTTTTTTTTTTTTTTCTTTGTCGGAGGTTGTTACTATCCGATGGAGCACTCAGACACAACTACTGGTCCATTGTACTGCCAAACAGACACCTTACATTGCTGTACTTAGTTTTCCCGTCTTTCGAAGAAAGATGAGAAGAAGCTTCAGTGATGAAGAGCTTAGATGTTCGGCACTCACCACGTCAGCCCCAAAGATCCGCCACCTGATGCGAGCAAAGGCAGGACAACTACAGAGGAAGTGCTCCGCTGTATCGTCATCCTCTCCACAAGCAGGACAGATGGTGGTGTTGCTCAAGCCCAACACATTTAAGTGTTTGGCAAAAGCTTGGTGGCCCGAAAGAACGCCCACAAGAAGTCTGCAGTCGATTCTCCTGAGAGACAGAAGGAAAGACGAGGACCTCTTGCAGATGTCCGGACGCAGTCGTTTGGTCTGTCTACACCCAGCACAGTCACGCCAACGACGCTCGTGTTCACGAGAAACCCAAGTATCAATGGATGACCTAACCACAGATGCAGGCAAACCCAACGCAGGTTCAGGTCCTAAGAAATCTTCTTCTGAACCCAACCTGGCCAGCTCGTCAGCGATCTCGTTTCCCTGGATACCAGTGTGACCTGGAACCCAAACAAGTTTGACCGTGTTTAGCCTACCGACCAAGTTCAGAGAAAGCTTGAGTTCGAGCACTAACTTGGACGAGGTAAGAGGGTTGAGCAGAGCTTTTAATGCAGCTTGGCTATCACTGCAAACGCATATGCTTCTAGCCCTCCACCTGTTAGTCACAATATAGCGCATAGCCATAAGGATAGCGAAAATCTCCGCCTGGAAGACAGTCGCATGGTTACCCAAGGGGTAGTGTAGTCTAATGTTCTCGCTTTCCACGAAGACTCCAGAACCAGACCCCTGTCCGGTTTTAGAGCCATCCGTGAATACACGATGGCATTCCTTCCCTGGCTCCGAGTCTGGCCGAAGCCATTCTGTTGCCTGAGGAAAGTTGACGTGGTAGTTTTGTCGCAGTAGGATTTCTGGTGTCATTGCGTCAGACGGCATATCCATAAGACAGGGGTCAAAGGATAATTCTCGCACAAGTTCTTCAAAATTCCAATGCGCGTGGTACCAAAAGCCACCTCTCTTTAACCGAGAGATGGTTTTCAGCGTACACCCCATGATAAAAATATCAAGGGGGGGGAGGTTCATCAAAGCATCTAGAGCAGAGCCCGGAGTGCTGGGGAAGGCCCCTGTGCAGCCAAGGCAAACCGTTCTTTGGAGTTTGGCGAAAGAGGCCATAACACGTTTCCGCGAAAGCCTGTTCCACCACACAACCGATGCATATGAGAGAAGTGGTCTTACCATTGCCGAATAGATCCATAGGACCCTTTTAGGAGATAAGCCCCATGTCTTCCCAAAAGCGCCTTTGCACTGCCAGAAGGTCGACAGCGCTTTATCGGTTTTTGATTCAACATGCTTGGACCAAAGAAGTTTTCTATCGAGGAGCGCAGTGGTTAGTGTGCTGGACTACTGTGCGAGGGATCCCAGGTTCGATGCCCGGAAAAACACAAATTACATCTTAAAGTTTTTTCTACTGCGCCACCTCTCGCGAACGTCTGACAAACATCCGAGAGTATGACTGTCATGAAAAAGCTTTTCAATTCGCCGTTCGAACTCGGCATAAAATTGTAGGTCCCTTCCATTCGTCCCAAAAATATAAACTCACAGAAAACGAATGGTTGCGAGAAGCTAGCCTAGGGTGTCTAACCGTCTGTTGCGCCACTTATTTATTTATTTATTTTACTAAGGAGGTCATCCGTCTCTTAGATTAACTTTATCCCTCTTCGATACAATGGATATTTTTAGATCGCAGTGTAAGCCAATTGGGCAGGGAACTATATAAACTAAAAAAATCCTTCAAATTTAGAGAATAGAAAATATTTAGAATATATAGCAGACTAACCTTCAGGGCCAGGAGAGTGATCGTAGTCTTGAAATTGTATCTGCGCCAAGTCTAAGCATCTATAAATGTGTCTCACAGCTTTGAAAAACCATTTCTTTTAAATCTCATTTCCCAAAAACCTGAAGATGCACATCTACTGCTCTAGAATCTTAGGAATTTAATGTAATCCATAAAAATTAAGAACACCACTTCCTTCACACTATTTTTTGAACAATTAAAATAATATTCTCGATTCTATTGTTCGTTTTGTAGCCGTCCAATTGTAAACATTTGCGGTGCATTTGTCAAGCACCCACATCTGCAGCCGGAGTAAAATACTTTAATAGCTACCACATGAATCGTCTCTATAGTTAGGTATACATCTTCCAAGTATCCCTGTGAAAGTGTCTTGTCTGCCCTTGAAAGCGTTTTATCGCAGAAAATTAATGGATTTATATTATCATCTCTCCTCTGGAGTGTCTTTCAAATCCCATCTGTCAACTCCCAGTTGTGCCATACATAAAAGCATCCCGAAAAAAGGCCAATTCTCTACACTAATAATTCAAATTCTCATTTAACAGCCAATTGAGTCCCCATTACACCACCTCTCTCAAGAGTAATTACAACCGGTCTCTCAACCAAGTAGGTATATCTGTTTCAATACTTTTATCTATGGGCTTGGCTGAGCTGGGCTGGGCCAGGGACGGGAATGAGATGATGCTACGTAGATGTACCGTCATACGTAGAGCAGAGATATACCCATATGTGGGGCAACCTTTTTTTGTTTTTCTTTTTTTTTTCCTCTAAAGTACTCAAGAGTTGTTCACTTGCACGATGGCGACGATGCTGATGCTGAGGCTGCGACACGCCGACAGCGGCAGTTCATATAGGTATGTGTATAAAATATTCATTAGACAAAACGCCGTAATTTCAAAGTAAATACGTTTAGATAATTTTCCGTTTTCACATTTTCCCAGCATACAATATGCGAGTGTGCGTGGGCTCTTTATTAGCTAACCATCCATTCAGGCATGTTACAGTCGACTTTCAGCCCTTTTCTTGATTTTTCTCTATTTTCCCCAGAGGAGATGTATAAAGTTACACACACAGATAGCAGCTAGTTACAGCCAGAAGAAACATAACGATTAAATGGGTGGATGGATGGATCTGATGACTGAGCATCAAATGAATGAATGAATGAAAAGTGAATGAATGGACGAGCACAACGATAGATACGAATAATACAACCGCATATCCAAGGGAATAGAGTGCGAGGGAACGACGACGCGACGGCGACGCAACTGTAGAGGGTGTGAGCACTAAAAGGCAAACGATAGATACACTTGAAAAGATTTCTCGTGTGCTCAGCATCAGCATCAGCACATTTCCCTATAAGTATTTAATCCTTTTAGAGAGCAACCGACTTTGATTAGAAGCGCATCTACTCATATAGATTAGATAGATACTCTCGTCGGAGAGAGAGAGCGGTAATTGCGTTCCCCAAATTAAGTGTGGCGGTGGCGGCCTCGGATCGAATAATAGATCCACTCACACACATGCCCATATGGAATGTATCGCTGTCAGTTATCCCTCTATCACTATGGTGAGCGGTACCTCGGTGTGTGTTCATACAATAAAAGTAAATTGATTAATGGACTCCAATGATTGAGAATGCAAAGAAAAGTACTTTCATCGCAGAGTGTGTGGGGTGCCGGGGTGGGTGCCTACATCACTCACTATGTGTACTTATTGAACGAACAAAAAAAAAACATCGCACCCATTCCAGCAGCAGGAAGAGTGATTAACATATGAGAGCGAGAATTAATTACATTTCTTAGTCCTATACACCAGTGAGTGACATCGAGGTCCACTCTTTCACAGGGCATTAGGTTTAAGGTTGATCCGTGTGTCGGGTCGGTCCGGCCTGTGTCAGTATCGGTTTTGCGGTTTTGTTTTCGTAACCCGATCTCGCACTATGTTTATACGAGCCCATAATACCTACACTCAGATCAGATTCACGCCTGTTGATGGGGCTGCATTGTTGTTGTTTTCTTTTTCCTAAACCATAATTTATTATACACTTCCCTTCGCGTTAAATTAACGAATATAAACACTGTGTTGTATGCAATCAACACGTAGAGCGGAAAGCGCCACTATTGTGAACGTGGCAACGTTTTATATATTTTTTTTATTTTTAAATTACTGCCGTACAACATGTTCATGCATACACACATATACACACCAATGGAGGGTGGTGGTGACGTTGATGACGGTGCTAGAGATGCCATCAGGAGAACCTCTGGGAAATAGGAACCACCTCCCGCACCACTAGTGCGCGTAGCAATTTGGAGCTGCCGCCAGATAAACGAGTTTCTCTTGCTGCTGATGGGGGCTTTCCAACGAGACGTACTCCTATCATCATCCTTCTCCTTCTCCTTCTCTTCCTCAAATTATTGCTGTGTACATAGGAGTTTACCCTCAGCTAAACTAACGTATGTGCGCCTCTGCTGGCTGGATGCTCTGTGGCGGCATTAATATGTAGTTTTCTATACATTAAGCCAGATAATTTAATTCTCATGTATTGACATCAATGCCGCGGGCTAACTAAACAAATTTAATTCTTCTTCGGTTCGGTGGCTCTAGATGTAGTTGTGGTAGATACTACGAGCGTACTCATATGTCTGATGGCTCCACAGATGGGAGAACTTTCAATTATTCTCTACCACAAACAAATTGGCAAGCCACTAGTCTTCTTGTTTGGTATTCTATAATCCAAAAAAAAAAAAAAAAACTTCGTATCTATCTATCCATACATCCCATATCAGACTCAATATAGTGTAGGATGTTTCAATTTTGTCTAGTGTCGATGGATATGGTGTTATTAGGTGGCGCGTTTATTTTTATACATTTTTATACACAACACCATCGAGATTTGTTATGGAAATTGTTTTGGAAAATAAATAAAAAGGAGGCGTAACAATACAGACGATGTGTAGGAATATAGATGAAATATTGAAGAATGATAACTCCGAGGGGTGATACTGTGGATCTGAAGAAGCCGCCGCCAACGCTGAGGACGAACGACAACGGCATCGACAAAACCATTAAAGAGATCATTTCTGAAAGTAATTTCTTTAATGTCGGGCCTGAGGATGGCTTAAGATATATAAAGGAGTCCCAGTCCCGTCGTAAAAATAAAGGTTGCGCAATAAAATTTGTGGTCAATTTGGATTTGTTTCCGTTTCGTTTGACTTTTTTTTTTTTTTTCATTTAACTGGGTTCGTGCTTAAGTGGAATGAAGTTCTATATAGACTTTTATTAATGCTGGGTTGACAAATTGCTTGGTCTTGCTTTATTGTTGGTTGCAATTTGGTTTGGTATGGGATGCCACTTGGAAAAGTTTAGCCAGTTAAATTAAATTGGGGCTATAAGACTTGAAGACTTTATGCCATAGGTTTGGACAACAAAATTGACACTACCCCACTGTGTGGGCATTTAAAGAGTGCTTACAATTGTATTAACCGCAATCACCTTATAAATAACATATTAATTAAAGTTAGTTTTATTTATACATCAAACACTTGCTTACAAGTGTCCAGACGGTGTCCTATTCAAATTTCAATAAATTTGTTTAATGTGTTGTATGAATTTTTGAAAAGCTATTGAAAAGGTAAAAACGATCACGTACAAATATATAGACTAAGAGCTAGCAATGTTTTTTCTCAAGTCATTTTAGCAAGGCTGTAACTTTGTGAGCTTAGTTCGGGGTGACTACTGAATACGAAAATATATTTCTGGCAGCGCTGCGTTGGTTTATATATATTAATGCCATAACCTCAAAAGGGCAAAAAATGTAGGTACCTCATTTGAGCAAACTTAAGATTTTGGTATGTGTTAATTTACGACCGATGTAGACAGAAAATGCAATTGCCATATCAGTTGCCGGTTTTAAAGTGCAAAAAAGACAACATTGAAGTCATAATAGCAAAGTCAAATTTTTGATATTATGTTAACTCCGGTTTCATCATATACCAAAACCCCGAACTAAGCTCACAAAGTTACAGCCTTGCTAAAATGACTTGAGAAAAAACGTTGCTAGCTCTTACTCAAGTACGTACTCTTTTATTGAAATTTTCTATGATCATTTTGCATAAAAGTGGCTGAATTTCATTAATAGATACACCTCCCAATTTCCTCTTTCAAGGCATTGGTGGTCGTGGGTTTGTTTGCATAGACTTTGACTTCAAAAACCTAAGAAAAAAGTCCAATGGCGTTAAATCGCAAGATCTGCATGGCCAATTCTGACAACAAAAACGGCCGATTACACGATTAGGAAATGACTTATGCAGTAATTGAATTGTTTCTCTGGCTGTATGGCATGTGAAACCACATGTTGGTCACATCCATATCTGGGTTATCATGTCACGATAACGGACACCATTAATTGGTACTGCCTTACCAGCCGCATTTTCGAAAAAGAATGGTCCGATAATGCCTCCAGCCCAAAATCCGCACCAAACAGTCAGGCGTTGTGGATGCATTTATTTCTCAACAATTATTCGTGGGTTTTCTGAACCCCAAATGCGACAATTTTAACGATTAACGAAGCCATCAAGATGAAAATGAGCTTTATCACTGAAGATGATTTTAGTCAACAAAATTGTTGACTGTAGCTAACCTGCTTCTCTGAAGGAAAAAGAAAGAGCATGAGAAGCGCGCGATCGAGGAAATAGAGAGGTGCTATTCCAGGAACAATATTCGGAAGTTTTACCAAAAGATAAAAATAACGTGTCACGGGAACAAGGCCCGAACAGAGTCCTGTAGAGACGAACAAGGAAACCTTGTAGTAGAGTCACAGTCGGTTCTGAGGACATGGAAAAACCATTTCTGCAGACTGCTAAACGGCGAAGACGACACAAATTCCGCTGTCAGGCAGAATGAACCATTCAACCTGGGCGATGAAAGCCAAGACTTCCGTCCACCTGACCAAAATGAGGTAAGGATAGCAATATCCAAGCTGAAGTCCAACAAAGCTGCAGGACCGGACGGTTTATCGGCCGAGCTTTTTAAGGCAGCAGGGGATGACTTGGTAGAGAGCATACACCAACTCGTTTCTAAAATCTGGTCAGAGGAAAGTATGCCTGATGATGAGCCTCACCCTCAGCATTGTTTGCCCGATCCATAAAAAAGGAGACCCTCTAAACTGCGCCAACTATAGAGGCATCAGTCTCCTTAACATCGCTTACAAAATTCTGTCTGCCGTACTGTGTGAACGCCTGAAACCATTTGTCAACGAACTGATTGGACCCTATCAGTGTGGTTTTGGGCACAACCGACCAAATATTCCCACTACGGCAGATCCTGGAGATAACCCAGAAGTGCCAATCGATACTCACCATCTTTTTATCGATTTTAAGCCGTATATGACAGCATTTATAGAGACGAGCTATCTAGTTTTGGCATCAGATGGTGCAGAATAACGATGGAGAACGTTCGCTGCTATGTAAAGGTCGGAAACAATCTCACCGAGACCTTTGGTGTCAAAAAAGGATTTAGACAAGGTGATGCGCTGTCATGCGACTTTTTTAAGAAAATTGTGCGAAACTCGCAAGCCAACACCATTAGGGGCACAATTTTCCATAAGTCTGTGCAATCACTTGCATACGCCGATGACATTGACATAATTGGCAGAACGCAGTGAGTTACTGGTGCGTTTGCAAGTGTTAGCACAGAAGCGGCAAAAATGGGTTTAGTGGTGAATGAGGGTAAAACAAAATATATGCTGTCAACAAGAAGGGATACACAACATCGACGAATCGGACAGAACGTCACGATAGACAGCTATAACTTTGAGGTGGTCAGGGACATTACCTACCTCGGCTCCGCTATAAACTCTGACAATGACACCACAGCAGAAATCAAACGAAGAGTTACACTTGCCTACCGCTGTTTCTTTGCCTAAGAAAGCAACTGACTAGTAAGGCCTTGTCAAGAAACACTAAGGAGACCCTATATAAGACCCTCATCATCCCAGTCCTACTCTATGGCGTAGAAGCGTGGACGTTAACAAAGGCGGATGAAGATCTTCTTGGTCGTTTCGAAAACAAAATTCTTCAAGTGTTTTTTCCATCCCGTTTGCGTTGACGAGCTTTGGAGGAAAAGATTTAACAGCGAACAATACGAGCGTCATCGACCTGGTCAGAAAAGTACGTATCACTCGACTAAGATGGCTAGGACATGTAGAGCGAATGGACACCAACGCTCCGGCCCGAAGAGTCTTCGATTCCAACTGTAGCGCCATCTTAGTAAGTAAGTAAGTAAGTAAGTAAGTAAGCTAACGAAACTTTATTATTTTTTAATATATTGCTCAAAAATCAAAATGCATTGTTCTTTCATATAGCGCTCCATTTTTACAGGCCCCGAACTGTCGGCTGTCACATTGTTAACTATTTTTAAAGGCTTTTACTTAACTTCGTGAAAAATTTGTTGTGTCAAAATCTTGCAAGTCAAATTCGAACCACTTTCGCTAAACTTAGAACTTTGAAATTTTCCATGCTGGTTGGGTTGTGAAGACAATGCAATATTTAGAAAGAATTTTTGGATTTTGACTTCCTCTGCCCCTTTGAGGGAGGCTTTTTCATAACGCATGATCTATTAGCCGTATTAACTTGAAACTTTATATGTCAATAGATAAGTCATAACTATTACATACCTAATTGATACTTTGTACCGTTTCGTCCTATAAGGGCTGAAGAAAGGGGGTGCAAACATTTCTATTTTTACCTTACTACGCTCAACATTCATCTTTCTAGTCCATCCAGAGGGCAAGATATAATAAATAGAAAATAGATCTTATTCGGCCAAATGCGAAAAAAATTGCTATCTTGATTGCAGTTGTGCTTAGGAAGGGTAGTTTTATTTGCGTTCTAAAAATAGAATTGTCACTGTGGCTGGCATTCAGAATATATGCTCATATCATGTATGGCGTAGTTGAATTTGATGTATGGAATATGGATATGGATAAAACTAACTATGTACCTACATATGTACGTATATAGGAGTTTGTGATGCGTAAATATGTAGGTATGCACATGCACAACCGTACGTATTTATATGTGAGATCTGCAGCTATGGAAAGTGTATGGGTAGGTACGCGTAGTAATATCAATCAAACCATACCTGTCGCGAATTTTCATTTATGTGAAATGCATACCTATTATGTCCATTGACTCAGGACTTTGAAATTTTGCATGCTGAGCTGATGTTTCAGTTTAGATGAAAATACAATAAATTAATAGTAAAACAAAGCTTTTGTAAGCATGTAGGTAGATATTATACTGCACTAAAAAGCAAAAAATAAAATAATAGTTTAAAAAACTAAAAAACGCTTTTATATGTAGGTACTGCACTAAAAGCAAAAAAATAAAAATTTACCAATCTATTTTTAAGGTTTATCCTGGAAGGGGCTTAGTGTAAGCCATGTTTGTAGTTATGTATTGTATTATTTGAGTGTAAACTACACAAACATGGCTTACAATAAGCCCTTCCAGGATAAACCTTAAAAATAGATTGGTAAATTTTTATTTTTTTGCTTTTAGTGCAGTACCTACATATAAAAGCGTTTTTTAGTTTTTTAAACTATTATTTTATTTGCGTTGGCATCACTTGTACTATTAAGTGGCGCAAAATTCAAATATTTGAGAAATTCTTAGCGAGGTGAAAATGTGTCGAATAATTTTCTCTTAAGCTAGTCTAGAATTATTCGTGTAGGATGTAATTATTTTTAAATAGACCAAGAGCCCGCAGTAAATTTCTGACGGGAGAGACAACGCGTATAATTTAATTTAAGTGCAGAACTAACATACATCTGCAAGCATCTCGGGACGCTGATGAAGCGTTATAGGTTTGCCTTTCCCGGGAGAAGTATTTAAAAAAAAAATTTAACATTTGAAGTTATTCAATGGTAGTACAATGGACCGCAATTGGTAAAAAAAACTGCAAAACTACAAATCTATAGTAACAGATGGCCAGATA
Source organism: Cheilosia soror (assembly GCA_949372485.1). Classification (NCBI taxonomy): domain Eukaryota; kingdom Metazoa; phylum Arthropoda; class Insecta; order Diptera; family Syrphidae; genus Cheilosia; species Cheilosia soror. Next base: position 114,661,405 of record OX443562.1, on the reverse strand, counting down.
ACTTGGGACCCAGTGCTCTATAGAGCTGTAGATATAGATCTGGGTTACATACTTCTGACTGCAGAGGTATAGATGTTTTAATACCCCAGGTAAATGTTCTCATAGACGTCGATAAGATCTTGATGCAATTTCGACAAATTTCAAAAACAGGCAAACTGACATATTGCCCACTAAAAGTGTCAAAAATTGGATTTTTCTATTGATTTCAGTTTTATTATTTAAGGGCAAATATTAATGTAAATGTTTTTTAAACAATGCAAATGATCGGAAAAAGAATCGAAAAGAATGCAAATGCATTTAGGCGATTGAAGTAGAATGCGGAAATGACTTTTGGTGATTGGAAAAACTACATCAAATGTATTCAAATTCACTGTTTTTAACAGAACGTCACTGTCTACTTTGGTAGGAGCAAAAGTAGGTTAAAACTTACTAAAAAAAACACATACATACACAATTAAATTAGATTTGAAGGTTGCGGCATACGGTACCTATGGCTATGTATAGTTCCCACGAGAATACGCCTCACTTTCTATGTCACTACTCGGGCAAGGTCTGTCACTTTTGAGAAATGGAACATTTCGGGTTGGAAGGCATGTAAAAAACGTACTGATGCCTCGCTATATCCAACTTTTGTTATAATGACAAGTGGATGAATTAATGAACTTAATCGAGTAACCGGAGCGACTATAGACACACTAAACAGAAGACATAGTTAATGCGGCTAACAAATGTCACGCCAACCCGAAAACCTAACCTTACCTTAAAAGTTAAAATGAAACATTTCCAATTTATTATCGGCAATTTAAAACTTTAATACGTATTTGGAATTAAATTCAGAATATACCGCCGACACTAACCTGCTTGTCAAAAATTCAATAACATAACTTAATGAGAGCTCAAGGTACATATGCTAAAATCTGTTTTAATTCCCCTAACTATTTTGCAACAAGTACGGTGTCCAACAATGTCCAACATAAACATCTTGTCCAACTAAAATAATAACAAATTTTCAAAGATGAAACCCAACTCCGTCCCTGCCAAAGTCTGTACTTAAGTCCCACATAATTTATTTTCACTGCAGCAGCAGTAACAAACACCTTCCCACACTTGGACACATTTTCCCAAAATCTTTACCGGTAATGAAAAAAAAAAAACGAGAAATGGCTTAGTACAGAAGGAGTTTCGCAAAGCAATCAGGCAAAGAACTTCCAGGAGTAGATATGTAGTATAGGTATACTCTACACCGTAGTGGCCAAATCACGTAGCTGCTTATAAATTCAGGTTGAGTAGATTTCCCCCAAGAGAATCACTATTTTTTTGTTTTGCTTCTGTAAAACATCTCATACCTTTTGCTGGATACTATGTTGCGTTAACTTTCAAGAGGCGAATGGCGTTGTTTTCCCTTTGAACTATGTAAATCGAACCAGAAAGAAATAAAAATAAATTGAGAACTTCCCCAAACTCGGATTAGATAGATAGATACACAAACGAATACAATTCGTTGACCCTTAACCAACACCTCTTGAGAATGTACAACAATATAAATCAATTTACGCCATGTTTAGTGGTTAATGTTTACATTACACTCGATTAACTGTTGACCTCCTTCCGTGCGCTCGTACATCTCAAGTGGTCAAATCATTCCAAATGTACACAATTTAACTCCCAAATTTATCAACAATCACTTTTGGCTGTGACTTTTCTTCCTTACACTCGTATATACTGTGTACGCAATACACGCATCGTAACCGTAAGTGGCCACTCTACATCACATCGCTGCGTGGAGTCAAAGAATTTGAGGAAAAATTCCTCCACACACACTCGCATTTATTTAATTAGACTTGTCAGACCGTCCAGTTGATGGGACTCGGGATGGTTATCACGTCGTCATCGACACGGCGCGACGTTAAAGGAGATGAGGGACGGAATAGATGCGCGTGAGCGAGTCACATTGTGGCGCTCGACTATTTTACCATTCATCATCATCAGCATGGACGTTTCTATTTGTAGATATTTTACCAACGGTCCTCGATGTGTTAATCTAATATTGATGGAATAACGTTAACATTTTTTATGGTAGATTGGCTTATCCCAATGAATCCATCTACGATATGCCACACCTAAAATAGTGTCCATTGGTAAATGTATCTCTCGGATACCTGTCTTTATGAATGTCACAAACAGTTGTTCCTTTTTTTTATGACCAAAGTTTTAATTGCAAAACTCAGATGCCACAGAGATCCGAGTGAATGGACGTATCTGCGGATGGATTAGGTACCTACATTAGGCTATCCGTACCCAGAGTGGTCCGAAATAGAATCACAATAGGCTACCCGCAGCAACAATACACAAAATTTAATAATAGATACATGATCCGTGATCTGAGTATTGTGATGGTGACCTATCCCCTAGCGAGCGACCGACGATCTCGGTCGTCTGATCCGATCATGATCTCTGTTAGTATAATGGTGGCTCTGCTGCGTATAGGGTACACCACAAACAAATGACAATCACTTCTGAATTACCATTTGAAAGTGTAGCAGGAGAGCAAGCATGAATAGCAACACAAACACGTACAGCACAACTGTAGACTGCGTGTTGTTAGACTATCCCTATACCTACGGAACGGAGCTGCGACAGCTATGGGACGCGAATGTGTCAACTGAGCTTGAAAATTCTCACTCAATGTCAGTTAATAAATTGTATGGGATACACCACACATGTACACACGTACACACTATTGTTTGGGAAATATGCCTATACAAATGGTTTGTTATGTTGTCTTTTGAATGCGCTCGACCTCAAAGGCGTGATAATGTCTTTTTAAAAGAATATGAATCCCATGTCTGCCTCCACTCGAAAATGAAAATTCTATGCGCACCAACGATGAAATACAATGGTGAACACTGTAACTATATACAAGATACACGGTGTCATTGAGCTCATCTGAGTGACACCTTGAAGCGACCACGAACGCGTATAGGGTAAAACGATACTTTCCTGACTTCGTGGCCTGTTTTACAACTAAATTTCGTTGGGTTGATAATAAATTCCTTAAGTGGGCAATAACAAAATCGTTTATTATGGGACATAGTATTGTGTCGTGGCATGCAGAGATATATAGGTAAGGTAACTCCCAGTGCGCGACAGACTCATGACAACGGACAAAATGTGTGCGCGATCGAGCACCTCAGCCCATACGGAGCGCGAGAAGAGACAACTTGTCACTTTTAAAAGAAAAACTGCAGCTCAGACCCCTTTAGGGGTTTGCATTGGCTGTGTGAGCATAATGACGATGCATTATGCATTAACTTGCAACCAACACCATACGGACGTATTTACCAATATGATTGTGGGTTGACAGTGGAACCTGTATAGGAAAAATAGTAATTTTTTCTGAATGTAAGACTGTATGTATGAAATTTATCAGAAAAAATTTCACTATCGTTTAATAGAATCTATACATACTGTTGGGTACTCAAATTAATTAATAATTGGCGCAACAGGCGGGTAGACACCCTAGGCCTAGCTTCTCGCAACCATTCGTTTGTGTGAGTTTCTATTATTGGGACGAATGGAATAAGGGACGTACAATTTTATGCCGAGTCCGAACGGCTGAATTGAGAAGCTTTTTCAGGACAGTTATACTCTAGGATATTTGTCAGACGTTCGCGAGAGGTGGCGCAGTAGAAAAAACCTTAAGATGTAATTTGTGTTTTTCCGGGGATCGAACCTGGGATCCCTCGCACAGCAGTCCAACACACTAACCACTGCGACCACACTGTTGGTTACTAATGTACGGTTTTATCAGTTCATAAAGCTGCGGAAAAATTTAACAGCAGAGTTAGTGCAAGTTAGTCCAAGAACTATCGCACCCAATTCCATCCCCAAACTGATATAGGAAAAACTTCTTTCTTTTGACACCACACCTGTTCAAATTGGGTGACTGTGAGCGCTCTATAATGGAACCCTAAACCTTCTACAGAAGTAGTATATGATATGTGATGTATATTTTTGTTCTTTAAATTTGTTCAAAAATTTACAGGAAAATATCACAATTTCGCCCACTGCGACTGGACGATGCATTTCTCACTAGCATCGCCTTTCGGGCGCATATCCTTCCAACTATCAACAATGAAGCAAAGGGAAATGCAACCAGTTCTCAACTGTAAATACACTCGTATATACATGTTTATTATTTTCGCTTCCACTTATCAACTTTTTCTGATGATTTTAGGGGTGAATTTCTGTTTCATAAACTAGTCCTTGAGTTCGTCTTGTATAAGTTCATACTGTGAAAGAAGACTGTGATGATTGTGCCTGATTCCCACCATAAATCAAGGAAAACAAAGAAAATTTAAAAGGTATCTACTCCAGTCGGGTTAAATTTGGGTATGGCCATGCAATTTTAAATAACAAAAGATACAAAGACTATTAGCTGTAAACTCTTTTTCGGACTTTATTCCAGTTAGACCTTCGGGTACCCAATGTTATGTGTTTTCATGCATGCTATTGTTCCTAATTGTTTGAATAAAAGTAGTCGTGCGTAGATTTGTTGGAGCAGAGGCAAAATAAATACTAGTTGGTATACCTTACCTCTGGGTTGGATGGTGTATTCGAATTTGGTGCTCTGCTCAGATCGTGTTCATAAATTAAAAAAAAAGCACTTTGTTGGTCACGAACCAAATTAAAAAGGTAAACATGCGTAAATGACATTACAAGCTGGTCATTTATTTTTAATTCTTATTCGGTACAAGGATACAAATTGGAATAGCGAATGTTTTCCCCTTGATTTGAACACAGATTTGCCAGAAAACAGACCTAACTACAAATTGGTTGTGAAAATGATCTGTTCTTCTGACAAAATCAGGGGGCTTATTCCCAAATGCGTGGCGGATCGCTTTTCATGGCGGATTGGTATTTTTATATTTCCAAAAGCGATTCGATCCATTTAAAAGCGATAGCTATTGTGAGGGTTGCTGCCAATATCTCTGCCAGCAATCCGTCACCTGAATAGCTATCGCTTTTGACAGCTTTTGGAAATACAAAAATATCAATTCGCCATGAAAAGCGATCCGCCGGGCATTTGGGAATAAGCCCCCAGATATTATGAAGCCATCATTACCAACCATAAAAAAGGAATTTACTCTTATACGTTGTAAAATAATGTACGTTCTTAAATAACTCCTACATTATATTGTTTTCGGTCAATATGTTTTACCATATAAATCTTTTGCATAAGCTAAAGCTAAAAGACTGCACGGGTTTATAAATTTCGTAGGTATGTAAGTTCATATTGTGACACAGTTCAGGACAAATTTTTAATTTTCGAAAACTGATGCAGTTTGGATTTCAAGCAATATTGACATGAGAAGAAATATTTAAAATAAGTAAATAGTTGGCGCAACAGGACCCTAGGTTCAGCTTCTTACAACCATTCGTTGGTGTGTTTTTTTTACGACTACTGAAGGCACCTACAATTTTATACCGTACCGATCCGAACGGCTTAATTGAGAAGCTTTTTCAGAACAGGTATACTCTCGGATGTTTGTCAGACGTGACACGTGGCGCAGTCAGAGATGGAACAGTAACTGACACCAACAGCGATGAAGACTATAAAACGCCTCTGACGACATGAAGAACACTTAAGTTACCTATACTTATTAGGTTACTAGCTTGTCCTAAACAAAAGGCTAATAAAAGCAAGTCTGCCCTATGTGGTGTCGTTATCAAATTAAACTAGAGAAGCTCTATAATAAAGCCAATACTTTCGTCCACCTGACCAAAATGAGGTAAAGATAGCAATATCCAAGCAGAAGTCCAACAAAGCTGCAGGACCGGACGGTTTACCGGCCGAGCTTTTTAAGGTAGCGGGAGATAACTTGGTAGAGAGCATACACCAACTCGTTTCTAAAATTTGGTCAGAGGAAAGTATGCCTGATGAATGGAGCCTCAGCATTGTTTGCCCGATCCATATAGAGGCATCAGTCTCCTTAATATCGCTTACAAGATTTTGTCTGCCGTACTGTGTGAACGCCTAAAACCATTTGTCAACGAACTGATTGGACCCTATCACAGCGGTTTTAGGCCCGGTAAGTCCACAACCGAATAAATATTCACACTACGGGAGATCCTGGAGAAAACCCAAGGAGTCCAAATCGATACTCATCACCTATTTATCGATTTTAAAGCCGCATATGACAGCATTTATAGAGACGATCTATACAGAGCCATGTCTAGTTTTTGCATCTCTGCCAAACTTGTCAGATTGTGCAGAATGACGATGAAGAACGCTCGCTGCTCCGTAAAGGTAGAAAACAATCTCACCGAGACCTTTGATGTCAAAAAAGGATCTAGACAAGATGATGCGCTGTCATGTGACTTTTTCAACATCATTCTTGAGAAAATTGTGCGAAACTCGCAAGCCAACACCAGGGGCACAATTTTTCAAAAGTCTGTGCAACTACTTGCATACGCCGACGACATCGACATCATTGGCCGAACACAGCGAGCTGTCACTGGTGCGTTTACAAGTATCAATACAGAGGTGGCAAAAATGGGTTTAGTGGTGAATGTGGGCAAAACAAAATATATGCTGTCAACAAGAAGGGACACACAACATCGCCGAATCGGACAGAACGTCACAATAGACAGCTATAACTTTGAGGTAGTTCGGGACTTTGTCTACTTCGGCTCCGTTATTAACTCTGAAAATGACATCACATCAGGAATCAAACGAAGAATTACACTTGCCAACCGCTGGTACTTTGGTCTAAGAAGGCAATTGATTAGTAAAGCCAAGGAGACTCTATACAAGACCCTCATCATCCCAGTCCTGCTTTATGGCGCAGGCGGATAAAGATCTCCTTGGTCGCTTCGAACGCAAAATTTTTCGCGTGATTTTCGGTCCCGTTTGTGTTGACGGGCTTTGGAGGAGAAGATTTAATAGCGAACTCTACGAGCTGTACAGCGACATCGACCTGGTCAGAAAAGTACGTATCAGTCGACTAAGATGGCTAGGACATGTAGAGCGAATGGATACCAACCCTCCGGCCCGAAGAGTTTTCGATTCCAACCTTTCCTTTGGTTTGTTCTGGCACTTGTCATTTTTTAGAGATTTTTAAAAACATCTGCTAAACGACTTCTAGACCACCTCTGAAAGGACTTCACTTCACAGACATCACGGACTGTTAATGTTATGTACACTACGCATCACTTCAATAGCACACCTCCTAAGGTCGGTTTTCTATTGCCCACTGGTCCAAAACCAAGCGTGCATGTTCTATTCAAGTGGCGCAAAATTAGGGCCCATATATTTCCTGTTTTTAATTTTTGTTAATATTTAAAGCTTAGTTTTAAATCTTCCTTCTGGTCAAATCACAACAATTAAATTAACTTTAATTTAAAAGTGGCTGTAGCAGACACGAACGTTGTATTTTTATAGCGACAAAAACAATGGCGTGAACCTTTTAGATTCCGTCAATTTGTGAAATCTCACAAATGGAAATATGAACTGAATTGGCTATTTCGCAAGTGACACATTCGTTAAAGTCAACATGAATTCTGACATTTTTAGCAAAACTCAATAGAGAATTAGAGAGACTAGCTATTGCTCCCTATCCGAAGCATAGACAAGCAAACTTTGGAACTCGCTTCTTGTAGATATATTTCCAGAAGACTATAATTTGCAGCATCTGCACGCATTTCAAGGCGCTGATGAAGCTTTATAGGTTTGCCTTTCCCGGCAGAAGTATTTAAAAAAAAAGTCTCATATTTTAATAATAAATCAAAAATGTTACTTAATCTATTAAAAACCATAAAATTATAGTAGATGGCAATCAGTTTAACATGCGAACAAGTAATTTACAATTGAACTTGAAGGTCATAGCTACACTTTTGCGATCTTCAAAATAGCCGCTGCCAAAAAAAAAAAAAATGCGTTGATCATCCAAAATCAACTGATATGACGAACGTTGATCGTAAAAATAAAACACATCAACATCACACTCAATAAATTGTCAAAGAGAAAATGAAAACTAATTTCTTTTCACGCACTAATTGACATTTCACATTAATTTTCATTATGTACATACTTATTAACGCATTTTTTTATTCTGTGGATTATATTAATGTCAGCAATACTTCATAGAGTCTCTCATAGGAATTGTAACTAGATAATCATTTTTCGTTCTGTATTTCAATTGATTTGCCCTTAATTTTGCTTAGTGAAAGATGCCGAAGTTTGTGATCTAAGCGATAGGGACTATAGTCATAAATATGTTAAAAATATTTGCATATATACATTTATTTCAATGATGTCGGTAGTTTTTTTTTTATAAACAATGTCATCAAAAGGAAATGGTAGAAGGATCATGATATATGGGTACTTCTATATTATTAAGTTTTAATTAAAGGAGATAGAAACTTTTGGCTACGAATCGCCGCATAGCTCGTTCACGGAGTCAACCGATTTTACACTCGAAGCAAAAACAAATAAATTATATCACGTTCACGTACCTTTAATTGCTCGCTTACGAATGAGACGATTCAAACCCAGAGAGAATCCATTTTTTCGGTAAGAGCGGTTTAAAAAAAGGCTAATATTGATCGGTTTTCTATCTGATTAGTGGTTGTTTAGCGGTTTACTGCTGTGGCTCGAACCTGCATAGATTCGCTGGGCTAACAAGCAAAACACCATGTCGATCCTTTAATAAATTAACTGTTCATGTTTATATGATAAATATGACCGTATGCACCGTAATAGAGTTGGGCAATTTAGTTCATTTTAGTGATCTATCAATTTAGTTCAAATCACGCTACTGAACTAGTTCGCTCATTTTAGTTCAATTCAGTTCATGGGGTTGTTGGATGCAGAGTACCCAAAGAAGCCCTGTGGTAAGGGGTCGCCGACGCGATTCACATTCAAAAGCCACCTCGACAAATAGAGAAACAAAGTTGGGTCAAGCTGTAAATGAAACCGTATCGATTTATTGGGCACTCATTCCGTAAGTCAATAATCGCATGACGATACCGTTTCGACGATAGCCTTACTTCACGTAACATTGAAAATTGCTATCGTCTCCACTACATCGTTTCTACGATCCAACATTTGCTTCTTGTAGCTCAATAATCGACAGAGCACTATCGTCCAGACGATAGCGTTTGCCCGATAGCTAATTAAATTAGGTATCGTCATGCATTTTAATTTGTTTATTTTGCAGACAATTTTAAGCCTTTTACAGCAATTTTAAAGCGAGCAATTGAATTCAGATTTTTATACGATTTAAATTACATAATAACTCATTGTTATTTGTCAAGAGTCATTTATGACAATAACGATGACGTCTAGTCCTTTTTTCAATTACTGTTTGTGAGCTCCTGAAAGGTACCGAAAGTTCTCAAACTTTGTGCAAAATAAACGATGGTGGTAGAGTTACGTGAAGCAAATAAAAGACTATCTCGTGCACTACTATCGCTTGGGCGACAGTCGTCTTAAATTTTATGGAATGAGTACCCTGGATGCTCGCGTATACTAGCATCTTGATGTGTGAAGTCACCAAAGCTAGAATTCCATCGAATTGATGTGTTGAGTCCATTCTCAAAAAATTGTGATAAAGTTCCGTCTCCTCAGCTTTGAATTTGGAGTAGAATCCTTCCTGCTGACAACGGGCCACCCGCACTCCTTCGTCCAAACACTACGTCGTTTTTATGTCAGTTCGTCATCCTCGCAGTCTTCTAACACGTAGATTTAAAATAGTCGCAAGTGCAATATTTTGTTCCATTATCCGTACTGCAAAAACCAAAGACCATGCAATTTAATTTGTCTGACAATGTCTGAAAGTGGATAGCCCAATTTTTCATATTCAAATATCTGACAACAGTGTGAACACACAATTTTCAACCTGACAACGTTATCTGAATGTGAACGGACAATTTTGTATTGTGAGATAGTTGGCTATTGTAAGCTTATTGTCAGTCATTGTCAGAGGATTGACAGATCTGATAATCGTGTGTGCTTAGCTTTAGCTTATTCCGTTTGTATGAAAAGTATTGCGCGGTACTAATAAACATTTTTAGTGTCCAAGATAAATTTTACGAAGTCAAGCAAATTTCCATATAAAATTACCTATTGTGACCGTCAAAATATAATTTAAAAAAGTAATTTGAAGGTTAAAAATGATTATTGGTAAGACCAATTGAAAATAATAACTAAATGAACTAGTGAACTAAGTGTGTGAACTTAGTTCACTAGTTCACTATAGTGAACTTCACTATAGTGAGCTAGTTCATTGAACTAGTTCGTTCGTGAACTACACAAGCCTACACCGTAACAGCAATTTGCTTATACTCAGCGATCAAGTTTTGTCTTCATTCGGTTGGTTACAAATTTCGGTTAAACACGACTTACTGGCTAAAATGATCCTGCTTAGAGTAAGGGCCAGTTTCAAGACTAACCGATAAAGTCTCGGATAGACTATCCGGAACTTATCTGTCGGCTAAACTTCAACTTTTGGTTTCAAAGGTTTCGGATAGTGATATGTGACAGATATAGTCTCGGATAGAGTATCAGCCGGTTCAAGTGGCTGTTAAATCCCATATCCAGAAGATAAACAAAATATTTATTTAAAGTGGCTGGAAAAAATATAGTTTCAGAGCATTTTTTCGTTGACGAGCGTAGATTACCCCGTAGGAACAGAGTATATCGCCCAAGGTCCAAAGCGAACCTTTGAAACTGGCCCTAAATCTATTTAAAAATTGAGCCACATAATTTTGTTCGTTTGTCGCCGATTCACGCCTTAACGCATTTACCGATTTTAACAAAACTTTCACACATCTTTGGCAGTGTTGCCACTAAAAAAAAGTGAATCCGGTCAAATCTGACCGTATGACCGGATTTTTATTTTCTAAATCCGGTTAAAAAATCCGGTCAAAAGTCAAAATCAGAGTTTTTGACCTGAAACCCGGTCAAAAATAGATTATGGTAACGTAATATGTATAACTAAAAATATAAAACAAAAGTTAACTATTATTAGCCATTTTTTACATTATAAACATTATCCATGTTGAGAAAATGTTTTTATAATATGCGAATTTTGAGTTTGTAAACTTGTTTTTTATTTCGTTCGTTTAAAATTTACTGAAACCAATTTTTCATTTTATATGACATGTTTTAAGTCCTGAAATACACTTTTAGTGCATGACCATACAACGTCTTTCAATGTCCAGCGAGACAGGTAGATTTTGAGTAGAAAGGAGAAAAGTAGATAGCATAGAAAATGCGCAGAAAATCCATTTTCAGAAATAATTCTGGCATGGCCTGGGCAGGGCATAAAGGTTATTTTTCGTAGATACCATTGTGCTTTCGATATAAATCTGCATTTGATATTTGCATTCATAGTGAGGGGGCGTCAAAAACGAGCGTCGGCTTCGGCTTTACTAAAAAATTTGTTTGTGTTTCCGATTTCAATATTCTTTTACCTGTCAAATTTTATTTCATTGCAATGACGCCTCGTTTTTGTTTGTAGCCAAGTCATGGGAAGACGTGTATGGCCATATGCATACACTAAGGCAGTGTGTCAATTGGGCTAAATAAGTATTCTGGGATAATTTTCTGACACTTGAAAAGAGTAGTTCACCAAACTCCAATCTGAAATTTATCGAATTTCACACTTAAATTAATTAAAATTCATTGTTTAATTTCAACATTCTAGCAAAAGAAAACGTCCAAAAATTAGCCTATAAGATAATGCTCCCGGAGCAGAATTCCATGCGTCATTTTGTAAATATCCCATTATTCGCAGTAAATTGGCCTTTGTTTGAACATGAGAGTGTGTTCATAATGTAAGGCTAAGTTTTATTCAAATTATATAAATAAATCTTTATTTAAAGTTAATAGAGCAATTTTATTTTTCCTGTCAAAAAAGCGTTTTCCGGTTAAAAACATTTTTCGTTCCGGTCAAAAAACGGTTAGACCGGATTTCAAAATTTTCTCCGGTCAAAGTAAATCGATTTTGGTCAGATATGACCGGAATCCGGTCAGAATGGCATCACTGATCTTTGGTAATGGTCTATTTATGGTTTTTGTCAAGTTGAAATTGGTTGAAATCGGAAAACGTATGTGTGTGTTCATGTGTTGCGCGTGCGTAAAGAAACACATGAATTTGAGTACATTTTGATTTTTAATACGATACATTCCGTATGACAGCTCAACGGCATGAGCGCGATACACATAAAATTTTGTTTTTGCTTTTGCTCTTTTGGGATCTGTGTATGGTTTCGTGGGGTGTATTGCAAATACATTCAAAGCACTGTGAAGCATGCAAGAAAGGAGAATGCGACTATATGATTCGTCACACAATAGTTGCCCTCTTCTTTCTGCCATCGTATAACTCGAAAACCACCAAATCGAATCCTTTCAAACTTACAGATAATCTTAGGTATTGGCCCTGGAGTGCTCCCGTGAAGATTGGTCAAAATTTAACAAAGGGGCGTGGCACCTCCCATAGAAAAAAAACACATCTTCTATGGGGTGAAAATCGATGACGTTAATCTCGATAACCGCTGGGCCGATTTTCATGATTCTTTTTTTTTTGTTTTATTCGAATTGCTGTATTTCAGGTTAAGGTAGAAATAAAATTCCAGCAAATCGAATTCTTGTTCTCATTTCTCGCATTTTACGGAAGGACATTACTTTCTAAGACATAAGCCTAAGCAATACAATTCCTGTACATTGGACTCCAATTTTTACGAAAAGTCTGCACAAAATGCTCGTTAATTTTAATAGTTCATATTAACAGACCATTTTTTTTAAGCAAGAAATAAAAAAAAAACATTTTTTTAAAAACTTTTGCCTTTATATTGAAAAATGTGTTGCAACCCCTGTTTTTTTAGATCAGTTCATACTTTTTTTTAATAGAAAATAGGAAAATAAGAAAACATAACATAAAATCATAAGAACTTAAAAACTAACTGGTTTAAGAACAAAAATAAAATATATCGCAAGAAAGAAAAATCAATTTTGAGCATTTGTTACAAAGCTCAACTTTATGCCCCCAGCATATGCTTTCCTTGTACGTATCGTATGATTACTTGGTCAAGCGCCATTTTTTTTAAGGACTATATATGTAAAAATTGTCTCTTTTCTTTACATTTATTGCATCTACGTTGTCCTCTCTTATTTGTTCGTTAATTTTGGTGGATTTTTTTTCGTATGTTATTGTGTATTTTTTTTTAAATATTATGTCGAATCGAACACTAAAAGTTACGTAGAAGGTAATCTTCGTCGTTTCGACGAACATTGGCGCCATTTTTCGATAAAAACAAGACTTAAAAAAAAGTTTTTTTCGACGAAATTTTACAAACTATAGAAGACTTTAGAGATGGCTGGTGTGACATGGAGAGAAGATGCGATCGGAATAAAGATCGAAGAGAAAATCGAAAAAAATTAAATTGATGTTCGTCGAATCGACGAAGATTACCCTTCTAGGAATATACGAGACGTTGTTTTGACATTGACAGCTCCTTTGCGTTGAAAGATATTGAATACTCATTTCTGATACAGTGATAGCAAAGTTGTTTGGCTGCTTTCTGCTTAATTGCGTGATGTAAAGTATAAAAGTCGACTCGCAATGCAAGGAAACAAGAATAGGAAGATTTCAGTGCGAAAAGTACGTTCATCTGATGAAAACAGACATTTTGTAGCTGGTTTCAGAGTCACCAATATACACTAAAGTGTTATCTTCAAAGTCTATGTCTAGTACATACACATTTTGCCGAAGGATTAGAAGTGAAAATACCTGCACCGTACATGACCATTACAAAATATGAACATTTTATGTGAAAGAGCATTTAAAATACAGTAGACCCGAGGTAATCCCAAAATGCATTTGCAAAGCAGCGTCGGATTGTAAAAATTTGTCGGAGTATACTGCCACCGGTATGGTATGCAATTTCGTAAATAAAACATCAAATATAAATACATAACTCAAAGCTTAATATGAAATCACCATAGTAGGTATGTAGTAGTTACATATATATGTAATGGGAATGTTGGATTTAAAGGTATGCCCGATAACCGATGGATTAGTGTATTATCAGATCAGTACGGCATTACCCAACCACATAAGAGCAATTTAAGTGTGATTTGGCATTACTTTCGACAGCATTGGTGGAAAGTGGCTAATGTGCATAATGTCCACGCCAAAGGTGTACGTTCGCTAATTAAATTTGAAATTTTAAGACATATGTTATTCACACAGCTGTAAAAATTGAGTTTAAGGCCCGGGGCACACATGCGTTATTTTAAAGCGCGGTGTCACTGCGGTGCCGCAATAGTTCACACATGCGGGTTTTTCTCGCAGGACTCAATCTGCAGTTCGCGCTTGGCTTGCAGCAAAGAGGTTTATAAAAAATTAACGAGTAGGTGATTTTCGCGTGCCTAGTGCAAAAAATAAACAACGTTATTGGGTACATCCCTTTGTTGATCATCATCTAACAAAAGGAATATTTTATACATAATTTACAAATACATATAAGAGAACATTCTAAAAAGTTTTTATACTACTGTACGGACTTCGGGCCTCGCAATCTCGCGGTAGCACTACTCTGTCTTATCGCAAGTTTCAGGCATTTAAAACTAATGTAACCCGTTTAAGACTTGTTGCAAGATCTCACCCCATCGGCGAGCTACCGGGAGGGGAGATTATGACTGAGCCGCAAGAGGGCTAAATTCCCCCGTCTGCTGGTCTGCGTCTACAGACCCAAAGGATCTGTAAATTTTGGATATGTCCGGGTGGAAGAAGAGTTAGCGAAGGGGATCATTACTGATGGCGACCACCGTGGGGCTCGAATTTTTGGTTAAAGTAGGCCCAGACAAAACGTGGGGTTTGCAACTCTTAACCCTGAGTATTGTTATTTCTTTTGTCCCACTGTTGGCCACTTCATCAGTGACTTTCGTTACAGATGTCGCCCAACGTGGAACTCGAAAAGGATAACCCTGAGTATCGTTATTTCCTTTTTTCTTTTTCCCAACTTCATCAGTAACTATGTAAAGTGTTACCAAAAATCAAGTCTTAGGATACAGCAACCGCCTCTGCGGAGGCGCAGCGGCCTCGTGGAAACTGCGAGTCTTTTTACCCGCCAAGAATAATGCGCGATGACGCAGCATTATCGCACTTGTGTGTACACCACTCAATTTATTTGTGAGTACTGTAAGACGCAAATGCTGCTGCGGCACCGCGCGTTAAAAATACGCAATTGTACACCGCGGCTTAGCAGGCATAAAGGCCAGTGGAGCGCTTTGGTTCGGTTAGCCAAATATAGTATTCATTTGTTCAATGATAATACAGAGGTACTTTCTTTATTTGAATATATACATATGGCCACTTAATTTGC
The DNA here is from genome assembly GCA_949372485.1 of Cheilosia soror. Taxonomy (NCBI): domain Eukaryota; kingdom Metazoa; phylum Arthropoda; class Insecta; order Diptera; family Syrphidae; genus Cheilosia; species Cheilosia soror. Next base: position 114,646,012 of record OX443562.1, on the reverse strand, counting down.
GGGTTATGTTTGCCAAATTATAAACCGCGTATGGCTAAAAGTCTTCAATGAGGGGCCTCAGTTTGTCTCGGTGATTATAGAATCCGTCGTATTCGGAATTTTGCTACGAACCCCGAAGGAACTATCACTGAATCCGTCGTAGTGGAATTTTTGCTGCGAATAAATTCGTATGTCCACTATGACGGATTCTGTAATAGTACCTTCGGGGTTCGTAGCAAAATTCCGAATACGACGGATTCACCCAGTCTATGTTAGAGTTGAAAATCAAATTATAACTGAGTTACAGCATGATTTTATGTGTTTTATAAATTGCCACATTATTTGACAAATCATTTTATTAATTAATTAATTATCCAAGTGCCTTCAACATTTAAGAACCATTAACTTATGCAACATAATTTAACCTTATTATCACCATTATCCAAATACATTTGGCAACTCTATTCCACTTGTAGCTGATGCCTAAGCATCACATAAGAAATTCACCCAATTGATCAGTAGTAGTTGTGGTGTGTCCGTATTCGCATATTCAGAAAAGACTGCGGTAAGTATAATTTGACAGGCCGCTCGTTACTGTTTATTGTATACAATTCTTAAATTAAAAATATTTCGTTGCGTGCGAATTGCTTTGGAATGTTGAGATGCTTTAACTTTTATTGGCTACCCAATAACTATACCACTGAATACTATGCCTTTTAACAACTCTTGAGACGCCATAATGTGCCATGCTTATGGTATATATAAATGAAACTTGTAACCTCTCTTGCTAACCAATAAATCGTTTCGGTTATAAAAACAGACTAATTAGCACAACTTTGGGCTTCTGTTATCTGTTGTCATGTTCATGAGCGTTTAGTTAAGCGTTACTAATGCGACTCTGACCCACCATCATTAAGAAAATGGCAAATTGTCACTATTCTCGAGATACATCTCAATTAATGTGATTCCACTCTCGGCTGGGCTAATTGACTACTGTCAGGAAATGTACCACTAAACGACCGCATATAGACAAATACATAGCCTAATTTACTAATTCCTATCGTTGAAATTGGTGAGGATAACAAAATGCCTTCTGTGTTAATTTCATATGGCAATGTTCCGACCATATATACACGAAAACGGCTTTCCAAACATAGGGGCAAAGATTAACCGAAAAGCTAATTGAAAACCATTTCTTCTGCAACCGAACAGACAATGGGGTTAACATCAATAAATCAAGCTATTGCCGTGTTCTATTATTACCTCCTACCCTTCTCCAGTTGAGACTTATGGCGTGCGCTCCTTCAATATATAAACAACACATTCCACAACATTTTTGAAAAATGTAAATAGAATTTTTCGATGGTATGTTTTGAAATAGAGGGGGAGTACGGAAATTCCGAAATATTGAATTATTTTAAATGCATTGAGTTATATGTATTTGCTTGACATAAGGCGATAGTGAACTGTTTTCTCAAGGGACTAAAAAAGCAAGCACTCCAATTTTTAAATGTTTTCGAATTAAAGAGGTTATCGATAGTTCACTGTAGAACTTTACCAAATTAAATGGAATTTAGAATAATATGTTAATTGGTTTATTTGTTACAAGTTCTTGGTGGTGGTTTGAAATAAACATCTGCTCAAATGCTATCGTATGTTTGTTTGTTTTATAAGAAATCAAAATAAACCCATTGACGAGCTAGTATAAATCCTTTTGATTGTGCGCAAGTTCTATGTAGATTTCCCACTATATCTCACTAAAGTGAATTTACCTTCAACGGTTTTGACAAGAGATACTGCTTAAAATTGGCGCCCAATGAAGGGCCAGTGTAGTGGAGTGTAAATTGCCTTGAACATCTTACAATACTCGTTACAACTGTCAGAAGTTAAACAACGTTTTGTGTTGTGTTTCCGAATTGGCGAGCGGCTATACTCCTTCGCTTAAGGCTTAACTTTGTAGACGATTATAAAGGACGGAAAATATAATTAAATTTTAGTCATAGAAACTGCTGATCCGAACACTTTTAACTTCGACAACTTTAAACAGTTCCATTCTCCTTGCCTGGCATCACGTAGCATAGCTCTACCTCGGAAGGTCATGCGTTTGTGACAGGTTAATCTGTCACCTATTACTAGCTGACAGCTGTCCAATGAGCTGTAACTTAATTTAACCATGCGGGTTTTAAACCAAAATCCGCTGTGAATTTTCCCTAAAAAATATCCCAAAGCATATTTTAAATATTCGATCATAAAAAAATATATCGCCCATCGCGCCCCCCTCAATCATTGATTAAAAGTGCAAAGTGGTTAACCCCCCTTCTTCAAAGTGACCACTGAATGACCGATTGAGTGGCAAAAAATGAAACAATAAAAATAAAACTGCCTTCTCTCCTCGTACAGCATAATTTGGCTTCACTGTGCGCACACCACGTCCGGGGGCTTCCAGCCAATTTAACCTGCCTACCTCTATACAATTTACGTACACGTTGCCTACTCCTACCTACACGTAAGGTAATTTATTATGGTTGGCAAATCGCAGTACAAACGTCAAATTGCACGATGCACTGGCCAGCCGACACACTCATCAGTGTGCAACTTATATCATGTAGGATGGATGGGCTTGGGTAAAATTTGACACTATGTATAGAACTACATCTATATATATACACACCTGCTGAACATGGACACTCCGGCGTTTGCTGAATCGATGTCTGTCTCTGTTGTCGTCTGACTAATTGCAATTGTGACACATCGCGTCGCAGCCTCTGTATTCCGTCGAGTTTCAGCGATAAACGTTGCACAGTATCCGCGATGTTGTCCATCGATTGTGATCCTGCTTTTGTCACCGTTGTCATGAATGGCGTTGAAGATGATGATGATGATAGATGTGACAACAACTGGGGCAAGTTGTCTAGCTTTGTCTCGAGAAGGGTTATTCTATCGTCAAGATGCCGAAGATGCCTTAGCCGCTCCTCGGTGTGTGTTTGCCGGATGTTCGAGTACACAGAGAATCCCAGCGAACCGATACACATCACGTAAAACACCAAGTTAAACAAGGATACTGGAGCAGATACCACGTCCTTCTTGGAGCCACCGCCACTACTACCACTACCGCCGCCACCACCACCCTCGATGCCACCAGTGGGCGGTGGGCGGGTGGAGCTGGTGCAGGACATACGTTTGTTTTTGGTATCGCTGATGGTGGTACTGCTGTTGTTGCTGCTTTGTTGTGTTGCAACTGCACACAGACGATCGTTGTCGTCCTCGAGTCGTTGTCCAGTTGAGCACTTTTCATCAATTTTACGCTTTTCCATGTTTTTCTTTCGAACTTTCGAACACTGATTGTTTGATGGGTTTTCGTATTCTCTTTTTCTTCCGCAGCACTTTTTCGAACTTTTGTTCACACAAATATTTCCGTTCCCGTGTAATTGGGGGGATTGCCTAAGCCACTTCACTTAATTTTGATTAACAAATAGAGCAGTCTCTCGCTTTCATTTGGATTAACTCATCAACTCATCGCCTGGGAAGAGACTCTCTCTCTCCTCCTTTGTACATCTGTGTGTCGTCGTCGTCGGTCTCGGTCTCCTCGGTTGTCGTAGCGTAGTTGTCGTTGTTTGTCTGTTTTGTCAGATTTGGCAGGCTGACTGGGTCGTCTGATGGATGGGTGGTGGGTGGATGTTTTCGGCGGGGAGGAAGGGGACCGTCAACCGAAAAATAGATTTTTATTATTTTTATTAGGTACTTCTACTACTAGCTATACGTTCCACATAACCACATCGGGATTAACATTATTATTTACACAACACATTTGGAATCACTCGGCTCATTCGGCGGCGGTGGCTGGCTATGCTCTCTCCGCGTGATGCGAGAACTTTGGCACAAAAACAACAACAACAGGAACAACAATGATATTATAAATTATGAACACTAAAAAAAAAAAACACACACACAAAAGAAAAAAAAACAACTGAACACAAAATCCTAAAGACACCGAGAGCGAGAGAAGATTCTGAGCAGCGTTCCGCCTTATTTTCCTATTTTTCGTCCGTTCTTTCGACCCTGCCTTGACTGGCCCGGGGGCACTTTAGAGCGCGTAGTACAACTCGTACGAAATAATAAAAGAAATGGTTGCCACTTAATTTGTACACAGATTGCGACTCGCAATCCGAACTATGTATTATTTTATTTCCGTGTTTCTATTCCTTTCACTATTTCATTACACCATTTATTCACCCTTTTGGAGGAATACACGTATCTACGAGTATGTCGAGTGTATCACCCTTTTTATCACAAAACACAGAGAAAATATCTCATGGATGCTGACGATGACGATGACGGTGTTGCTGCTGCTGAATGATGCTTTGCTATTGCTGCACACAGGGCAGATTGGAATTATAGTCATGTAGAGAGCAGCGGCGTGCTGAAAGATTTTAATTTAAACGCGGAACTCCCGTCCAACGTGGATATACAATGCAAGTCACCGAGCAACTGAAATTCGTTTTCGTCGTCGTCGGGTCGGTTCGTCCAACATTTCATTCCAGTATCCAGTAGAACATCTACATCTTCCTCATCATCTCTGCTGGTTTTTGGTTCTGTGCACAGTGAATTGGTTTGGTTGGTAAATGGTGACTTGGTGAGCTGGTCTGGTGGCTGGTGCTCATCGCTCATGCTCATCCGCCAGAGGGGCTGACGTTGCCATCGTCGTATCGTTCGTATCCGTCCTTCATCGGTGGATAATAGTTGAAAATTCGGGCCGAAATTTCACTCAAATCAGTGCGAAGAGCCAATGGAATTGAGTGGTGAGTCGTACATAGTGAAGTGATAGTGGAGTTGGAGTGGTTTACCTTCGCATCGCACATGACAATGGTATGCGTTGAGTAAGTAACTCTGCTTTTACCATGGATGCAGCGGAGCAGTGGTATTTTTGCTGCGAATGCAGAATTGAGCGACTTTCCAATGCGTAGGGTGGCGGGGTTAGTGTTACCGAGCTTGAGTTTTTGGTACCAAGAAGGACCGAAATAAATAAAATAAATAAAATAAATAAAATAAATAAAATAAATAAAATAAATAAAAGAAATAAAATAAATAAAATAAATAAAATAAATAAAATAAATAAAATAAATAACATAAATAAAATAAATAAAATAAATTAAATAAATAAAATAAATAAAATAAATAAAATAAATAAAATAAATAAAATAAATAAAATAAATAAAATAAATAAAATAAATAAAATAAATAAAATAAATAAAATAAATAAAATAAATAAAATAAATAAAATAAATAAAATAAATAAAATAAATAAAATAAATAAAATAAATAAAATAAATAAAATAAATAAAATAAATAAAATAAATAAAATAAATAAAATAAATAAAATAAATAAAATAAATAAAATAAATAAAATAAATAAAATAAATAAAATAAATAAAATAAATAAAATAAATAAAATAAATAAAATAAATAAAATAAATAAAATAAATAAAATAAATAAAATAAATAAAATAAATAAAATAAATAAAATAAATAAAATAAATAAAATAAATAAAATAAATAAAATAAATAAAATAAATAAAATAAATAAAATAAATAAAATAAATAAAATAAATAAAATAAATAAAATAAATAAAATAAATAAAATAAATAAAATAAATAAAATAAATAAAATAAATAAAATAAATAAAATAAATAAAATAAATAAAATAAATAAAATAAATAAAATAAATAAAATAAATAAAATAAATAAAATAAATAAAATAAATAAAATAAATAAAATAAATAAAATAAATAAAATAAATAAAATAAATAAAATAAATAAAATAAATAAAATAAATAAAATAAATAAAATAAATAAAATAAATAAAATAAATAAAATAAATAAAATAAATAAAATAAATAAAATAAATAAAATAAATAAAATAAATAAAATAAATAAAATAAATAAAATAAATAAAATAAATAAAATAAATAAAATAAATAAAATAAATAAAATAAATAAAATAAATAAAATAAATAAAATAAATAAAATAAATAAAATAAATAAAATAAATAAAATAAATAAAATAAATAAAATAAATAAAATAAATAAAATAAATAAAATAAATAAAATAAATAAAATAAATAAAATAAATAAAATAAATAAAATAAATAAAATAAATAAAATAAATAAAATAAATAAAATAAATAAAATAAATAAAATAAATAAAATAAATAAAATAAATAAAATAAATAAAATAAATAAAATAAATAAAATAAATAAAATAAATAAAATAAATAAAATAAATAAAATAAATAAAATAAATAAAATAAATAAAATAAATAAAATAAATAAAATAAATAAAATAAATAAAATAAATAAAATAAATAAAATAAATAAAATAAATAAAATAAATAAAATAAATAAAATAAATAAAATAAATAAAATAAATAAAATAAATAAAATAAATAAAATAAATAAAATAAATAAAATAAATAAAATAAATAAAATAAATAAAATAAATAAAATAAATAAAATAAATAAAATAAATAAAATAAATAAAATAAATAAAATAAATAAAATAAATAAAATAAATAAAATAAATAAAATAAATAAAATAAATAAAATAAATAAAATAAATAAAATAAATAAAATAAATAAAATAAATAAAATAAATAAAATAAATAAAATAAATAAAATATATAAAATAAATAAAATAAATAAAATAAATAAAATAAATAAAATAAATAAAATAAATAAAATAAATAAAATAAATAAAATAAATAAAATAAATAAAATAAATAAAATAAATAAAATAAATAAAATAAATAAAATAAATAAAATAAATAAAATAAATAAAATAAATAAAATAAATAAAATAAATAAAATAAATAAAATAAATAAAATAAATAAAATAAATAAAATAAATAAAATAAATAAAATAAATAAAATAAATAAAATAAATAAAATAAATAAAATAAATAAAATAAATAAAATAAATAAAATAAATAAAATAAATAAAATAAATAAAATAAATAAAATAAATAAAATAAATAAAATAAATAAAATAAATAAAATAAATAAAATAAATAAAATAAATAAAATAAATAAAATAAATAAAATAAATAAAATAAATAAAATAAATAAAATAAATAAAATAAATAAAATAAATAAAATAAATAAAATAAATAAAATAAATAAAATAAATAAAATAAATAAAATAAATAAAATAAATAAAATAAATAAAATAAATAAAATAAATAAAATAAATAAAATAAATAAAATAAATAAAATAAATAAAATAAATAAAATAAATAAAATAAATAAAATAAATAACATAAATAAAATAAATAAAATAAATAAAATAAATAAAATAAATAAAATAAATAAAATAAATAAAATAAATAAAATAAATAAAATAAATAAAATAAATAAAATAAATAAAATAAATAAAATAAATAAAATAAATAAAATAAATAAAATAAATAAAATAAATAAAATAAATAAAATAAATAAAATAAATAAAATAAATAAAATAAATAAAATAAATAAAATAAATAAAATAAATAAAATAAATAAAATAAATAAAATAAATAAAATAAATAAAATAAATAAAATAAATAAAATAAATAAAATAAATAAAATAAATAAAATAAATAAAATAAATAAAATAAATAAAATAAATAAAATAAATAAAATAAATAAAATAAATAAAATAAATAAAATAAATAAAATAAATAAAATAAATAAAATAAATAAAATAAATAAAATAAATAAAATAAATAAAATAAATAAAATAAATAAAATAAATAAAATAAATAAAATAAATAAAATAAAAACACCTTTTCGTCACATTGGCAACTCGTTTTCTACCCCACAATCGAGTGAAATGCACCCTTATAGAACCACAAAACTCAACTATCACTGGAATATCCAACTGAATTGAGTGGTTGCGCTACTCTAGCGCTCCTCTCTTCGTTACATACCGAAACCGATATATCAACTGTCAAACTCCTGCGGCCTGCCATGCCAATTCCATTTCCAATTTTACCACTGTCTGGCCGATGGCCTTTGTCCATGTTCAGTTTTATCTAGTTGACGACCGGCGGTAGTGGTGAAAAGGGGGCCAATGTCCAGTAACGCCCAAACTAGGTTTGCATTTCCCAATACGCAGTTTGATTAATTTATTTGACAATATGTCCACGCTCCCCTTAGGGACATTATGCATTTGCAGCAGCAATTGCCAAATGTTGCGGAAAAAATGGAATCATTTTTTCGGTCCAATTGCGTTGCAATAAAACCAAAAAAGGACCGAACCCGAACGGGAAAGTTATGGGCGTGCGCACTTGTTGGATTCGGGTTTTTTTTTTGTTTTTGTTACTCGCCCACCTCCGCCTTTCAGCACTCACCGAATTGTGCACAACATTAGTCACAGGACTTTTGGGTTTTTGTAATGTTAAGAACTCACAGAAAGGGGGCTTAAGGGTAACAATTTAGGAGAGAAAAACCCTAAACAGATTTCCATATTGTATTCATATTTGGAAGCTATGTGGCTTAGCCGGCGTTAGATTGGTAGGGAGGACAAGGGGTGAATATATTCACTCGATTACAACTTGCAACTCAACGCGTTCTTATAACTTTGTTGCGTGACAATAAATTAGTTTACACTAGTTATTTGGGGAATATCCACATCCACACCCATGTGACAGCCTTTCAACACCCCATGGCAATCGCTGCCACTTGCTGGATGGCGGTCGGGCTCAGGAGGGGGGCCTAATCGACAGTGAACGAGAACGAAATGACTTGCAAATCGGTAAATCGGATAATGGAGGGGAAGTAATAATTTCCGGCACATCCTGTAAGGAGCAAATCTTGTTTTTGTTAACAGATCAATTGATTGGCATGATTTTCGGAAGAAAGGATGTTATTGGGGAGCTTTTTTGATGACGCTTTTTGAGATGCCGATTGGATTGCGGATTCGCATGAATATTTTCCTATATAGTGTGCCGAGTGTATAGACAAATCCTTAAGGCATAAGAAGGCCAATGAAGGCAACTTTTGCGTGCGAGACGAAACTTAATTTCCGTTATGGAATAAATCAAAATTGAAAATTGCCAATTGGATGAGGACATTCTGAACAGAGAAATATGTCATATTTCGTCCGTAGCGTATTGTCTGAGGATGTACGAGGGAAAAGGATATGAAATATTATTTTAAAAATGGCAGAGGCATATGGTTTTGGAGCTTTATATTCCCGCTTATCCTTATTATGCGGGGTCCATGCAATGTTTTGCTTTCGTATATGCGTGAGTGAGACGTAAGGTCTAGATGAATTGCGTAATTGGTTCGATAAAATTTTTTTTTAACCGAATCGAAACTGAATAATTGCTTTTGATGTGTCATTGTGTTGAAATATTATGTAGTTACGTAGTAGTGGTAGTTAACACTGTGAATAACAAGAAGTAGCTCCACGACACTAAATTTGTGTGGATTTCTTGTATAATGTCCAGCCTAACAACTTCTACATATACCTACCAATTGAAAAGATCTGCAGATATTGCGAAGTAAATGACGAGACCAGAAAACCGAACAAGGACCAAGGCCTCCATCTAATGCTTGTTGCAACTCACCTTACATAGTAGCTGTAAACAGCATTAGAAAAAAAGACTGGGCATACAAAAGTAACTTAGATTGGAGTTCTATAGTGGTGGTGCCCTGTACAGTGTCAAAACATTCAGTGGGCAGCGGAAATCAACGGTGGCCAGTGCCGGAATCCGTAGCTCTTCACGGCAGCGACTTACAAGCTTTGATTTTAACTCAAGGGCAGAGATCGATTTTATTGCTGCTTGACTGTCAATGAAAAAGGTAATATCCGCATGTGGTATTGCCATTATTGCAACCTGCTTAGCAGCTGTTGTCACTGCCAGTACCTCAGCTTGAAATACGCTGGTGTAATCAGGAAGCCTGATTGGACTGGATAGTCCGAGACGTTCCGATTAGAAACCCGCGACGCGCCAATTTCCATCTTTGATCCATCTGTGTATATAGGTATATGGTTGATCCAATGGTTGTTGGTTGATCTTCATACCATTCGTCCCTGCTGGGAAACCACGCTTGCGCTTGCCAACAGAATAAACTATCATGTGTTAGCAAAATCATCTATAATATCATCATAGTCAGTATTAGTACTTTTTCAGCCATAACATAAATAAATTCGTCGCAGACAGTTTTCGATAGGTAGCATAGTTGTTCCTGATTTGCATATCCTTCAATGTGTTTGGCTAGTAATGGGTCAACCTCTGCTATTAATTCCAGAAGCATAATGTAATTTCCACTGTGCTGATGGTCACCAAATTTTTCATCACTTCCTCTAAAAGCGAGACCTAAGATAATCCTTATATTACAGCAACAACCCTCTTTAAAATGGTCTTCCAGTAAGACATTTCTTCGTTAAGTTGGGTAGTTAAGGAAGATTGGATATTGCCGTCATTCCTCTAGCTCTTTAAGCGCGAGAATACAGGATTTATGATTTAGATAGTTTTCGTGTTGAGCTACTCGAACTTCTGCATTCTTTCAATCATTGAATCCTTGCTCGTCAAACCGTATCTTCCTGATCAAGTCAAAAAAAAAAAACACTAGTTATACACGGATAAATCATCTTCTCAAATGGCAACCAGACCCGGAACGACATTGGTCTACGATATGACAGTATGTATACCTGGAATGTATATGAACTTGGCAGGATTGATATTACCGCGATCCAGAATTTACGATGGATAGGATTAGATAAGTTGAAAAGAACAAAATTGCGAGGTTTGGTCCTCTCGAAAAAAAACTAAAATTACATCTTAAAGTTAGTTCCACTGAGCAACTTCTCGGGAAAGTCTGACATTCGAGAATATAACTGTCCTGAAAAAGCTTCTCTATTCAGCCTTTCGGACTCAGCATACAATTCTAGGTCCATTCCGTTCGCCCCAAAAATAAAAAATGTGCACGACTGGGTCGCACGTAACTTTCTCTCATACCCACTCAAGGTGTAATTAATACCGTAAATACATACTACATAAACATAAACCTACGTATTAACTAGAACACTTTATTACTTTCCCCCGAACTGACACTTGAAGGAGGCAAGTAGGCGATGAATTTCAAATTATATTGCTATGTACTAAAGTTTTGGACTTTACAAAAATATACCGTGTGTGAATACAGATCGGGATTTGGGTAGTCATTTTTGAGAAATATTCATAAAACGGCAATATTCGAGTTTTCTGAGAAAAACTAAGTACGTGATCATGTTTAGAATGCTTATGTTGTCTTAAATATATATTTTGATCAAAATCGTTAGAGCGGTTTTTTGTAAAATTATGCTGACAAATGTTACAATTTGGATTCGAAAAGCACTGTTATTAAACTGTTTAGCTGAAAACTGAGTACGACATATTCTTCAGGATATAAACTTTACCTAGCAGATATATTTTCATCCAAATCGAAAATGGAGTTTTCGAGATATGAGCAGTTTTTAAAGTACCGGTTTAGCGATTGGGAAGGACGCATTTATGTTCAAAAAACACAGTTTTTCAACTGTTTAGCTCAAAACTGAGCAAATTGTATTACTATGTATTTAAGCATTACCTGACAGTTACATTTTTATCAAAATCGAAAATGGCGTTTTAGAGATATGAGAAGTTTTTTAAAGTACTATTATTAGGGATTTGGGTGGATATAAAAGGACGCAGTCTTTTTAGAGAAAAACTGAGTTTACTATCAAGTTAAGAATGACAATAGTACCTTAAAAATAATTTTTTTTAAAAATGGTTTTTACCGTTTTCGAGAAAAGGCTAATTTTCGAAACTGCCGTTGCTGGACTTTTTAGCGAAAAACTGGGTATGCAGTCATGTTAGGCATGCCTACATTAACTCAACTATCAATTTTGGTTCAAATCGTTAGAGCCGTTTTCGAAAAAATCGTAATTGTTTAATATTTCGTAAAATAATTATAAACACTATTTGGCAACTGTTTAGCTCAAAACTGAGCAAATGGTTTTACTATGGATTTAAGCATGACCTGAAAGTAACATTTTTATCATAATCGAAAATGGCGTTTTTGAGATATGAGCGGTTTTTTAAAGTACTATTATTAGGGATTTGGGTGGATATCAAAGGACTCAGTCTTTTTAGGGAAAAACTGAGTTTGCTATCAAGTTAAGAATGACAATAGTACCTTAAAAATACGTTTTTTTTAAATCGTCTTTACCGTTTTCGAGAAAGAGCCAATTTTCAAAACTGCCGTTGCTGGACTTTTTAGCGAAAAACTGGGTATGCAGTCACATGAAGCATGCTTACCTTAACTCAACTGTCAATTTTGGTTCAAATCGTTAGAGCCGTTTTCGAAAAAATCTAAATTTAGGCATATTTCGTCATATTTTGTAAAATGTTTATATGGGAGGTACCGTTAATATTAGGGCTAGAACAAAAAAAAAAAACGTCCCGAGCAGGAAGCCTACAAACTCTAAATACGAAGTTTGAAGCAAATCCGTCCAAGCGTTTAGATTCCCCAGGGGTGGGACAGGACAGACAGACATACGGACGGACAGAATTGCGAGACCCACTTTTTTGAGGTCCCCTATCATCGTAATATCAGAATTGATCAAAATCGCGATTTCGAAATTTTGTACGAAAACAATATCTTTCTCTTAGATACTACGTATACGAGAAAGTTAAAAAATCATATAAACGAATGATTGTGAGAAGCTATAGGGCGTAGGGCAGGCGCACAGTGGGGAAAATGCGGAAATAAATGCTAAAAATCAAATTCGTAATATTAATTTTTTTGATTTTTTTTTTAAAGATATATATCTGTTCTATGTTTTTCCAAAATTTGAGAAATTTATGTCAAAGAATTTTCGAGATACATCACACCAAAGTTGCCCTTTCTTTTAGTTTTAGATTTCATGTATTTTCTTGCAATAACTCTTTGACAAAAGAAAGTAGCATTTTTATAACCGTTTGCTAAAACTTAATTTCTTTAATGAATAATAAATATCTTTAGCTTCCAAAAAAAAAAAAGAAAAAAAAAAAAGGGCTAGAACCAAGTGCCATAAAATTAATACTTTACTGTTCTTTCCCTTGAGCTACAGTTTTAGCTACACTAAGCTACGTCTAGTGGTTACATTTATTAGAAAGCTACAGTATTCAGCTAACTGTTTTTGAAAGACTTGGAGCCCCATTGATCCCACTTTGAATAAATTAGTCTCGCTGGTTTAGACTAAAAAAAACACGGTTTTGACTTTGGTAATGTTACAAAAGTAAGAATTTCTTTTCTAATAATAATTGGAAAGAACTCAACCAGGACTTTGTTTTAAGAGGAAATATACGGCTTTCTTCTAAATGCAAAATAAAATTAATCCGTTGAGGGACGGCTGAGATATTCAATTTTTAGGTCAACCTCATTTTTCCTACCTCAATATTTTTCCAGTTTCTCAAACTTATTTTTCCTGGAAATTTGGTGTAAGAATACATTGTTTTATGGTGTTGTTAACAAAATTTTTAGTAGTTAATAAAATGTATATTGTCTTAAGACAGACTGTCTTAAAAAAAAATTGTTTTGATGCAAAAGATTTCTTCAAACAAATCGAATAGTGACTGCAAAAATTTGTTTTCAAAAATTTCTTCGCTAATATTTTTTATGATTTTTTGAAAAATGCTAAAAATGGCTATTTTAGCTACTTTTTCCTCCTTTTCATACAAAATTTCTGAGATGATCCCATTAAAAAAAAGTAAAAAAAGTAGACTTTCACAAAAATTCTAAATTTTCAATGGGTACTTAATCGGTTAAGGAAAGTTTTGTATCATTCAAACGGAATTTAAATGACGTTTCCATTGATGCCAAAATTTACATGAAGTAAGTTCAAATTATGAGTAGAATTAACTTTAGTTTTGTCAAAATACTTATGCCGATCAGTGTATGTATTTATTTATTTATTTATATATTTATTTTATATTTTTGATATATGCTTGTATTATTGTGTATGTATTTAACTATTTCGCTTAAAAATATAGCAAAAAAATAAACAAATGAAAAAAAAAAAGTTTTTTGTTACAAGACAAAAAAACCTATAATTCCGAAAAAATGCGATAACTTGTCTTTCGGTAATATTTTTTAACCAAATTTTGTCCAAATATGTGTCTGCCCCATCCAAATAGGTGTGCAAAATTTCATTGCTCTAAGTTTTTTAGTTCAGATTTTATAGATTTTTTTCCGCTCTCCCATACAAAGTGCCCCACTGTGAGGCGTACGGTGTCTACACAGACCTGTTGCGCAATTCATTTTTATGTAATACGATGCGATTCTTTTATACTGCATAACATGTGCTTAAGGGAATTTTATATGGTCTGGTCGCACTACCACCCTTAGGTACTCAAAATAATTATCTTCTTGTTTTTATCGGACGTCGGCAGCATGATTCATGACTCTTCGTATGCACATTCTATACAATTCATCAGTAAATTCTTACATCTTTCATTATACTAGCTCAGGTTACTGGTATTGAGCATCTACCCTGTACCTCTTTGCTGATTCAATCACATTTCGCATTTCATTTTTGTTAGTGGGGAAATTAAGTAGTTAAGGTGTCAGCAGTTTCCTTAACAGCTTGCTGTTAGAACTAAAGACTTTCAACAACAGAAAGAAAAAATTTGGGGCCGAATCGCCGCATCCGTGAACGAGCTATACGTTCACGGAATCAACCGATTTTACTCTCGAAACAAAAACAAATTCCGGCACGTATTGCTTTTTTGCGGATGAGACGATTCGGCCCCTGGTAAAGAAACAACATCAGGGATCGTTTTATTGAAATATACCAGACTGAGGCTTTGCAGTCAGTGGTGCAGTAGCAGTGGTATCCCAAGCCAGTTTGTGAACTATGAATATTTACAAGGTTCCGCATTCATGAACGAGTCGGTACAGATGACTCCTCACAGTCTTATCGTACCTGTCAGCATATAGGTACTTATGGGCTTCCCATATTAATTTCCAAAACCTCTTCACTACAATTCCTTTGTCCTGCATATTGCTTATCATTTAAACGTTTACGTCACCCAAGTGTTTATAGCTTCAAATCCAACGCAAAATGCAACCTGTGACTCACCAAGCTCAAAGCTAACTAACCATGCCATATCTAAGCGCTAGCACATGTTATCTTTTCTAAGATATAGCATTCGATGTGTGTAATAACAAGAAATCTGTAAGATAATTGTTTTGATTAAAACTATGTACTAACCGAAGCTATTGACACCCTAATTGTATTGGTGGTTTCAGTGTGTAGTGTTATCTGCGTAAGCGCCGATAAGATAAGCGCGTACAAAGTTTCTCAAAAAGCCCTTGCAATTCGGTTTAGTTGGGGAGAGAGATTCATTCGCAATGGACGAGACTGACATTTCTGTGTTGAAGTTTGGGAAGAAAAAGAAGGAGAAGGAGAAGACAGATAGTCACAAGAACAAGGACACCCTAGACGAGATCGATGGCTTCGCCACTGAGATTAGAGGTCCGATTCGATCGATCGCCACCAAGGATGAGAACTACGACACCAGCAACAAGAACATTGGAATCGCCCTGGTTTTCAATCACAAGGAAATCCGTAATCAGGAACCCCGAAAAGGTACCGAACGTGATCGCGACCGTGTCAAGGGTGTTCTCAAGCAATATGGCTTTGATGTGCGAGCATATGATGATTTGACGTTTGAGAAGCTCAACGCTCAGCTGAAAGACGGTGAGTGACTAATTGCATTTAGAAAATAACAACAAAAACCACTGACATTTGCGTGTATTATGAAATAGTTGCCAAGGAGGATCACAGCAACAATGACTGCCTGGTGGTTGTAGTTATGTCGCATGGAATCGAGGGGAAAGTTTTCGCCAAAGACATGACATACCCAGTGGAACGCCTATGGACGCCATTTCTGGGGGACAGCTGCAAGTCTCTCATCAACAAACCAAAGTTGTTCTTCATTCAGGTAAGCTATTACCTATTCTCATGAACTTTAGCATCTAAGATTTGTGTGCTTTTTCCCAGGCATGCCGTGGAAATATGCTAGAGAAACCAGTCACCTACAGCACAGATGTTGTGACTCCCATGTCGCGTTTCGCTGCAGCAGACGAAAAGCAGACTATCACGTATGCCATTCCCAACACAGCCGATCTTTTGGTCTTCTATTCAACATTTGAGGGTGAGTTCGATTCCATATTCCCTGTGGTGTCATGTTCTAAATTGAAATCCCATTGATAGGTTATTACTCCTTCCGGAATGTTGAGAACGGATCGTGGTTCATCCAGTGCATGTGTATGGCCCTAGAAGAAGCTGCTGCGCGTGCCGGTGAAGACGGCACCGAATTATTCAGACTTTTGACGACTATCAATCGAAAAGTCGCCTATGAATATCAGTCCTACACATCCCAAGCGGCGACAAATGAAATGAAAGAAATGCCAAATTTCTTATCGACGCTTACGAAAATGTTTTATCTGAAGGTCAAGCGGAATTAACCAGCGTTTAGTGAATTAGACAAAATAGTATTGTGGTGGTCAAATTATTAAAAAAAAAAAACTATTAGAGACAAAATTGCAGGCGGCTTATAATGTTTACATTAAGCGATATATACGCGTCGAAGCTTATCAGTTAAATTAGATAAGAATAAAGTGTCGTTAGAAATAAAATCATGACTAATTGAAGATTATAAAAATATGGTTATGTATAAAGTTAGAATAAAGATTCCGAGAGAGTTACTATTCCTTCGGAGCGTAAAATTGTGAAATTCGGTGTTAGATTTGCGTGTTCATCGAACTGGAGATACATCCATAAAAGAAGCCCGCAGATACCGCATAATGCCTTTACCTCTTGACGACAAATACTGGTATCTACATTTAATTGAAAGTTCGCAAAACCTACCAACAATCTGAATAATGTACGCAAAGCTAAAGGTTGAGGTGGCAGAAGAAGTGAAATGTCGTAGGACCATTGCCTTTCATAGACAATTTAAATTTATAGTCATCGACAAACAGGAGTTTTTGAAGTCTCCTATGGTTGGTATTACTGTTGTCGTTCATGACGCTGAGTGCTGAGACTAGTGACATTCCAGGTGTGTTATATCTATCAGGTAATGAGTGCGATCAACGCGGTGCTTAAAGTCCGACGTTTGGTCTAGTCTCTAGTCTATCAACAAGACAAAGTTTATCAAATCGAGCGACAATGATGCACATCCAAGTACTTATGCTCAAAATAACACAAATTGATCGAAGTTCTACGAGTTTATTCAACTATTAATTTACCTGATCAACTAGTTTTAGGGGGGTTAGCAACGCGGTAAATTTTTGGTCAAACAGGACGACAGCCTCAATATGTCGTCCTGTCGCCGTTGACAGGTAGGTACTGTCCTCTTTGAGGGGACAATGATAATAGGAACAGCGATTGACAGTAATAGTTCTTTGATTGCCGCAAAGCCAATGTGGACCAAATCATTTAGTATCCAAAATTGTTGTGGGTTTGGATATTTTGTTTAAATAAGCTCCATTGTGATCGTCTTTAGGAGAACTTTCATATTGTCTAGCTATATAAATACAGTCAAACTTCTTTATAACGAACTTCCTTATAACGTAATTCTCTCTATAGCGAATTTAATTTTGTTCCCCTTCCCCTTCAAAAATATCCCATATGAATTAGGTTCTTTATAACGAAATTCTGTATAGCGAAATTCTCTTTATAATGAACAATTTTTTTGGCCCAAACGCAAAAATGTTTCTTTATAACGAAATGTCAAATTTGAAAACAAAGCCTACTATGATTTTTGTTACTAATTTTAAAAGGGAATTCCCCGTTTTGGCAAGAATTTTCAAGGTATGTATGGATGTATGAATAAGTGTACATGTGTAGTAGAAATTTTACGCATATCAACAGGTCACTCATTTGAGTTTGTATTTTAAGTTCGTGAAACGTTCACCTATCAAGAATGTCGAAGCGCAAGGCTATTTCACTTTCGGAGAAATTATCCATTATTGAAAAAGTTAAAAGGGGGGAATTTACCGCTCTCGGGCTCTATTATCAAACAAAAGGCTAAATGTTTTTCTGAATCTTTGGGTCAGCATAATTTTAAAGGCATAAATAGATGGCACAACAGGCGAGTAGGTCTAGGTCTAGCTTTTCGCAACCATTCGTTTATGTGAGTTTCTATTTTTGGGACGAATGGAATGGACCTACAATTTTATGCCGAGTCCGAATCCGAACGGCTGAATTGAGAAGCTTTTTCAGGACAGTCATAGTCTCGGATGTTTGTCAGACGTTCACGAGAGGTGACGCAGTACAAAAAACGTTAAGCTGTAATAAAGGAACACTTACAGTGTTAAAAAAATAAAATTTTCTATATAACGAATTTTGTATAAAACTTCCTTATAACGAAGCAATTTTTTGTTCCCTTGAAGGTTCGTTATAAAGAAGTTTGACTGTATCTTGAATTCGACCATGCAAAAAGTAAGTCAGTCTCTGTTGAAACAAAAAAATCAGTACATAAATACCTAGTGGAAGATATTTGTTGGTAAATCATAATAAAGGGTGTTCGCTTATCCGTATAGACCAACGACTTCAAATAACCCCCAGCAAATTGTCCTTACTTACTTATACTTACTTAGATGGTGCTACAGTCCGGGGTGGACCTGGGCCCCAACCAACATGCCTCTCGAGTTAGCACGATCTTAGGCTAACCGCCTCCAGTTGCGCCCTCCAAGTTGGTTGAGGTCCCCTTCCACTTGTGCGAGCCACCTAAGGCGAGGTCTTCCTCTACTGCGTTGTCCCTCCGGGTTGGAATCGAAGACTCTTCGGGCAGGAGCGTTGGTGTCCATTCGTTCTACATGTCCTAGCCATTTTAGTCGGCTAGTCGCTGTACAGTTCGTAGTTCGCTGTTAAATCTCCTCATCCAAAGCCCGTCAATGCAAACGGGACCGCAAATCACTCGAAGAATTTTGCGTTCGAAGCGACCAAGGAGATCTTCATCCGCCTTTGATAACGTCCATGACTCTTCTCCATAAAGCAGTACTGATGATGATGATGAGGGTCTTATATAGAGTCTCCTTGGCGTTTCTCGACAAGGCCTTTCTAATCAATTGCCTTCTTAGACCAAAGTAACAGCGGTTGGCAAGTGTAATTCTTCGCATGATTTCTGATGTGATGTCATTTTCAGAGTTAATAGCGGAGCCGTGGTATAGACAAAGTCACGAACTACCTCAAAATTATAGCTGTCTATCGTGACGTTCTGTCCGATTCGTCGATGTTGTGTGCCCCTTCTGGTTGACAGCATATATTTTGTTTTGCCCTCATTCACCACTAAACCTATTTTTGCAGCCTCTGTACTGATGCTTACTTGCAAACGCACCACAGTGACAGCTCGCGGGCCGGCGGGGTCAAATTGCACGATCTTAATGAAAGAGTCCATTCTGGGGATAATATGGCAATATTCTGTTAAAACCAAACCAAAAACACATTGAAAAACAATGTCTACACCGGTTACCATTGACGTCTTGACATTTCGGAGACAAATTTCGAGCCAATTTAGAAAATCCTTTTATACTACCTAGGAATGCGTTTCTAATGTCGATTTCCATTGGACAAGAAAAAGCACTTTTTTCAGATTTTTCTGCAGTTTTTCTGCTCTAGAAATCAGCTGTCTGTCAAATTCGTTTTCCATTGGGCGGGAAAAAAAATTGTTTTTAAGATTCTGATCACTTTTGCGAATCTGGATGATTCGAGAGCGAAATTCACACATACTTTCACGAATACCAAAACAAGTGACAAATTGCAATTAAAAAATAGCTGACTGTCAAATAACACACCAACACAAATGCAAAAAAAAGTAATCTCATTACAAATCCATTGGGGCAGGAAAAATCTGTGAGATCTGAGAGCCAAAGGGTAAAAGCCCAATGGAAATCGACATAAATACAAGGAATAGAATCAATATTGTGTGCGGATATGTTGCTAGATGTCACTGTTATCATTTTCCTCGTTTTCATTGTATTAATCGTGTTTTTGAAATAAACATGAAAAAAATTAGAATCCAAATACCTACGGTAAGTGTTTTAAAGTGTTTATATGGATTATGCAAAAATCAAAACTCTATTCACAGAACTCAACATCACGCACGAAGGTATAAGTATAGATATTAATTCCACTTTTTTAAGAAGTCATCTTCTTAACCTAATAAGTCTCATTCGTTATACTATACTACAAAGCAAATTATTATGTAAATATAAGTCTGTCTGAAGTTGGTAAACCCTCTTAAAGCGTAGTGCAGAGAGTATTCTCGCATCTGATTCTACGAACAAATTAGATACAAATGTGCTTTCCTACCATAAACAAGGTAATTTCTTAAAAAAAAAACTTTATGAGATACTCATACTTTTTGTTTTCTCCATATTTATGAGCTTTGTTGTCTGATAATAATAGGAAATGGTTAATCTATGGATGCAATAAACTTATTGATAGGTATAACCGATATGCTCGCTGTGAAATGAAAGTACCAACACAAATGTCAAAACAGATTTTGGTTTTATTGACAGCACTTTTTACAATCATGTGTATACGATATGGATTTATTGGACTTTTAGAGTGACAATTTACGATTTTCTATATACGGTACCGATGTGTGTGCGAATTTGTTTAAGTCCAAATGCACTTCAGCATATGAGATACAAATGGGTGGTAATGAATTTTTTATGACTATACAAAGTCTTACACATAATCGAAATGTAATAATTGATTTATTTGTTGGTGGAATTTTTAAAACGAAAATCTTATATAAAAAGAAGTGTATCTATCAGATGTTTAATTTGTTTTGATTGATTGTCAGTCGTTTATTGTAATAAAGCTCTTGGGCTTACATACTGTGGAGATTTCATTGCATTTTTTGTTAGCAAAACACTCCAGTTGCTTATAGTGATAAATATTTTATAGATAAAGTGGGTTGCAACTTAACAGCTACATAGATACTCATAGTAATGGTGTAGATAAAGGGGAGGGGGGCATCAAGGGATCAATCCCTCCATAAATCTACAACTCAGTTAAGTACAGAAGTAATGGAAATAAAATCCACATCATTATGTATGACATAATGTTATACCGCATTCTCTTAAAATACTGTCTTCTTTTCGAAAAAAAAAAATGCTAAAACTGCTGCATTGACAACGAGCACGAGCTAATAGGTACTAGATTCTCACTACTTAATCCTTTCCCTGGGCGCAGTAGCGCAGTGGTTAGTGTGTTGGACTGCTGTACGAAGGATCCCAGGTTCGATCCCCGGAAAAAACACAAATTACATCTTAAGGTTTTTTCTACTGCGCCACCTCTCGCGAACGTCTGACAAACATACGAGAGTATAACTGTCCTGAAAAAGCTTCTCAATTCAGCCGTTCGGACTCGGCATAAAATTGTAGGTCCCTTCCATTCGTCCCAAAAATAGAAACTCACACAAAACGAATGGTTGCGAGAAGCTAGGCCTAGGGTGTCTACACGCCTGTTGCGCCACCTATTTAATTTTTTTTTTTAATCCTTTCCCTACGAAGAAATATCCCTTATTGGATCGACTTTCAGTGGTGTAGTGTATCGTCGAGATAGTTTAGAAGATAGTATTCAAGAAATGTATCGTCCTGAAGGTCTTCGGACGATATTTGCAGACCAATAAGACAACCGTGGTAAAGGACAAAGTTTAGTGGGCCAAACAAAATTTTAAAGAACGATCCACCGAAGACAAAGCAATGAATTTATGTCAAAGAGCTCGTTGGAAGAAAACGTGCCAGTATCCAAAAGGCCTAAGGTCATACCTCGCAATGACCTTTCCTTTAAGCAATGGAAGGAAAATGAGGTTGTCTGCCCTTGGTTTTAGTGTTGATATTCCTTATTATTTTTAAAAATATTCTGAGCCAAAAAAGTAAAAAAAAAAAAAAAATGCTGACTAGTGGTTTAGGGCAGACAACTGGTGGTTTACCCTATGCATTCATCAGGGAATACACGACTTACTTCAAGGCAAACGAAGGTAAAAGTAGAACTTGCATTCTTATAAAGAACAATATAAGGGTTTTTCTTTTGAATAATTTTAGTGATGGAGACTTCACAGCTGTTTTCTGTGAACGAAAAGGGAAGAAACCGATTTGCATGGTATCGGCCTATCTCCCGTATGAGTCTACGGAAGTCCTGACTGACAAGATGAGGCAGCTGATGGCCTCCAGATACATATACATATACATACATATATATAAGCCGTTTTGTTCACTCAGGAAAGCGGCTAAGAGGTCTCAACCTTAGTGGTGGAACAAGGAGCTTAAGCTCCAAAGGGAAACAGATCAGACACTTTTACAACAGAGCTAAAGTGGTAGGGGATGATATTACATGGGATGAATATGTATAGAGAGCAAGCGAGAGTTCAATACTTGATCAGGCAATCTAAAAGGAAATCCTGGAAGCTTTTCTATGAATCGATTGCAGATACCAGTGAAGCCTCCAGACTTTGCAAAATTATTGTTAAAAATGCGGTAGTTCCCAGCTTTATTAGAAAATCTGATGGTGCATGGGCTGCAAGCAGTGAGAAAGTTTTAGAAGCTTTAGTTGAAGCCCACTATCCCGGAAGTAGCACTCCAACGGCTTCAAACCCGAATGTGTATTATGGGTACGCTGACGTTTCAATCGAAGCGGAAATGGAACACCTTTTCACTTGGAAAAAAGTGTGTTTTGCTATAATGTCCGGGCCCTGATGGCATTCTGCGAGCTATGCTGCAAGAGGCCCCGGCTATAGCTACATGTAGAATCAGGGAAATTTGTATACATTGTCTTAAATTTGGCTAGGTACCCACGGCATAAAGAGAGGTACGAGTGAAATATCAATTCCACTCTCGGAAATACTTCAATAAGAAAATCGGTTACTAGAGGCACTCCCCAGGAAGGGGTTATCGTTATATCGCCCCTTCTCTGGGTTCTTGTCATGGACGATATACTTAACGAAATCAGCAACGCCAGGGTTTAGCGTAACCGCTTATGCGGATGATGTGGCAATTCTAGTTCGGGGTAAATTCTTGAACGCATCGAGTGAAATCATGGAATCAGCCCTCTACAAGCTCAGAAAGTGGGCTAAGGTTGTAAGTCCACATACCTTGGAAGGTACTTCTTCGACAATTTGGAGGAGGTTGGCTCGCATACAAAATTGAAACAATTTTCAGGTTTTTCGGGGAAATTAATTGTTTGGGCGAAATGGTTTAGGTTTTTTGACCGTTAAGGTTCCCCAGGGATGGTGATGGGCCCAATATGGTGCCTATAGTCCAATGTGATGAACTCACACCCTACTCAACCTAACCTAACCCTATGCATTCTCTACATTTCAATTTCTAAGCTTAAAAATAATTATGAAGAGTATTGAAATCAAATGTGCTCACACTTCCTTATTATGCCCTTTCGAATCAAAGCTATACCTACATTATGATATGAATGAATACGATAATAACTGCATTGATGGCAGCGCTTGCATATTGCACACACTTGACACTCTTGCAATTTTATCTGAAGCTAAACGCTCTAAAAGCTTGACAGAGCTTTTTAATTAATAATGCAACGCCACGCTAGGTTGCCTTTTAGTTAGTATGAATTGATTCTTGGTAGCGCTAGATGAGAATGCACTCAGTTCAGTTCAACTTCAAATCTAGATGTGTGTGAAAAAATAAGCATTTGCCAAATCTGTCATTGTTCCTAACAATCGTGCCCTAATTTTTTATTTTCGTTTTCCAACTACTCGTGCAAGTGCCGTTCTGTTAATAATATAATCTCTTTTCAAGAACTTTTCGGTGAGTTACCTGATTGAAGTGGAAGTATAGGCATAGCAAAAATGCATTCTCATTTCTATTTGCTTGTAGTGGCGAAATGGACTTTTACTATATGCTGCAATCTGCTCCATGTCGATCTGTCTTGTTGACAGCGAAATCAATTGGCGTTGAGCTTAATAAAAAAGTTCTCAACTTGCATGCTGATGAGCACCTGGATCCAGAGTTCGTGAAGGTAATTATGCTGACTTTATAGTCCACATCAACAATAATTGTTGAGCGATCTCCTCTGTATCTATAGATAAACCCACAACATACCATTCCAATCTTAAATGACAATGGCTTTGCTCTGTGGGAATCCCGTGCTATCATGATCTACTTGGTCGAACAGTACGCTAAGGACGATGCACTGTATCCAAAATGTCCCAAGAGGCGTGCCGTCATTAACCAACGTCTATACTTTGACATGGGAACGCTGTACCAAAGTTTTGCAGATTACTACTACCCGGAGCTGTTCGCTATTGGAACATTCAACGCAGATAACTTTGCTAAAATGGAAAAGGCTTTTGAGCTATTGAATACTTTCCTGGAGGGTCAGGAATACGCTGCTGGCGATAGTCTTACCTTAGCTGATATCGCTTTAGTTGCAACTGTGTCCACCTTTGATGTTGCCAGTTTCGACATCAGCAAGTACCCCAATGTTGACAAGTGGTACAAACATGTCGCCAATGTGATTCCTGGCTACGAGCTTAACCAGCAGGGAATGGCTGAGTTTAAGAAATATTTTAAGTAAATTGGTATTCATTTTAACGGCGGCCATCTAAAGAGGTTTATTTAAATGCAATAAAGCGTACAACTTAGTCGTTACACTGTACGATTTTATTCATTCATTCGCATGTTCAATGTCGACCTTCGGTTTTTTAAACTTTAAGCACTGCGAATCCCAAAAATTCTTGAACGAGAGCTTAAACTAAAGCGAAAGTTTAAACTCTCATTGTAAAACTGGGCATTAGTCAGATAAATCATTGCAAATCGAAATGTCAATCTTGGTTCTCCGACGATGATAAAACAAAAAATATCAACTAAGTAGGTACTAAGTCGAAAAATTCTTGACTTTTTTTCGGCAACATCTCCATAAATGTCAGCTTATTAAACTGTTTACGTGATTAATCGAGGCCAATAATAACTCGGACAGGGACACATCAAGTCAGGGAGAGACAGCTGTCAGACTTACTAAACTAGAGTTTTAAAAGATGATAAATGTAAGAAAAAAGGTAAAGAAGAGGACAAATCGATTTTTCTGTCATGTTTCCATTATTTTTCATTATGCAGTTTACTTTTGTGGCCTTCAATCTGTTTCTTATCAAAGTTTAAATAATTTAACGTTCGGAGTGTCTATTCGCCCGTTCATTTTGACAGATTTTGTACTGAACTGACGTTTACCGATGTTCGGGACACGACTACGTAATCAACGTAACGTAATCCTATTTTCATTAAAAACTCTTTATAAATATAAAAGTTGGATCCTAAACGTACGGCATAATGTCCGAAAATGATTATACTGGAGTTTAGAGTCCTTGCCGCGAGCGTAGCGAGCCACATTCCCCAACTTGACGCAATATAAACTTTGACATTTCGTTACGTACCCGTGTCCCGAACAACGGGCGAATAGCAACAGCCTTTAACGTTTGCTGTCGATTGATTACCCGAACGGAACATACGTTACGTAACGTATTGACCCTCTCATAGTGGTCTGACTCGGAGTCGGGGTCGGGGGGGGGGGGGGGGGGGGGGAGTCAAAATCACACAACACATAAATGTAGGTACGTGAATTCTTAATTACTCGTCCAATTTTTTTTTATACAATTTTTAAAGCATGAGTTGATGTTTTTAGTAGGCCTACTAACTTTTGTCAAATTGACATGTCATTTGGGTGTTGTAAGTACCTATACATATTAGCTATTAGCTGTATTTCGGATTTATAAATGGCCGCGTTCCATTCACCGCTAGATGACTAGCAGCATGCCAAACTCCATATAAAAAAACTGACATTTCAGCATTTGCGCTAGAGCTCTAGCACATTTTGTGATATATCCTTTTTTGGGAAAAAAAATAACGAACTGTCAAAACAAAAGTGAAAGTGCAGATGTCAAATACATATTTCCAATTTGGTTTAAAATGGGAATTCAAACTTGTATGTAATAATATATAATATGTCAATGCATTTTTGGCTCTCATGAAAAAGCTTCTCAATACAGCCGTTCGAACTCGGCATAAAATTGTAGCTCCCTTCCATTCGTCCCAAAAAATAGAAATTCACACAAAACGAATGGTTGCGAGAAGCTAGGCCTTGGGTGTCACCCGCCTGTTGCGCCACCTATTTATTTATTTATTATTTTTGACTCTCATGAGAATGAAATAATATGAATTCAAATTGGATCTAATGTCACTTTGCCGCTGCCGCTAGATCTCTAGCGCCATCGTTCTTCCATCAGGTATATTATGTGCTAGATGACTAGCGGTCAAAGGAACGCGGCCATTATGTACCTACACTAAACACGGACCATAAAAGAGGAGTGAATAATACTTTCACAAAATAGGGGTTATGTTTTTTAAAACCATCTACTCTACCTACGGTCTAAGCTACAATATGTACCGCCATTCGATCCTAGGCAGTGTGTCAATTGGGCTAAATAATTATATCGTATAATTTTCTGACACTTATGAAAGTGTTAAAAATATAAGTTCATAAAACTCCAATCCTAAAACAGAGATTTAAATACATAATTGAAATAAATTCTGTGTTTTGACGATATTGTCAAAAAGTTCTTTGGGGATTAGCTATTAGCCCAATTGACAAACGACCTATGCCCCAGGATTTGAAGTCCCCTTTTAAAAAAAAAAAAACACTAAGTTGACTACTAGTCGGAATGTCTTTTCGATTTGTCGTCTGGAACCGCCCGGAAGCAATCCAAACGCTTCTGAAAGCTTCTGATTGGCACTTCACTGACAGTTTTTCTCCTGAAAATAAGAGCATTTTGCTTCTGGATTTGAATTCAAAATCGAAACCAGAAGCACTAATACATTCATACACTGTAAACGTCAAACTCGTTTAATGTAATCTTTTTGTGTCGCATTTGATAGTTTTGCATTTTAAATCAAATGAAAGTAATTAATTTTAAAAATAATATTAAAATAGATATTCCGGTGGAGTTTTGTAATTCAATTTTATCTTCTTCACCCTCTTCCTTGCAATTGCGGTTGAATTTCTCAATTACAACGACACATAGGCCCTTTTTGTGATTGTCGATCAGCGATGGTTACGACAATTGTCGATTGCGTCGATTGATTTTAGCTATTCGTACGCACAAAATTTTTTCACTTTCAAGAGAAAGCATCGACCAGACATTTTTAATCGACTACAAGCGACTGTCAAATCGACAAATATCAATCGCAATCGACAATCTTGTCGCTCAACGATCAACTATCAACACTCACAATAGGGGCCATAGACTTCAAACTCAAATAAAATTTGTTTGCTAGTTCGATTTGCATCCCGGAGAGTTCTTCCGGACGGTTCTGAACGACCAATCGAAAACGGAATAAGAGTCTATTATAATAAGTTAGTATGTACATATTTATGAGGTTGTCAATGCTGGGATTGTTACTAATTTAATAAGCAAAGTGATAGAAAGTTAAACTTGTTTACGTTACTAAATATGTAGGTTCCTAATTTTAGTCGCTAAAAGCTACAAGACTAATAATGCTATAATGGTTAGCACTTCTGTTCTATACATTTTTGTCATACAGTGCCTACTCGTATTTGTTTTGAATGTAACATCAGCGGGCTACCGTAGGCTTATCCGTCGTGATTTTTGCGAATTTTTGTTGCATAAAGTTATTAATTAGTGCAATGCGTTGAGCGATTCGGGTGTTATTGCAAAGAGCTAGAACTCAAAGTGGAACAATAAAAATATCTGGGCCTAAGAGTGATCTTAATAAAAAAATGAAATAAAAGGGATAGTCATGTAACGTAAAATGAACTGTCAACATTTTTTATGGAAAATCACTTACTACAAATTTGGTAATCATGGTTAAGTTACGACAAACGTCAATATGACATTTCACACTTAAAATAAAGGCGCGTACCTAAACTTTAGTAAATTTCCTTTTATTATTTATTCTTGGTAAGTTAAGGTATAATCACGTTCATGCAACGTGTTTTGTAAACTTATCATTTTAAGCAAAATGGTAAACTTTGCAACGTTGCAACTTATTGATTTCTTCCCAATAAAATAGAAAAAGTCATATATAGTGATGGAAAAAATAATAGAAACAAGCGTGTTCTTCGTCGCTTATCGAAAAAATAAAATGGTTTCGGGAAAAAAGATAAATTAAACCCATACTAATAGTTTTGATAAAATGTAATAAAAAGATGTGACATTAAAGTTTTTAATAAAAAAGAAGTGAAATAGTGAATAAATGTCAAGTCTGGTTTCCCTTAATTTTTGGCCTGGAAAAAGTAATACAAACAAGTTATAAAATTTTTTTCTGTGAGGAATTAATTTACAGTAAAGATGTTACATATCCTTTTAATACTTGGTCGTTGCGCCCTTTTTTTAATAACTGCTTCACATCTTCGTCCCATGGAATGAACCAACTTGGCACAAGTTTGGGGAGTTATAGAGTGCCATATGCATTTTGAATAATTGACCACAGTTCTACCTTGTTTTTGGCTCTGCAGCCGCCGATCCTGCGCTTAAGAACGCCCCATAGATGTTCTACCTTGTTAAGATCAAGAAATTGTGATGGCCAGGGCCACTCCATAACATTGATTTTGTTCTTACGAAACCATTATTTGGGCAACTTTGAGGAATGCTTTGGGCCATTATCCTGCATTAACTCCCAATTAATAGGCATGTCCTCTTCAGCAAATGGCAGCATAACAGTGTTTAAGATTTGCACGTAGTCTACGGCACACATTTTATCCTTTACCATTGAAGCTGGACCAACCCCAGGTGCTGAAAAGCACCCCCAAATCATTCAATTTCCTCCGCCATATTTAAATGTACAAAGAAGAGTATATTTGGGATCGAGTTCGGAATTATTTGGTCGTCTGACGTACATTTTCCCATCAGAATCAACCTAATTGGCCATGGTTTCACCCGATCATAAGACGTTATTTCAATTAGCACGGTGGAGGTGTTTGTTGGCGAAACTTAGTCCCTGTTTAATATTTTTTTTGGTCAAGTATGGAACTTTTCTGGGACTTGTTCCAGGAAGACCTACTTCCCTTAATCTACTTCTTATTGTATTACTTGTAACTGGTGCGTTTAACTAATTTTTTAGGTCTGTGGAAGAAAAAATGGCTTCTTCTTGCACGACTATGCAAAACAGTTTGTCAAATCGTGGAGTCTTTTTTTGTTTTCTGCCTCTGGTTTCTACTTTATGACTTGAATGGATAGCTGTGAATACTTTTAAGAACTTTTTTTAGAACACTTTATGACATTAGTTTCATTCATTCATTTTTTGACGTCTTTTCTTAGCTTTTTTATCACCTCACGCTCAGAACTGGTGCAATGGACTTCAAGACCCACTTTAAGAAAATGTTAATTTCGCTGCTTTAAGATTTTCATCTAAAAAACATTAAATTACAGGATAAACTAAGTTACCACTATTTCAATTAAAATAAGACCGGACTTTACTTGAAAACCTCTGGTGCCGACTGTTACATAAAATTTTTGGTCATACTTTTTACTGTTACACGAAAACCAAAAGCTGATAAGAGCAAATTCCTGCAGCATTTCAAAATACTGTTAAATAGCATTTAAGTGTAGAATTGATTTTGGAGAAAGACCAAATTGTATGCAGTTAATGATGGTTCAACATAATGTAAATATTTGTTTCTATTATTTTTTCCATCACTGTATATATAATAGAAAATACAGATTTCAATTTAGAAAGCTTAAATTTTGTATTTATTCATAGAGTATACAGATTGAGGTTATGTATGGAATAGCACATCGCATAAATGGCCGCCGTGGCTTTGCTGGCAAGTACGTACAGTACATACTATTTTATTGAAATTTTTTCTGACCGTTTCGCATAAATGTGGATGAATTTCATTAATAGGTAGATTACTCGGTACCTGCCAATTTACTCTTTCAAGGCGTTGGGCTTGTTCGCACAGACCTTCCACTTAAAAAAAAAACTCAAAGAAAAAAGTCCAACGGCGTTAAATCGCAAGATCTGGAGGACAGCCAATTCTTTTCGCAAAAACGGCCAATTACACGATTAGGAATTGACTTATGCAGTAATTGAATTGTTTCTCTGGCTGTATGACATGTGTGATGTGGCATCGTCTTGTTGAAACCACATGTTGGTCACATCCATATCTTGTAATTAAGGCACTAAAAACTGGGTTATCATGTAACGATAACGAACACCATTAATTGTTACCGCCTGATCAGCCGCATTCTTCGAACAAGAATGGCCCGATAATGGGTCCAGCTCAAATTCCGCACCAAACAGTCAAGTGTTGTGAATGCATTTGTTTCTTAACAATTACTCGTGGGTTTTCTGAACACCAAATGCGACAATTTTGAGGATTAACGAAGCCATCAAGATGAAAATGCACTTTTGTCTCATCTTGCAATAGTAAATTACTATAACCGTTAATACATATTTTCGCATAATTTATGCAGGACTTCCATTTATATATATTAATTATAATAATTTAAATAAAATAACTTACCGATAAGTGACCATTTACATTATTGTTGTTCTGAAATTTTATTCGACATTTTTGCTTTCCCCTCAATACACCAACTTCTTCTGCGATATATTATTTTAAATTGATTTTCGCATATCCTTTCAATCACTTTGCCGCCCTCTGTTCTCCAGGACTATTAATTATTTAATCCATAAAGGAGCAATTATGCAGTTTAATTAAAATGCAACGAGCCCATTAACCGTCATAACCTTTTCGTGGGCAGCACAACAATGTGGTGTGATAAAATTGGAGCGGTGATTTTCAAGACCTTCTATTTCATTGGCAAATTTCTTGGCTTGGTCGCTCTGGATTACGACTTTGCGAAGCAAGTATTTGTCAACTCTGTTCCGGCAACTCTGATATCGAGTGTGATCTGTATTTCCGTCGTCATCATATCTCCTCTTGTTGTCAAATTGTATTGGGAAATGTACTTCATATCCGGGGTGGATATCGATGAGAATATGTCCCTTATAACTGTAGCGCAAATCGGTTTCGGTTTCGTGACCTCGTTCGTTGTTCTGCTGTGTCAACTGTGGAAGCGAAAGCATGTTAGCCGCAGTGCAAATACATTTCAGGAAGTTTTCAACAACCTGACAGCCGAAATCGGTTGTGGTAATTTCATCACGCTCGAGATACTTTTCCTTATAACTATGAAACTATGCATCACCATGTACGAGATACTGATTAACTTTCCATATCTCTTCGAGCATGGTCGCAACATTCCTCCGGAAGGGTTCGTTGCATTCTTTCTGAATTTATACGTAGCCGAAATTACGTCTGTGTACTCAGATATAATATTCACGGCATTGCTGTTGCTTTCGAGATACTTTCATCTGGTGGATGGATTATTGCAGTCACTGACGTCAGAAATCCGAACTGGGGACATGACAGAGCAGCAGATTTTACAGTGCAGACAAAAAATGCTTCGGCTCATTGGATTGTATGTGCGAATGAAGGGAATAGTTGCCGAATTTTCAGGATGCGTAGAGATACCCGTATTCGTGGAGATACTGCATTCATTTGCGAATATGCTCACCAATTTGTATGCAGTTTTGGAATTTTATGCCATCGAGAGAAACCTGGAGACAAAGGACTTGGTTTACAATGTGATGATATTTTTGAATATTTGTCTGCTGATTCATGCGGCGGAGAGGGTTAGAAAGAGATCGGCCGATTTGAAGGATACCATTTTGGATTTTGATGCCAGTTGTGGCGACAGCAAGTCCAAATGGAGGGTGCGTATAATACATTCTATTGATTTTAGCTGGTCGACTAATTGAATCTTGATTATTTAGAGCGATGTTTTGGTTATCCAAGTATGGCCGGAGGAGTTTGAAGTTGATGTCCTTGGAATGTTTCCACTAAACAATACATTTCTGTTGTTCCTGCTTGCATATGCCAGTAATTTTGTTGTGATTATCTTGCAGTTTGAGTTAACCAGAGTAACATAAAATATCGTGCTCTAGAATCTAGAATTATTGATTGGATATTTTACGGGGACTGGTTTTATCTAAGTGAAATGAAATAAAAAGTGTAGATATTTCGATGTTTTTTTTTTTTAATACTTCTGTCGGGAAAGGCGAACCTTTCCAGATATATGTTAGTTCTGCCCTTAAATTGCCGCAAATTGTAGTATTCTGGAAATATATCCCCAGGAAGCGAGTTCCAAAGTTAGCTTGTTCTATAACAGAAGGAGTTGTGGAAAGTTGATGTCCTCGCGGTTGTCAAGTGTGATGTATGGTCATGAGCATTAGCAGCCTGTCTTGTGGGGCGCCCAAAAGTTGCATTTCAAGGGATAATGTCTTTGAGTTCCTCGGAACATCTACCATGTAAGTACCTATAGACTAGACATATCTACTGTGTTGCGCTTCATTTCAAATTTAAACTTCCTTGATGACTGATGATGGTATATCGAGTACCTATCGCCGCTTTTCATTAGGTATGTCAAAATCCATTGGTATAAAGAAGGACATTTTACCATTTGCGCCGGAACTATAAGCACAAATTATGAAATTTGTTTTCAATCTAAAACAAAATTGCCCGCGGTCAATGCTGTTCGGTGAACGCAGTGGTAAGTGTGCTGGACTACTGTGCGAGATTCGACCTAAACCACTAATTCACCATCAGACTCCTTTTAAGTGACTGTTGGAATAGTTTGAATTCTGTCAGTCAATTCTCCGTATAGAATCCAATTGAGAAGTTTCTTTCCCCTGTCAGGAAATTAACCTTACGTTTGGATTTGTCAATTGATCAAGTGACTACCTCTTGTACCAACTAAGCGATAAGTACCTACAAGTCCGCCAATTGGTGTCATTTTTTAACCAGACCTCTGGCAAGCGTTCCTTCATCGGAGATGTAGGTTAGGTTAGGTTAACGGGTTGGTGAAGCTGAGTAACCTCCTCTTCACCCCACTCCACCTCGTGGACCCATTGTGATACCCTTCATTAGCCGTGTTGTACTGGCTTTATTTCATCCGTGGTTACTCGATTTTGTCCAACTATCTCGTTGTCCTCAGAAACCTGCAAAGATTAAATATTGAGACGCTAGACCTAGAGAGTTCTTGGATTTCGTGGAAGTAGTAACTTCCAAGTGTTCTATTCCTCAAGTGACAGAGACTTGGGCAGTGACAGAGAAAGTGAGGGATGTCCT
This sequence comes from Cheilosia soror, assembly GCA_949372485.1. Classification (NCBI taxonomy): domain Eukaryota; kingdom Metazoa; phylum Arthropoda; class Insecta; order Diptera; family Syrphidae; genus Cheilosia; species Cheilosia soror. The sequence goes on along the minus strand of OX443562.1, from coordinate 114,612,794 downwards.
CGTGATGGGCTTCTTCATCACCGCAGCCTCTACAAATGTCGTCATTATTAAGATTTAGCTTCATTGTATGGCGTCTTAGAAGGTTATGACCAGTTAGGGCTCCAACCATCTTAGACAGCGATATTCTGTCATATCGCAGAAGTTTGTTGGTCCTACTTTTGTTGTACTCTGGCCACATCTTCCGTGATATGTCACAGGTGGTTAGTGTTTTCCACCTGATATTGGCTTTCATCATTCGGATCTTGTATTCCACTCGCTCTCTGAGACTGCATATTGGTGGTTTGATCGACTGAAGTGCCTAGTCTAGGGCCATTATTGACACCATACTTGCCACTTCCGCGACCGCCAGGCCAGTATACCTCAGCTTGGAAAACACTACAGTAGTCCAGGGAGCCTGATTGGACTATGTATGTTGAGTTTAGGGTTACCATCACAAAAAATCGAAAAGCCTGACAGGTAGGAGAGAAAAGCCTGAATATGGAGCAAAAAGCCTGAAATTGCATTTTTTTAATTTTTTTATATTTTACAGTTGCATATATTTGATTTAGAACGTCAGGTTTCTTCAAAATATAGGTAAGGACTGTACAAAAAAAATCCGGAAGCATTTGCGCTGTCTGACAATACTGAAATATGGCATCCCAGTACCGATAAATTTTGATCACATGCTCTTATACTCATTATAAATAAATAAATAAATAAATTATAAGTTATTTGATCTTAAAGCCGTGTGTTAATTGTGATAAATAATGTGATCTTCGAATAATTTTCTATAGTGGTGGAAGGAAAACGAATTTTTGGCTGTTAACAGTTTTTGACATTTTCTTATGCTTGAGTTTTGCTAGAATATTCAAGAGGAAATAAAACACTGAGTTTCAATAAATTATTAATACCGTGACATTCGATAAATCTCTGTTTTAAGATTTGAGTTTGTGAACTTTTTTTTCAACACTTTATAAGTGTCAGAAAATTAGCCGAAGATAATTGATTTAGTGCGGCCTAATAAAGTGTACAAATTGTAATTTCAAAAATGTTAAGTAATAATCCGTTTCTTGGAGCATTAAAAAAGCCTAGTTTCTCTTTCCGGATTTTTCCTCGAACAGTCCTTAGTTATAAAATTCTTCGCAAGATTTATTTTTGAAATGTTCTTTGCTTTCACTGCGTCTAAATTGAGTTTATTTCTTTATTTCGTCCATTGTGCGGTTGTAAGACAGAAAATTCTTTCTGTTATGCTTATTGCTGAGAAGAGGTTGCAAAAATCCACTTACAATTTTTTTTATTTCCCTAGGATTGCAATATTCAAAATATAAATTGGGAATTGATTTGAATTTCCGCATTATGTGACTGCTGTCATTTTGTTAACAGTATTGTCTCTTTTACTGAACGAATATAAATAAAACCATTCCAAATTATCTAGTTGCATTCATATTTTGATGCATTCAGCAACAATTAAACATTTTTTTTCGTTAAAATTAAATTGATGTAAATAAATCAACAAAAAATTAAAAAGCCTGACAAAGAGTGAGGCCTGGCCTGAGCCTGACAGAGGCCTTAAAAGCCTGACGCGTCAGGCTAAATCCTGACGTCTGGTAACCCTAGTTGAGTTCCTCTGAGAATAGTCCGGTTCAAGTTCCACATTCCAACTTTGATCCGTCAGTGTAGATGGCTATCGAGAATGGTTTATCGAAGTCTAGGTAAGGTGACATGTAGTCAGAGTTGATGGGCTGGGGATTCAACATTTTGTCTGGCTTATCCTCAAGGTACTTTTGGCAGCCGATTCTGGCATGTATAGATCCATAGGTAGCAGGTTGAAAAGCGTTTCCAACCCAGCAGTCGGTGTTGTTCTCAACGCACTTGTTGTTCCTATACATGCCACCTTTTGTATTTTTGTCATTGCCTTAAGATTGGTTACCTTGTTTGTGTCTTGCACCAAACTATGTTGTCATTTATGTGAGTATTGGGTGGACGATTGCGCATATACATCCACAGAATTATTTTTGGGTTAGGATCTCAGTTTCTGCCGATGATACGGCGGTATGCTTCTTCTGTTTGTAAACAGCACAAGTTCGGTCTTCTGGGGGTTCACCTTAAGGCCATCGGAGATGTGAGGTATGTGCTAAACGTCCAGCGATTAATGGAACGCGGTTATTAAGTGCTCTTCTTCTCGGCTCTTATGTATTATCTAGTCTAGACTCTAGAATGTAAGTTAACAAAAAGCGCAACACCACAACAAAAACATCTTGCTCATAGTAACCACTACCCAGCAAACTTGTTTTGTTTTGCACATAAGCCTAGAGGTGTCCTTCAACCAAAAAATGCCTAGCGGTGTTCTAAAACCAAAAAAAAAAAAATATAACATACATTTTGTTGTCAATTCTATACATTGTATCTCTGTAATAGCACGATTGTTGTTTTATCCTTTCGAACTCGTATTTCACATAGTGCAGTGTTTAAATAGTGTTATAGGGTGGTTAGGTTATAGGCACCTGAAATTGTAGACACGAAACTAACGCTCAGCCAACCATAATATTCGAACGCTTTATAGAGTAATTTTCACACTTTTCACTTAATTTGTAAAAGGCCTTTATCACATAATTATTGTAAACATTTTTGTCTGTGAAGTAACGAACAAAAAATTCAAATTTATCTGTTCTCCAAAATGAATATGCGCGCCATTCACAATAGACAATAGAATTAGTCACTTTAATTCGCCGTAAACAAATATTCCAACCTCCAGTTATTACCCAGTATGCCGTTAGATGGCACATGCATCACATCTATCAAGACACAAACCATGTCTGTTTTATCGAATGCACAACATTAACAGTAATACTTTTATTCAAAACCAGATGGATTATAGGCGCAACATTTTGAATACCACTTGTTGCTGTTTGAATTTGAATTTAAGATAGTTTCCCCATTCGGCCATTCCTCATGGTGAAGGTGAACCAATGGAACAATAAAAAATATTTTTCTTATCGGCTTCACCGTACTTATTCATCAAATGTCAAGAGTTAGGCTGCAGTTATAGCTATCAGTAAAATGCATCCGTAAAAACACGAAACAAAACAAAACTGAAACATTCAACCATAGCATAGCATAGGAATTCAGTGGAATACTTCGTGAAACTGGTTGAGAAGTTGAACAGAAAAAGTTTTTCGTACGGAAAAATAAAGAAATTCTTTTTTTAGAAAATTTAAAGATCAATAATTGCTTAATTTTTTTTTACGAATTAGTTTTATAATTCAAAAGCTATATTTTAAGACCAAGATTGAGTTCAACGATTAAGTTTAAGTGCTCCAAAAAAGTGAAACAATTTTTTTACGGATGCATTTTACTGATAGCTATAACTGCAGCCTTAAGAAAAAGGTGCAGACTTGTAGAGAATGCATAAGTTACACTTGCGTAAGAGCTTTTTAGTGGAATCTTATTATTTGTACCTATAAGTTGCTTTCGAGATTAGAAGACTTAAAAAATCAATAGCTGTGCGTTAGTCTCGCAAAAACTCGAGAAAGGCTGTACCGATTTGGATGTCCATGTATAATATATCCCCAGGAAGAGAGTTCCAAAGATTGCTTGTCCTGTAACAGAACGATTCTTGGAAACCTGATGTCCTCGCGGTTGTCAAGTGTAGGTACTATATGGTCATGAGCTTTAGTTGCCTGTCTTGTGAGGGCGCCCAAAAGATGCATTTCCAGGGATAATGTCTTTGAGTTCCTCGGAACATCTACCATGGAAGTACCTATAGAACAAACATAGGTCAGCGACTTGTCTTTTGTGCACCAACGATTGTAGATCCAATAAGTCGAACTGTGAATTTTTTGGGGTCGAGCTCCATATATGGGAACTATATTACAGGCCTGGTCTAACCTATGCTTTGTAGAGAAGGAGAAATTGCTTTGGGCTAAGGTACCTCTTTGCTCTAAATAGGTAGCTTAACTTATCGGACACCGATCTTGCGATATGGGATATGTGGTCCTGCCATGTGATTCCTGAACTGACTGTGACTTCTAGAAGGTGCGTTGAGTCCTTGGGATGGATTGGATGGTCATCCATTTGGATCTGAGGGACTGTTGATGAATTTTTCCTACAAAATGTTGTGAGCTGTGTCTTGTTTGCATTAAATACAACCAAGTTGTCTTTTCCCCACTTCAAGATTTTGTCCAGATAATCATTTAGAGAACTAATTTGTTCTCATCTCCGACTGTGTGATGTAGCCACATTCACAGGCCCACTGTTCGAGATGGAGGATATAAGAGTGCTGTCATCAGCAAAGCTGTAGATATGATTATTTGTCGATCCAAGCAAATCGTTGATGTGGAGAAGAAATAGAGTTGGAGAAAGAATAGTTCCTTTGGGACACTCCTGCATTTATAGCAAACGAATTAGATGATACACCACCTACCACAACTTGGATCGATCTTCCCAGAAGAAAATTTTGCATCCATCCGCAGAGTTGTTGTGGTAATCCATAAGACGCCAACTTGCCTAATAGGGCTCTATGCCAGACTCGGTCAAATGCCTTTGATATGTCCAAGGTTACGGCTATAGTACTCTCTGGAGCACAGCTCTTGAGTACTATAGCCGGAATTCCGTCGGGTTCCGTTGCCTTATTACAATCTAGTTCCTTAAGCATGCGTTGAATTATTCGAGGCCGAAATTTCACTTCTGCCATCGATGTTTGCACCCTCCGGATATTTGGTGGAGTTCAGTGAAAACATGCTAGCGAAAAGGTCTGCCTTTTCTTTAGGAGTTGTTGCTAGCGTGCCGTCTTCTTTTACTAGAGGTGGAAAGGAAGAACAACTAAAGTTATTACGGATTGCCTTTGACGTGGACGTTAGGACATCTAATTACTTTGTTAGTGACTCTTTCGTTGTAAGTTGTCTTTACCGATTCAATAATTTGATTCCATCTATTTCAAAGAATTATAAATTCAGATCTTTTTTGCTCCGATGGGCTTGACCGCCATTCACGGAAAGCCTTATTTTTCGCTGCGGTAACTCGCTTGCATTCTTTGCTAAACCAGGGTTTACTAAAAGCTAGTTTTTTGATGCAATGTGGAATATAAAGTTCCATACTGAGTAAAATCATTTCGGTTACGGCTTTTGCGCACATATTGACATCGGTATCTCTAAAGCACATATCAGACCATGGCAACGAAGCGAAGAAATTACGCAGCTCGTCAAAGTTAGATTTTATAATTCGAAATCGAACGATGGCAATCCTGGTTCGCTAGTGTCTCCGCAACAACTTAGTTGGATCAAGAATGAGCTGTTTCCGTCTACCATAATAATACGTGATTCAATATTTGGAATGGGTTTCGCAGCTCATATCAGCTCCTTGCTGATGCCGGGTCAGCTCTTCCAAATAAAAGAGAACGACGCGACGTTCAGACACAGCGGGCGTGGCAGAAGTTGAGGGTGGGATTTCGCGTGCTGTGGAAGTTCTTCGTCCTTCAGTCAGGTCCGCCCACTATTGCCGGAGGTATTAAAAGATGTTCCTCTTGTTCAGAGAAGGGCGATGTTCTTTCAACAAGATGGAGCACCTTGTCACAGTAGCAGAGGGGTAACTCCATCACTTAACTCAACCATACTTTTAACGAACGCTTGACTGGTCGATTTGGTCCCAACCCTTGGTCACCCAGATTTCCTGACCTTAACACCCATGGATCTTTTATTCTGGGGTGCTATGAAAGTAAAACCTTATTTTTGAGAAAAATGGAGTCTTTTTGACCATTTTTGTCTGGAAAAAAACGGCTTTTACTACAACTTCTGTTGATCGTATGTAAAAAAGTTGCTTAACATAATTTTTGGGAAATTTCTCAACGATAAAAATTTCATAAAAAAAAAAAAAATTTATTAAGCCAAAATTTGGAGAAAAAGGCATTTAAGGTAAAAAATTGTAACAACAAATTTTCAAAATTTTGAGTTTAAGGAGCCATAACTTTTAAGCTGCACAGATTTAGATACCCGAAGTGCTTAGGACTTGTATGTGCTACTAAATTGTCTTTTCAAAATGTACAAAACAATTTGTGTGCAGAAGTTATAACGTTTTAAGTGGTAACACCCCCAAATTAGATGTCACCTACTTTGATGGGCTATAACGAGAAATAGGGTGAGAATAGACCCCCCTCTCATACAATTTTTTCTTCAGCAGAACTTCAGGAATCTTCCCTTAAAGGATTATACTACTCAACTGGGACACCCGTATACGAGTTTGCTGCTCAACTCTTTTGTTTCAAGTTTCAAAATATTATGTGGACTTTGACTGTGTAATTGTCCTGAAAAAGCTTCTCAACTCTGCCTTTCGTAATTGGAATAAAATTACAGTTCCTTTAATTCGCCCCAAACATAAAAACTCGCCCAAAGGGAGGGCTCTGTACAGACCTGTTACAGCAAACATTTATTTTTAACTGTTAAGAAACTCAGTGACTATACTTTGCTTGACTAGTGACTACTCAGCAAGAGGTCGACTCGCGAAAATTACAAATTTTAACTAAATTTTGGTTCGTGTTGTGTGGCCCAAATACGAACGTCTTTCCGAAGAAAACTTCTCCGTTCAGCAAGTGGTGGGACAGTCGAAGAACATATTTCCTTTGGAACCACTACTGCTCAGCAGAGTCAGTAGTATCACAACCAGTGATTAGTGGCACAAATCCTGTTAATATGCATCGTGATGCATACTATGCAACTCAACCAAATGCGCGTTGATAAAAAAATCCAAACAATCAATCAGCGAACAAACCATAAGTCTTCTAATTGCTTGCTAATGACTTTTTTTTTGTAGACCCGCTTGTTTCTTGTGTGCACTGCACACCCTGAAGGTACAATAATTTAAACTCGTTAAAATTATTTCAGAGGCCTCTTTATCCACAACAAATAAAAAACTAACAATCTCACACTGTTCTAAAACATTAATCTTCTAAAGCCAAATATAGGTACAAGCTGCCCATTTATCCTAATCGAGCGAAAACAATTACCAAAACAAACTCATGAGCTTATCTATAATTTAAGCAACCATTTACGTCAGACTAAAGTGCAGAAACCGTTGCATCTTCTTCTTAAACCGCAGAAGGAAAAATTCCAGTCTAACAACTTTCCAGTCGCCCATTGCCAAAGTGAGTTTACTTGGTCAAGCGATGACTTTGATGCATTTTTAGCCTTTTGTTTTGATCCACTCTTTCTCTATGTCTGATAACGACGCGAAGAAGACGACAACGACACACGCTACGATGGTACACCGTTACAACCAACATCCAAACCAGAAAAAAGTAGAAGAAGCGGTTGTAGCTTGCAGCAGGTCGATGTGGTTAAACACGCACACATTCCGCATAGCGAGTATCTAGTATCTGCAACTAACTCTAATCCAACCCGACCAGCAGCCGAGTTCAGTTGGATTTTATATTTGCTTGGCGAATGAAGTGCCAACATCGGTCTCGCGGATAGTGTAACTTTTCAGTACAGTGCTTGAGACAAAGTGAAGTGAAAAATAGGTAAAAGCACCTAACAGTTGTTGTTGCTCTCCGAAAAAAAAATAAATCCATGAGTGATAAGAAATTGTGAATGAAAATGTATCTCAAAAGGATACCGCTTACGATACTTTGGATTACCTTCATTCTGCGGATGGATAGCTGCTGTCATGGTAAGTACTTAAGTCACGTCTAATTAACGAGCGTATACACATATAATTGACAACGACGACAAGGAGCGTCGATGTAATAAGGAAGTGTGCTGCAGCGGTGCACCTGCTGCTCTCGACCAATTAACTGGATTACAGACTTGAAAGAGTTTTTCGCTAGACCGCTACGCTTCCAGGAGAAATTTTTTCCGCAGACGAAAGTTTTCTGATAGTTTTTTCCATCGAAACTTGTATTCAAATTCGATTTGCATAATCAAGTGTCTGATGAGAGGATGGTATCTAGAACCGCTCTACAGATAAACAATAAGCACAGAGCACACATTCAAATTCGGTGACCGAATCTTCAGCTTTCCATGAATATCGTTGGCCGGTTACATCGGTGTATCGGTGATTAGTGAAAATTATGGAATACCGTCTATACGTAATTTGAATACATTTTGAGCGATAGACAGCTGAGAACGATCTGACTTTATGCGGGACATAACAATGGGTCATAAAGATGATATTTGTATTGCAAAGAAAGTGTCATAGAATTCCATAATACACTAAATGGAATTTTTACTACTTTGAGATGTTGTGTGGGTGTCTATTATCATCGGCCAGGCTTAGGAAGGTGTGAGAATGCATTTAAGGGGCGAAGCGGTATCGTAATTTTACCAAGAGTGAAGACAAATATTTAAAAGAGAAAGGAGAGTATATAAATTACCTGTTCGGCTCAGCCCCAGTTTTTCCAAACACTGCAGTGGAGTAGAGTATTTTCTTCCGGAGCAAGTATAATAAATAGCTTATAGTGATTGTAACTGCCGGTCTTAATTATAGTCCTCAAAACAGGATGCCTATGCTATGAAGTGGTAATCCGGGCTATGTTTTGTACCATAAACTTGAATCTTCCGATTGTTGGTTAGCAGGCTGTTTTGTTGATTTTTCCAGTACGAATTATGTAATTATGTTGAGGCTAGCCATGCGGAAACATCCACACTAAGTATGCCAATCTAAAATTGTTCACTGAAATGCCTATACTAATAATGACCGTTTAACGACTTACGCAAGCATCGATAAAAACGAAATGTTTCCTGGAATTGAACAAGTCTCGGAGGACATCAGATACAAAATGTGATTTTCTTCGGTGTGAACTATAGAGTAAGATGAATGAATTGGCAAGGCATCCCAACACCATTATGTTGAGGTTTAAAGAAAAAAAAAAACAATATTCAACCTGGCTTCTCAAATAACAGCTGCTTCCTCATTTTAAACAGCAAGACGGACAATCTGCCCAACTAAAATAGTTGGTAATTCAAAGATATCTACTGAAATGTCAATGGATCAAGAAGATATTGGTTTGACATTCTCCTATGTTCATTATAAAAGTTTGTCATGGATTATGTCCATTCAACCACGGTTATTATTGTCTCTAGCAGTGACTTATGTTAGCTTTTTAGGCAGCCATCCACAATATAATTTCCTGCCGATTAATGTATTTTTAAGAACATTGTTAACTCATTTAACCCTCTTTGTACTATAAAAGACCAAGTCTTACTGTACTTATGTTATTTAATAATAAATTGAATTCAATTGAAAATTGAAATTGAATTAATGGGAGACAGACATCGTGAGCCTTTTTAATGAAAAAAAAAGTAAAAAATTAAATGATATGTACTGATGGACAACTCACATCTAACATCAACAAGGTACTATATAACCGCTGTAGAAATAACTATTCTTAACTATGTCTGTTGTTGAAGGTATGAGCCATAAAGCATTCGATCTTGTATGGGTGCCCCTTTCGTCTCACTTCCTTGAGCGTTCGTTTTGATCTGCTGTAGCATTGTGTATGTTAGTCAAAGCGGACTCTAGACTAATTTTCAAAAACATAAGACCAATGATGCCACCAGTTTATAAAGACCTCAAAAAGGTGAGGTTAAATTAGTATAGATTCACTAAGACCAAATTAGGTATATTAGGTTGGCTGCATATGCGACTCTTTCGAACCGTTGAATTTTGAAGGAGTTCCCTTTTTTTGCTGAAATTCATATCTGCAATACCTGCAAGTTCTTCGAAAAAGTACTTTGCTAGAGTTTACTTTCCTATCGAGGGCAGAACGGGCAATTACAAAACAAGTGCAAAGGTAATTCCTCTCACTCCCTCAACCATGAGGGTGGTACAAAAATTATTTGGAATGACTTCTAACCTCGTGGCATGCATTGCTAGTAGACAACGACATATTAGTACTTTGATTTCTGATTTGAGCTCTGCTGACATTTAGCAGGTTCTTTATTCTGTACCGACTTATCCAAGACAACTGTTATTGCGTCATTGAAGAGATTTTGTATCTTTTGTTCTTTTGGAGTTATGTGGGGCAGCTTCATCAGACGAGGGTCCCTCTTTCTTGCATTCTCTAGAAGCCTAGAAAGTTCGTCTGCTCTAGAGTTGCATGGTATGTCTTATGGTTAGGAGTTTAGCAAGTATTTGATAGTCTAAAAGACTTTTTTTTTATAACAAGAATGGAGCTGAGCTCAAAATCCTACACAGTCGACCGTCTCAGAACCGTCTGTGCATATATTTCTATTGTATTTCCGTCAATAACAGTATTCTCTTCCAAATGTTTTCGGTTAGGAATACTTGTATTATACTTAATACTGAAGTTAAGGATCATACTTTCATAATCTGTATCTTCTACTTTAATACTAGTGGCGAAAAAGCATCGAAGAGGATCAGAAACCCCTTTCACAGGACCGGATCCCTTGTGATACTCCAAATCGGATATAAATTCAGCCATTCAAAGCTGCGGTCATACAAAATGTATTTCATATTTTGGGAGACCATTTCAGGCCAAACGAGCTATCTAGCACTTTAATCATAATGCCCATAGGATCTTAAATTTGAGCAGGCATACTATTAGAAACCTAGTAGGATTCCTCACAGGACATCATGGGTTACGATGTAGTTGAACACATTATTAGCGAATTTCACCACTTTGTAGAATTAGAAGCAAGATCTTCATCAGGAAGCAACACGGCTTCCCGAAGAGATGAAAAAATTCTCTGTCAAAAATTCTAATATTGTTTTGTAGCTTACCAACTATATAGCGAAAGACACTCTAACGAAATCAAAACTATGGCATTGCAAATACTACAGCACTTTACTTACTTACTTTTGGTGGCGCTTACAGTCCGGGGTGGACCACGGCCTCAACCACCAAGCCCCTCCAGTCAGCTCGGTCCCTCGCTAGCTGCCTCCAATTACGCACACCAAGTTGGTTGAGGTCGTTCTCCAATTGTGCGCATCACCTAAGGTGGGGTCTTCCTCTGCTGCGTTGTCCCTCAGGGGTGAATTCGAAGACTCGTCGGGCTGTTGCGTTGTTGTCCATACGCTCTAAATGTCCCAGCCATCTCAGCCTTTGTATTTTTAGCTTTTTGACCAGGTCGGCGTCGCTGTGTAGCCCGTATAGTTCGTCATTGAATCCACTTCTCCACACACCATTGTCACAAACTGGACCGAATATCACTCGATGAATCTTTCTCTCAAAGCAGTCCAGAAGGTTTTCATCCGCTACAACACCTACTTATACCCAAATAGTAAACTGCTGTCATAATCAATCTGCAAAGTCATGGATGAGTCTTAAATAGAGGACATCACAATATATCCCGAGACTATGTACGATCTCTTTCACAATCTATCAACAATGGTCCACTGAATAGATAATACTGGTGGCCAGCTACCGCTTCCTTAATGGTCTATACTATAACCCCGGAGTTCCCTAACTGTGCGTCGCGACGCCCTGGGGCATCGTGGGGCTATCCTAGGGGCGTCACAAGACGATACGCACAGTTCGCCTGCACACGACGTTCCATCAGCTTGAGCTCGATTTGAAAAAAAAAAAAAAAAAAAAAAAAAATGTCGGGTCGGGTTCGTTCGATGTTGGCCATTGTGTTTTTCCGTGCACAAGTAAGTATACGAATTTTGCAGACTTCAACTTGGCGAATTTTGCGTCCAGACTTGGGCCTATATATACCCGTTCAAGATCCAACCGACCCAGGAGTTCAAAGTTAATGATAATGCATTTTTGGATGAATGGCCAAATTGCCATATATGGGATGACGCCAACCAACACGAGGTGGCAAGGCATCCATAAAAAGCTGTTTGGTGCGCATTTTAGACTGGCGGCAGCGTCATTGCTCCGAACTTTTTTATGACGTCGGTAAGGCTAATATACCATCAACGGCGAGTACTACAGAACGATGCTGCTAACATGTGGTTCCAGCAAGAGGTGGCTATGTGTCACTCAGCTGCTGTGTATGGTTATCGGATCTCTATCAGAGGTGACGTGAATTGGCAACCAAGATCGTGCGATTTAACCTTGCTAAATTTTTTTTGTGGCGTTGCCTGAAGTCGCAGCTCAATGCGATTAAACCGCAATTGACCGATGTCCTTAAACCCAACATAACCAATGCCATCGCTCAAATTAAGCCGGATCTATGCGGCAGATTGGACCACTCGTATCCGTGACAATGTGAGAAGCTGCGGCTGACATTTGGGCCTGGTGTTATATTCCATACAATAATGGCATACATGGGATTCATTAATACCTTGCACACAGCTTGTTTTATTCAATTTCAATGTCGACCATTGAAAACCCCTTTAGTGAATCTTCAGTAAGCTCAGCTTGTATTCACATATCTGTGCTTTGTTCCGTTGTGTGCTTTTAGAAGGGCGTCGCAAAAATATTATAAACTGTATAGGGCAGTGGTTCCCAATCTTTTTCAGTCCGCGGCGCACCTACAAGTTTTGTATTTTGTCGCGACGCCCTACCCTATAGATATTTGAAAAAGAAACTGTCGAATGAAATACATAATAGATAGATAGTCACAAAAATTAAAACAAATATGAAACTGATTTTTTTTATTATATTTATAAGAATTCAGAGTTGAAATAGAAACAACAATAGAGACTTAAAAATAAAATAAAATGCAATAGCAACTCAGTCAAATCAATGTGACGGGTGAACCTGGTGATCTCTACACAGTTTTTCAAAGCGGGAAATAAGGCTTGACACTGCTACTCTCATTTCTTACTCCACATTGATCCTTGAGCAATATTTGCTCTTGATTACAGCTACAGCTGAAAATCCAGCTTCACACAAATATGATGTTGCAAACGGAATAAAAATGAATATTCATATTTTGAATAGTCATTTTGAATCGAAAACTAAAACTCCACCAAACCGGAACAGGTGAATCTAGTTTTAAGGCTGTGTCGCAACAGAGTTCAATAAGACTCTCTTCCTCTTGTGATGTGAATTCCGCTGGAGGTTGTGCATGAAATGGATCTTGGATCCACGAAAACTTTTCGAAATCATCATCTGCAAAGTATTTTGAAAACCATTCGATGAGTTTTGAAAGGCGTTCAGTGAAAAGGGCCATCAGGTCTTGTGAGAAAACCAGTTTATTAAATGCCGCATATTTATACAATTTATAGTTATACCTCTTTGTTCAACAAACGCTTTCTTAAGCACGGAAATATCCCACTTGTCTTCGACTTATTTGAAGAATATTTATAATATGTGAAGGGTGTTTTTTTTAGAGGTATAAAACTTTTAAATGGAATAAAACAAAGATGATTTTTTTAAATTGACATGAAAATTACTTTTTTCGAAAGATAATCTTCTGGCATTATAATTTAAATATAAATTCTGGCATATGACCGCCACGGTTGGCTCGGACGTAGTCTAATCTGGAGGTCCAATTTTCGATGACTTTTTCCAACATTTGTGGCCGTATATCGGCAATAAGTCAGTAATCATGGCTTTATCATTCACTCACTGAGCTGAGGATGCAAGTGTGTTCAGAATTGAGATTTGAAAAATAAACACTGCGCATGTCAGGTTGGTAATTTTTTTTTGTTTACTTATCTTATTTCGACTTATTTTGGCAAAAAATTACTGCTATTACAGTTAAATGTTAAAACAGGCCAAATGAATTAAGCAAGTGCAAAGCAGCGCGAAGCTTCAATAAATTTGTATTTTTGTGAATAACTCACGGCGCTGCGCCCCTCTTTACTTTCTACGGCGCCCCAGGGCGCCGCGGCGCACACTTTGGGAACCCCTGGTATAGGGAGTCGCAGTATGGAAAAGTTTGGGAACCCCTGCTATAACCGATCCCGAAATTCAAAACCGGCTGAATAAAATTACAGTCATACTGAGAAAGTCGGAAAATCTTAAAACGATTTATGCATTTTTTTTTTGGCTAAAAAAAGCTGAACATAAGTTTCAAACTTTCTTGCATATTAAATTTGAATAAAATAAAACGGCAACAAGACAGAAGTAATTGATTATAATGTTTTTTAATGGTTCGCATCAAAATTGCATATTTTTGAAAGCAAGCTAAATAATTTATTTAAATATTATTTGCATTGTTGCAAATTATACGAAACTCTCTTGATTATTTGAATTAATTGCTTTTCGTTCTGATATTTCTGATTGACACTCATGAATTTGCAGATAAATTAGATACGAATTCATAATATGAACTGATATGAGTTATAAGTATAAAATTAGTATATCTCTTGTTATTTTAATATATGTACATTTTATTTCAATCTTATTATGGTACACTGGTCGGCATAAGTATTTTGAGAAAACTAAAGTTAATTCTACTCATAATTTGAACTTACTTCATGTAAATTTTGGTATCAATGGAAAGGTCATTTGAATTCCGTTTGAATGATACAAAACTTTCCTTAACCCATTAAGTACCCATTGAAAATTTATATTTTTTGTAAAAGTCTACTTTTTTGACTTTTTTCCTCGGTCAAAAAAATTTTCAAAAATCTCTTCGCTAATATTTTTTGTGATTTTTTGAATGGGATGATCTCAGAAAAATTTAGTATGAAAAGGAGAAAAAAGTGGCTAAAATAGTAATTTTTAGCAATTTCCAAAAAATCATAAAAAATATTAGCGAATAGGTTTTTGAAAAAAAAAAAATGTTTGCAGTCACTATTAGAATTGTTTGGAGAAACTTTTTGCATCAACAAATTTTTTTTTATACCGAGAAAAAAAAGTCAAAAAAGTAGACCTTGACAAAAATTCTAAATTTTTTAAATGGGTACTTAATGTGTTAAGGAAAGTTTTGTATCATTCAAATGGAATTTAAATGACATTTCCATTAATGCGAAAATTTACATGAAGTAAGTTTCAAATTATGAGCAGAATTAACTTTAGTTCTGTCAAAATACTTATGCCGACCAGTGTAGATGTTTAAGGCTTATGACAAAAGCTCGAATATTCATATTGTACAGTTCGAATACCTTATGTATAATTCGGACTGGTTCGGAAAACTCAGCATCTATTTTAGAAATAAGACTGTTTTGTGCAGTGTTTCGAAGCATTCTTCAAGCGAAAATTGGTTCATTTTGCACAGCGAGGATATGATTTTGAGCTTGTTATAGTTTTTATAACGCTAAGAAAAGGTTAGTGTCTAAATAACATAATAATATTTGCGATTTTTTGGCTATTCTACATAGGCTTAGAAAAATTATTCCATACAAATCCAGGCTAACGAAATCTATATAGAATTAAATTTGTATGAAATTATTTTTCTAAGCCTAGGTATAGCCAAAAAAAACGCACCTAATGTACTAGGGTGGGTCATCGATGTATGAAAAATATTTTTAATTTTTGGTTTGGAATAGTGATACAAGTTTGACCCATATACAAGGGATTCTAAAATGCAAACAAAAACAATTTTGTAGAACTCGCGCATTGATTTTGAAAATTTGTGTTTTCCTCCATTTTTTTTTATTTTATTTTGAAAACGTTCTTACTTAACTAGGCGGCTATACAGTTCGAAGTGAACCAAGGCCTCAAATAAGAATTCTCTCCAGTTAGCGCCGTCTTTGGCTAATTGTTCTCAGTTTTGCACTCGAAGTTGTCTTATATAGAATCTTAAATATCCTTAGTTCTTCGGAATAGGGCTCAACTAAGCAGTTGCCTTCTCAGCCCAAGGGGACAGCTGTTGGCAAGAGTTTTCCATCGTTTAATTTCTGAGACGATGTTATTAGAGTAGCACAGCCGAGGTAGACAAAGTCTCTCACTGCCTCAAAGTTATAGCTGTTGATTATAAGGTTTTGCCCGATCCGTCTATGTTATAGGTGTACCTTCTTTATAACAGCATAAACTCGTTGACCGACCATTTTTAGCCACCTTCGTTTCTGTATTAACAAACGTACCAGTAACAGCTCACTGAGTTCTACCAATTATGTCAATATCATCGGCGTATACAAGTAAATGGTCAGACTTTTGAAAGATCGTGCCTTCGATGTTGGCCTGTGAGTCTCGGACAATTCTTTCAAGTATGTATTATGAAGTTGAAGAAGTCGCAAGACAGCGCGTCACCTTGTCTAAATCCTCTTTTGACATCAAAGGTTTCGGTGAAGTCGTTATCCACCTTTAAGCAGCAGCAGCGAGCTTTCTCCATCATCATCCTACACAAGAGTTTTGCAGGGATGCCAAAACTAGAAATAGCTCTGTGTAGTTCGTCTCTATATCGATGAAAATATAGGGAGTCGCTTTGGACTTTTTGGTTTTTTTTCGGGATCTACGTAAGTGTGAAAATTTGATCGACTGACGATAGACTTTACTGGCACCGGTACTGATAGGGAAAAATCAGATCGCCGTCTATATTAAATGATATCTACGTTCTGGTTTGTGGGTCTTCGTCAACATAATAGAGCCTGTAAAAATAGTTTTTCCACATTCTCAGCACCTAGTGTGATTCTATTACAAGGTTTCCCTGATTATCTCTACAGGATTTTCTGCCCTGGGACGTTCTTTTTATCTTTTGGTAAGATTTCACGCTCTTTTTTTCTTCCTAAGGATCTGATGTTCCTCCCGTATCTTTTGCTCGTATAGAGCTCGCGAGCAGCTCGTTCACTAACGTGACGACTTTTGCTAAAGACGTTTTTCCTAAGTCTGGCGCGTATGGCAAACCTACATCTAAATAAAAGCTCGTATGCTAGTTTTTCGGCTGAAGGTGGTCTGTTCAGTTTACGAATTTATGTTCAGATACGAAGGTCATTGTCCTAATTTCGATTTGCAGATTCATCAACAATAAATATTGAGTGGGGAAGCGAGGAGTAACAACGATTCTCGCCTCTTTGGGATTGAGCCTGACAATTTCTGTTGGGAAATTATGTCGAATTTCAGTCTATGAATTATTGTTTTTGAGAGAATTACATTAATAACAAATCGTAGACACAGTCATTTTGGTAGAAATGATAGCTATTTCGAACTACACCACTAATTAATCATCCGACGCCTTTTAAGTGATTGTTAAATATGTACTACGAATGCTTATACAGTAGAAGTTCGGAAAAGTTGACTCTCAGAAAAGTTTACTATGCAGAAAAGTTGACCAAATTTTAGCTACCATACGTTACCTTAAAAAGTTGACTTTTGGTCAACTATATTTTGACTTTTGGTCAACTTTTTAGAGTGCGACTCTTTTTTTTACTTGCATTCGGTTTTTTATATATCAAATTTAAATAAACGATGTAAAATTCATAACACAACAGCTACGCATTCAGAAGAAATGTATGTTTCCATGGCAGCTGCGTTCCAATTACAGTTGATTTAAATTATTACTGACATTTTCTTACGTGTATTGTCCATTCGCACATTTAATTTTAATTGCTGTTCGGTAAATAACTAAATTTTGGCAAAAGAATGTCACAATGGAACAAAATACCTACTAATTTTCTACAGGTATTGAAAAGTCCAGAAAAGTTGACTTTTCGGAAAAGTTGACAAGGTCTGGGACATTTCGATCAACTTTTCCGAGCGTCCACTGTATTTTTAAGGTAACATACGCATTAATTTATTTGACAAACAATTCCGGATTGTAATAAAATCAACTTATTTGTGTCAGATTTTACAAAATATTTTCATATTCAAATGAAATACCCCGACAAAAAAAAAAATTTTTTTTTAAATATGTACACGCATATTAAAGCTTGGGCTGGGGTCACATTTTGGCTGCTATTTCAAAACGATCGGACGAAATGAAACAGATGGCTCGTCTTTTCATCAAAGTCGGAATTGCATCTCGAAATATTCAAACAATTTTTGACCGTCTACTCCAGTCCGTTCTTGCAATAGTAAAGTTACGTTAAAGCCGTCAGCAAGTTAACAAATATTATAGGTAAATTATTTTTTAGTACACTATCAAGTATCTACACTTCAGTACTTTGGTTAAAAATTCTTTTATAAATGACTATCACTAAGAGTGTTAACATAAGAAATTTATTGCATATATCTATAAAAAAATCATAAGAAACTCCATTCCTTTCAGGAGCCATATTTAGCTTGGGCTTGGAGTACTAGCAGTGAATTTAGCAATAGGTACTACAAGTTTAATGAAACAATATCCTAAGCAGTGGACATTTACAAAACCTCTTTAGTGGCTTTGGTTTCGTATCTGGATTTGCATTCCTTAAATGCACCCACATAACTTTATATTTAATCCAGTCCTGTGAATATTTTTTTGACCAAAGATCGGCCAAATTTCGGTCGAACAGAGAGGTATCGAAAATAGTTTCGTTCCATAGTTTGCAAAAATGTTGCCTGATAATTTCAGCACAACGTGCTTACTTACTTATGTGGTGCTGCAGTTCGGGTGGAACTGGGAATCAACCATTT
Organism: Cheilosia soror; assembly: GCA_949372485.1. Taxonomy (NCBI): domain Eukaryota; kingdom Metazoa; phylum Arthropoda; class Insecta; order Diptera; family Syrphidae; genus Cheilosia; species Cheilosia soror. The sequence continues at coordinate 114,594,469 of OX443562.1, read as the reverse complement.
TGCCACCCCATAGTTGTCGTGGTCTTTACAAACTGCTTCCCGTGAAAAAATGCAACTGAAATTGGTTGAGGGAGGCGCGCTTTTTTTGCATTTCTTAAGGCAAGGTACTCGTAATTAACTCCTTTAAGGTCGCTCAGAGTTGGAATCAACGACTCTTCGGCTTTTGACGTTAGCGCCCATTCAGGCTGCAAGTCCTAGGCATCTTAGAGAACTGAGTTGCACTATTCTGTACCATCTCTCGAAAAAACATCAGAGCAATCGAGACCGAAAATCACTGGAACGATTTTGGGTTCAAAACGATATTGATATCCTCCTTTGCAATCGTCCGCCGTACTTCTCCGCCATAGAACAGGATGTTCTCGTATTAAGGCTCATTATCATTAGTATTATATACTTACTACTCATAATTACAATTTGGATCCAAAGATCGCTGTTGATTTTCTTGTGAAATTATTGTGGAGTCGAAGTAGACAAATTCCCTTAATATCTCAAAGTTATATAGATGTATATTCACCCATCTTATGTGTACTTTCCAATTGACAGCATATACACGACTTTGAAATAATTAAGAACTAAATTTCTGTCTGGGACAAAATCACAATTGAATATATTTGCAAACGCGCTAATGACCTATAAGAATGGCCGAGTTCTACCAAGTAATTTCACGGACTTCTACAATAGCCACATCGCAATAACTTTTGACTTAAATTGCCCACTCTTTGTCCTGCTGCTAAACTTTGAGCTAATTATGAGTCTTGATCGCTGATAAGTCAAAATAGTACGTATACGCCCACGACTTTTTTTTAATAAACAAAAATTAATTAAAATTCTCAAACACGATAATTCAACTCAAATGATCCCTTTAAAAAGCAATCCTTTATCAATAAATACCTGCCACTCAATATACTTGTGGTATGTATGTATGTAAGTATAACCTTTTGTAAAGTATCCAAAAGCGAAACGAAATAGCTTTCCGCAAATGTGCAAATAATATTTTACCTCAACCCCATCTTGTGGAAACACTCCCGTATATGGCAAGGACTTGAATAAATAAAACTTTCTTGCATGGTCACAACCGGAATACTCTGCCCCATAGAGAGCGCAACGAAACCACGAATCCGATGGTTTCTATACAATGTATCTGTCTTTCAATTATCTCTTCGCACATTTTTTGAATTCCAATCGGGATTGGTCCAGCAATTATACACGTAGTTCTTCTTTTTCACAAATCCTTACTGAGATCTATAATTGTTATTTATGACAAGATTTTATAAAACCGGAAGATGTCGGTACTTGTGACTTGTGAAAGATTTAATAAATGAGTTGAGAACTGCTACCAAAGATATATGGATCTATACGAGTTTTTTTGCAATATTCCTAAAGCCTCTACATGAGAAGCAACTGAACCTGTATCCCTTAAGTGAACTGTGCGGATAGCATACCGGTGAAGTGAAGTCAATGAACTGCAACAAAATATGAAGTTAAATTCTTGTTATCTATGTTACTATAATGGATTCCCACTGTGATTATGACTCTGTTCTACAACTTTGACATACTTTTGCATAATACAACAGGTCCTGGAAGTGGAATTATCTAAACAAATTTTGTATCTCAGTTAGATACAGATTTCTTCTTCATTTTCCAACTTATGTGTGTATCTTCTGGTTCATTTTTTGCATTCCGGTTATTATTACTATCATTAAAGCATAGCTGTGTGCCAAGCCAAGTAGAGTGGACCATCACAATAATTCAGATGAATGGACTACATATATAAAAAAGTTAGCACTACCTCTAAGAATGTCTTAATAAGTGAATTTTGTACTCCACCACACATGTACAACTGATCGTTCTCTATGCAAACTAAAACTGTCTTCTTCAATTAAATGAAAAACTCGTTTCAATTGAAGAGACTATTTCACATCAAAAAACTAGTTTGTGGAGTTATTTGTAACACAAAATAAGAAGTTCCCATGCGTGATCGAATTCGGGTTCCTCTGTATGAGTCCGGACAAGTTGCCGTTTCTTATTGCATGCGAAATGCGACATCGTTTCGTTTTCATTCAACTTTTCTCATTTTCCTTAAAGCCTAGTCTAGTGATTAACGAGACTCTTTTTTTTTTGTCGTGTAAGTAATTTGAATACATATGTGGAAAATTTCAACTTTCTTACCGAAATGCCAATCAATTTCGATTCAAGTTTCAATTTCATTATTAAAAGACATATAAGTTAACATTGCGCAGATTTTTTTATTTAATTAGATATTTTTGAGTCTTGAGCTTGGTGATTATAGCTATAAGAGCACAGCGTATGTAGACTTATTTGGGCGTTTATTCTTGGATTTTTAGACAAAATAGACGCTTCGATAGGTACGCGTGTTCTCACATTTTAAATGACATTTGGGCAGATTTCGAGCGTTAGTTCACTAAAAATGCAATGAAATAAAATCAAGGCAATAAATCGATTGGGACCAAATGGTATCACTATTGTCGGCGGAAATATGCGGTTTTGATTGATGTGGAGGTTAAATTTTATTTTCAATACACTCTTAAATACAATTCCTTTTTAGATTATTTAAAATTGATTGAGATATTTAGAGCTAATTTCTGGAGTGTATTGCAGGACGGTTCTCTCTTGATAGCCATTTAATCTTAGCTGTACAGTGTATATGTTGTGTTCAGGTAAATGGTGTTAAATCAATACCTTTCAGGGATGGGCTTTGTCTCCCCTCCTTTTCATTACTTACAGCGCAGTCTTAACGAAGAACGTTTCAAATTCGGAGATCTGAGGATAAGCCATTTGGTTCTCGCTAATGACTTGTTCATCCTTGGGTCCTCTCAGACTTAACTTCAACTTGCACTCGATGTAGGTTTGTTGACGTTTGTTTTGAAGCTGAGAGCTGAAGTAAATCTGATGTCTATCGTCTCCAGAATGCCTGTTCAATGCACTCTGCATGTTAGTGGAGTCCCATTGAAACAGGTGGAAAAGTTAAAGTATCTCGGGTCTTATTCACGAGTGATGCGATAAGGAGTAATGCTGAATTTTCCAGTAGAATTGGCCAGGCTGGGACAATTTTGAGACAGCTTGGTCATTCTGTTAGTTCTGACCGAACTTGGTGTTAAAGCAGGCATCCTCTAGGTAAACGGTGAGATGGTTAGATCAAGTGCATATAATATCTCCTCTACCCTTATGGGGACTGTCTGTGATGATTTAGTTACGGAGGGTCCACTTGAACAACCCACACCCGCGACCCACTTAATTCTGCCGGCAGAAAATCGGTTTTATGCCAGCAGAATTAATCTCGTGTGCGGATGCCCAATAACCTTAAAAAAGTAACGCAAAGTCTGTAATTGAATGTTGGAAGTGAGGAGTAGAAACGTTAAATTGGGGAGCAATACCTGACATATAATTTAGGCCTAAGAAGTACCATGAATAAATGCTGCGAATTTTCTTGATTGCCTGAGTGCTCGATATGCTTTGTGACTTTAGTTTCGCTAAATATGCATTTACATCCAGGCAGAAAGTGGCTATTTGCCCCTTTTCTGTTGCGAATAAGAACGACAAAAAAAAACCCTCATTCAATTAAGGCGGAATCAGTATCATACGTGTTATGGGTTTATAACGCAGCTAAAATTCGGACGGCTAAACCGAGAAATGAAAGGATAAAGATCGTTTCGAACGCAAAATTCGTCGAATGATTTTGGGTCTCATTTGCTTTGACGGGCTTTGGAGAAGAATATTTTAGAGCGAACTGTATGAGCTGAACAGCAACGTCGACATGGACAGAAAAGTAGGTACGTATGAGTCGACTTTCTATCTTAGCTAGGTGGAAGGTTACCTCAACCAACTTGTAGTGCATGGAGGCGCTTGACCAAAGATCATCAGAGACACTGAGTATGTCTCTTAATTTAGCATGCAATTTTCTTCTACCAAGTTATAAACGCACGTATAAATGTACTGTCAGTGGCGTATAAGGTCTTTGGAAGGGCTGTGATAAAGCTAGAAACCATAGAATAAAGAAGCAATGAGAGAGTTATTTTATTTTAGTCCTATATCAGCTTCATCATTACTTAATCCGCTGATGTAGCAGCAGAAAATGACCCTCGCCGTCCGATCTGAGTAGAGAACACTGCAATTCTATCAGTCTTGCTTTATTTCTTACCAAAAAGCAAAAACTTTAAGAAAACCCCGATTGGTGTCCTTATAATTTTCTAGATTTTAGTATAAAATAAAACCATTTAATTTAAGAGTACTTGTACATTTATTTTTATTGTGCACATCTGCTTCAAAGCAGCTCTCAAACGCCCTAAGTTTCAGTCCCCTCCCTTTATAACAAACTATCTGTACCCACCCGCACGGCATTGCTCGTGCTCATCAATTGTGTATTGTTTTAGATAATGTTCTATAGAAAGCTTTTGTCGGCGACGATAAGTAAATTGACAGACGCCAGGAAAACAACAAGCTCGTTGGTATTAGTCAAAATATACGTGTGAATCTTTCCAAGAATTCGAATTTTTGAAAACTAATCTAGATTAAGAAATAGATTGATTTTTCTATCAAAAACGACACACATATTTGTATAGATGTCTTCTTAATTGGCGGAAGCACAACTTAGACGATAACAATATTCATTATGCAACCGTGAATGATTAAAACAGGTGTGTGGTGTTGATATACCAAGAAAAAAGATTGATAAGATAAAGTACTCGTTAAGTTTTGTGATTCACAAAAGGTTAAGAGGACTCAAGTTGTAAGTATAAATAGCTGCTTCAATTCTGATTAAGGTATCAGTTACAATTAGAAACTCTCGCGTTTATACCAACATGAAGAACGTCAGCACTATTTTATTTACTGTTTTGGTAGCTTTTGCTGCAACGTCATTTGCCTTGAGCAACACATGGGGCTATGTCGGATCTAAGGATAAAATTCTACTCTCCGAGAGAGTTTTCAACTATACATCACCTTACGGTGTTTACAGACAAGTCCAGTTTCCCAAATACGTGAGTTCAGTCATATTTTATTAAGACCATTCTACATTGCAACATTTGTTTTCAGGGCAAAACGAATAAAGTGAAAATTACTGCCATTCAAACTATTGACTATGCGAGAAATGCAACAGCCAGTTGGGCTACCCTTCTGGCCGGAGGCCCTGGATTTACTTACACTACCCTTACTTTCCAGAGCAAAGCAAACAACGGTTTAGACTATCAGTTGGTTATCTATGGAAAGTAAAGTTTTACTGTGAAATTGCTGTGATGATTTTAAAATAAATGTGCTTGATCTACTTATATTCGATCGTTATTAATTTTTTCCAAAGGCACGCCATATTCTTTTCGAGTCTGTTTCGGATTGGGATAGTTTTCAATTTATTTAGAATATCCCAGTTAGTGTGTTGGACTGCTGAAGGAGCTTAAGGATACAAAAATGAAGAAGCTTCCGACTTTTTCTACTAACATTCTTCTTCTGAATGCCCATAACAAACATAACAAACAGTTCTAAGAGAGATTCTCAATTTATACGTTTAGATACAGCTTCAATTTGGAGTTCTCTTCTATTCAGTAATTTCCTAAAATCTTCTATTAGAAAGATACATTCATATACACAAATCTTTGCGAAAATTCCGACTTCTTAATCTGTCACAGAATCTTTTTAATTTTTTGAGTAATGTTAATCTTAGGAAGTCGAGGTTCTGCTCTTACTTTAGATGGTGCTGACAGTCCGGGGTAGACCACGATATCAACCAACAAGCTTCTGCAACCAGCTCGGTCCCTAAGTAGCTGCCTCCAGTTACGTACATCAAGTTAGTTAAGGTCGATTTCCAGTTGTGCGCATCTTTCTCTGCTTCGTTATCCCTTATGGGTAGACTCAAAAACTCGTCGGAGTGGTGCGTTGTTGTCCATACGCTCCACGTATCTTAGTCACCTCGATGTATTTACATATATCTTTTTGACCAGATCAACGCCGATGTATACCCATAAAGTTAGTCGTTGAATCTCCTTCCCCACATTTCATCCATATAAACTGGACCGAATATCACTCGAAAAATCTTTTAATCAAAACGTACCAAGAGGTTTTCATCAACTTTCGACAAGGTTCATACTTCTGTACCATACATCATAGTCCTTGATGATTAATAACTTGTGCAATATTTCCTTGGTTCTGTGAGAGAGGGGTTTACTTCTTAGATGATTTCTTAGCCCGGAGAATCAGCGATTGGCATGAGTGATTCTTCGTTTGATTTCTACGCCGTAGACAACTTCATTAACTATACTTTGAAGCTATAATATCTGTCCATTGTGACTATTTCAATTAGAGCATACATTTCGTTTTATTCTCATCTGCTTCTGTTCAGCTTATATGTACATATTTTACCTTCGGAGTTTGGAGTTCCAGTTGTCAGCCGCATTTGACACTTCGAGTATTCCCTAAATGACCATAAGTGTGTGCAATGAAGCCCAACCGCCATCACAAGTGATTGGAGGGAGTTCAATGATTATCGCACATGATGCAAGATGCAAGCAAACTACATTAGAGCTTCAAATTGACCAACTTCCACTGTTTGGGAGAGATCGTGCTATCGATGCCGCATATCGACATCGCGATTTTAAATCTGAAAAGGTCAGTAAAAGATATTTGAGAGGTGCTTTTAATGTACTTTAGGTAACTCTTTTGAAAACGGGCATGGATTTATCTAATATTGGTTTTGTATGGGAGGTATCTGAACTACTTGACTGACATAAGCCCATTTCCTGACGACGGTAAAAGAAGTCCTCTCACAAAATTTCATTCGCCTAAGTCGATTTGTTTGGACGCTATCGTGTTTTCAACAGATAGACAGATGGACATGGCTACATCGATTCAGAATATACAATATATATTCTTTATGGGTCCTCCAGTGACTCCTTCTAGGCTTTACAAATGTAATGACAATATAAATATACCTTCCTGCGTAGGGTATTCTTAGTAGAGACTCTAGAACTCACTAGGGGGAATTATTCCCAAAAATAAATGGATTGTATGGTGTAATATCTATGGAGTAAATTTCCTGCCATGTCAAAATCTTAACTGGCTAGTTGTGAACCCATGGTATTAGACCGTTTGTTCCCGGTGTTATTTCATTTGTCTTTATATTTTTTTGTTCGCTACTACCACAACTTTTCAATATACATAGGTTAGATACGTACTTACCTTCAATTTCCTCACATCAATAATCGATCAGTCAGCAGTCGAACGCTTTGCAAAACAAGCCAATTAATCTATAACCGATTAAAAATAAAGTAAATATTTTCATTAAGACTCCTGCCTACACCTTTCAAGTTGTTTTCTGCGAAATTGGTTAAAAGCGTGCGATATCTTCTTCGCTGTGAGTAAACGAATGTTTTTTTGAAATTGACACTTGTCTTATTTGGCAATTATGTATAGTCTTCCGATTAGATAATGCGCTCGTTTAGCAGTGATTCATTTAAAAATTAAGACCCAGTTAGTGGGTATAAATAGTTGGGTTACTGGTTATGAAGACACCAGTTACAATAACAAACTCGAGCCAAAATGAAGAACGTTGGCACAATTTTATTCACTATCCTGATAGCATTTGCTGCAACTTCCTATGCTTTTAACAGCACATGGGGTACCATCTCACCCAAGCACAAGATTTTGTTCAATGAGAGAATTTACAATTACACATCTCCCTATGGAATTTACACCAAAGTTCAGTTTCCCAAATACGTAAGTTGAGCTGCTATTTCTCAAGTACCTATTATTGTGTATTAAAAATTTAAATTGTGGTAATTAGGGAAAAACTAACGACGCAATTATCATTGGCATCCAAGCTATTGACCATGCTAGAAATGCATCTGCAAGTTGGGCTACCATTTTGGCTGGTGGTCCTGGATTTACCTACACCTGCCTGTTTTTCGAAAGCAAGCCATACAATGGTTTGGACTTCCAACTGATAATCTACGGAAAGAAACATTTTTGGTAGTAACATTTTAATGTGACAAATTTTTGATGTAAATAAAAAAAAAGGTTTTTTTTTTGTTTTTTACTTGGTATTGGTAGTTGTGTTTGTTTACGTTTATGCTGCATCTTTTATTGTGTTGCCAATTTGAAACTTAGCAAAATGTAGAATGCAACATTTTTCATCTAATTTAGCACAAATATTAGAAAAGTTATTAAAGACTAGCAATGCGCGCGGCTCCGCCTGCTGGTTTATTTTCTTTTAAATTAAATTAAAATTTATTTGAGTTATCATATAAATGCACATTTGTTTATATTTTGTCCTCTTTTTTAAGTTCACAAAATATTTTATCGCAGTGTCTTTTCATAAACTATACCTACATGTTATTTATTTAGTGGGCGCAAGTAGCTATAAACAAATTGCGCCTACAACTCACACGCGAACATGCAATATATAGCTGTCCATGTGAAAAATGTGGCTGTCGGGGGTCAACTCCGGCAATGGCCGAGTAGTTCCGCAGATAGCCCCTATACACTCGTTTCCCCTTCCACCATCCGCACCCTAACTAACCTATATTGATCCGGAGGATGTAGCCGATACAATGTTGAAAGAATTTTTAAAATCGGCCAAATAGTTCCAGAGTTAGTTCCTACCACCCCTTTACCCCTCCCCCGTCTCACACTTAGTTCTTACGTAACCTGTACTGATCCGCAACTCCTAAGTCAATAGACATAAGATTTCACACAAAAAAAACTCGTCACAGGTATGATTTGATTATTCATACTACGCGATCATATCGTTACACTTTCCATAGCTGCAGATCCCAAAATTAATATGTGTACGATTGGGTATATCTCGCTAACTCCTTATATGTATGTACATACATATCCATTCCCTTCATCAAATTCAACTACGCCATACATAGGCATGTACGTACAATGTGCATTTTGAATGCCCGTCGTGCGAGTAATAATATTCTATTTTTCGAACGCAATACAAAACTACCCCTAAGTACAACAGCAATCGATGAAGCAATTTTGTTCGCACTTGGCCAATTAAGATCTATTTTCAATTTATTGTATATCACCCTCTGCATGGACCAGAAAGTTGAATGTTAGCTCAAAATGCTCAGTAAAGTATTGCCTAACAATTAAAAGCATAATAGAATTGCCATACATAGATTCGTGAATATAATGGCAGGTTAAGTGGAGTAAGGTCGAAATAGAAAAGTTATTTTGAAAAGTTTTTCAACCCTTATAGAACGAATTTTGAAAAACGATCAATGAGGCATGTAATAATGTTGACCTATCTATCAACGTACAAACTTTCAATTTCATACGGCTAACGGTTCGTGAGACCCCCTTTTTTTACGACCCCTTTACTCCTGAGCAATTCTCACCCACCCTACGGACTAAGTTGGCCGCACATCTATAAATCAGAAAAAAAATCATGAAAATCGGACGAATGGTTCTCGAGTTATGGAGAAACGAACAGACGGACGTTGCATTTTATAATTAGTATGGATATGGATAGAAGTAGCTGTTTACCTAGTCTTAAATTCTACAACAAAGGCAAATATTCGTGCAATTCTCGTAATATTGTATTTTTCGGCCTAACAAATGGATACAAGGCACATAAAGTGTGACAATTAGTAGCAAAAAATGTTCCAGAAGTTCCCAAAGTAACTTAATGAGCAAATATTTTTTTTTTACTAGACAACTTGGAAGAGGGCTCTAGATCGCAAGACAAGCTGGCGCGATATATTAGGCGTGTTTTTTTTTTGCAATCCTATATAGGCTTAGATAAACACACAAACAAAAACGCTTTACTGTGACTTGGCATCACTATGCTAGTTGACATTTGACTTTTAAGCTGTTTTTTTTTTTTTCACAAAAAAAAAATTTGCAGAGTCAATTAGTTTTTAAAATTAAAAATGACGAGAACAAGTTAGCTGTAGGCATATTAAAATAGTTTACAAATGAGGAGAAATACATTTAGTTTCAGATGGTTTATTTATTGTTGACAAGCTCTGCAGCAACAGCAAGTTCCAGCCGTAAGAGTGAATTGCAAGACGTATTGGGTGTGCCTGCACTTTTAACGAATAATTCAGGATGATTCAAGTTCCAGCGGCGAATCAGTGGCAGTGCACAACTGCTTACGTGCACTATAGCATTTCAGCAGTCCCAGTCTGGTCCCAGTGTCTCTTCCTAAGTCCAAATTTTGAGTTGCAATTTTTCTTGTCCATATTTTGATTTCTGATGTTTGTTTTCCTTTTTTTAGGGGAGACTGGGGAACCTTGATCGGGTGGGCTGAGCAGTTTTCAACTAGCCTCGGACACTTTTGAACGGCAGTATTTGAAATTGCTTTTGGCAGCTAATAAGCTACTACAAGCTTTGTAATTTGTTAATAAAAAAAATTAACTTAATTTTTTCAATAAAAAAAAAACAAAAACGACTTAACAGAAGCCAACTGAAATTCACAAATTACAAAGTATTTTACAAATGTCTAAAAAAAACTCTATAAAAACAAAAATGAGTTAGCTGTTCAGGAATTTGGGTGTTCTCGATGTTCCCGGAGTGTTGATGGGTGGTGGGGTGGTAGCTTAGCCCTTATTTCAATGCCACTTAAAGACCACTTGTTCAAACGTGTACCGTAGCGTTTTGTTCAAACCTGCCCCAATAGGTTAAGCGACAAAAAAAAATGTGGTTTCAAATGAAGTTGTGCCTTAAAGATATATGTATTTTAAATACATAAAAAGAAAAACTCGCCACAAAATGTTTAAACTCTTAAGGACCATTCACAAGAGAGCGACAAACTATTGGGGAATGCGAATTAAATGATGTGGATTGCGCATAAGCTTGGACAATTAGGGGCAAAGGTGTTTTCGTTCGCGACAAAAAGTTTGGATAATTCGAAATTTCGTTATCTAAAATGTTTATAAATTTGTTTTATTAATATTTGTTGGTGGGATAATTAATTATTCTCCTCTTGGAACAATAAAATGTGCAATTTTCTGTTTATAAATCCATAAAAAGTTGATTGTTCGCATTTTATAAATTCGTTCGTTCACTTCCATGTGAATGATTCTTTACAAATAGAAAAATTAAAATATGCAATTCCACGCTTCCAAGTATTACCTACCTAAAAAGTTTAAATTTTGTTTAATATGTAATTTTAAATATTTTTTAAATGTTGTCTTATTACGAATGTTCAAATGTGCCTCAGGATTAAAGGTGCCCCAGTCTCCCCTAATAATTTTGGTTGTCAAACTAACGTCATTTATGACACAATCGATAGCTCTTTCGATAACATTTATAGAAATCGTAGATTGGTAGCACAGTTTTTATCTGGGCTAAAGCATAAGCCCCGATGATTATCCGGGCTAACGATTCGTATGGAAAACTTGGTAAGCCTATATAGGATTGCAAAAAAAAACACGCCTATTATAGAACTAGACCAGCTAGATATTGAAACGTCCACAATCTTGCGCAATCAGTTGACATTTCTATGCGTTAAAGTCACTCAGCGAACCGAAATATATTTTATAATTTTAATAAACAAATATTGGATGTTAAATAAAGTAATTGTAAAACCATTTTATTTTGAAGAAAGTGTGACAAGACACTCAAACGTGTGACAGAGCGTAAATCTGTCAACGCGTTTGGGGAATCGGACATTCCGTCTCCGACTAGTTATCGAATTTGCTATTTAACTGTCAGAATTGTCTTACGGCTGGCAAAATAAGTTGATTAATAAAATCTATATCTCGCCAATTCAATAGTCGACACAGTCATTTAAATATGACTTTGTATAAGATAACGCGCTCCGGTTGTTTAGCAGTGACTCAGTTAAAATGACGATCCAGTTAAGGTATAAAGAATTGATTCACACCAAACCAAACTGGGAGCAAATTGAAGAAGAACAATGGGATAAATGTCATAACACTATTTGGGAGAAATAAGGGATAACTAACTACACGGTTGCCAGCTTGGGCGCTTTATCGTATTTTGGGCTACCTTTTTGCTTAAAAAACGATAGAAATTTCTGCCATGAGCACCCAACATAATTTTGGGCTATATATCGTATTACAAATTTTGTCTTAATTTTATTTGTTTTAATCTTTCACAAAACTAAAAAAATAAATATTTTCAAAAAAAAAAACCCGCACTTTTAAAACTTGGCACCACTCTTGCAGTCAAGTAACAGTCGTTCAACTTGCAGGCACTCTAATTTATTTTGCAGACCTTTTGATTTGACACAAGCCAAAATAATGAACATTTTTGGGCTTACGTGTTATCTAACGTAAGAACGGGTCCAATCAAGCAATTTTTACGGCGTTAGGTTCATTTGCAATCCAATTGCTAACACAATAACCGAATTATTTTCAACGATTTTTGGGCTTCTTTCTGGGCAACGATATTGGGCTACATTTTTTTAAGCTTTGGGCGCTTAAAGAAAGCTAAATTATGGCAACCCTGCATGGTAACAAATTTGGAAAAGCTTTTCGTTTTTATAAGTAGACAAACGTGGAAGAGGTCTTCTTCTAAATCGGAGAACGTAAACTCACATTTATTGACTAAAATGCTAATTTACCTTCTATGTTATTAATGGGTCCTCGGTGCTTGTTTTGACAGTCCTATTTTGTCCACGGCGAAAACTGTCAAAAATGTAAACCAATGGGAACGTTCAAAACTCTAGTTTGACTAAGTTTGACACAGCAGGGAGCCTATCCACAAGATTAAATACTTCCTACGTTCTACAATTACTTCTTAAAGTGATGTGGGCGCAAAACTAAATCGAAGAATCACTCTTACCAATAGCTGTTTCTTCTGTGCAGAACTAAGGGGACATTGTACAAGACCTTAATCATCCCGGCTCTGCTGTATAGTGCAGAAGTGTGGACATTATCGAAAGCGGATAAAAACCTCTTGGAGTATATTCAGCGACGATCTCTACAGGGTATATATCGTTGATCTGGTCAAAAAGCTATAAATACATGGCCTAAGGTGGCTAAGGCACGCGGAGCGTATGGACAACAACGCACTGGCCCTACTACTTTTTAAGTCCACCCCTGAGGGACAACGAAGCAGCAGCGGGAAGAATCCATTTCAGGTATTGCGCACAATTTGAGACTAAATTACTTTAGATGGCCCCTCGACCTCGACCCAGTTCTGTCCCCAGCTAGCTGCCTCCAGTTGAGTAGACGTAGTTGGTTGAAGTGACTCCTGAGGAGAGTTTCACACAATTTTCAAGAAATCACATCGATCTCGGTGAGGTTTTTGCAGACATTATTTATTGAGCACTGATCGTTTTACATCTTCATTTTTCACAAGTTTAACTTGACTGCCAGAACTAGGGATGCGTATGGCCCATACCTATATAAATGAGGTTAGTTGCAGCATTTAAATCAAAAGAAAGATGGGCAGTACATAACCGGAGTTCTTGGGTTTTCTACACTATCTAACGTAGGGTGATACAACCTTATTGGTAGGGTCGAAACAGGTTGTTAATAAAAGGTTTCAGGTGTTAAAATAGCACGATAGATAGAATCTTGTGTATCCAATATGAAGCATATACTGATGCCCACAAACCACATAGACCTAGACCGCCGACTTCCGTGCACCTACCCGATTCTCCCTGGAATGAATTTCTCTGTCTGTGAATACGTGTGAAATGTCAAAATCAATGGCGGCAATGATTTTCCATGCTAAACCATGGGCCTAGGATTTTTCAAGTATGCGTGCGTTAATGGCGCTCATTTGATTTTGTACGGCACCAATAAATGAAAAATCCTGGGCCCGCAGGCAGCTTGTAGGCAGAGTCCATTATGTGGGAGGAGTCGACGGTTTAGTTCTGTGTGGTTTGTGTTGATGCCTCTATAGTCGGCGGATATGAGAGGATCTACTTTTCTGGGACTACTATAGCTACTTATTCAATCCAATTCAATTCAATTCAATTTACTTACCGTAAGTCGCTCGCATATGCCCAGAGAATGTAGTCCTTTAGCTCCAATTTCCACCACTCCTACGCCATCTGCCACTTGGTCACCATATCCAATTGCTACACTATTTTATTGGGCGCCTGGCTTTAGTTTTTAAAAAAGTCGTTTTCGATACCTTTTATTTTTTCCGTCACTTAACTGGGTTTGTTTGAGCAGTTTCATTCATGGAGAGATTTTTTTTCCGGCGATGAATTTAACCTTTTACTTCGCCTTTCCCGTTCTCCCGAGCCTTCCTCTAATATCTGGCAAACTGCAATAAGACTTAACTTAATCGGCAGACACAACAGAGAGCAGGCATAAGATATGATTTTACAGTGTCTTTATTGTCAACACCAATCAATGTTATGGTTATTATATCAGTGGCCAAATTAAGTTAATTAGAGTGACAAAAATATCCACTTGGGGGCTTTACCAATATCTTCAGCCTAATCTAATCGATTAAAAATTAAGAAAATCAAAATTCTTATTCCCATTTAAGAGGTTTTCTCGGAAATTGCTTAAAAGCATGCGATATCTTTTTCGTTCTGAGTAACCAGATTTTTTTTTGAAATATTTTGAAATAGATGGTTGATAAGATAATACGTTCGTTTAGCTATGATTCATTCGAGACTAGCACCGAGTTGATAGGTATAAAAAGTCGATTCAAAAGTTATGAACATATCAGTAACAAAAACCCACTAGAGGCAAAATGAAGAACGTTGGCACGATTTTATTTACTATCCTAATTGCCTTTGCTGCAACTTCCTATGCTATCAGCAGCACATGGGGTAAAATTTCACCGAAGGACAAGATTTTACTGTCCGAAAGAATTTACGATTATTCATCTCCATATGGAGTATATGTTCAATCTCAGTTTCCTAAATACGTAAGTTGAGCCGTTTGAGCAGCCCAAGTGTGCTGTTTATTAACAAATAAACTTTTTTCGGGTCTAGGGTAAAACCAACAAAGTGAAAATCACCGCTATTCAAACTATCGACTATGCATACAATGCGACCGCAAGTTGGTCAAATATTTTGGCTGGTGGTCCTGGATATACCTACACCACGTTGTCCTTCCAGAGCAGTCCCTACAATGGTCTGAACTATCAATTAACAATCTACGGAAAGTAAAAGTTATTAGGAGTGATATTATAATAGTTTTAACATAGTTTAGGTTTAATAAAATAATATTATATTTTATAAGTACATCAAAAATAATACCTATATGATAATTTATTTCATCTGTTTTTCTTCTAAGATTATATCTTTGTATATACATTCCTATAGTAGCGCCAAGAAATATAATAAAAATGTTGTACCAGTATCCCACCGAAGCTTTGGCGCTTCAATCGATCAATAATCATAACTGGGTTTGTGCCCTCAATTGATTTAGATGGAGCTTTAAATTTTTATGAAAGTTTCGTCAAAACGAAAGCTATATTTAAACGAAAGTAATTGATTTGATAAGCAAAAACAATAGGTAGGTAGTAATATTTTTTTTTATTTATGTTTTCAAAGAAAATTTGTATTTGGGACTGGTTGCCATATTTCATTTTTCCTCTCCGATCCCGATCTAGGATTTGTTAGAAAATGGTTAAATCTGTTAACATAGCAATGCAGTATTTTCAGCTGTTATTCAGATAAGTGCATGAGGATATTTACGGGTTTGCAAATGTTTTGTGAGTTCTTCTATGTAGGGGAGAGATGCAATCAGGAAAAAAAAAAGAAGAAAGCAATTCCTTAAATATGATTTAGGAGGTAAAGTTTCGTGATGGAGTGTCAAATAACTATCATCTCCATTATTTTCTAATAAATGTAGTGGGTAGACTAAAACTTGATGCTTGAAATACCTTTTTCGTTTTATGGGACATTTTGGTTTAAAGTCAAACCATAGACTAAAAAAGTTATATAGATGTCTCATCGCCATACACATTGATGCTTGCTTGCACTTCTTTGCGATCGTCAAACACTGATCAAACACGATTGTCCAACAAATATATGGTGGAAAACAAAATTTACCGCATACATCATGATGCCAACCAAAAAATCATCGACCGTACAGAAAAAAAATGTTTCACCACCGCAATAACCATTCGATTAGGTCAAAAAATAGGCTCACGAAACCAAATCGTTTTGGCTGCCTCTTCCCAACAATAAAATGCCATGCACATGGTAACCAATTCAAAGCAAGGACCTGGCTCTCCCAGGGTTGTGTCGTCGGGGTAACTTCCTGACCATGGAAAAAAACAGTTAGTTATGAGAGATGTAACCAGCCTCGGATAACTGAACTCCTCAAATGGCAACCAGAAAAAAACTTGAGTCTGTCCTCATGCGGTACAAACCAGACATTATTGCGATCCAAGAAAGGATAAGAGAAGAAAAAATTGCGACATTTATTACAGCTGCTATCAGCTCTTATAGCTACGTCTCAAAAAAAGTTAAAGGATGGATAACACTTGCCAACCGCTGTTTCTTTGGGCTTAGAAGCAATTGCGTAATAGAGCTCTATTCCGAAGAACTAAGAAGATTCAATATAAGACCTTTATTATCCCAGTCCTGCTTTATCTCGCTAAAGCTTGGACTCTATCTAAAGCGGATGAAGCTATACTCGGTCGAAAGAAAGATTATTCATTAGATTTTCGGCCCCGTCTACGTTGGCGGTCTTTGGACGAGAAGACTCATCGACAAACTATACGAGCAGTTCAGCGACATCGACCTAATCAAAAATTGCACATCAGCTGGGACATGTAGCAAAAAGACAATGCAGTGGCGCCTTAGGTGGCGCTCACAAGTTGAAGGGGACCTCAACCAACGTCGAGCACGCAACTGGAAACAGTAAGCCAAAGACCGTGCTAACTGAAGAAGTTAAAGCCTTGGTTCACTTCGAAATGTAGAGCCGCATAATTAAGTAAAAAAGTTTTCAAAATAAAATTTGCCCTTTGTTAAAAAATATCAACATATTTGCGAAAACACAAATTTTCAAAATCAATAAAAAAAATTCACACAAAATAAACAAAAACCGAACGACGAACAATGAATGAAGGACGAAAATCTCAACGAATGCTTTTTTATAAGGAATAAAACTATCAAAGGCTCAAAGCTCTCGGTCGTTCAATTCTCGATTTAGTATGAGTAGCGACACCTATTATGATACGTGTACTACTCGATTGGCGCTACTATAGGAATGTATATACAAAGATTATATGTATTTTGGGATAGGTTATACATACTTTATCATTATTTTAATAAATAAATACCTAAAATGTCAGTATGAATTTGAATTTTGAATTTTGAACACATAAGTTAACTTGTAATCATTATAAAGGTGGGCCAAAAGAAGTCATCCGATATTGTGTGGCTCTAATTTTTTTTTTCTAAATTAAAAACTTCGATTCTGTTTTTATGATTATGTTTATTTGAACCTTTAGAATTTTATTGGTAAAGTCGAGAAGATTATATCGGCGCCGTCACCGTCACAATTGATTGCCATACGGGCTCGTTTTATGACATTTTTAATTTTTCACTCGTGTCGAATGTTGTCCTTGAGGGCTTCTAGGGTCTCGGGCTTGTTCACGTAAACATGGGACTTCAAAAAACCCCACAAAAAAAGTCTGAAATGGTTAAATCAGGCGATCTTGCGGGCCAGTGCAAATCGCCAAAACGAGAGATGAGGCGACCGGGGAACGCCACCTTCAGACGTGGCCAAACGGCGCAGTGTTTGTGCAGTCGGTATCGGACAGCCGGGAAATCGGCGACGGAATTCGCGCTGCGCCAACACTACAGACGAATAGACACGATTATTTCGCGTTCTTGGGGAGTGTATCGCTCCATGGCTTGTCCACTTGTATTCTACATCTGTCTAGTCAACAAATGTCAAAACAGATTTGACATTGGCGGCCATTTGCAAAAATAAGAGCATATTCCAATAGGGTGATCTCTTTTGGCCCACCTGTACATAAGTATCTATACTTTTTTTGTTGATGTGATTACAGAGCCATTTCGAACCCGATTTCTGAAAAATGTATGGACCAACTGAAAATTGAACTGCAGTTGCATGTATTTCTTTTTTGTCATAAACAATTAAAATTACCAAAATACAGAAATGTTGATTTACCAGATAAT
Organism: Cheilosia soror; assembly: GCA_949372485.1. Taxonomy (NCBI): domain Eukaryota; kingdom Metazoa; phylum Arthropoda; class Insecta; order Diptera; family Syrphidae; genus Cheilosia; species Cheilosia soror. The sequence continues at coordinate 114,576,414 of OX443562.1, read as the reverse complement.
AAAGCAGTAAATCAACACACAATTGAACAAACCAAAAAGTAGTGTCTATTAATTTGCTACAAGTACCTAACGCTAACCTATACAACATAATCTTGCATATTTATAGGCTAACATGGAAAAATATTATTTGGTAGTACAGGGTTTTTCAATAAGAGCGCCACAAAAGTTTTTTTTAAATAAAACAAAAACGGTTTTGGATATGAATGAAATTCTTTATTACTGTGAAAGTACGTTCGATGCCATTATGTATGGAACTCGATTTCTTTTGCATGGCCACCACGGGCACGCTTGCAGAAGTCCAGACGCTGAACCCAATTTTCGACGGTTTTTAAGCATAAATCGGCCGATACTGCTGCAATTTCACGTTCGATATTCGTACGAAGTTTATCAATCGTCGCTGGCTTGTTGGCATAGACCATAGACTTGACGTAGCCCCACAGGAAATAGTCTAACAGCGTCAAATCGCACGACTGTGCCTGTGGATTCAAATTTTTCCACTAGACGCTCAATTGTTGATCTGCTAGGACGATTATGACGATCATAAATTGGACGTAGCGCTCTTAACGTTGAGGCCACTGACTCCGAATTTCGGTAGTAAATTTTAATAATTTCGACTCGTTGTTGGCTCGTGTATTTTTCCATCATGAAATGGCAAACCTTACTGAAGAGAAATGTCAGAAGAGCGGCAAGAAATTCGGCGTCGTTTGCTGTCCCTGTCGCTCTACTTTTGTAGCGTCCCTGTTGAAAAACCCTTTACATACATAATTGTGTGTTTGAAGGAAAACCTTTGGAATACTTTTCTTTATTGGACCTTTTCATCAAAATGGCAGGGTACCTTAGCTCAGAGGTTCCCAATTTTATTTGCCCACGGAACCCTAATTGATTATACTTTTTTTTCGGATCCCCGTTTTGATAATAACAAAAAGTGATTGTATCTTGTAGATAGTGTAGTTTGAATATTTTTTTTCTGCGTTTTTTTGAACACCTAACGAAAAAAGTTCCCGTATTTTTGGAAAAATAATCTAAAAATTAAAATTTGACTGACAGATCATCAACGCCCAGCCTAAACCATTTGCTCTAGAAGGCTCAAATTTTGCACAGAGGTTTCCTTTATGATGTATACAAGCACTAAGAAAGGATTTCTTGAAATTCAACCCCTAAAGGGGTAAAAGAGGGGGGGGGGTCAAAGTTTTTATAGGAAGATTTTTAATTTTCATCCGATTTACTTCAAACTCGGTTAGTGTACTCTCTATGAGAAATAAAGATAATTAATTTGTCCGATTTTGGAAATTTTGCTTGAGGTCAGAGTTATTGGCGATGACCCCTTTTAAGGGGGGCCTTTTCTTAATTCACGAACCGTTCGTCGTATCGATTTGAAACATTGTAATGCGTCCAAACTTCATAGCTGTTGAATATGCTGATCGCTTCATCTAACTCCATCGTACGTACTCCAAAGATATTCAACCGGAATTCTCTAAGAATGGGGTTATACTGCTAGAGAGTGGTATACATCCTCACGATCTTTCCGGTTGCATATGTTGCACAGTGTAGGAAGATCTGGACAGTGTGGAATTTAATTAAGGATTGGCTAACTAAGAAATATGTGGTGTTCCGTAGATAGTGGCTCAGTCTGCTATAGTGTGATCTTTGTTGAGATTTTCGAGCTTCACAAACTTATTCATCATATCTATATTTTTGAAGCGTTTTCACCAATAGGGCGTTAGACATAATTTGAGGAGATACTACCTGCTCCTTAGGTACTTCCTAAGGTAGGTTTCCTGCGCGTTATATTTATAAAAAAGACTGCGAAGGAATTTCTGTGTGCAAAATCCTGAGGACTGCGCGAGAGAAGCCGCGGGCAAAAGCTAGTTACTTATACAGGCTTAAAATGGGGTGCAGTAAGTAAAATATTTTGCATTTTGCATCATATTTCCTTAAGCTGCAACCGCTGGTGTAGTTTTACACGTTGCGACTCTCCATTGAATTTCTTTTTTGTTCATTCATTTATTCACGAGTGAACAATTTGTTGTTCGAACGTCCATCAATGATGAAAAAGGCTTTGTCACACTTGTGAGTTTAACTCAAGGTTTTGGATTTTTGCTTCATGGCAAGATTTGGTGGCTTAAATTTAAATTTCTCTCAGATCTGTTTTAAAAGCTCAACTCTCTAAATGTAAGTGGCCAAGGCCCATTCGAGAATTTTGTCACATCATAAAACTGACATAAACTGACAGCAAAAATCTGAAGACATTTGAAGAAAAATTAGCACCTACACTTGATTCTCGATTTATCGGAACCGGGGGTAGTTGCAATGAGTGAAGTTGTTGCTATAACCGAGTCAAAAAATTGTTGAAGGTAGATAATAGATGATTAACCCCCAGTTTCACAGTGGGAGTTTAAACTACATGTAAATAAAAAATTCAGAAAATAGAACACTTGCCCCCAGTTTCACAGCGAGAGTTTAAACTACACTTTCAGTTTAAACCTCAGTTCAACAATTAATTCGATTTCAGAGTTTCGTTTAAACCTTGAACGGAGTTCATTCTGTAGTTCAAGTTAAACTACAGTATTCTGCCGTTTAAACCTCAGATTAGACGTTTGACAAAAACACTAATATTTGACGTTGTTTTGTGTGTTCTTGGAAAGAAAATACAATGAACGATTTTGAAAAAGTCGTATAAAAGCTAACTACTGTACAATACTGCCAAATTCTTCATAAAATTTCGTTAAAATGAGTTCAATTGAATTGAAGTTTAGATTATACTGTGAAACCGGACGAGTTGAACTTCAAATTTAAACTCACGTTCAGGTTTAGTTGTACTATAGTTTAAACTTCGAGTGTGAAACTGGGGGTTAAATGTTTAAATCATTAACTTTTTAATTACTTTAGTTATAATTCTGAAAAAAGTAGAAATCTAGTATTTGCTTAAAAGTTTAATATGTCACCAAAAAACATTTACAAAACTACTACAACCAAAAACACAGTTGCACTCAAAAGATTAATAAATACATTCGTTTACCTTCAGAAACAATTTTTGAAGTAGAATAACTGCCTAGATGAAGTAGAGAAACTTTAAGGACAAATAAAAACTAGCGGATATAATGAAATTAAAGTAGACAGAATTTTTAAAACGCTGCGATTACCACGTCAGCAATGATGGAAACTTAGGTATTGCGATAACCGAAGAGTTATCGATAATCGAGAACGTACTGTACCGTGGACCAGTGTTGTTATAAAGATTTTTTCTAGATCTTACAACTTTCGATATCATATCTTAATTCATATAAAATGCAAGTTATAAATAAACATAAAGAAATTTTGAAAATACATACCCTATTTTCTAGTCAAAAACTATTTGTGCCTGTGCAGCGTTTTTGAAGGTATTTTAGATATGCTCTGTTTTTGAAATTTATATTAAATTTACTGGGTTTTGAAAACTGAGTTGGAACCCTATATTTCTATGAAAGTTTTCGAGATATGAATGAATAGTAAAAGGTAAACCTATTTTGAGAACACACCGATTTTTATAAACATTTTTTCCCGATTTCGATATTTGGAACAATCCGATGGGAATAGTTAAACCGCGCGCCGTTATATCAAAAAGATCGACAAAGGGAAGTACTGTGCACAAAAAAAGTTTAAGTACAGTCGGCTTTTATGACCAAACTCAATCAAATAGGTTCTTCTTCAAAATAAAATGAGGTCAAATTGATTAGGATTTGTTATAATATGTTGTAATATATATGTAGAAGCATAAAAAGCTTTTCACTTTCAAATCTAACAGAAAACAAAAGCATTCGAGACAAAAACCATAAAAAAGCTCTAAGTTTCGCGCCAAAAAAGTTTACGTACATTTGGTTTCCTCGAGTTGTGGTTGTCTTTTTTTTGCAAATCTAACGGTGATCGCGACTTTTTGTTTTACTCTAATTCCAAAGCTTGCATTCTTATGCATTGGAATTTCAGTTTTGTGTCAAGTGTTATACTAAATAGTATATAAATATAGTGATATAAATAGTCATTATGGGTCGAAGTAAAGAGATTCCACTTGAAACGCGTCAAATTATTTTGAAGCTATACCTAGAGGGGAAAGGAGCGCGGGTAATTGGGAGAATAATCGACAGGCCTCCCTCCAGTGTCCAGACAATAATAAATTCGTATGGAAATTCTGGATCCTTGAAAGTTAAGCCTCGCTCAGGTCGTCCGAAAAAATTGACACCTAGGGATGAACATCAAATTCTAAGCGTCATAAAAGCTGACCCGAAAATATCAGCTCCAAAAATTCAGGAGGAAGTATTCCGAACCTCAGGCCACAGTGTACACCCTCAAACTGTGCGAAATTTTCTCCACAGGAAGGGGTACAATGCACGAACACCTCGTAAAAAACCGCTGATCTCCAAAGTGAACCGAGAAAAGAGGTTGGAATTTGCAAAGAAGTATGTGAATGAGCCGGATTCCTTCTGGGATAATGTCATATGGAGCGACGAGTCGAAATTTAACATTTTCGGTTCGGATGGCTCACAAAAAGTGTGGAGAAAGCCCAATGAGGCGTTAAAACTAAAACATTTAACTCCGACAGTAAAGCACGGAGGGGGAAACGTGATGGTATGGGGATGTATGGCCACAACTGGAGTCGGCAAACTTGTCTTTATAAACACAAAAATGGACAAGCATCTGTACCTCAAAGTCTTGAAGGATAATCTTAAAGAGAGCGCGTCACAGCTTAAACTGAATGAGAACACTTTTTAGTTTCAGCAAGATAATGACCCAAAACATACCTCATATCTTGTCAGGGAGTGGCTGCTCTACAATTGTAAGCAACTTCATACACCCCCACAATCTCCAGACCTCAATCCAATTGAGCATATTTGGAATTTGTTGGATAAAAGAATTAGGAAGCATACAATCTCGTCGAAGGAGACTCTTATGAACATTTTAAGGGCTGAGTGGGAAAAAGTCGCCGAAAAGGACACGCAGGTGCTAGTACGGAGTATGCACGACGTCTGCTTGCAGTAATTGCTGCAAAAGGAGGACCAACCAAGTATTAATTAACTAATTAATTAATGGTTAGTCAATTTTTGTTAAGTGTACTTAAACTTTTTTGGCGCGAAACTTGAAGCTTTTTGTGTATTTTTGGTTCGTATTCTTTTGTTTTCTGTTGGATTTGGAAGTGAAAACGATTTGTATTTTCTTAAATATATTTCGCAACATATCCTAATCTATTTGCACTGATTTGAATTTGAAAAATGATCTATTTGATTGAGTTTATTTACAAAACCCCCGTGTACTTAAACTTTTTTTGTTCACGTACATATTAATATTTTTAGTTTAGTTAGAGCTGCAATCCCGGGGCTGTGCAAAGCTCGCTAACCACTAACTTTGTAAGTTCTACTGTACTGCAGATCATCGATGTGATTTGAAAAATAAAATTACAATCAATGTCATTAATAGGCGTTTTTCTTTTATAGTTCAGAGCATAGCCTGAACTGTTAAAAAAAAGTTCGTATTTCTTTTTTAGCTCAGACATCTCAGAGCTCTGAATTTGTGTTTCTTTTTTCGTTCAGAGAATGATCAGAGCGTGCTTTATGAGCTCAGAATAAATTGATTGACGGTTGACGGACGAGCTTTGTTGTTCTGGCACAGAAGGTAAACAAAATTAATAAAAAACGATATGACAGATCAGAACGATCTGAGCACGATGGGTTCAAAGCACGCTTAAAATGCTCGAGCTCCATTCAGAGCGCAGGAACAAAAAAGGAAAAACGCCTAATGTTTGGCAACAAATTTTGAGGGCTAAGACTATGCACATTTAATTGAACTTGTAATGAGCAATCTTAGAAAATTGGTATCTTCAATTCCATAAATATGAAGAATGAACAAATTTATTCGAAGTGAGTTTTTTTCCAATTAATTTTTTATTTCAAAGCTAATATCTTAACAAATCTTATTAAAATTCTACAAATCTTAAAAAATGCATTAAAATTGAGTAAAAATCTTCTCATCTGGAGACCACCTCAATATCTTAGAAAATAAGGTAATTAAGATCATATAACAACGCTGCTGAGGACAGTCGAAATTATAAGCACCTTTGACGAGCTTCAAACTTCACTTAAAAGCTACTTTCCTTCTCTTAAGCTGGCGAATATGTATTAAGTTGCAAGACTAAAAATTTACCAACAACAGAAAAACGGTATGTTTTACTTTTCACCATTCGTCGAAAAAGTATCGGATGAGATTTCGGCTTAATAATCGAAATGAGAATTTGTCTATCGACCTTGGAACCCCATTTTGTTTTGATTTATTCAAGACAATTGGCTCAGTAACTTTCTCGTATATTTATGTAGTACTAGCGAACCCCATGCACACTTCGTAGTGCAAAATATGAAAATATAAAAATCAATTTCAAATTCATTTAAATCAATGGTAAATAGTTTCTATTGTAATGCCCTGCTGTATTCACAACACTTGGTTTTTTAGGATTCGTATTACCTACATAATATTGTTTTCTATCAGGATAATGCGCATCAATGTTAAAAATTTGCGAAACTGTAGCTCCCATGACTGTCGAAGAATAACGCCTCATCACCCCTTTATCTATTTTTGACCAATCTTCACAGGAACACAATCGATTCGGTGGTTTTCGAAATATTACACTTTGAATGTTGTTTTTTTATAGGCAGTACCACGCCTCTAGGTCCAATTTTAACCAATCTCCACAGGAATACTGTTGGGCCAATACCTAAGATTGCACGTAAATTGGAACTCAATCGATTTGGTGGTTTTCGAGGAATAAGATTTTGAATGCATTTTTTGTATAGGAGCTGCCACGCCCCTATAACTCATGAACCAATACACCTACAAAGTATGAACTTATAAACCATGGTATCAACGTCACCTTTCATGGGAAATTTCCAGAATCAAAATCGGTTCACGCATTACAGAGAACATTATCGACAAACACAATTGACCATGATTTTTATATATATAGATGTAGTAAGAGAAACTATTAGTTATTGTTTTCGTACAAAATTTCGAAATAAAATTTAAGTCATTTCTATTATTGATTTTTTTAAGGAACAAAAATACATAAAAAATACATTACTACTGAATAAAACAAACATAACTTCAAACTTGATTTGAAATTTAAATATGCAGTAGTAGGTATAAAGGCTATCAAGAGCTGATTGTGCGACTTAAATGTTCTTGGACTAATATATCGCTTCGCTTAAATGTTTATATGACTCTTGAAGAATAGGATTTTTTAGGTTATATCCAATGGTGGCAGAGAGCTTTCAAATTACAACTTCCCTAGACGACAATTAACCAACTTCAACTTCACTCTTAATAACACCCAGAAAATAAATAGAAATAAGAAATTAAAATTCTTGGCAATATCGCCCGGGGAAAAGAGTGAAAAAATGCGCACAAAAACCGAACAGGGAAATCAAATTCCTATTTCAAACTAGACACTAGGAAAAAACAAACCCGCAACCAACAAAAGATTGCACTACAAGTGGTGCATTTCTTAAAATGAGTTAATTATGTCATGAGGGTGGGAACTACTTGCACATTCTACTGCAGCTTTCGTCGTGGAATGCCTTCAATTGAGGCATCCCAGCCAAGTCGAGTGTTCATTGTTTCACGGTGAGAAATTGTGTCGCAACAAATCAGCAATTATGCGGGAAGAGATACAACTACGAGAACGCAGGTATATCTTTTTGTGTTTTGCCTCCCAATTTACAACGTTACAACCGTGTACACGGGGCACCGTGTAGCAAAGAAAGTTATCAAATGCACATTCGTAAATTGTGATCTGCATTAGAATGCACACGTAGCAGAAGATACACTTTTATGTAAGGTTTCGTTTCGTCCCCATCGTTGAGGGGGAAGTCAGCGGACGTCACTTTGTCAGCCTACTTCTTGTTGATCGTCGTCTGCATTGCACTGGTAATTGTTGTATGGCTACTAACCTCTATTATATCTGCCTGCAGGTTGCGTTTTCCATACGACGGATGGGCTGGGATCAGAGAGTGAAGGGGTGCGGTTCATACGCATCCGAGAAGATACTCCTATCGATCAGGAGATATTGATGCTGCATGCCCATCCACGGTCATCGATATTCTTGAAGAGTGCCGATGGCTTGGCTGATCATTCGTACTTCACGCTGGACGAGTTAAACTCCACTACGGTGCAGATATTTTTGACGAAATCCTTGGAGAATCTGGTGGACCGTGACCAGCCGCAGAACTTGCTGAAATTTCGGGTGCTTTGTGCTGGCAAGCATGGACGAAATGAAGAGGTGTGTAGGTACTCCATACATTCCATACATTCTTTCTAATTTTCACCCAATTCAGGCCAGTTACATATCAGTGACGGTGTACATCGAGGACGTAAACGATCAAGTACCCGAATTCATCAACGAGCCATATATCGTGGAAGTTGAAGAGTCCACTCCCCCCGGTTCGGTGATCTTTCGTGGAATTCAGGCCTTTGACCGGGACAAGCCAAATACACCAAACTCTGAGGTACATCTAACCATTGGGAATCATAATTATGGTATCGATGGTGGTCCATTTTTCGCCTTGGAGAGCCCTCACCGTCCGCTGTTAATATTGAGGCGTGAGCTGGACTTCGACAATGGCGTTCGAGAGTTTCGAATTCCACTGTTGGCAATGGATCGTGGGACGCCACCACATCAAGCCAATACTACGATTGTTGTGAGAGTCACGGATGTGGACGACATGCCGCCCAAGTTCACCGAAGGTGTTTACAGGACGAAGATCAATGAATTCCATCCAATGACGGTAAGTGTGTTGCGAAAAGGTTTAACCACCTCTCATAGTTCTCGTTGTCTTTTGCAGGGTAAGCTAATTCGAATGCCTTTGTACTTTTCACCACCGATCATGGCATATGATCAGGACTCACTGAATGCGACACTTGTATACGAGATCATTTCGGGAAATGATCGCAAATTGTTTCATGTAAACTCAACCAATGGAGTGATCTTTCTGCAAAAGGAAGTGGACTTGGAGGAGGAAAGCTTGCCTGGAAATACATTTGTACTGCAGATCGAGTCGCGGCAGAGGGACAGTCCGTTTAAGAAGGCGCTTGCGAGGTAATTATTCAAGAGAACTATTTGGCTGTGTTGGTAGGTTCAAACGATCTCAATATAGCAACTGATGTTATCTGTTTAAAGTTTATGATGTAGTATACCCATTTCGCTGGGTTCATGAACTCAAAATGGAAGACTACTAAATTTACATCGAAATTCTGAAATTCTCGCTGTAAGCGTTTTTAATTTTTAGCTCAGAGCGGAGTTTGAACTGTCATAAAAAAGTTAATTCTTCTTCTTTAGCTCAGACATGTCAGAGCTCTGAATTTGTGCTTCCTTTTTCGTTCAGAGCATTTAGGTGTCAGAGTCTACTCTATGAATGCAGAATAAATTGAGTCTTCGTAAACATCTGAGCACAGCATATTTTGAAGTTTTAAAGTTCGCCAAAGGTGTTTTCTAAAATACATATGTATATAAATCCACGCGGTTGTCAAGTGCACTGATAAAATAATTATGTTCACTGGTAGAGTGTCTGGTACGGCGATCATAGGTTGCATTTCAAATAAGAATTTTGTTTAGTTCCTCGGAACTACTAATGACAGTGGGAACTTAAATAGATGGCGTAACAGGCAGGTAGACACTCTAGGCCTAGCTTCTCGCAACCATTCGTTTGTGTGAGTTTCTATTTTTGGGACGAATGGAAGGGACCTACAATTTTTTATGCCGAGTCCGAACGGCTGAATTGCGAAGCTTTTTGAGGACAGTCATACTTTCGGATATTTGTCAGACGTAGAAGACGCAGTAGAAAAAACCTTATAAGATGTAATTTGTGTGTTTTCCGGGGATCGAGCCTGGGATCCCTCGCACGTCGCACAGTAGTCCAGCACACCAACCACTGCGCTACTGTGCCCAGATTGACTGAGTAGCCTTAGTAAAAATCGGAGCACAGCATATTTTGAAGCAAGTTTTAAGTGTTTTCGAAAATATAGGTATCAATCCACGCGGTTGTCAATTGCATAGATTATGTGCATTGATAGAGTGCCTTGTCCGGCGCTCATAGGTTTCCTTTCAAAGAATAAATTTGTTTGGTTCGGAACTAATGACAGTGGGAACTTAAAAAAAGGTCGTTAAACAATTGGCGATTGGAAATATTCAACAATTAATTTTCTCTCCTTTTCGGCTAAGATCTAGTCGCAGTTTAACACAATTTAGAGAACTGCAAGTAACTGCCGATGATGTAACTTCCGAAAGAAAACTGAAATTAGTTTTATCAACGTAATCACTCCTATTACAGAATCCGACGAGGGGGAACTTTCGCCGACTTTTAGTATAGGTATGTTTGTGGTAGGTCGCTGATTGATGAGAATGTACGGCGATTAACGAAAGTTAGGCACGATTAAAAAATTATTATACTTGCCCATCATTTAACTAATTTATACCTCCTCCCTATGATATAGTTTTCGCTTTTATCTCAGCCGAAAGGCTTATTATTACAGACCAATTTTAATTGTCGATATTGATGGGTATACTGTAATTTTCGAATATAACAATTATAAATGGAATATTATGTGACTTACATAAATTTGTTTGTGGACTAAAGAAGCTGATGGTCAAGTACGAATTTTGATAGCAAAGCTTGCTCTACTTAAATCTCTGGCTGGCTCTATTACGTAGATATGGAAAGTTAGTCGATATAACTACCGCCTTAAGCTTGCAACTACTTCGACAACACAATATCCAATTCGGAAGTACATTTGCAATGTTTACCAGATTTGTCCAAGCGCAAGTCGATTAATTTCGTGTAAAAATTAAAAATTAGCTCGATATTTAGGGTGTTTTATTTAGAGGTATACAAATTCAAAATGAAATAAAATACTTGAAGCTAACGTTAATGTCTATGATATTAGCTTTATTTAATAGATAATTTTATGCCATTACTGTTTAATAATGATTTCGGGCATAAGCGCGTCACGGCTAGTTCGAATGAAACGCAATCGTGAAGCCCAATTTTCTACAACATTATCGAGCAACTGGGGCCGTATATCAGCAATAGCACGGCGAATGTTGACTTCGAAATCGTCCAACGTCTCTGATTTATCGGCATAGAATAGTGATTTCACATATCCCCAAAGAAAGTAATCTAAAGGTGTGAGATCACTAGATCGTGACCAGTTCACAGGTCCATTACGCGAAATTGTGCACTCAGAAAAAGCTTCCCGCATTAAATTTATTGATGGTGTCGCGCGGCACATGTTGCGCCATCTTTTGGAAACCAAAGCTCTATCACATCAATGCCATTCAACTGATCATTCAAGCTGGATCTTATAAGCTTTAAAGCCAAGATCTTTCCGTAAAATCTTCCACAAAGTGGATGGTCATAGCTCCAATTGCTGTGCACGATGACGAATCGACTCAATCGGATTCTCTTCAACACTACGCTCCACAACAGCAATACATTTTTATGTTTCGCACTGTTTGTCGTCTTTGGGGATGCGTATTATTCACTAGAGTGTACGTGGTGCGAAAACGGTTTATAGTGTTCCGAATAACTTATGCTCAGATGGACCATTATGTCGACCGTGAAATGGTTTCCAAAATAAGTTTGCACAACGCGTTGTTCTGGCTTTTAATCTATTCATCTAGACCGAGAGCCCGCAGTAAATTTTGAACGTGAAAGGCAACCGGATGAATTTTACATAAATACGTTGCTTTGATGCCCAAGATTTCAAATATGCCCGTCTGGCAGCCCTTAACCACAGCTAAAGGGTGCAACAGCATATTAAGAATGCGTTTTGATTTAAAACAGGAATAATTGGTGCAACCGCTTGAATCTACTACCAAATAATAGAGGATGGTCCCCTCAGTGCAAATACATGTATCCAAGACGTTTTAGGTGTCGCCAAAGCCCTGCCAAACGCCGTGGAAGTGCGTTAAAAATTTCAATTTTGAATAATTAATGCAACCGCACCAAATTTTCCTTAAAGGTAGGATATTACAACGTAAATACAAATATGAAGGTCCAAGACTTTTTGCGTGTCGCTAAAGGATTGCCAGACGAAGTCAAAATATTGCAAAAAGCCATTTTGGAATAATTCATGCAACCACCTAATTTTTATTATAGAATTTAGAGAAGAACCCCCTGATAACAAATATATAAGTCCAAGACGTTTCACTTGTCGTCAAGTCCTTGCCAGATGCATCCAAAGGTTTATACACAAAAACTCGTAACTGAACATTAAATAATGCACGCAACCACAAAAAAACCATCTTAGGCATAGAGTGAAACACCAAAAACATAACTGCATAAGTCCAACACGTTTCACTTGTCGCCAAGTTCTTACCATTTATTGCGGGCTCTTATAGACTAATCGTAAAATGACAAAACGTACTCACCAGAAATCAACTTTTAACTGTCAAATTGACAAGCTGTAGGAACAGTGCCAGTTGCCAGTTTAAAAACCAAAACTCTATAAAAACAAAAACACCCTTTACTTGGTAGGTACGTCTGACATTGATGTTGGCCAACTTCTCTGAACAATTCATTGACGATCCTGCTGTTACTGTTTAATGAGTGCAACTTTTTAAGTGCTGATTTGTATATTGCCTCTATATAGCTCTGTTAAGGTGCACCTACACCCTTGAGCGTTTTTATAACCATTTTCCCAAAAACATGTTTCACATCCGAAGGCCCTCTTAGAGTGACCAACAATTTTGGATATTCTCAAAAATATACGACAATGTGATCAATTTTCTCAACAGCATCAACTCTGAAATATTTTTAACTTTTTCCAGAATCGAAATAGAAATCCTAGATCTAAACGACAATCAACCAGAATTCGAAGTTGACTTCTATAACATTTCAATTGTCGAGAACTTACCCAGCGGATTTAGTGTTCTTCAAGTGAACGCAATGGACCGTGATCAAGGGGAGAATGCAGAATTCATCTACAATCTCATTGAGGAAAATGCATCCGCTGGAGCTTTTCTCATTGACTCACGCTCGGGATGGATAACCGTTCGCGAACATCGTCTATTAGATCGGGAGGCACGTAAATCCATTGGCCTCGTTGTGGAAGCAATTGAAAAGAATCCTCCCTACGACGAACTGAACCAGGAAGGACCAAGCTCAGTTCAAGTGGAAATCACACTTTTAGACTCGAATGACAATACGCCGAAATTCGAAAAGGGCAACTTGTACGAGTTCAGGGTTCAGTCCAATTCCCCGGTCGGTACTTTGATTGGTAAAGTAGTAGCCATCGATCCAGATGAAGGACGCAACGGAGTGGTGCTTTATGAGCTGCAACGACCAAAGGGTAGTGGATTCATTCCGTTTCGGCTAGATCCTCAGACTGGGTCACTGCATGTAGCAGGACCTCTAAGACCGGGTAGAATTGCGGTGTTTATTGAAGCCAGTGATCAGGTAAGTCAACTTTGCCTAAATGAATAGAGTAACTATATAAGCCCGTCTTAGCCAATTAATCCTTCGGAGCGGAGATTTTCACTGGCCGTTGTTACCATTGAGGTGTATGCGACTTTGGGTGACGAAGAAGTGGATTTCTTGGGAGCACCCTATGAATTCTGGGTGGGCTCAGATGTACCACTTGGAACATCTGTTGGCCAAGTACGCACAACTCTGATGTACGAAGGTGATGATGACATTTTGTATGATTTGCTGCATTCGTACTCGGACGGGGTGCCATTTGCAATTGAGGAACGTTCGGGAATAATCACAGTGATTCGAGAGTTGAAGGAGTTCCAAAGGCCGATTTACCACTTTGAAGCTGTCGCTAATTATGTAAGTACATTTCAGATGGTCTGTTAGTTTATAGTTGTAATAAAGTGGTATGACGGATGAGCTTATCTAGCAGATTAGGATTGAGTATTTACCGACGGAAAGCAGGAAAAATTTCTATAGAAAAATATATTTTTATGTTGCGGTTGGTGATACAGAGTAGACCTTTGCCCAGAACCTTTGTTAGAAGTTCGAGGCATGCGTTAATAATACTAGTATCTAGTAATACTTTGCACCATCTCATGTCTATACTGAATAAGCTCTTTCAACTTATTTTTGTAAAACATTTTCTTCTTCTTCTTAGCAATTCACGAACCTTACCCAAGGTCGTCAGCATCCGTTCAGAAAGTCGCCTTTCCGCAAACCAATTGAGGGATTTCTCTCTTCCGACGAAGATAAAGAAGGTGTGCTCATCACCAATGTGACTATTCATGTAGTAAGCGTGGAAGAGCTCAGCAAGCGTCCAGTGATTGAGTAAGTATCACCTTCACAGCTTAATTTTCAAAGAATCACAGTCTACTTAACTTTTAGGGAGATAAACGTGCGCGCTATAAACTTTCACGTCGAAGAAAATTCAGTTGGCGCCATTATTGGCCAATTGATCTACAAGAACGAAAAGGAGCTGGAAACGCTTGAAGCTCATAAAATCTTTGCCCAAATGAACGCCTTAAAACGACTGCAACCTTCCAGTTATAGGAACTTTACCATGTCGGGTAAGAACTCAACCAAATCCCGTGCAGTGAGACGTCTTGGGAACGGCGGGTTTGTGGCCATGCGCTACATCATCGCCAATCGACAGGAAGTGCTGAATAAAATCACTATCACCGACGATGGCACTTTGATGACACTCACCGGCCTTGATCGAGAGGACCGAGGTTCCTATGAGTTAACGATCATAGTGGAGTACTCAAAGGGACAGCTCAGTGGTGCTGCAATTTACCAGGTGAACGTGGTGGTGGACGATGTGAATGATAACCCACCGGTCTTTGACGCACCGGTGTACGTCGGCATGATCAACGAGAATTGTGAGCATAGGTCTGAAGTGTTCCTGAATCGATTTATACATGTGACGGATGCAGATGCAGGGAAGAATGCCGAGTTTAAGGTGGTCATCCAGGGTGATGGTAATGAGATGTTTGCGGTTGAGCTGGCCAACAGCTCCAACTCGGTCTTTAATATGTTCAACCTCACCGAGCAGTGGAACGATGAACAGGAGTTTGTCGACATGCAGTCGTTGGTATTGAGCCCGAACATGACGTACAGTAGCGGACCACACTATGCAATTAGATTCACGGGGCGGAAGGGTCTAGACAGGGAGAAGGAGCAGTTTTACAAGCTAAAGCTAATCGCTGTGGATGCTGGAGGGCTGTCATCGGTGGCTCAGCTGAACCTTTTAGTGGCGGATGTGAATGACAATCCACCGATGTTTGACAAGATTTCAGTCTTTAAGGAGTCTAAGCTGGAGATTCGCGAGTACACCACCGACATGGAGATATTTTTCATCGAGAAACAAAATCAGCAACCACACTCATTGATTCCAAGCTACAACCTGCCTGGCTCACCTAGACTAGCTCTGGAGAGGCATTACGCCATGTTAAGCAGAGAAAGAAGAGCCGGAGGGATTCAAAAGTGTCCGTTGTTTGCCATGAGGGAGGACATTATGGTTGGAACTGTCGTCCTTCAAGTTACAGCCACGGATGAGGACTTCGGGAAGAACGCTCGCGTCTACTACGAAATCGAGTCGGAATCGATCGACTTTATTGGCAAGTCAGCAAGAAAGGTATTCAAGAACTTTGCCATTGACAAGCTGTCCGGGGAGCTTAAGGTTAACGCCCCTCCAGAGGCAATGTCTGAGATAACACTCAAGCTGAAAGCGAAAGATGTTGGTAACCTGTTCGACACTACTTGCATTCGGTTTGTCATCGTCGATGTGAACAACCACGCACCGGTTTTTAAAAAGTCATGGTATTCATTCGACATCCAGGAAGGGCAGTATGAGCATCATTCAGTGGACAGAATCGACGCCACCGACTTGGACTATGGGCAAAACGCTAATGTGACGTATAGAATCAAAGCAGATTCGGATATTCCGTTTAGTATCTCGCCCATCTCTGGGGTTCTCAAGATCGATGGACACCTGGACCGAGAACAGGTATCAAAGTACGACTTCTATGTTATTGCAATGGACAATGCCGAGGATGTCTACAAAATGTCCAGTTCCGTCGAAGTGGAAGTGAATATCGTCGATGTGAACGACAACGTTCCGGAGTTCATAGGTTACGACGACCTTGTTGACCCCCAGCTCTATCATTTGGAAGGCAAGAATCAAATACCTCTCTACAGAGCGTTCCTAGATCGAAATACTTTACCGGGCACCTTTGTGAAGCAAATCAACGCCGTGGACAAGGACTACACTGGCAATGGCAATGGCTTGGTTTTGTTTTCTCTTGTCCACAAGGAGATGCCTTCGATGTTTCAAATTGACTCGAGAGATGGCGTTGTAACCACAATCAGTGATTTTAACCGCTACAATGCCTACGAGCATCTAAACATCACCGTGATTGCATCAGATTTGGGAAGTCCCTCACAGTCAGCCACAGCTTTGCTGTTGGTCAATCTCCAGGGTCAAATTTTACCCGCAGAAGAGGAGCCAGTAGTAGAATCGACTGAAAATCTATTCCCCCACAAGTACTACGAAGTTCAACTGCTGGAAAACAATGCAGCTCCACTGGAGATAGTCACAATCAATCTAACCTCCAGCCATGAATCCGACTCGTATCGCTGGTTACTTGCACCAGACTTGGACTCATCTGATCATCATTTCTTTGAAATCGATTCGAAGACTGGAACCGTCTATGCGAGTAAGTCCTTCGACAGAGAAATCCAAGACAAATATCGGTTGAGGATTCGCGCTGAGAAAATATCCCGCGAGGGACGCAACTACGCCAAGCTGACCTATCCGGTTGATGACGAGCGAGTGGAGGGTCTACACTTTAATGAAGTCAGGGTGGTGGTGTTCATCGTTGACGACAATGACAATACTCCGAAATTCAGAGGCAGCGGCCGACCAATTGTCGCTGTCATACCGAACACAGCGAACTTTGGGTATCCGGTCACGAGGGTCGAGGCGCTGGATTCGGATAGTGGCATAAATGCAGAGGTTCGTTACAAACTGTTGAATGAACCTTCGAGGATATTCGGCATCGACGAAGTAACGGGGAATATCCGAGTGCTAAACTCGGTGGGCATGGACCAACGAGTGTATGGGTTTGATGTAAAGGCGACTGATCGTCAAGGTGCCGATGATGGACGCAGTAGTATTGCTAATGTTTTCGTATATGTCCTCGACGAGAACAAGCAAGTGAGCTTGGTGGTTTCTGGAAAGCCTGTCGATGTGGAGCGGCAGATGGATGCCTTAACTGCTGGACTGAGCGAAGCTACGCAAATGGATGTGAAGGTCAGACTGTTGGAGCCACACGAAGGAGGCGAGGAACCAGCGTAAGATTTTATGGATTTTATATATTTTGTTTTGTAGTCTTTGAATTAGCACTCATTCGTTAAATGCCTTATTAAAAAAAAATTATGCCTGCCTTTCCTGTTATACCTTAAAGCACACATACACAATTGTTCCTTTATCTTAATTAATTTAAAAGATCACCATCAGCACTTTATCCTTCTTAGGAGACCTTAACTTTCAACTTTCCAGAATTAATTTGGTCATTTCATTGCGACGATTCTAGACTTCTCTCACTTAATGTTAGCTTATGCTATATAAGCTTGAATTCGTTGATAATAAATTTAATAACATTCTTGATTTGGTATTCGCTGACTCCGAACACGTCATTATAGAGGGTTTTTCAATAAGAGCGCTACAAAAGTTTTTTTTTAATAAAACAAAAACGGTTTTGGATATCAATGAAATTCTTTATTCCTGTGAAATTACGTTCGATGCCATTATGTATGGAACTCGATTTCTTTTGCATGACCACCACGGGCACGCTTGCAGATGTCCAGACGCTGAACCCAATTTTCGACGGTTTTCAAGCATAAATCGGCCAATACTGCTGGAATGTCACGATATTCGTACGAAGTTTATCAATCGTCGCTGGCTTGTTGGCATAGACCATAGACTTGACGTAGCCCCACAGGAAATAGTCTAACGGTGTCAAATCGCACGACCGAGGCGGCCAAGCGACTGGACCATTTCGTGAGATAACACGTTCTCCAAACTTGGTTTCCAGTAAATTGATTGTGACATTCGAGGTGTGGCTTGTGGCGCCGTCCTGTTGGAACCACATGTCCTCCAAGTCCATATCATCCAATTGAGGCCAAAAATATTCATTGTTATCATTGAACGGTAGCGATTCCCATTCACAGTAACGTGCCGGTCTTGATCATCACGGAAGAAGTACGGCCCAATGACGCCGCCGCCGGCCCATAAACCACATCAAACCGTAGTTTTTTCGGGATGCAATGATGACTCATGGAGTACGTGTAGATTGCTGCCTGACCAATACCGCATATTTTGTTTATTGACGAAGCCATTCAGCCAGAAATGAGCCTCATCGCTGAAGATGATTTTTCGATAAAAATCCGAATCATTTTCAAGTTGTTGCTCAGCCCAATTCACGAACATACGACGCTTCTGGTGATCAAGCGGCTTCAGTTCTTGCGTCAATTTAAGGATGTAGGCCAAGATCTTTTCGCAAAATTCGCCACAACGACAGAGATGCCCAACGCTTGAGAACGACGTGTGAGAGACACATTTGGGCTTTCTTCAACTGAAGCCTCAGCGGCAGCAATATTTTCGACACTACGGGCACTTCTTTGTCTCACTGGCACGGGAACATTTTGTACTGTGCCAGTGGATTCAAATTTTTCCACTAGACGCTCAATTGTTGATCTGCTAGGACGATTATGACGACCATAAATTGGACGTAGCGCTCTTAACGTTGAGGCCACTGACTCCCAATTTCGGTAGTAAATTTTAAGAATTTTGACTCGTTGTTGGCTCGTATATCTTTCCATCATGAAATGGCAAAATTTACTTAAGGGAAATATCAAAAGAGCGACAAGAAATTCGGCGTCGTTTGCTGTCCCTGTCGCTCTACTTTTGTAGCGTCCCTGTTGAAAAACCCGTTAGTATCAACAACTCCATAATCCCACTTTTTCGTAATTCTGTATTTTATGTAGCATTATCCATGCATAGTCTGAATTTTATGAATTTTTTAAGCCGAGTTCCGGTGACACTGGGCTAAAGCCAATTTCAGCTACATTTCAAATTGGTTAGATAATTGTAATTTAATTCTTTTAATTTATTTAGAAAAACTATTAAAATGGCAACTGATTTCTTTACACCTAAAGTGAAGTCTGTCAAGACCGGGTAATAAGCATCTTTGGTTTAATGATAATGAAAAATAAGGCATATAAACGGTTCCGTAATCCGTAATAGAAATAACTGCCCATGGCATCCCGCAAATTTTACTTCAAAAGTACTCATCCGTGTTTTCTGTACCTCTGTGCTTAGGTTCTTAATTTGCCTCTGTAGACTGCAACATTTTTTGAAAGATTGGAAAAGGTTGTTTTTAACACCCATATATATAGATCTGAATAATTACTTAGACTTACTAGATATCGTCCAATCTATAAAATTTTTTGAAAGCATTTTTTTTTCCGAGGGTAGGTGAAAATCTTGCATAGACACTATCAGAACAACGCGTGCTCATAGTAGTGTCAGATTCTTACTGACTAAAAACACCACCCTTCGATATAAATTGTAGATGCTGCAACTAAGATATAACTTATCAAGCAATTTTTCTATCACGAAATGAAAACTTTTGACAGGTTACTCTCCAATGAAAGATCCTGCATGTTCCGCAATTTAGACGCGGTTAATCCCTATATCGCCAAGTTGAAAGGTTTTGTTCTTTGTAGTCGGCGCAATAAATTGCTCTCATCCAAAATTTGTAGGACTCTATTGTTGGTGTGTCCGATTAGTCGGTTTCTATGCTTTCGCGCAAAACTTCTAGTTTCAGCTTTAATTGTAGGTATTCCGAGATCCCTGTGGATACCGTCGTTTCTAATATACCACGGTGCTTTTACAATTTCTCGAAGCACTTTATTTTGAAAAGATAGTATAATATTGGCATTTGTTTTCTTGGTGCAACCCCAAAGTTGTATACCGTAGGTCCACACCGGCTTTAGCACTTGCTTGTATAAAAGCAGTTTGTTCTCGGTACTGAGCTGGGAATGTTTTCCAAGTAACCAGTACATTTCTCTATATTTGAGTTTAAGCTTTTTGCGTTTCATTTTCACGTGTGAATTCCATTTCAGCTTTGCTTCGAGTGTCATTCCCAGGTATTTGGCTTCGTTCGCAAAAGGTATTCTGGCCGAGTTTAGAAAAATTGGCAAGTCATTCGTTTTTTTTTATATGTGAAGTTCACGTGAACAGATTTAGTTTCATTGAGGGCGATTCGCCAGACCCTCGTCCATTCATTTACTTTATTTAACGCGGTTTGCAGTTTTGCAGTCGTTTCTTTGACTGTTTTACCTACTGCTAGAATAGCTGTGTCGTCGGCAAACGTAGCAAGAATAGTGTCATCTTCCTTTGGTATATCACGAGTATATAACAGGTAGAGAAGCGGCCCAAGAACGCTTCCTTGCGGTACACCAGCCGATATTTCTTTTAGATCCGAGTATTCGCTTCCATGTCTTACACGGAAAAGTCTATTGCCGAGATATGATACGAGAATATCGTATAGACGTACTAAGAAGTTGTCGTAATTTTAGTTTTAAGCCTTCGTGCTACACCTTATCAAAGGCTTGCGAGACATCAAGGAATATGCTGGAACATATTTTTCGTTCCTCAAGTGTTTTCTCGATTACGTCAGTAATTCTATGAACCTGGTCAATCGTCGAATGCTTACTTTTAAACCCAAACTGATGGTCAGGGATAAGATTATTAACTTCTATAACCGGTTGTAGACGCCTTAGTAGTATCCTCTCGAAAACTTTGGATATGATTGGAAGAAGCGAAATTGGTCTGTATGATTTTATCTCATTTGGCGGTTTTCCTGGTTTTAGAACCATTATGACTTCCGCAACTTTCCATTGGCTCGGCACGTGTCTTAATCTGAGCGCAGCATTTAAAATATGGAGAAGCTTGATTAGTGCTTTTCTAGGAAGAGCCTTTAGAACTTCTCCCGTGATCAAATCATAGCCCGGGGCTTTCTTAGGTTTAAGATCCTCGATCTCATCTTTTAGTTCTCTTAGCGTTGCACTTGCCAGTGTTGAATCGTCAGATATTAGTTCAGCATTGTTTGGAAAACAAGTTTTTGACAAACTCATACTTCTCTTAAGTAGATTAATCTCTCCGTTTCACCATGGCCTCGTTGCAGTCAGATCTACTATTATAAATATTGCAATTTTCCTTAGTACTGCCTTGAATTACCTTAAGAATTACTTACAACGCGATGTGATTTATACAGACCAAACGCTTTAGCGGAGTCACACAGTACATCCATTTTCAAACAGACTACTTTACAATTTCACTCCAATATCCTAAAGTTGATTCCTTCCTACTTAACGGATCGTATCCAGTATATTCGCATAAACAAAACGCTACCGTCACCAATTTTTGTTACCTCTACCTAGAGTACCTCAAGGTAAAGGTAGTCATCTGGGCACTCTCCTCTTCCTTTTTTTTATTAATCGCATTCCTGTCCTGACTTGTTTTTAAGTTCCCAGTGTCTTATGTTTGCCAACGATCTGAGTGTCTTCCGACTTAAGCTACGATTATACGGCCATTTTTTTGAGTCATTTAAATGGCGCTGTGACGTCAGGAAAAAATGTCGCATTAGAGCGACATTTAAGCTACGATTCGTCATTGAAAAAATGGCGATCACACGAAATGATTATCATCGTCATTTGTGTCCCAAAATCAAATGACGGACACGGCGAGTCATTTAGAATTTTCCGTTGGGATGCCATTGTCCTAGGCGTCATTGAAGAGCGATCACACGGCCATTTTGTTCCGCCATTTAAATGGCACTTAATTCATGTCATTTGGTGCGCCATTTTCCTAGTCATTTAAATGACGCTACAAAAAATGACGATCACTCAGAGCGACATTTAAATGACTGCTTTGTGACGCGATTTTTACGTCAGAGCGCCATTTAAATGACTCGAAAAAATGGCCGTGCAATCGTAGCTTTATACGTTCAGAGCAAGATTGTTTTCTTCTACATGAGGATCTTAAACGTCTTTCCATTTATGGTGTCATGTCATAGTAATGACCGTCATATCAATGTCTCTGGGCGCAGTAGCGCAGTGGTTAGTGTGCTGGACTACTGTGCGAGGGATCCCAGGTTTGATCCCCGGAAAACACACAAATTACATCTTAAAGTTTTTTCTACTGCGCCACCTCTCGCGAATGTCTGACAAACATCCGAGAGTATGACTGTCATGAAAAAGCTTCCCAACTCAGCCGTTCGGACTCGGCATAAAATTGACCTTCCATTCGTCCCAAAAATAGAAACTCACACAAAACGAATGGTTGCGAGAAGCTAGGCCTTGGGTGTCACCCGCCTGTTGCGCCACCTATTTATTTATTTATTATCTCAATGTCTCTAAATATCAAATACTTTATTTTATCGTAACGATAATACGAATACCCATTTGTCCATTATTTCCTCCAAAAAAGATCTGGGAGTTATTTTTGACATACAATTTTAGATTTACTCATTTCATTGAAAGAAATTAATAAACAAATAAATAAATCGAAACAAACCCCAACATCATTTGGGACCCCCAGCGATACACGGAATTACTTTTCTTTTATTGTTTTAAATAATGACTTTTGTTCCGAATGCACTCAAGTCGCAGGGTTGAAGTAAACATTTTTAGAGCATTCTCTTCTACCACGAATGACTCTGCTCCAGGTATGGTACTGATGAACCTATCTCCCCTTTAAATAATGTGCGCTACCATGAAGGGGATTTGCCAATTTAAAAGTAATCTGAGTTTCGATGTCACTGATGCACCATCCTGTTTTACGAATATGACAATGACATCTAATGCAATGACACCGAAAGTTTGCTTGCGGCGAAAGTCGATTTTGTTAAAAATCAGGGCCGGTTTCGGCTGGGATCTATGCCAAGAGATTGATATGAGATATAGGCCCCTTTGAGTGTCGATAGTTAATCGTTGATCGACAACTGTCGATCGATCGAGAACTTGCGATCGATATTTGTCGATCAGTGGCTTGTAGTCGATTGAAAAATGTCTGATCGATGTTTTTTCTTGGAAGTGAAAAAATGTTGTGCGTACGAATAGCGAAAAATAATCGACGCAATCGACAATTGTCGTGACGATCGCTGATCGACAATCACAATAAGGGCGAGACTGAGACTTAATTCTTTATTGAGTAAATATGCGAAGACGTAATCATCATAATTTTCAATGTCCCGTCTATTTCGTCGCACTCGTAGGTTCTCGAGGGAGTTCTCTATATAGTTTGTATTTTTCCAAGGGTTGAAATTGGGACAAGGTCAGTAGTATCCAGCACACTAACCACTGAGATACATAAAACTGACCCAGTTTAAGCAATCCCACAAAAAAAACTTATCATTGTGAAAAGTCTGCGGTAGCGATTGTAGACTTTTGCGACTAAATTATCACTCAACTCTGTTCTTATGAAGTCTTGTATTGTATAGCTTTCTGTCTCTAAGTGATTTATGTTTGGTAAGCAAAAGATATTAAGAAAACCTCAGCCCTAAGCAATTTCTTAATCTGTGTATTGGACAGAATTTATTGATCATATAAAACGCAACGTATTAAAACTTGTCATCTAAACATTTTGGCCGTACTCTAGCCCTTTGTACCATCTTGCGGTTAATGCCACTGCAATCTATAATTCTGGCACACCCTCTATCCAAAATAGGAGCTGTGCGATTTTTATCAACCAACCCTTGTTTCAACACCCTGACGTTCGTGAAGACATTTTCCCTTAATTCATTAACTAACAATGTTAAAGTGTCCGCTAATTAAAATATAAAACAGCTCAACGATATCCTCTTGCAGTTACTATAAACTTCATCTACACCTGTTCATCATTTCTCAGGGCTGTCAAAATGTTCTTGAAAGTCCTATTCCATTGTTCCTCTTTTAATTATTATTAATTGTTACGTCAACAGTTACAGCAGATATATTAGCATCGTCGCCTGCGAAACTTCCTAAAAGCTGCTTCCCATTCAACGAAAAACTCGACGCACTGATTAACATCACAAAACTTCAAATCCAAATTCAAAGCGGCACGTCGCACTTCAGTTTCAGTTTTACAGCGACGAACGACACCCTACTAAACAAATACGAATACCTTTCATAAATCATCTTTCCGAAAGTCGTTAATTTTAATTTCATTTCAAAGAGAATCTGAACACTTAATCTGTATCTGTGTCTGTATTTGGATCTGAATAATTAAGAAATACTTTCGGATGGTGTTTTGTAATCCCAACTATATCCCGTCTATATCCACAGCACCTGTATCTTTGTCATTTAAATCAACATCGTTACTATAACTCTTAAATCATATTTGCTATATAAGTATCTATTGGTATCTTTTACAGAACTGATGCATACATCTATGCTGTCGACTTGCGAACCAATGCTGTGGTCGACATGGAGACTCTACACAGGTATATCAATCATAACTCCCGCACCCAACCAGCACATTTTCATTTATATTAATTTCAGATCACTGAGCATGCTGCAGGCAGATAACTTCTCCACCATTGCCGCACCACGCATCATCGAAGTATCCGAATTCGGGGCAATTCGATCCTCCAGCAAATCGGTGTCCATCATGGGCGGCACTGAAATAGTTTCCCTGGTATTGGCGGTTCTCATTTTGGCCGGTGCCTGCACAACGGCCCTATGCCTTGTGTGCATTCGACAAAAACGGTAATAGCGTCAAAGCCATTTACAAGAACATAATTATACGCATATCTACTACCCATTAAGACTGATAGTGTTAGAGTTTGGTCACCAGGCATTCTTTGAAATACAATAAACTTCACGGTATACACAGTAGAAAAACAAACACACAAACATGTAGTTTCAATTCGCTACCTTTCGATGGTACTCTCATCTAGTCAGACTTATCTCAAACTCATACACATACCTCTTGCCAATGTGAGCATGATGGACTTTGCAAAATAACTGTAAATTGTAATTAAACTCGATTCCTGGTATAATACACATACCTATGTACACACGCTAGTATAACAATACCGATCCAGTTGACTAACAACTTGCACTCAGTCCACACTCTAGCCCTATGTAGTCGCAGCTCCCTCCTTCTGCTGACCATTCTCTTGATACCTTGATTCCTCTTGCCTTGTTCATTTTCATTCTCATGTCAGATGGACGGAACAAGAGTTTCCATCATCGGAAACAGGTCTAACGTACACGATAACACGGCTGAAAGATGCGAACGACGGTGGCAGCGGCGTGAAGACATTGCGGAAGACCATAAGTAGCCCCGAGTCGATGTGCTCCACGCATTCAACCAACACATTGCAGAAACCGGATATATTTCCCAAGAAGGCGACCATTCTGACCAACGAGTTTGTATAATTCTTTCTTTTCGTCTATAGCTGCGTAGCTGGAATTGGGTAATTTTTGTAAAGCGTCTTCTTCTTGTTCTATTCCTTTCTATGGAGCAGCATGCGTCCCAGGGAATACATCGATGTCCCGTTGCCCAAGTCTATTATCAAAGCTAACCGGTCATCATCAGGGGAGCACGAGTCTTTGCCATATGTGATGAAGTACAGCACCTTCCAGCCGGCCAATAGTAGCATGTGAGTATAATATGGGTTGTGTCTTGGGGGCCTGATTTCAGTGGGACAAGTAGACTGACGGGGTGTCACTGGCATGTTGAATTATGAACTACAATAACTGTTGTTGTCCATTATAATAGGTACCGGTAGCACCTGGCGGTTGTGGGTCATTGGGGTAATTAAAGTTATGTGTGTGATGTGACGTGGCTTTCCACTGTTGGGACGGGGTAATTAAAGTGAAATTATTGATCGCACTAGAGCGGCAGCGGACACATAAAATGAGGACAAGAGCCTAATTGGCCAAGGGCTTGGGCGATACACAAATGTAAAACACTCTTTTAGGGTATCACTTTCACTTTCCCCAAACGCTTGTCGACTATAAGTGTTATTTTATGATGTAAAATGTAATGTAATGAAATGACCATATTATATGCTTTGACCCCATAACAGTTTTACGTTTATCTTTACTCCATCTTAAGTGTGTTTTATTTTAATTTAACTAGCAGTGCATTTGCATGTCACCACAGATACATTTTCCTGTTGACCCAATGTTGACTTGTAAATGGTTGGATTCTTTGTAGGTTGGGTGTTAAAACAACTTTCTCTTAACCAAGTGCTTTTGCACCAAGAGTGTGCAATCCATAGCCATACTAGGTTAGGTACTCACTGAATTTTACTAGCGGACCCGGCGATCTTCGTTTATTTAATTTAATTTAATGCACTCAGATAAACTTGAGATTAATCCCACAGATTTCCAACGATTGGCATTGCGATTTTTTTATTGATTGTCATCGCAAAAGTCAGTCGAGCTTAATCAGCTTGAATTGGAATGAAAGATCAGTTGTTGGAATAATCGAAATTCGTGGACTTCTTC
Organism: Cheilosia soror; assembly: GCA_949372485.1. Taxonomy (NCBI): domain Eukaryota; kingdom Metazoa; phylum Arthropoda; class Insecta; order Diptera; family Syrphidae; genus Cheilosia; species Cheilosia soror. Next base: position 114,549,862 of record OX443562.1, on the reverse strand, counting down.
CCCTTTGAATTTGCCCTTAATGATTCTTGACGGACAACCGTGTACTCGCAGTCACAATTTCGGATAATTCAGATTCCGCAACATGATTATGATCGATCCCACCTTCAGCTGTAAATTATGCGGAGGAATTCCTGGCACATCAAGCGAGTTCAGAAATTCCGTCGGATAGTTGGTCGCTTCATCCGACATGCAGTTCTCCAGCGATTTGACTTTGAATAATGAAATTCAGGCTATCGACGTCCTTATTATTTGCTGCTAATATTTCCCGTTCACTAATCCAATCGAGATTTTTATAATTTTGTGCAATACCCCCTTCGACACGATGTGAAATCGCCAAAATTTGCGGGAAATATAATCAATCCAGTCGAAACATCAACGGGAATTTGGCCATTGCCAAGCGCCAGCAGTTGTCTTGAGAATTCAGCAGCCGATATGGGTCGATCTGCAATGCGACTCTCATGTTCATGGTCAATTTCAACGTCTTGATTGCCGCCACAACGACGACGATTTCAGGCATGCATTAAGTTCATCGGCAGCAGTAGATTTCGGGATGACGGGAAGCGTTTGACGAAAATCTCCGGAGAGCAATATAATAGCCCCACCAAATCGTCTCGAATCACCTCATAAATCGTCATTCGGTCAACTGCCTCCAAAGCTCGTTTATGCGCCATCGTACATTCATCCCAACTGATGATTTTGCATTCTCGCATTAAATTCGCTGTCGCCGATTTCTTGGTCATTGTGCTTGTCAATCGTGAGAAGATTCATCGGAAGCTTCAAAAAGGAATGCGCTGTTCGACAAACGTCTTTTATCACAATGAGTTTCGCAATTATCCGAAATTTTCTAAGCTTCACAACGAATTTTCCACCTTTACATTGTCCAAAATTATTAAATCATCCGATAAAATGCAAAATGTCGTCGAAAAAATAACTTAAATAAATAAAAATAATTTTCCACTAAGAATTTTCTATTTTTCCATTTGAAAAGCCATTCCGGAACAATTTCACACAAAATTCCCCATATATAAAAAAATTAATTTTCGATTTTTCCAATTTGCCGACTTTTTCCCTAAATTTTCTTTTAGAAGAACCTTCTCCAGGCAATTACGAAAAACTGAAAAAAATGTTTAGCCAAAAAATGCATTCAAAATCTTATTCCTCGAAAACCACTGAATCGATTGAATTCATATTTACATACAATCTTAGGTATCGGCCCAGGAGTATTCCCGTGAAGATTGGTCAAAATTGGAGGGGCGTGGCACCTCCCATACAAAAAAAAAAAAAAAAACATTCAATATCTTATATCTCGAAAACCAGCAAATCGATTGAGTTCAAATTTACATACAATCTTAGGTATCGGCCCAGGAGTATTCCCGTGAAGATTGGTCAAAATTGGACAAAGGGGCGTGGCACCTCCCATACAAAAAATACATTCAAAATCTTATATCTCGAAAACCAGCAAATCGATTGAGTTCAAAAACAAAAAAAAAAAGTATTCCTGTGAAGATTGGTCAAAATTGGACAAAGGGGTGTGGCACCTCCCATCCACAAAAAATGGCAAACGCTATTCTTCTACAATCATGGAAGCCCAAGTTTTTAAAATTTGTAAATAACATTGATATAGTCCTAATAGACAAAAATATTTTCCTGGAAACAAAACTAAAATGTTGTGTATCTACCATAGAGCATTACAAAATCACTGATTTAAATGAATTTGAAATAGATTTTTTTTATTTTCCATTTTGCACTACGAAGTGTGCAGGGGGTTCGCTAGTAATTAAATAAAAATGAAAATTGGGCGCATTACGTCCACCAATGTAAAGGAAGAGCAGCCTTCCCTATGCCCATCTATGCGCATCTATTCGTATGTGGTTGTGGTGTAGGTTTTTAATTTTGGAAAAAAAAAAAAAAAAAAAACTGAAGCTTATTAGATCCGGGTTTGGTAAATTCTGTTTTGTTGCTAGCTGATGTATTGTAGAACTTATCGACATAAATGCTTTTGCATCGGTTATGTCAAATACATTGATAACGATACCTAATACCCATAGGTACTGAATTTGAAAACCTCGCTAACCACTAAGATGTAAGTTTTGGATGATTATGCTAGGTTTTTGGTGAACGGCACTGTTTCTTTTAACGAACACCGATGAATCTAGTCTTCGTTGGCGACCCAACAATGTTTTTTTTAAATGGACCTTTAGCCGGGTTGATCTTGATATACTCTCTTAGTGAAAAAAATAGCTCAGATGGACTTGCCTAAGTTATCGTATACTTTCCCCCTTTCCCACGACTATAAAAAAAATAAATAGGCGGCGCAACTGGCGGGTAGACAGAGACACCCAAGGCCTAACTTCTCGCAACCATTCGTTTGTGTAAGTTTCTATTTTTGGGACGAATGGAAGGGACTTACAATTTTATGTTGATTCCGAACGGCTGAATTGAGAAGCTTTTTCAGGACAGTCATACTCTCGGATGTTTGTCAGACGTTCGCGAGAGGTGGCAGAGTAGAAAAAACCTTAAGATGTAATTTGTGTTTTTCCGGGGATCAAACCTGGGATCCCTCGCACTGTAGTCCAGCACACTAACAACTGCGCTACTGCGCCCACGTTTGCACGACTATAGCCGATTTAAAAATTTGCTTGATGTGGTACAAGATCAATTAAGTAGGTACCTAGGAAGAACTTATCTGCATTCGTCTCTAACCTTCTGTAAACGCTTTAAAAATCTAACCAATCAAAACCACCAGAATATTAATTGATAAACGGACAAAGGTCTCAAGAATCTCTGTAAATTTTGTTAAAAATTAATATTGAGATTATAATTGAGGATACCTAATTTGTAGGTAGATTAGGTACTCTTGTTCCTCCTGCTTAAAATCATTAAGCTGAATGCTACAAATGTGTCCAGCGACTAGGCTTGCCACCCGTCCTCCACAAAAAGAATACTGTCCTCCACAAACATAATTACTATAACAAAAAAAAAATTCCTTTCACTTCCCAAAAAGTACGATTTTATTTTACAAATGTGGCAACAGATGCATTAGAGTCAAGTTTTAATATAAATTGCAGCACCTGAAGAAGAGCAAGAGGGACTTCAGGTACTTCTGCATCTGCATTGAATGTTAAAGCCGCTGTGGAACGAAAAATCGCATACAAAACTGACACGACGAAATCATGAACGAAAAATTTCGCTCTACATTCTTTCAATTTTGCAGTACATAGGTACTCTGCTGCTGCAGTAGTAAATTGGGCTATATTTTACTTTACTGGCCATTCGAAAAAAATAATTTTTTTTTTATCCGATCGAATTTAATACGCTGAGCTAAAATCTACAAAAAACATTTTGCGCTTTATTACAGTCGAAATTTTCCAAAATTATTTTTTTAATATTATCTACTATATAAATGTGCAGTTATAAATACAAAAAGTTTCATCAAAATCGGGTAATAAAACCGGATATATAAGGTAATTAGAAAAACGCGTATTTTTAGGCGGTAAAAGTAGTCAAGCAACATAATATATTGCATTGCATATAGGTACCCAACCTTTCACCTACTCTAGCAGAAAGGTTGCAGGGGGAATCTGCGATTTGTGTAAAAAAAATAGATAAGTCAGTAAAAAAATGTTTAAATACAAAATGTAAAGTAAGTCAGTACAAAAAAGCAAAAATTCAGTGGTAAAAACGTATTATTTTTTTAATTTCCTCATATCTTCGGTCTTTATGTTTTAAAAAAAAAGTTCTATTTTTTAAGTCCTCCCCGAGATTTTCTAGAAGATGGGAAGCCTACCAGCGACTGTTCTCTGACTAAAATCTTTTGTTTTGTATGGGAGGCGTCACGGCCCTTTATCAAATTTTGATCAATCTGTAACACCTCCGGCCAATAACAAAATTTTTTTCAAAATTTGAGCTCAATCGGTTTGAAGGTTTTCGAGATGTAAGATCATTGGTGGTGTATTCCCATAAAAATGGAAATTTCGATTTCCCGGCTTTTCATTTGGAGTTTTCCAAAAGCTAAACCACCCCTGAATCAAAACGAACAAAATAGAAGAAGAATCATCCAAATCTGCCCGTTCTCGAATATTTTTTCTCGAGACAAACGCACAACGATTTATGGAAACAATATTTTTTTTTAAATGTCCATAAAGTGAGGAGAGGTTTCCATATAGGAAATTGATTTTTGACTTTAAAATGGTTTATTCTAAGATACCTATAGTGTGTTGTGTGTACCTACATACACATTTTAGAGAGGACATTTTTTTCCTTAATGTCGCAACTCCAAATCCTACAGTAATCACAAGCAGGGGTGCAAAATCGCCCCCCATTAATATTTCACTGTTTATGGAGTTTTTGTAAATAATATTGAAAAAAGTTAAAAAATAAGATTTAAAATATGTATTAAACATTTTTTACATTTCCTTCAAAAAAAAAATATATATATTTTATTTAGGTATATTTTTTAGACCATTTGATGTCAGAAAAAATTAAAATTTTAGTCCTTTTTTAAGGTTCCGTTCCCATAGGGACAAAACGGAACCTTATTTTTTTTATCTGTTCAAGGCCCAAAAGAGCATCGGTGTTTACTTACTTTTGACACTCACTGTATATATACAGTGAACTCTCTCATAAGCGGACACCGACTGCAACAACGAATTTGTCTGCTTATGAAAAAAAACCTAAATTGACAAACTCGGAAAAATAAACACAACAGACATTTCCTATTAAATTTTATTTTATATGTATTGGAATTAATTTTTTATTTTAAAATAAAAAAAAAATACACAAACAAAAACAACGACTTGAAAATTCAATTTTACAATATTTAAAATGGGAAAAACATCCAGATTGTTGTCTTCGTTAATAACGCTATCATCCGTACTAACAAATTCTTGGAAAGATACATTTGTGTCTGCTTTAAACCTTAGACATTAGGTATGATTTAAGTTCAGACAAACTCATCAACACTAATATTTCTTCGAAACAGGAGGTGTCCGTAAGGAGAGAGTAGGTACACTGTAGATAGGTATCTTGGATACCTACTGTTCAGTTCAAAGGAGCTATGTAGGGACAGGGTTGTCAGGTGTAAAAAACCGGAACCGCCAAACGTAAAATATAAAACAATCTTTTTTGCATTTCTCTTAGTAAAGCAAAAATTAAATCGTTAACTTGCTTCTTAACTTAATTCACACGCTCTGTGCTAACACTATTTTTATCGCCATTCTTTCAAAATTCGACCCTAAATCAATATCCTTCCAAGCTTTATAGTTGTCTGCATTCGTTACTAATTTTAATATTTCTTCACAGTCATCACAGATATAAGGCTAGGATTTTTGTTAAACAAATTTAAATCGCCAAAATCTAAAAATATCGCCTTTTTGGGGGTGCTTCGCCAAACCGATTTTCGTGTCGCCAAATGAAATTTCAAATCGCCTGTTTGGCGATAAATCGCCACATCTGACAACCCTGTAATAGGAATCTTTTAAACCACGACACACGTCTAAATGAGTATAATGTAGGTACTTGCTCACCATTATTTTTTGCACATTAAACAAGTTGCTCTTGAACGCAATAGCTACCTACCTAAATTGAGACTTGAAGTTTAAAAGAATCGGAACAAAGATGGACGCACGGCGGAACAGAAATTGAAAAGCAGTAACAACAGGAAACAACTTCTCCAATCCTTATCGACCTTCAGCCTACAGTGGCCCGCCCAGCTGCGTGCTGTCGTAATTAGGTCGAATTGTATATTATTTTGTATATTATGTACATACCAGTCCCAAAAGATTAACGAACTATGTATATAGTTCGATCATAATCTGTAACATTTTTAATAAACATAGCCAACAACCAAGCGACTCCATGTTAATACACAACTAAATGTAACTGTGTAACCCAAATATTATCTGTATCTATGTACATACTTCAACCATTCGTGCCTGATAAGAATTATTCTCCATTCCATTTGTCAACGAAAATGCTTAAACGTATAACCCCTTTTACTTGAATTTTCAGTACACAACATCAACAATACGACACGTCAATGCATTCACATCATTCTAGCGGCCACGACTCTGGCGTTGACTTTTTGAGTCATCGTGAGCGAAGCGAAACCCCCTCGGATTTTCTCAAGGTCCTACAAAGGCGTCAGAGCGTCTCGGATATGCGAACATTTCCTCACACCGATTCAGGTGTTTGCTATGCGGCCGCCAATGACAGCAGGTTAGTGTGTCACCCTCCTCCCCCCTATAGAGCTCATTACGCACTGCGAAACGTCACAATTTGTTTATATATCGTTATGAAATTGATAATTGTCAAGATCCATGTCGGTCAGCCACCTTTTAAAAGATTACGTGAAGCTATGCCGTGCCTACTGAGCTTGAAACTATCTTTTCCTTTGAAATCTCTTTTATTAACAGCGACAGCTACGAGGATTCCCTGAAAAACGAAGAAGTCACTTCATCCCGCGCCTGCAGCCTACACTCAGCCCCCCCTATACACAAACAGCCAAAGATGTGTGAAGTACACAAGCATAGCTATCAGAATACTAAATTCCATCAGGGGCGGATACGACACTCATTCTCGGGCGTGAAGGACGACCTAATGCAAGACTCTCCAAGGATATCGTTACGACCGAGAGGTCATAACCTAAGAAGCTCGATGACAGACCTCGAACAGCGGCTTCATAATCTGGAGCAATCATTCCGCAAGAGCGACTCCATCTATTAGAGATGCAGCGAAGTACCTTTCTCTCTAGCAATCCATGGTATTATTAAGTGTAGACAACTTTAGTTAAGTGTACTGTGTACTCATTTTTTGTATTTTGTATTTTTTTTTTATTAAACAAACTGTGTTAAATGCATTTGAAAATAAATACATCCATGTTCAGTGAAGCACCTCCGACATCAAGCCACAATTAATTACTTAAGAGCTAGTTAAAAATATTTTTTGAATTCAGCCATTCCCTGTTCGTTGAGGTCGTAGCCCGGAGTCACACTGGCGACCAATTTGTACCACTTGTTGACATTGGGATACTTGCTGATGTCGAAACCGGCAACATCGTATGACGAGACGGTGGCGACCAAAGCGATATCGGCCAAGGTAAGGCTATCGCCGGCAGTGTATTGCTGTCCATCGAGGAAGGTGTTCAGGAATTCGAAAGCAACTTCAATCTTGGCAAAGTTCTCTGGGTTGGCGGGTGCTTTGGCGAATATCTGTGGGTAGTAGTAGTCAGCGAATCGCTGGTACAGTGTTCCCATGTCGAAGTACAAACGCTGGTTGATGACGGCGCGCTTCTTGGGGCACTTGGGGTACAGTGAGTCGGTCTTGCCGTACTTCTCGACCAAGTAGACCATAATAGCACGGGACTCCCACAGAGCGAAGCCATTGTCATCCAAGGTGGGAATGGTGTGTTGTGGGTTGATCTAAAGACGAACGCAAATGGATACTATTTCTTTAGCAAACTGTTGGTTTTCTAAATTCGCTTATAGTTACCTTCAAGAACTCTGGTTTCAGATGTTCGCCAGCCTGTAGGTTCAGGATTTTCTTGTTGAGCTCAACACCAACTGCCTTGGCGGTCATCAAGACCGAGCGGCATGGAGCAGATCCGGGCAAGTAGTAGAAATCCATTTTGGTATACTAGAATCAAATAGAAACGGTTTTCAATTAATTTTTGCACTACGCACAGAGGAGTTGTCGTGTTTTATTAATTTTGGTCCAGAAATAGATTCACACTGTACGCAGTGATGTCATAACTGTACTTAATGGAAAGTTTCTCTCAATTATAGATAGGAATCTTTTTTTTTCTCTATCTTTTTGTTTTATTTAAAACACACTTAACGGAATTTTGCTTTCAATTTGTTGCATAACTTAATGTCTTTTGTTCACTTTTATTACACTATTGTGAGCGGGGTACAGTTGGAGCACAGTTAAACACATTTAGAGATGTTTTTTTTTTTTTTTTTTTTTGCTTGGTGACGTCACTTACCGTGTAGTTTGGAACTAAATATTCAGCTGCGAACGAAGAATCAACTTGAACTAAACGCCAAACCCGTATGGCATTGCCTTATAAACGAAAAAAAGCTCTCCCCATCTCGACCGGCTTTCAACTTCATGATTCACAAGAGTGATTATGGTATGTGGCGTTGGTGATAGTGGATTCGACAGGGCAAGAGCAAGGGGGCCACCTCTATAGCTATAGCCGCTGACGATAACCGGCCGGTGGATTTGGCATCTGTTTAGATGGGAGGAAGAGGGAAGTATTGTTGTGTCGTGCTGTTGGAGCTTGTTTTTTTGTTTATACCAAGAGATATGGTAGGTATGCCGTCCGTATGCCAGATGTGTGCCCCCCTTTTTGGCTTTTGATGTGTAGGTTTCTCGACTCGCTCACTCTTATTGTGGCATTGGGAGTTTAAGATTATCAAAAATACACGTCAGTGAATGAGTGGGATGAAGTTATGTTTCTTCACTTGCCAACTTTGCAGATCAATCGTTTGGAAATCTGTCCAAATGACTAGGCACATTAAGTTAGGAAGCCTCCCTTTGTGACATGTCATCGAATATAGCATACGGAAAGTTGTAAACTATATACAGTCCCAGTGGTGTCTTTTATGTATGTACTCAGATCCGGGGCTTTAGGACGCTCTATACAATCTGAACCCGGTCCAAGATGAATGCTGTAATATAGTTTCCTTCTTAACCCATAACAAGACAAGCATCTATATAGGTAGTCTATTTCGCTAATAATAATACTTATATAAAAATAATAGATAGTGCACTGATCCATTATGTACTTTTACGCTTATCTTGTGGAGCGGTTTATTCCCTCTTTGAGGTCCCCGTCGTTTTTATAATTCTTTGCTTTGGTCTTTGCTCCATTTTGCCAAGAATATCTATCTTTAGATCACTTATCCAGCGCTGTTTCTTTTTAAATGTATCTGAAAATGAGTATCCCACCCATGCCCATGGGTGGTAGATAGCTCAAGTAACAATTTGACTTCGATAAGGAGCTATCGAGGCTATTTCCCCTCCCGCAATATTGATTGCAAAAGGCCTCTTAGATACATACATCCTTATATGGTCTAGTTTTTGCACTCTCATTCCAAAATATAAAGAAAGCTTCGGCCGATGTGTCTACTTTTCTCAGGTGCTACTGAGTTTTCTATGTCCCATTAGAAAGCCTCTTATAGCGTTGGTAGGTTGTTCTTACTTAGACTGATATTTGCTCTGAAATATTTTAGATTATATCTAAAGGGTCCGCCAAATAACTTTTTTTTTTTTGAAAATGCTATAAAAAAAAACTACTGAATATTTTCTCAAATTTCTTTTTTTATTTGAAAGTACAATCCTTCCAGTTAATAATGGAAAATAATTTCATTCAAATGGCTGCCTCGGCTGGCTATGCAGTAGCCTACACGATCGGTCCAATTTTTAAGCACATTATCGATTGTGTGCAGCTGTATTTCACCAATGGCTTCACGAATATTGTCCTTTAAAGCGTCAATTGTCTTTGGCATGTCGGCGTAACAGTTATCTTTTACGGCACCCCACAAATAATAGTCCAACGGTGTCAAATCGCAGCTCCGCGGTGGCCAAACGACATCAGCTCTGCGGCTGATAATGCGATCTTCAAAAACAGGGCGCAAAACATCTTCTCTAAGTCGATCGCAGGCCCACTTAGCGAAGCGAAAACGCATTGGATGGTCAGTTGGCTTCAACTCCTGAACCAATTGGACTTTGTATGGCGTCATTCCAAGTTGTTCCGCATAAAATGGATGATCTCAAATGTAGGTGGACATGAAGACACATCTCATTTGGGTTTACCACGATATCTCGAAAAAAATAAATTTCGAATGCAAAAATCTGGAATGTAAAAATTTCGAAAAAAAAAATCTCGAATTAAAAAAAATCTAGAAAAACAAAAATTTCGAATTAATATTAATTTTTCAGACAATGGTAACAATCGCGCGATAGAATTTATAACACCAAATCTAAAAATGGTGATAAAAGGTGAGATACGTGCGTGCGGAGGCATGTTGCCCCTGCAACCGCCCTGCTTGTGGTCACTGTAGGATTTGGGAGTACGTGTAAGAATCTGTATATGCAAAGTTTATATTATGGGATCCCAAAAAAATCTCGAATTTACTTTTTATTTTCGTGATTTTTTCGAGATACCTGTAGTCTGTCGAGATTTTTATACATTCGAAACTTTTGCATTCGAGATTAAAAGAAAAAAACTTTTCGAGATTTTTAGCCTTCGAGATTTTTGTCATTCAATATTACGTCATGATCCCATCTCTTTTTGGGAGCAGAGACCTATCAGCAAAATGCGCTGGAAACAGCTGAAAGATATACATAGTAGGTATCAGCGTTGGGATTGATGGTGAGGCAGAGTTCAATTTTCTTCATAATTGACATCAGCCAATTATGCATGTTCACTATAGGTACTTACCTAATAAAGTTCAACTGTAACGTATATTGTCATAATATAAATTTCAAACTATCACACTCAGCATTACTCAGCAGAAATTGTATTTACACAATACACATGAGTATTTGAATTAAAAAGCAATCGTTCTAGAACAATAATTATTCCCCAACCCTCCCCTTGGAAGCACTTGTTACTGTCAATAAAATATATGTTTCCTTCAATAATTATATGAAGCACTTCATTCAATATTAATCTGCACTTACGGTGTTTTGCCTGCCGGCTTTATAAACCTGTCATGTCAATCTATTTGTCAATATGTTAAGCCCATGACAAAGTTATTTCGCGATTCAAAATGCCGCAGACGAAATTGTCTCAAATTATGGTCAAATGTTATCAAATATTAAAATTAAAATCTAAATATACCTAAGAGCAGAGTGTTCCCTCTAAGCAATAGGTCTCGTATTAGATGACACACTTGACCTTCAACTTTATTGTGTTGGTAAACAAATTCCAGCTAATGTTGGTGTTGAGTTTTATTTTAGGAAAAATTTGGAAATAAAAAGAGAGAAAGCCATAAAAACAAGTTCTTTTTAAGGTATAGGGTTCCAGCTTCATACTCATTCATTTTGCGTTTTTCCCCACTGCGCGTATAGAATCATAGTCACAGTCTTGTAGGTTTTTATGAATCATTTAGGTAGACCTTCGAATTTTTGTTCAACGGACTTAATGACTGACCCACAATCTAATAGGCATTTCGGAAGGCGTTTGCAATATAATTGTCGGTCCCAGAGAGTCGATTTGCCACATACATACTTCCATAGCTATGTACTTATTGTTTGATAATGTACATGACTTTTGTTTATTTTTTTTTTTGGTACACACGCCATTTGGCAGTTACTATTATAGGTAAAGATACAAATCAATGGTACTTATTTATCGTAGGCAGGCATAGTGTCCGCTATAGTAGGGGAGTAGGGGAAATTAATTACAATCGAAGTAAGCAGTTGATGTCTACCTCAAGAAAGACAAAAGTCGGTGGATATTGTATGTGTATGCAAGTTGGCATTGCTATTCGGATAAGAGACCAAAACCAAACAGAAACAGCGCCAGAGCTTGGGTAAACATTCCAACGAGTTTTGCAAGAGAATTAAAAGAATTCGCAACAAGTTTGCATTAGAACGCTGATTGCATACAAATATAACTTTTTGACTTTCAACTGGCTTGTTTGTACTTTCAATTATATATTAGTTTATCTGTATTTTCTTTGCCAGATAAGATTAACCGTTGAGAGAACATGACATAAGGTATAGTGACAGTATATACGGTGGTACGATGTGCTCATTTCAACTTCATAAATAAATAGAGGATCAGGACAGGATAGATACCTAATTACTATTAGCTGCCTCACCATTTCCCAATCATTGTAGCGTATTCCAGCCGGAAGTTATAGCAATACAAGAATTGTTATGTTCGTGATATCCGTATCTTTTTGGAAAGCAAAGCGGCAGTAAAACTCCTAGACTGCTTCTTATCTATTACAGCGATGGCGGGGCAGTTCTATGTTCACTGTTGCTGTTTTGGTGATATCCGAGGACATTATTGTAAAAGGTACTAGCATAGCTCCACCTAAACTTAGAGATCAAGAGCTAAAATTCACAAAACACGCCAAATATTTAGGTATAATTCTAGACAGCAAACTAAGCTGGAAACTAAACCTCCAGGAACGTGCAAAAAAGGCAATTATAGCCATGTATGCTTGCAAAAAAGCTTTAGGCCCTAGATGGGGTCTGCAACCTAAAATAACAAACTGTCTCTATACAGCGGTGGTCAGACCAATTCTACTCTTCGGTATCATGGTCTGGTGGCCAGCGCTAGAGAAAAAATGCAACATCAAATTCATAGAACGCATACAAAGATCTCAGCGAGTATATGCATCACAGGGGCCCTCAGATCCACCCCAACGGCTGCCTTAGATACAATACTGCACCTACTTCCCGTCGACATTTACGGGAAACTTGTTGCGTCTAAATCAGCTCTAAGACTTAGAGAATCTCAAAAATGGACCAACTCTCAGGTTGGTCATATATGGGCATTTTACCCAACTCAATTCCAAACAAAACGGACTATATAGTTCCTTTTGAAGACTTTAATATAAAGTATAATACAAGAATCCCAAATCGATCCGAATGGTAAGATGAGCAACAACTCCGCAATCGAAATATATATACAGATGGATCTAAAATGGCAGAAGGCACGGGTGTGGGAGTTTTCTCCCGGTCACCTGCACTCAACCTCGCCCTACGCCTCCCTGACCACTGTAGTGTCTTTCAGGCGGAAATCATGGCCATTCGCGAAGCAGCATGCCGACTTGCCTTGTATGAGATAGATGGAAAAGCTATCACTTTTTACATAGACAGTCAGGCAGCCATAAAAGCCTTGAATACACCAACAATCAGATTAAAGTTGGTAAAACAATGCCGGGAATCTCTTAACGAGATTGCGGATTCAGTTACCCTGTGCTGGGTTCCAGGTCACAGTGACATTCCTGGCAACTGCAAGGCGGATGAACTAGCTAGGCAAGGCAGCGGCCGCCAAATAACTGGTATTAGCGAAGAACCGCACGTTCCATTGCAATCAGTAAAAACCCTGCTCCTCGAGGAAGCTTTAAAAACCACCAACAACAGATGGAACAGCATTAACGCTTGCATAGCATCCAAACAAATCTGGCCGATATTAGACGGCAAAAGAACTAGGAAACTTCTTTGTATCAACAGAAACAAAATCAGCTCCGTAGTGGGAATATTAACGGGACACTGCCTCATAGGGAAACACGCCCGTAGAATGGGTGTACCTTATAACGACTTCTGTAGAAGTTGCAGGGACGAGGAGGAAGAAGAAACCACCGTTCATCTCCTCTGCTCCTGTCCTGCTCTTGCCACCTTGCACAAGGCTACCTTAGGGGCTTATTTCTTTGAGGACCTAAACGATCTGGCTCGCAGCGATATTTTCTGCATCAGCAAGTTCGTTACAAAGTCCAATTGGCTTCAATGAAAGTCAACACGCAACTCACCAATCTCTGTCTGCTTCGGTAAACTAAACCGCCAGCGGAAAGAGCTGAATAGGTCAACCGACTTCACCCTCACACGTAGAACTATCAGACCCCGTCAGAGGGACAGGCGGGAGGTTAGATTGCTACGGTCACCCTTCGTCTGCCTCCCCTGCCGCAGTCTTTCTATCTGATCTGCATCAGCTACCCTCCTTTCTAACGGACTGTCAGAGGCTACCAGTAGGGGGTTAGACTGTTTCGGTCACTCTCTGTCTGTTTTCTGAAGACTAACCGCCAACAGGAGGAGCTGACCACGTCAGTCAAGTTCACCCTCACGCGTACATTTTTCAGACTCCGTTAGAGGGGATAGGTGGGGGGTTAGACTGTTTCGGTCACCCCTCGTCGCTCTCTCCTACCGCAGTCTTCTTAACTGATCTGTGCCAGCCACCCTCCTTACTAACGGACTGTCAGAGGATACCAGCGGGGGGTTAGACTGTTTCGGTCACCCTTTGTCGGCCTGTCTGAAGACTAACCGCCAACGGGAGGAGCTGACCAAGTCGGTCAATTTCACCTTCACACGTAGAACTTTCAGACTCCGTTAGAGGAGAAAGTCGGGGATTAGACTGTTTCGGTCATCCTTCGTCGATCTCTTCTACCGCAGTCTCCTATACTGATTCGTAACAGCCCCACTTCTTACTAACGGACTGTCAGCGGCTACCAGCGGGGGGTTAGACTGTTTCGGTCACCCCTCTGCTCTCCCCTAAGACTAACCGCCAACAGAAGTAGCTGGATACACCAATCAACCCCATCTCGACAATTAGAGGACCCCGTAAGAGGCTATAGACGGGAGGTTGGCCTGCTACGGTCACCCCTTCTTACCAAAGACAAATCGCGACATCTACTTTCGGTGCCATGCAGCAGGTTGGAATTTCAATCAGGCCTTTCTGGTCAGCACCAATCTGTCATGTGGACTGATTGTCAAAGGTAAATAAAAAGGAGGCAGACTGCTACGGTTGCCCCCATCCTTTTTCCAACAAACAATCCATCCACTGACTCTTGGTCAAGCAGATGGGCAGACTGGTGGAATCGGCCACCTCTGTGAAGCACCAGTCTCCCTCCCTAGTGAAGGCTGCGTCAAAGGCAATAGGCATGGGACAGACTGTTACGGTCGCCCTCCACCTTGACGCGAAGACTAAGCCGCAATCAGGGAAAGAAAGTTATAAAAGTTCAACTCTCAGGTAGGATACCCACATCTCGCAAATTGCAGCAGAATTCCTAAGGTAATGCCCGGCACAAAGAAACTGTTTAGGCCACTTCCTCCCCCCTCCCCCTCTCGTGGTATCACAATGGACCAAAATTCTGGTCTAAGTGTGTCCCCTTCGGGACAGCCACCTTACCTAACCTAACCTACTAGCATCGCTACATAAACCCATGATAACCGGAATGCTATTTAATAAAGCAGATATGGCTACTTGTGGTAGTGCTTTCCTTTAGGGCTGAGGTTAAGCTCTTTAAAACCATCTTCTTAACAATAATGGGGAAAAGATACATAACTGGTATTTGTCCTGGAGAGTCATTATATTACGGGCCTCTCTGAGTAGGGGAACAACATAGGCAATTGCATATGTACTTTATTGCAAAAGACAGCAGTCTGATTTTAGCTAGCTTCGGCCAATATATCTACTTTCCTCGTCATCTGACTTGCCGGAGCATTAAGATGCACGTCGACCTAATAGATCTATTGTGCTTGAGACTGATGTTTTTGCTCTGAATTTTAGCAAGTGATCTCAAGGCGTGCTGATCCGGGTTTTTCACGTCAAATAAATAAGACGTAAAAATTTAATTTTCGATTTGTTTTTTTTTTCTATTTTTTTTTTTTTTTTGAAAAATTTTCTGGTTGTTATTATTGACAATTGGAAACTTCGCTCCGGTAGTTGAAATAATCTACAAGAATAGTGAGGAAGAACAAGAAAGAAAGACATGAAACTCAGCGTCAAGATTCAAGAAGTTCCCAAATTATGGAATCATTCAAATATATGCTCCCTTAACTCGCTAAAGTCATAACGAGCTGATGAAGAAACTATACGGAAGAGACTCGAACTCGATCGAAGTAATTTCAAGATTTGCAACAAATGGGACCTCCACATCCTATGTTCCTGATAAATATGGTTATATATAAGAACCTTGAATATTTACGTTTCTGTAATTATTCAATCAGCTTATTTACGGGTTTAGTTTGTCCATTTGTATTGTGTTATGAGTCAAGCAAGGCCACAGGGGCATCTTCGGAGTAGTAGAGGAGGACGGTGGCACGTTCGCGGTTGCACGGCTATCGCTCGTCGGACGGGGTATAGTTCTTGTCCCCTCGCACTAAACCACTTGCTCAAAAACAAAAAAATCGTGCCAAAAAAAGGAAACTGTAGAAGGATAGGCAGAGAACTTACTTTAGCTGACATCGGACGGACTAAAAATTATAGGAAAGAGAAAGAAGAAGGCGACAGGAAAGTGGAAGAAGAAATTCTCAATAACCTTTGCCTCACCAAGGAGAGAGGCCAGAAAGTCAGATGCATATCCAACAATAAACTAACTATCCTCAACTAAATCTACGCTAACCTAAACTGTAAGCTAAACCCTATGATCTATATCTATTATAACTTAAATATAACCTACTCTACTCCATCAGCAAGCATCAACTGCTTTTTACGGTCGCTCCATGGTGAGGTTCGACTCGTTCCAGAGACGTGCCAGGTGATGTTGGCACTGGCTTGGCCTACCCACCCAATGTCTCAAGGGACACATCCATGGCTATCTCTCTTGCCGAGGAATTCGAGAGATAGCCCCCTTAACGCCATGTTCCAGCCACTCCTTAGTTCGTCAGAGAAGGGTTTGTACGTCGTCACATCATCGTCTTACGTTCGTCAGTCGTCTGTAACTTGTCATATCATGGCACTAGCGGAAGGACGGCCTTCCCATCTATCCACACACCACATCACTAGCGATCTACTCCATTAAAGAAAACGTTGAATTCACTTTTCAAATATATAATTCATAATAAAACTTATTCTACGTTAATTTACTAAAGCAAACTATAGATACCAGTGCTGTTCCTAACCTTAAGTACATAATTTTGATGGGCAGATTTCTTGTCCTTACCAAAATAAAAATATAAAAAAAACAACACAACTTACTGTGATTAATGTCGTCCCTCGTCGTCCTGCCGGCAGCACTTGGAGCGATGATTTCCTGTAATAGGGTAAAAATTTGGCCATCCACACCCTTTTTACCTCGCGTCACCACTGTCACCACAAACACTATATCCTTACACTATTCTTAATCTACTTTAATTTAAAAAAAAACTGGGAAATTCAAAACCTTCACCGTCCTCCTCCACTACTCCAAAGATGCCCCTGTGGCCTTGCTTGACTCATAATAATTGGCGCTATTATACGACACCCGGAGGCCCAGAGCTTAGCTTCAATGAGGGCCGAGGCCTGTGCTTATGTCTCTATTACTACATAGGAAGGTATATTCACTTAAGTCATTATACATTTAGCATACAACGCCAAGATGGAGTCACCGGATACCCCATACAAAAAAATATATATTCTGTCTGCCCGTCTGTCCGTCAGTCTGTCGGTTTTAAAAACACGATAGCGTCCAAATGGATCGACCTATGTGAATAAGATAACTTTACCGTCGTCAGGTTGGTATTGAAAATGGGTTATATCGGTCAAGTAGTTAAAACCTCCCATGCAATTTTGGCTAATTCTGTACATTTTTCCTGTCAATAGTTTGACATCTACAAATTGTAGGCTGAACATACCCAATAAGGCATTCTAATTGTTTATAAGCGATTCATTTTGTTATCCGGTTTTATATAACTACATAGATACGACTATCGTAGCACACAAGAGGTATATAAAAATAATCTATTCAACTTCATGATTATAGTGACAGATAGGTATATTTATTTTTATTTACAATACATTACTAAAATATCTCTAGTTAAAAAATTTCTTAAACTCAGCCATTCCCTGTCGATTGAGGTCATAGCCGGGGGTTACACTGGCGACAAGTTTGTACCATTTGTTTACATTGGGATACTTGCTGATGTTGAAGCCGGCAACATCGTACGTCGATACAGTAGCAACTAAAGCGATGTCGGCCAACGTAAGGTTATCCCCAGCAGCGTATTTCTCTCCATCGAGAAACGTATTCAGAAATTCAAAAGCGGCTTCCATCTTGGCAAAGTTTTGTGGATTCGCGGGTGCTTTGGCGAATATCTGTGGGTAGTAGTAGTCAGCGAATCGCTGGTACAGTGTTCCCATGTCGAAGTACAAACGCTGGTTGATGACGGCACGCTTCTTGGGGCACTTGGGGTACAGTGAGTCGGTCTTGCCGTACTTCTCGACCAAGTAAATCATAATAGCACGAGATTCCCATAAAACGAAACCATTGTCATTCAGCGTTGGAATCGTGTGTTGTGGATTGATCTAGATGTAAGAGGGGCACATTAATACATTATTTTCTATAATGCAAAATCACACGGTTACCTTTACGAATTCTGGCTTTAACTGGTCACCAGCTTGCAAGTCAACGAATATGTTGTTCAGCTCAACACCAATGGCCTTTGCGGTCATCAAAACTGAACGACATGGTGCAGATCCAAGCTTGTAGTAGAAATCCATATTTGTGTACTAAAATTAAATGAGAAACGGCCCTTTATTAGATATTATTACATGAAAGGTTGACCCTTTTTTGCAACAATTGTATAGCAGTTTTTTAACAATTTTTTTTAAACCTGTTGCGCCAAATGTTTGCTTTTTTATTTTATAAAAGACAGAAAGTTAAATTGTAAGTGTAGTCCTTGAATATCTATTGTATTTGAGCCAATACAGACTCTTGGACTTAAAGATCGAGCTCAGTTGTGAGTGGTCAAGGTTTGTTGACACGAGAATCTATATACATTACAATATTGAATCTTAAACCATTTGGTAGTTTCATTTAAAATAGTTCTAAATATTTTTCACAATAATAGATCACTAAAATCAAGCAGCATCTGATGCGTTTTTAAGTACTTGGAAGATTCACCTCTTAGGGCAAGAACAGCGTTGGCTCTCAAATTACTTTTTTTTTAATAATTGAATCTTCCTTTTTTGGTGTGATTTTTTGTTAATTCAATATTATAAGCTAAAAAGTTCAATAAATATAACTTTGTTTGGTCATATTAAACGTATGTCCCCGATCAGGATCCCACGACGTGCTATGGAATCCGTACCATCGGGCAGACGTCCCCTAGGTAGACCCAGGATGAGATGGTTAGATCAAATTCATAATCTCTCCTCTACCCGTATGGGGATTGCCCTTGATGATTTGGAGTCTATGGCGGAGGATCGAGTGCTATGGAGGGTCCACTTGGGCAACCTACACCCGCGACCAACTTAATGGATAAGCGGGATATTGAAAATGAATGAATGAATGAATGAAAGTTCAATAAAAAATTTAGATATTTAAGCTTAATTCACACAAAATTATAGTCTTTCAATGCGTACCTAAAAAAAGGAACAGAAGACGACAGAGCAGCACAATTTAGTGAAAACTATGAGCAAAGAAAATCACCTGTTGTGGAATGCAACAAGACTGATAGACGTATATTCATGCAACACAAAATCCTGTACCATGTGCAGCTCAGAGCCACGAAACACTTCGGTTAAAATTATTAATATTTTTTTGGCTATGCCAATGCCTGTCACATTACACTTTCGATGCAACACAGTAAGTACGAATTAATTGCTCTCTTGGTATTTTTCTAAGGCTATACGACTATAGGAGTAGTTCGAATGGGAATTAAGCACACAAATTATTTCTGATACATACCGTAGATACGTATAGGAACTAAGTGTTCAGCTTAAAGAGTCAACTTCAACTAAAAGCAAACCCGTATAGTGTTGACTTATAAACCGAAAAAATGTTGACTTCGTAGTTAACACCTGAGTCAGCTGAGTGTGGTAGTTGTTCTTGATTTATAAACAAAAGAGAGATCGATAGTAATAAACTGGCCGGTCGATTTGTCAGATCTATTAATTTGTGTTAACCAAAATTATTGAATGACCCGCATTTTGAAGTTTGGGCAACTTAATGCCTCTAAATGCTCTGCGTGCGTTGCTCCGATATGGCGATGCGTCTTATGACTATTTTGTTTTTATTAATGATTCCATAATAGTACAGTCAAAAAAGTATAATTAATGTAATCAATGAACAAGAAAAAAATATATTGTTATTTTTAAACATAAGATATCTTCTATGCATATAATAAAACTGTAGAAATTTCCGTTGTCAGCTAAAAACTCGAAAACTCCTGGACAGATTTCAATGAAACCTCTTTTAAAATGTTCCTTAAGACTGTGAGACTGCTATAGGCTATGTCGTTTATAGTCACGTCCTTAGGAACAGTTTTTAGCCAAAATGTATTTTTTGAAGTGAAAATATAATACATACACATATACATACATTTACCTCGCATTCGAAAAGGGTTGATTTGTTTTCGCAGTGAGTGCTATGGTCAGTTGTAGATATATGTAAGTATGTATATTATGATTGTATGCCCGATGCTGGATGGGGGTGGGGTGCGTACTGGAGTATGGCATGGGGATGCGGTATATTAATAATCTTCATAAGAAAAGAGATAATACAAAACAGGTTTCATTTCAGAATTTCATTCGATATGTGGTATGGTAATAGTGTAGGGTTGGGGTAGGTAGTTGTTTGGATTCCATAGGAAGAGGAAAATAAAGGAAATGCAGTATTACACATAAGTGACAAGATCTTGGAGAGGGAGGAATTTTCTTTTTCCCCTAAAAGCTACTGGACAGATTTCAATGAAACGCTCAAAGTGTAATTTTAAATTAACCAAATATAATTTTGTGCGAGCGGTCAAGGCGAGCATGGGTCCAGCTAGTTATCTATATACATATATAAAAATTAAGTATCCGACTGACGCCCAGCCTAAACCATTTGCTCTACAAAGCTTTTGCACAGAGATTTTGTTTATGATGTATACAACCACTAAGGTAGGATTTTTTGAAATTCGACCCCTAAAGGGGTAAAAGGAGGGGGGGTCAAAGTTTGTATGGGAACATTTTTATTTTTTATCCGATTGACTTCAAACTCGGTTTGTGTACTCTCTATGAAAAAAAAAGAAAACTACTTTCTCTGATTTTGGAAATTCAACCCCTAAAGGGGTAAAAGAGGGGGTCAAAATTTTGAATGGGAAGATTTTTATTTTTCATCCGACTGACTTCAAACTCGGTTTGTGTACTCTCTATGAGAAATAAGGATAATTGATTTGTCCGATTTTGAAAATTTTGCTTGAGGTCCGAGTTATTGGCGATGACCCCTTTTAAGGTGGACCTTTACTTAATTCACAAACCGTTCGTCGCGTCGTATCGATTTGAAACATTAATTGTAATGCGTCCAAACTTCATAGCTGTTGAATATGTTGATCGCTTGATCTATCGTATGTACTCAAAAGATATTCAACCGGAATTCTGTAAGAATGGGGTTATACTGCTATAGAGTGGTACACATCCTCACGATCTTTCCGGTTGCATATGTTGCACAGTGTAGGAAGATCTGGGCAGTGTGGAATATTATTAAGGATTGGCTAACTCAGAAATATGCTGTGTTCCATAGATAGTGGCTCAGTCTTCTATAATGTGATCTTTGTTGAGATTCCCGTGCTTCACAAACTAATTGATCATATCTATATTTTTAAAGTGTTTTCACCCATAGGGCGTTAGACATAATTTTAATAGATACTAACTGCCCTTATGTACTTTCTTAGGTAGATTTCCTGCGCGTAATATTTATAAAAACGACTGTGAAGGAATTTCTGTGTGTCAAATCCTGAGGACTGCGCGAGCGAAGCCGCTGGCAAAAGCTAGTGTAGTATATAATTCTTCTGTCCGTGTTTGTTACCGTACTCCTAAACGACTGGACCGATTTTGTGTGTGTGTTTGAATGGGTCTTGGGATGGTTTTTTATATTCACAATTGGGCCCGGTAGGTTGCGCTTGGATCCGATTCCACAAAATGTCACTCAACAATAAATTAAAAAGCAAGTATAATCTCATGAATAAAATTTCAAATAATCCCAACAAAAAAAAAAAAATTAATAAAATGTCAAACTGAAAATGTACGAGCAGGCAAAACAACGTTTGCCGGACCCGCTAGTTAAATTATATAAATTTTCAATTGATTTATATTTAAGTATAGAACCTGAAAAGCCAGATGTGCATTGTGTGACAGATGCTA
Source organism: Cheilosia soror (assembly GCA_949372485.1). Lineage (NCBI taxonomy): Eukaryota > Metazoa > Arthropoda > Insecta > Diptera > Syrphidae > Cheilosia > Cheilosia soror. The sequence goes on along the minus strand of OX443562.1, from coordinate 114,528,081 downwards.
CAGTGAAAAACCAAGGAACCAACCAAACTCTGATGAATGGAGAAAGCGACAACAATTTGGCTCATATGAGGGAGATTTTTGAGGCGTATTTTGGTGCATTTTTGGGGGAACATGTGTAGATACATAACATATGCAAATGGAGCCAGACGCAAGGTAAGAGAGCCGAACCATTTTCTTGTTTTCTTCTTTCTTACCATTCGGCGTCTAAAGCTATGAGTACACGACATGCCAAACGCGACATACGCATGCCAGTCTGACGCCAATTTGACGTCAGAATGTGTTACAAAATAGTGCATGTCGGCATATTATTGACGCTGACATATATGTTGGCATGCGTCTGGCACCCATATGTCCGACTCAGAATGGCATGTACATTTCGGAGAATGCAAAAAAATATCGTTTGAATTGAAGATTTTTTGGACTTTTTTAATCCATTGATATCGTTGCCATTTTTTGATGGAATTTGTTACTTTATGGCTTGATAGAAAGAAGACGAACCATATTTTGGGATATATACTGCATTTATTTCGAAATGTCACCACAAAGCCCTAAAATATTAAAAATTTGAGTGATTTTCTTTCGCTGGGAAAAATTAAGATTTTAGGGCTCCCTGGTGACATTTCGAAATAAATGCAGTATATATCCCAAAATATGGTTCGTCTTCTTTCTGTCAAGCCTTCAAGTAACAAATTCCATCAAAGGATGGCTACGATGTCAATGGATTAAAAAACGCCCAAGAAATCTTCAACTGAGTAGATTTTTTGCCAGTCACCGTCGACATACGACGAACTTTGAGACAAAACGTGCATGCCGTGTACTCGGCATACTTTTCGCACATGCCACAATATAATAAAACGTGGCATATTCTACAATATGTCGAGTAATTATCTTGATATCAGAGTGGCATGCGTATGTCGCGTTTGGCATGTCGTGTACTCATAGCTTTAGACGCCGAATGGTAATGGTTTTTTTTACAAAAAAATAGAAATTTATAAATCGATGCAATAGATTTGTACGATTTTTTCGGAATTTCGTCTGTAATTGGCAAAGATCAGTGCATTGAGCACACAGTGTTGAAGTGCCATCAGCTATCAGGAATATTTTCATCCGCCAAACTATTGGAGATAAATTGGTGTGTCTGTGTGTCTCTCTCCCTTTGTTTTGAAAATAGCAGCTGATAGGCAAAGTATATCCGTATATGTCCGAAAGGCTTATTGTAGAGACCTAATATTCAATAACCGATTGATCTATAGTTTTGTATCAATTGACTTTTATTTTCCGTATTTTCATTTTATATAGTGCGACTTTATTTTCATTGTTTTTCATTTTATATAGTCAAGTGTTGGCATCGCAGAGTGCCGATACTACACTTATAAGATTCAAATGGTACACGAATTTAAGCTAAGCGATCATCATCTCAACTCATAGAATTCGAGTTTGGTTTCCTTTTTTTTGGGTACTAGCTAAATTTGTATTTAGACAAATAAAACCGTCACATTTGAAGTAAATACAAAAATTAGGCTGGGAGCCCGTATTGCCGCATCAGTGGAACCGATCGCTCAGCTATAATCAGCGATATTGACATGTGGTTTCAACCAAATACCTCTGCATAGCAATATAGCATCATCTCTGTCCATTCATGCCATTTAATGCCACTGATTTATATACTTATCTATATGTTTACATTATATATGTTAACTTGCTGATTTATTAAGACAATCCATCAATGCTTGAGGTTTACCGCTTGAGATTGACCCCCAGGGAAAAACGTAGTTCAAAAATGTATTCGTATGAGCTCCACATTGTAGTCATCTTATAATTTTTAATCTTTCGGTTTTACATTTATAGCCGGTTTTACAGTGCGAGTTTAAACTCAGGTTTAGTTAAACTCGCAAGCCAGTTTAAACCAAGTACGTAAACCGTGAGTGTATTACAGTGAAATTTGAACGAAAGTTTAGTTAAACTTCGGTTAAACTTTTCTCGTCTGTTTTGTACGCCACTGTATTTGAAATTTCTATCAGTTTTGTTTATTCTGATGTCAGTTTGGCAATTTAAAAAAGTGAAATAAAAAAATTAAAGTAAATAAAATAAATAAAAGTCATTACATACTTCGGTATTGAGTTCCTCTTTGGTTTGAGGAAATTTCTTATGTTGGTGCCGTAGCATACAAATCGCTACTGATGCTATCAACATGTCTCCGCTAGCAAAAAAACGAAGAAGATGCACTACAACAAATCATAGAAGAGAACGGGCATGAATAGAAGACAACCTACGGTCAAGTTCAGCGAAGATATAAGACATAAGTCACTATGTAGAATTTAATTGAATTGTATACCTACAAAGCAAATCAACCCAAACGCCAGAACAAATAAATTGCAGCTAAGTGGGGCGAAAGGCTTTTAATTCACTTCAATTCTATGCAATTATATCCATTATTCCTGCAATAAGATACATAAATAATGATATCACTAGCTTCATCTGAAAATTATATTTATTGCGTAGGTCCCATTTCCTTTGTATTCTTTTCTGTGTTCTATTTGATTAGAAACCATTTGAGCAGCTAGTTTGGTCAGCAGAAATCGTTAAAAGAAATTTGTATCATTCCATTCTACGAAATGATTTGGCCTCAGACATATTTAAACTCAGTTTAAACCCCCATTCATGGCCGGTTAAGTTAAACTCGGTTTAAACTTTCGATTAAGTTTAAACTAGCACTGTAATACACCTTTTTGTGTGAAACGTCGGGTTAAACCTGATATCTGGTTAAACTGAGTTTAAACTTGCACTGTAAAACCGGCTATTAATGTACTAATAATAATTTTAAGCCGTTACGTTGATTATTAGTAAGACGAAATATATGGACATGAATAGTAGCACTATTTTTAGCACCATTTTTTTCTTTAAAAGGCACCAGTGACCGAGCCAGTGACAGTCAAAAAAATCCTTACACCTGACCTAGTACCTCTTGGCGCTACAGTCGTGACCAAATCATCTAATGAGCAACCTGCAGTCAGTGTCCACTTACAGTACTGAAGAAAAGGCTGACATTGTTTTCCAAGTTGAAGGTATTTAATAACATAATCATGTAGACAACTGCTGTGGTTAAAGTTGAAGCCAATACTATTATTAACATTACTCTTATGGACCACCCTCTCATGTTCAGGGTGAAAACTATACCAGAGCTTATGAGATAAAATGTGTAATGCGATTTTCTACTTAATCCAACACAGAATGTCCATGTCAGTAGACAACATCAACATTATTATATATCTATGTATCTACATCTACATGCATATGTATCTGTGCTCCATTTCACTTTCATTAGCTGATTTGAATAGCAAAGATGCCCAAAATGGGTAGGTACCACACAAATGAGCCATATATATACCTATGTAGATACTTTCTGATTTTATTTTACTTTGCTGTGGTTTTGCTGTTTCGCCTTTTTTTTTATTGTAAATTTCTGATCTCAGTTCCGGTCTTGTAGATAGAGACTCTGTGAATATGCATACATAAAATTGTGGAGTTCTTCAGCAAATTCATAAATTATTTAAAGAAGTTGCTCTGTGGAAGTTGGAATTTCCAGTACAAAACCAACATGGACCAAGTTGATAAACGAGCTTGTATAAACAAAAAATTAGAATAATTTCGTTCATTGACCGAATACGGGTAGGGGAACTCCCAATTTTGTTGCGTCATTGAAAAGTAACTATGAAATTCTATGACATGATCAATAGTCACGAGGTATATCAACTATTTGCACTATGCCTATTCTAATGGGTTGGTGAGTGTCATTTTGTATTTGACATCACAGAGTTGTGTATGAAAAATGTCTGCAATATTTCTTGGTAAAATATTTAATCTGCACGTTGGGAATAGATTCGTTAACATATTAATGAAAGCTATAGTAAGAGGTATTTTGAACTATTCAAGCCTGTTATTCAGAATCGTATTTTCCGAGTCACTTGCGGTCGCGGTGAGTCTTTTTCCGCTCCTATGAATGGGACTACACCTCCCTATTGAAGCATTAGGTATAACAATTTTTCAGTATAAAGTTGGAGACTCAGAAGCAAATGCACCAAAAAGAATCACAACATACATGTAATAAACGAAGAGAAGTCTTTTGTAAACTGAAAAAGCCAGCCTACACATTAGCGAACTTGCGCTAATCCTTTCTTTACATTTTTCAAGATCTTTAGAAAGTTCTATTTGTTTGTCGGTAGTTTGGGGAACTTAACGAAGAGAGAGAGCGCATCCATATTTTAACTTACATAAGGCATACTATGGTTATTGAACATATCTTCAGAAAACTGAGTTCAATGGGAATATTTTGTAAATTGTCGTTTATGGTGGTTTTATGTAATGTTGTCCATTTAGAGCTATTCCATGATTCTGTGGTTTGTGTAGTGTTGCTACTTTTGCTTAATACATATGTACTTTCCTCTGAGCGGAGAGGGTCGACAAATTGATTGCCTGTCTATTGTCAGTGTTCCATTGTTGACCATATTCTCAGTTTGGGTCCCAGGTCACAATGATGGTATCCAGGGAAATGAGATCGCTGATGAGATTGCCAGGCTGGGTTCAGAAGAAGCTCTCTTAGGACATGAACTGCGTTGGATCTGCCTGCATCCGTGGTTGGGTCATCCATTCATACTTGGGTTTCTCGTGAACATGAGTGTGGCGTGTCTGTGCTGGGTGCAGACAGACCAAACGACTGCATCCGGACATCTGCAAAAGGCCTGCGTCATTCCTTCGGTCTCTCGGCAGAATCGACTGCAGTCTGCTTATTGTGGGCCACCAAGCTTTTGTCAAACACTTAAATTTATTGGGCTTGAGCGACACCAACACCACCTTCTGTCCCGCTGGTGAAGAGGACGACGATATATCGGAACACTTCCTCTGTAGTTGCCCTGCCTTTGCTCGCATCAGGTGGCGGATCTTTGGGGCTGACGTGATGAGTGCCGAACATCTATGTAAAACCCTCATCACTGAAGCTTCTTCTCATCTTTCTTCGAAAGACGGGAAAACTAAGTACAGTAAAGTATAAGGTGTCTGCTTGGCAGTACAATGGGCCGTAGTTGTGTCTAAGTGTTCCAGCGGATAGTAGAAACCTCCGACAAAGAAGAAAAAAAAAAAAATAGGGCTTAATTTGGCCCAAATCTCAATGGCATTAATTTTGTCCTATAATACGAATTTGGGACATAGCCCCAACTCCATGTTCTAGTTTCGTTTCGTCGGTGAACCGAATCAGATTGTTATGGTCCTCAGTGCTGTCTAGTTAATAAATACCTTAATTAATCTGGCAACAGGGGTGAGATTCAGTAAGAAACGAAACTGAAACTGCTTTCGCTTTTCCAAAAACGAAAGATTTAATGCGGAAGCTAAAATTTGCTTCATGTTACTTAGTTCTTCTCTCGCTTAAAAAGCAGTGTACATAGTTTTTAAAACTAATATATAGCATTTCGTCCTACCAGAGTGGATCACAGTATTCAAATCAAAATGTTGTACCTTTACAACGATTCTTTTTTTACACGAAAAGTTAAGAAAATCAGTAGATTTTGGGGTCTGTGGCTTGGAAACTAATGCTACCTACCCCCTGATGTTTTTTTTATACCCTCCACAGGAAGGTATATTCACTTTGCCATTACGTTTGTAACGCCAAGAAGGATTCACCGGAGACCCTATAAAGTATATATATTCTGAATCAGGATCACATTCTGAATCGATTTAGCCATGTCCGTCTGTCTGTCTGTCTGTCTGTCTGTCTGTCTGTCGGTCTGTCTGTCCGTCTGTCTGTCTGTCTGTTGAAAGCACGATAGCGTCCAAAGGAATTGACCTAGGCGAATGAAATTTTGTGAGACGACTTCTTTTTACCGTCGTCAGGTTGGTATTGAAAATGAGCTATGTCGGTCAAGTAGTTCTGGTACTTCCCATACAAAACCACTATTAGACCCACGTCTCTCTCTGTCTGTTGAAATCACGATAGCGTCCGAACGAAACGACTTAGGCAACTGAAATTTTATGAGAGGTCTTATATTTATGGCCTTCAAGTTTGTATTAAAAATGGTCCATGTCGGTCAAGCAGTTCTGTTACCTCCCATACAAAACCACTATTGAACACACGTCTCTCTCTGTCTGTTAAAGCACGATAGCGTCCAACCGACTTAACTTAGGTGAATGAAATTTTGTGAGAGGACTTTTTTTAACCGTCGTCAGATTGGTATTGAAAATTGTCTATGTCGGTAAAGTAGTTTTGCTACCTACCATACAAAACTAATATTAGACACATACTAACACGCATGGCAAGCATTTTGCATGACTTTTATGCAGTGGAGGGTATCAAAGCATCGGCCAGGCCGATGATAACACTTTTACTTGTTTTTTTTTTTTTGAGGTTTATACGCGTAGATACGAAAACTTAGGCGCCAAAAATTGATAGTTGTTTTTTGTAGAAGAGTTAAATACAAGCATTTTTTACCATTGGAAATTCCTTAATTGAAAGTGTTGCCATTGTTTTTTTTATACCCTCCACAGGAAGGTATATTCACTTTGCCATTACGTTTGTAACGCCAAGAAGGATTCACCGGAGACCCTATAAAGTATATATATTCTGAATCAGGATCACATTCTGAATCGATTTAGCCATGTCCGTCTGTCTGTCTGTCTGTCTGTCTGTCTGTCTGTCTGTCTGTCTGTCTGTCTGTCTGTCTGTCTGTCTGTCTGTCTGTCTGTCCGTCTGTCTGTCTGTCTGTTGAAAGCACGATAGCGTCCAAACGAATTGACCTGGGCGATTGAAATTTGGTGAGAGGACTTCTTTTTACCGTCGTCAGGTTGGTATTGAAAATGGGCTATGTCGGTCAAGTAGTTCTGGTACCTCCCATACAAAACCATTAGTAGACCCATGTGTCTCTCCGCCTGTTGATATCACGATAGCGTCCAAACGAATCGACCTAGGCGACTAATATTGAGTGACAGGTCTTATTTTTACGGTTGTCAGGTTGGTATTAAAAATGATCCATGTCGGTCAAGTAGTTCTGCTACCTCCCATACAAAGCCAATATTCGACTCATGTATCTCTCTGTCTGTTGAAAACACCTTAGCGTCCAAACGAATCGACTTAGGTGAATGAAATTTTATGAAAGGACTTTTTTTAACCGTCGTCAGGTTGGTATTGAAAATTGTCTATGTCGGTAAAGTAGTTCTGTTACCTCCCATACAAAACTAATGTTAGACACATACTAACTCGCGTGGCAAACATTTTGCAGGACTTTTATTCAGTGGAGGGTATCAAAGCATCGGCCAGGCCGATGATAACACTTTTACTTGTTTTAATTTTCGTTTGTTTATTTTATATATTACTAGCTGGACCCGTGCTCGCCTTGCCCGCTCGCACAAAATTATATTTGGTTCATTTAAAATTACACTTTTGAGTGTTTCATTGAAATCTGTCCAGTAGTTTTCGCGCTTTTAGGAGAAAAAGAAAATTCCTCCCTCTCCTAGATCTTGCTACTTATTTGTAATACTGAATTTCCTTTCGTTTGTTTCCCTCTTCCTATATGGAATCCAAGGAACTACCTACCCCAAACCTACCCTGTTACCATACCACATATCGAATGAAATTCTGAAATAAAACCTGTTACATACAATCATAATATACATTATACATACCTACATAATATACAACTGACCATAGCACTCACTGCGAAAACAAATCAACCCTTATCGAATGTGTAGTATACGTATGCTAGTCTTGTTTTGTTTTTGTTTGACGATCGCAAAAGTACAAACATGCATTCGTAGCAAGGTATATGTGTATGTATATATTTTCACTTCAAAAAATGCATACGTCATATCAGAATGAAATTCCTACTGCGTTGTGTGGCGATATCGATAATGGATGTAATGCATTGGATAGTATAATGTGCACCCTCTGCATCGCCCTCCCTCTCATTGATCTTGCTACTTGTTTAATATACTGCATTTCCTTTCCTTTCCTTTGCTTCCCTCTTCCTATAGAATCCAAACAACTAACTACCCCAACCCAACACAATTACCATACCACATATCGAATGAAATTCTGAAATGAAACCTGTTTTGTATTATACGTCTCTTCTCTTATGAAGATTATTAATATACCCCATGCCATTCTGCAGCACGCACCCTCACCCCATCCCCATCCTTCATCGGACATACAATCATAATATACATACCTACATAATATACAACTTACCATAGCACTCACTGCGAAAACAAATCAACCCTTATCGAATGTGTTTGTTTGACGATCGCAAAAGTATGTATAAACATCCATTCGTAGCAAGGTATATGTGTATGTATATATTTTCACTTCAAAAAATACATTTTGGCTAAAAACTGTTCCTAAGGACGTGGCTATAAACGACATAGCCTATAGCAGTCTCACAGTCTTAAGGAACATTTAAAAAAAGTTTCATCGAAATCTGTCCAGTAGTTTTCGAGTTTTTAGCTGACAAAGAAAATGCCTACAGTTTTATTATATGTAAGGATTTTTTTTTTTAAATTATCCCTCCCGCCCATAGCAAAAAAAAATGCTTGTATTTAACCCCTCTAATCATAAAATCCGTCATTTGTTTCCCTTACTGGCAACTCAATCTTTGAATTACATAATTATTGTTGTGTATTGTTTTGTCACAAACGAAAAAAATAATAAAACTTAGAGTAATAGGTTTTAAATTTTCCATAGAATGCGGTCAAATTTTATGGTCTCTGTTGTATCTAATAATTATCAGTATAACAAATAATCTTAAACGAGAATAATTTGTCCATTCCAATCAAACTTTTTTTGAAAATCTGTTTTTTTTTTTATCGAAAAATAGTGTTTAGTGATTAAGCTTAAATATCAATCAATTTTCTTAATGTTCATTCATTTAATTTGTAAATATGTATGTACTATTTTGATTCTATATTTATATATCATTTAATTTGTAAAAAAAATATATCTTGTTGTAGTTGTATTCCGACAGTAACATCGATTGCCTTCGTCAACGAAATATATATATTTCTATAGTGTTGGCAGCTAAATTTTAATTGCATTCGATCTCTGGAGCTCATTCTGTCTTTGTTTACATAGTGTTCGGTCGCGTCGCGTCGGTATCCCTTAAAATAAATTCCGTAAAAAATTATTTCTGTGGCAGAAGAAAGAGGTAAGTATACCAAAATTTTTTGAATAAACAAGTATCTAATTTTATTATATTGCTCATTTTTAGCACACTATCGACGAGGACGACAACATTCAAGATGAGTGCCTGGCTGCAGATAAAGAGCAGGGACAAAACACTGACGGCCAGTCAGTCAAGTACCACTTGTTGTTTTTTTTATGTATTTTAATTGTTATGTTTAAAAAAATAAAATTGTTTAACAAATTATTGTGTGTTTTTTTTTAACATTTCTATAGCAGGTCTAGTTAAAAAAGGTCAGTATTAAGAACGTGCCTCTTCAAACAATAATGCTCCATAATAGTAATGAGAAATATAATTATTAGCTTGAGAACGTCAGATTAATTAATCTTACATAGTTTATACTTAAACTAAGTAAGAGCGTTCTAAAATAAATAGCAAAATGTCATAATAATAATCAAAATCATGATCAATTTAAGAACGTCTGGTGTTGTAATATAAGCACATAGTCCTTAATTCAATAAAACAACGTTTTAGGAATAAGAAAATTCATTATAAATTTAAGAACGTGTAGTTACTATAAAAGTTCTTAAATTAATCACGCGATTTCTAGATGTAAGGACGGCGTATTACTAGTTTCAGAATGACGTTCTTGGTTTAAGCACAGATCGGATAGCGATGAATATGAGTTTGAAATTGATTAATTTAAGCGTGTTTTTGCTTACTACTACTCTATTTTTCTCTCGGTGTACAGCTTTGGTTTTTCTGGTGCCATGCAAACGAAAAATCCTTTCGCTTTCGTAGTTACCTACATGAAGCAATTGAACATTTTCATCTTAGAGAATCCCACCCCAGTTTTTCTCCACCATATAGCTCCTAGACCCTAGTACTACTCTTGGACAGATACGCAAAGCACCTGTAATACGGATAAATTAAATTCTATATATTTTCTGAAGCTCAGTCGGTGTTGCGTGTCTGATGACGTGAGGCATAAATATTCAGATAACTATATGTACCAAGAGGCAGTATATCATTTTGGGAGACTATTGAATAATAGTCTTACATATTACACAAAAAAAATGTTTAAAACCATTTTCTATGCTACTTCCATAATCATACGGCCGGTGTTAATATAACGGATTTAATCTTACTGCAAACTATAACCGAAATTGTTTGGCAACCTCCTATGACACTGTCAATGATAATGAATAGCTTGTTGTTTCAGCCAGCGCACAAAAACTCTATTCATTCTGATTGTTATGAAGTGTTGCTCGAAGCTTGCAGCTACTCCTATTTCATAACCAAATGAAATCAGCGCCGATCGGCAAATCTTGAAAGAAGTGTGATTCATGATAAGTGAGTAGCCACTTTTCTTATCGTTTGCCACTACAAAATGTTAATTATCTGTTGTTTTCCTTTAATTTTGTCAATCGTTCCAGAAGTTATAAGAAAACGCTTTTCGCTTGTCATGTTGTCACATTGTAGGTATACGAAAATAGACGTCGCTAATCGGTTTGACTGATTTTAAATACCTACGTGGGCTTAGCTTTTGCAATTTATGTCTATATGCGAAAAACTATTTATTTAAAGTAACTCATTGGCGACAAAAAATCGGCTGACATTTGCTCATAGTATGATCAACTAATTTACCGCTAATAGTTTTAGTATCTAATGGGTGATGTATAGGTATGGTACGATTTTAGATACCTTACCAACCAAACAGGTTTAGCACCGGCAAACTCAAGAGTGGAATTTCGAATTAAAATACCTTCTGGGTTAATGGTCTGCACTCTGCACTCGAATTTATATGGACAATTGCAAATTGTATTTCATGTTGCTTGCAGGTACCTACCTACATATTTTTGTCAGAATCATTGATGCCGGTTTGAAATTCTATTGGATTGGGAAATAAACTGTGACGAAGCAGCGTGTTAGATGCAATTTCGAATTGTTCACATCTATGAAAACGAGAATAGTATATACCTAGTGCAATCAAATACGTGTAGATAGTAGATACATCACATATTCATTTTTATTGCCACTACAGATACCTACAGAAAATAGCTGTTGCTCCCACTACATAGGTTAATGATTGATGTACCACACTATCACTAGTGCTATTCGCAATTGCGAGAGATGAATGCACAATTATTGTCATGTATAAAAAAAAGTAAATTCGGCCGGCTTTTGTTTCGTCCAACGATGTTATGCAATGTGGTTGGTATTTATTATTCCATTAGGAACATGGATGCGACAAATGTTTAAAACATATTAGAAATAATGCATTTGGAATATAAATCATTTTGACAATTTGGTGGGCCATGCCAAAATGTGCGAAATTTGGTGGTTTCGGTTAAGTCTGAGTCCTGTTCTGTTCTCTTTAAAAATAATTTGTAAATATTGTAAAACTGCACTGATAAAAGCTTGCCTGTAGTACAAAACGAATGCTATTGACATAATGTAGTTAGATGGATTGCTAGCGAGCTGACAGTTTTATACAAAACCTGAGAAGAAATTGGCTTCTAAAGCAGCAGTGACGATTTATACCAACAAAGCAAACTGGTGTACCGTGACCGCAGGTGTAGCGTGAATATAAGAGCTGACAGGATCAAGAAATCGATTCAACAGACCGCCAAAAAATAGAGTGCGTTTATGAGCTCCTTTGAGCAACACCTCACATCTCGCAAGGAACAAAGTCTATAATTGACTTAAGGTTGGCGTCAAAATTACGTCAGTGCTGCATATATATGAGGCGTGCTACATATCGTGTACTAGCACCTTTAGCAACGAGGAAAATTGATGGAAGGCATATCCCTTTATATAGTTTTAAAGATGTTCGCACAATCAGATTGAGGTATTCGCCAAAATCGACTAGGTATCTCGAAGTCCAGAGTAATGAGAAAATACAGTGAGAAAATTTTACGTTAATTTGGACGGTATGAGCAATTTATAAAATTGAGGGTGATAAATACCTAAGAGTCCCAAATGGGAGTAAAGATAGCCCTATGTAAACGTAGATAGGGCTATCAAAACTGCCGGAGATGATTTCGTAAGGAGTATGTACGAACACTTACTATACTTACTTAGGCGGCTCTACAGTTCGGGGTGAACCGAGGCCTCAGCTAACATGCCTCTCCAGTTATCCCGGTCCTTAGCTAACTGCCTCCAGTTGCGCACTCCTAGTCGGTTGAGGTCGCCTTCGACTTGGCGCACTTAAGGCAAGGTCTTCCTCTACTGCGTTGTCCCTCCGGGTTAGACTCGAAGACTCTGCAGCCCGGAGCATTTGTTTCCATCCGCTCTACATGTCCTAGCCATCTTAAACGGCTTACTCGCAGTTTTTTGACCAGGTCGATGTCGCTGTACAACTCGTATAGTTCGTCGTTGAATCTCCTTCTCCACAGCCCGTCAGCGCAAATGGGACCGAAAATTCTACGAAGAATCTTTCCTTTGAAGCGACCGAGGATATCTTCATTCACTTTAGATAGAGTCTAAGCTTTAGCGCCATAAAGCAGGACTGGAATGATTGAGGTCTTATACAGAATCTCCTTAGTTGCTCGGGATAGGGCTCCACTACTCATTTGCCTTCTTAGCCCAAAGAAACAGCGGTTGGCAAGAGTTATTCTTCTGAGATGTTGTTGTCAGAATTTATAGCAGAGCCGAGGTAGACAAAGTCCCTCACTACCTCAAAGTTGTAGCTGTCGATCGTGACGTTTTGTCCGATTCTACGATGTTGTGTGTCCCTTCTTGTTGACAGCATATACTTGGTTTTGCCCTCGTTGATCGCTAGACCCATTTTAGCCGCTTCCGTTTCTATACTAGCAAACGCACCAGTGACAGCTCGCTGTGTTCTACCAATTATGTCAATAGCCGTTTTTTATTATCAGCTATGATCCATATAGATCATCGATTTACATGCACTTACAACAACAACATGTGATCCTGCTTTTCATCGAGATCACGAAATATGATCTAAAAATTAATTCAACTATTTCCCGTTGTTGTTTCGTGGCGTTCTTTATTTCATTCACTAAATGTTGGTGCCCCTGTAAATTATAGCCACACAGTAATGTTGCCAGACCAAAGTATGAAACACAATTAACAACACATAAAATCAATTAGCATTTTTTCAAATTCGAATAAGTTACTATTCCGACTTTCAAGATGTTTTGTTTCGCTATATAACACAGAAATATAAATGGAAATATTATCAGTACAATACGGTTAATTATGATGCATATTTGAACATAACATTTGAACATAGTTTCCTACAAAAAAATATTGAATGCCAAAAAATGTATGCAGATTTGTTTTCATATGGTAACAACCCCCACACAACAAGCGAAATGTCAAACTCAAATATGAGCAAGCGCAATAGAGAAATCATCGCGTTGCGAGTTCACATTGTACCGTGTGGCTGCAATATGGCGGTGTCAATACAAAACTTGTCATAATTTGTACTGGATTTGATATGTGAAAACTTGTCTAAATCCTCGTTTGACATCAAATGTTTCGGTGAGGTCGCTACCGACCTTGATGCAGCAGCGAGCTTTCTCCTTCGTCATCCTACACAATCGAACGAGTTTTGCAGGGATGCCAAGGCTAGACATGGCTCTGTATAGCTCGTCTATAGATGCTGTCGTACGCGTCTTTGAAATTGATGAAAAGATGGTGGGTATCGATTTGAACTTCTTGGGTTTTTTCCAGGATCTGCATAAGTGTGAAAATTTGATCGACGGTGGACTTTCCTGGCCTAAAACCGCTCTGATAAGTGCCAATCAGGTTATTTATAAAGAGTTTAAGGCGTCCACACAATATGGCAGACAAGTATGCGATGTTAAGGAGAGTGATACCTCTGTAGTTGGCGCATTTGAAGGGGTCTCCTTTCTTGTGGACCGGGCAAACGATGGTGAGATTCCCTTCATCAGGCATGCATTCATCTGACCAAATTTTGGAGATGAGTTGGTGCATGCTCTTTACCAAGTCATCTCCAGCTGCTCTAAAAAGCTCGGCAGGTAGGCCATCAGGCCCTGCGGCTTTGTTGTTCTTTAGCTTGGATATTGCTACCCGTACTTCGTACATAGAAGAATTTTCTGCTTTAAGAAAAAATTTAAAAAGCAATAGTAAAATAAAATAATTAGGTGTCGCAACAGGCGGGTAGACACCCTAGGGCTATCTTCGCGCAACCATTCATCTCTGTGAGTTTCAATTTTTGGGACGAATGGACGAATTTTTGGGAAAAAGCAATAGTACCTACTTACCTATATATTAAATCTGATAGAGATGTAGATCTTGGTAGTTTGTTTTCGCTAATGGAATATTTTACATATTACTTACATATGCAGGTGTACCATTTATGTTAACGTAAGTTTAAACGGAATCCAATTCTGTGCGAAAGGTAGGTTTCTGAAATGACAGTTTTTTGTGCAAGGTGTCCCAAATTTATCACTCTATTTTCATATTTGTCAAGATGCAGAATTCTCCTCGTGACTATTTTTTTTACAGAATATTTCGTTTGTGATTTTGAGGCAAAATTTTGTTCCCTTACAAATTGTAGACAGTTCATCAGTTACTGTCCGCCAGGTGGCAATCGCGTCTAAGCTACGCTCACGCTCTAGAACCTCAGCGACGGTAGACTATTTTTGGTCGAACTTCATCATGTGGGATGACCGACGAGGTTCATTTATTATTCATACATATAATAAAACTGTAGACATTTTCTTTGGCCGTTAAAAACTCGAAAACTACTGGACAGATTTCGATGAAACTTTTTTTAAAATGTTCCTTCAGACTGTGAGACTGCTATAGGCTATGTCGTTTATAGCCAAGTCCTTAGAAACAGTTTTTAGCCAAGTGAAAATGTATGCCTACACAATATATACCTTGCTACAAATGGATGTTTATACTTCTGCCATCGTACGACAGGACAAACAAAACAACACTAGCATACGAACACCCTGATTCGAAAGGGTTGATTTGTTTTCGCAGTGAGTGCTATGGTCAGTTTCAGTTGTATGAAGGTATGTATAATATGATCGTATGTCCGATGCAGAATGGGGATGCGGTGAGCGCTGCAGTGTCATGGGGTGAGGAATTTGCTTTTACTCCTAAAAGCGCGAAAACTACTGGACAGATTTCAATGAAACACTCAAAGTGTAATTTCAAATGAACCAAATATAATTTTGTGCGAGCGGGCAAGACGAGCACGGGTCCAGCTAGTTATATATAAAGAGGGATTACATTTAATTTAAGTCACTGCTTTGTACTCCATTTAAGTCGTGCGTAACATTGGGCCTATTTTTCTATATTCCAGGACAAAGTGGGTAACACGGCTGCATGTGTAACTTGTGAGGCATACATTATCGACCAACAGAAAGATGCAATCACAAACTCAGCTCACGCGACAGTGAAATTGATGGATTTCCGGGTCGCCTAATGTCTCATTTTGGCGATCTGCAGTGAACAGCAAGATCGGGAGTTTTCACAATTTTGTTGGGGTTTCTAAAGCTATGATAGCAATCTATAGATACAGACTCTGGAAGCTCTCAAAGAGAAAGATTGCGAAAACTCATTGCCCGAAGTGTACACCAAAACTATTGAAAATTCGGTAAAAAAAACAAAAATGGTCATTAAAAGTTATGGCGCTCATTTGACCGATATTATATAAATGAAAAAAAAAAAAAAAAAACTCACGCCACAGTGATTATAATATGACGAGTGCATATCCGGGTACCTATCGCCTAATGTCTCGTTTAGACGATCGCACGATTTATAGACTTTTTTCTTTAGGGTTTTCTAAACCCACTATAACAATCTAAAGACTCAGGAAGCAAAGATAAAGAGTGCGAGAACCTATCGGCAGAATTTTTCACCAAAACGATTGAAAATTCGGTAACCCCAATTGGTCATAAACAATGGCGGCGCCCACTTAACCGATATCATCAGTTCTAAAGGAGTGTTTTTCGATCACCCTGTAGTTAGAAGAAAGAACCAGAGTAGCTACTTCAAATTAAATATCCCCTCAACTGCCAATCATCAACCAAATATGCACCATCATAAGTGACACAACATTACATAATGAAAACGCTTTCTCCATCTAGCCGGCGAGTGGAAAATTCCTTATCGTCTTGATAAAGTTTTATTTATATACAGACGGACAAACTTCTTTTTGTTTACTAAGTAAACGTCAAGAGCAAATAGTCGTTTCATATGCAATCACTTCTTCGCTGTGGGGGTTATCAATTATAAAAAAAAGCTGGAAAGAATATGGACAATCTAAGCTAGAAAATGCCCTAATCTTATCTAGAGTAAAAAAAAATAATAATCATTATCCCAGAGGAGTTTAATATAGATTTTAATGTTTACTTTTCATTCGAGTTAGTCCTCGAATAGGTACCAAACAAAATTACATAATTAAAATTTCAACATGCAGTGCGTACTAGAATTAAACGACTTCAGTTCTTTGCATTTTTGAACGAAACATTCCGGCCAACGTATCAGCGCCAGCTTGGTTTATTTCCTAAAAATAAAATTAAAATAAAATGTCTTTAAGAAAAACATAGATTTTTGAATACTTATACCTGGTAACCATAAGGTTCCAACTCATCCTTGCATTTCTTAAACCAACTTTGAATGCGATGATAGTGACCCAATTCAAAACCAAAAGCTTCAATCTGTGAGATAGTTACTGTTAGCGATAGGTCTGCGATGGTGAAATGATCGGCCGCCGCAAAATGATGTCCCTTGAGAACACTTTCAAACCAACCTAAGGCCTCGACTAGTTTGGCTTTCTTCGTTTCATCCAATGGGGCGCCCATGAACATTGTCGGGAACTAATGGAATACAAAGTTACATTATTTAATATTCAAATAAGAAAAGAACGCGTGTAGTTCGTTATTTTAATCTATGGCTTCACAATTCTTAAATTAACAGCCGTATTAATAAAAAGGCCCTCTCCGCTCTTTAACCCATCTCATAGCTAGCAGAGGGATAGTGATAGTCGACTTGTTTGTTTGATAACTTTTAATATTCATAAATACATGTTATATCCATTTTAGCTATCCACTCTTTATCATTAAACGCACGGCAGCACTGCGTCCAAACTTTACTAAAAATGGTTGTATGTAAATGTGTCATATTCAATCAGCTGACACTGACACTACCATGCCCAGAGCATGTTATGTGTTTTTGATTGCGATTTTTAGATTCTCTCTGAAATTCTCTTTCAGCTTTAAAATTTTTCGCATCCAATCGAACTTTTTGGACATAGTTATCTCTGTGTGTGAGTAAGCTAACCACTCTTTATACGCCGAATTAGGTGAGTTAAGTTATCCCCTCCATACGTCACGTCACTGAAAGCTAAGATATGTTTATTAATAAGAATTATGAGTTAATAGATGTGTTAGAGCTAACTCGCCGCTATGCGGCATTTTTTAATACGGGGGAACGTTTAAAGTTGCTATAGAGCTGCTATTTTTTTTAACTGGTCGATGCGAAGTAAAAAATATTTCGAGTGCAAAAGCATTGAAATATCTGGACCGAAACATGACACTTTTAACTCCACCCTTCCTCTAGCGATGTAAATCAGATCAAAAAATACTAATTCGGGTCGGTAATTGAGCTACAGAAAATCTAACACGTGAAAAAGCTTCTGCAGAGGCACAAGCGTATTTTATGACCCTACAGGCTACAGAATCCTATTGAGTCTGACCAAAATAAGGTCTCAAAGTTGTGCTCGGTAGATTTTGAACTAAAGTCGAAAAGGAACACTTCTTTGGTAATATACCCTATTCACACCAAGCCGAAAACCGAGTTTTCGTCAAAAAAGTTTAGAAAACTCATAGATGCATTTACACCGAACACCAACTCGTTTTCGTTTGACGTTTCAATTAGCTGTGAAACTATGTAGCTATGAAATGTTTGTGGTGACTAGACTTTCAGCAGTTTTACTGAGCTCGCTGAATGTTGCAAAAGGTGTGTCTGCTTCAACAACCCAACGATTGTACTCGTTTTCGTGGCGTTTTCATGGAAAACGACCTCAAACAACTCGTTTTGAAAACTGCAATATGTATGGGAAAACTTCTGTTTACGAGGAAGTTTTCGACTGTTTTCGCGAAAACCCAGTTTTCGGCTTGGTGTGAATAGGGTATAAGTTAGAAGCATAGCGTCCATGATAAAGTAAAAGCGGCTACCGACCAGCCGATTTTGCGACAGCTTACCAAATAAAGTGTTAAAGCACTAAAGGTCTCAAAGCCACGAGGTGTATCAATATCAATACAGCAGACGGTCGAATCGCAAAATAATAAACCATTAGGGCTCGAGCCCAGATATAATATTTTTCTGTACGTGTTTGTAGCCGAACTCCTCCTAAACGGCTGGACCGATTTTAATGATTTTTGTGTGTGTGTTTAAATGGGTCTAAGTATGGTTTAAAGTCACACTTGGACCTGGTAGGTGGCGCTGCGATCCGATTCCACAAAAGTTCAAATAATAACCGCTCAAAAATAAATAACACAATTAAAAAAGCAAAAAGCTCATGAATAAATAATTTCAAATAATAAACACCCAACAAAAAAATATCATGAACAAAATTTCAAATAATAAACTTACTTACTTTACTTTTGGTGGCGCTTACAGTCCGGGGTGGACCACGGCCTCAACCAACAAGCCCCTCCAGCCAGCTCGGTCCCTCGCTAGCTGCCTCCAGTTACGCACACCAAGTTGGTTGAGGTCGTTCTCCAATTGTGCGCGCCACCTAAGGTGGGGTCTTCCTCTGCTGCGTTGTCCCTCAGGGGTGGATTCGAAGACTCGTCGGGCTGGTGCGTTGTTGTCCATACGCTCCACGTGTACCAGCCATCTCAGCCGTTGTACTTTCAGCTTTTTGACCAGGTCAACGTCGCTGTATAGCCCGTATAGTTCGTTATTGAATCTTCTTCTCCACACTCCATCGTCACAAACTGGACCGAATATCACTCGAAGAATTTTTCTCTCAAAGCATCCCAGAAGGTTTTCATCCGCTTTTGACAGGGTCCATGCTTCTGCACCATACAGCAGAACCGGGATGATTAAGGTCTTATATAATATCTCCTTGGTTCTATGAGAGAGGGCTTTACTTCTTAGATGCCTTCTTAGCCCGAAGAAACAGCGATTGGCAAGAGTGATTCTTCGCTTGATCTCTGCGCCGATGTCATTTTGCGAAGTGATAGTGGAGCCCAGGTAGACAAAGTCTTTAACTACTTCGAAGTTGTATCTGTCCATCGTGACGTTTTGTCCGAGTCGCCGATGTTGAGAGTCCCTTCTCGTTGACAGCATATACTTCGTTTTGTCCTCATTAACAGCCAGACCCATCTTCGCCGCCTCCGTTTCGATGCTTGCAAATGCGCCACTGACAGCTCGCCGCGTTCTCCCAATGATGTCAATATCATCAGCATAGGCAAGTAGTTGAACGGACTTTTGAAAAATTGTACCTCTGGTGTTGGCTTGTGAGTTTCGTACAATTGCTTCAAGAACGATGTTAAAGAGAGTACATGATAGCGCATCGCCTTGTCTCAAACCTTTTTCGACATCAAATGGATCGGTGGTGTTCTTGCCGACTTTAACGGAGCAGCGAGATTTCTCCATGGTCATCCTGCACAGACGGACGAGCTTTGCGGGGATGCCAAAACTTGACATGGCTTTGTATAATTCGTCCCTATATACGCTATCATAGGCGACTTTAAAGTCGATAAATAGATGGTGTGTATCGATCTGAAATTCCTGGGTTTTTTCCAAGATCTGTCGGAGTGTGAAAATTTGGTCGATGGTTGACTTCCCTGGTCTAAAACCACACTGATATGGGCCGATCAGGTTGTTGGCGAAAGGTTTTAGGCGTTCACACAATACAGCCGACAAGATCTTATACGCGACATTCAGGAGACTTATTCCTCTGTAGTTGGCGCAGTTCAGAGTATCTCCTTTCTTGTGGATGGGGCACACGATGCTGAGGTTCCATTCGTCGGGCATGCTTTCATCCGACCATATTTTACAGATGAGCTGGTGCATGCTCCTTACCAAGCTATCTCCCGCTGCTTTGAAAAGCTCGGCCGGGAGGCCATCCGCTCCAGCAGCTTTGTTGCACTTAAGTTTGGATATCGCTATGCTCACTTCGTGTAGGTCGGGTGGACGGAAATTTTGGCTATCATCGCCCAAACTGAACAGATCATTCTGCCTGACAGCGGGTTGTTGGCTGTCTCCGCCGTTTAACAGTCTGCAGAAGTGTTCTTTCCAAATCCTCAGCACCGACTGTGAATCTACTACTGTATTCCCATGCTCATCTCTGCAGGCTTCTGTTCGGGCCTTGTATCCTTGGGTGGAACGTTTTACCCTTTGGTAGAACTTTCGAACATTGCCTCTGCAGTAGCGTCCCTCAATTGATTCGACCGCTCGCTTCTCGTGCTCTTTCTTTTTCCTTCTGAGAAGTCGGTGTTCCTCCCTTCTTTTTTGCCCGTAGAGCTCACGGGCAGCTCTCTCAGCCGCTCTGGTTCTTGTCTGCAGCATTAATTGATAGGCCTCGTTCTTGGCTGCATGTGCCTGGCGGCATTCCTCATCGAACCAGGGGTTTCGTCGTGGTCGCCTAGTGAAACCCAGCACTTCGGTAGCGGCACTCCTGATGGCACGCTGGCAGTGTTGCCACTGGTCCTCTGTACTTGATGTTGGTGACGCTGAGGATGGGCTTGCTGAGAGGTTTAGTGAGACGCGGTCGGCAAAGGTTTTGGCGGCCTCTTGCGATAGTAGCCTTGCAACGTCAAATCTTCTTACAGTATCCTCTCGCTGTTGTGGAGTATTGGATATCCGCATCCGTACTTTGGCTACTACCAAGTAATGGTCCGAGTCTATGTTGGCCGCTCGAAACGTTCGGACATCCAAGATACTGGAGGCATGTCTGGCGTCGATCGCAACATGATCAATTTGGTTGACGGTTTGTTGATCTGGAGACCGCCAAGTCCCCTTGTGTATGTTGAGGTGTGGGAAACGTGTGCTGGCAATGATGACATTTCGCCCCGCCGCAAAGTCGATTAGCCTGAGTCCGTTTCCGGAGGTGTTGTCGTGCAGGCTGTGCTTTCCGACTGCAGAGCCAAAGATGCCCTCCTTTCCGATTTTGGCGTTAAAGTCGCCAAGGACTATCTTGACGTCGTACTTCGGGCACTTATCATACGTCTTCTCAAGGAGATCGTAGAATGCTTCTTTGGCTGTGTCGTCTTTCTCCTCTGTCGGGGCGTGAGCACAGATCAGCGTGATATTTTTAAATTTGGCCCTGATGCGGATTGTGACTAGGCGATCGCTAACATTGCGAAATCCCAAGACTTCTTGCCTAAGTCTTCTTCTAATCACAAATCCACATCCAAATAATCGCTGACTCTGCTCTCTGCGGCACTCGCCGTAATAGATGTCACAGTTTTTCATCCTTCTTATGCTTTCTCCATCCCATCGCACTTCCTGGATGGCCGTAATGTCGGCTTTGTACCTATCCAGGGTCTCCACAAGTTGTTCGGCTGCACGCGGTCTGTTTAAGGTCCGGACATTCCACGTGCAGATCCGAAGTTCGTTGTCCTTATTTCGTTTGCTGGGGTCGTCAACATTTGGATCATCCATATCCGAGGCTTGTGGTTGTGTCATAACTGCCTGGTTTTTCCGTGGTAGGGAAGTTACCCCGACGCACAACCCCCAACCTGGAGGGCCAGGTCCTTTGCTGAACCCCTTGGACAAAAGGGGCCGGATTTCCCGGAGTCAGTAACCCGCTTCGGGGATATGAGCGCTGCCGTTGGCCCATAAAGGGTTCATCCGCCACCATCTCTATTTAAACACCCTGACTAGTGCTGAAAAGCCCTAATAACCTTAGCTCCAAATAAGTCGAAGTAGCCCATTAAGGTATCTGTCAAGTTGACTGTTGACGCCACCGTTGATTTAATCATTTAAATTCATCCGCCGTACGTCCTCATTCTGAGGTGCTCATGTTAGACTTCTGAGACTCGAGCAGACAGTCAACTCCGACAGAGCATTATAGTGTTGCTATTCTCTTCGTGTTCAACACTCGCGCTTATAAGTTTAGCAAGTCAAGCCCGGGGCGAGACCAGTACCCGGTGGTTACCACGGGGAGGTAAAATAAGCACAATTGATGTGTATGAGAAAGTTAAAACACTGGACATTGCCAAGTTAATGCCAATCAATGCCTGCCCGATTCATACACACCCAACCAAATAATAAACACTCAACAAAAAAAAAAAATTAAAAAGAAAGAAGCTCATAAATTTCTCAACATCCATGTACATACATGCACATTGTACAAACAAACAACTGCGCGTAGTGGGTGGGATTCCTGGACACACGTCTGAGGAAATAACGGTCGAAGCATGGAGTACGAGTACAGAATCAATCCAGACACATCGGTTAAATAAAACAGCCGCAGAACAATTAACGAACAATGAAAATGTACGAGCACAGCTAGTAAAAGATGATTGTAAAGACTATAGTAAAGTTGCTTGGACGCACCTGTTGTGCCAACCATTTATTTATTTAGTTCAAATATTCTCGGAAATGCCGAATTTATCTAGAGTGATTTGAAATGATAGTCGTCAGACTTTGTTTTTTGTCAGTTTGATAAAATATCCACTGTTTTTGGCATTTCCATGTGAAGGAATAGGAATCCCTACGTTATCCCTTTTTCCGAAATCCCTTATTGGACATAAACTCTCATTTTTTCTTCTTCTATTTTTCCAAAACCTCCCGGGACGTAACCCCCAAAATCTCCCTCAAGCAAACTAAACTTTGCATATACCCAACCCTGCCCCGATTCCAAACCCTACAGTGACCACAAGCAGGGAGGTTGGAGGGCGGCAGCATGCCCTACCATACGTATCTCACTTTTTGACACATTTCTTAGGTATCGCGGCGACAGAATTAATAACACCAAATCTAATGGAGGATTTTGTCCCGTGGGGATTTTCTTTTAGGGTCTTTTGGAGTAAGGGATTTCAGCACAGAGGATTTTGGAAAGGGGATTTTGGGAAAGGGATTTTGGAAAAGGAGATTTCATCACCAGCCTGAAGGAATGTTGTGCAAAGTAAATTTAATAAATTTTCCATAATTCACGCAAAATACAATTTTGATAGAAAATACAGATTTGTAATTAGAAAGCCTAAATTTTTTATTGATTTATAGAGTATACAGATTGGGGTTATAGGTATATGAAATAACACATTTGAACAACAACAACAACAAGTGGATGCGGATTTTTCAAACAAAATCATCTTCAGTGCTAAAGCTCATCTTGATGGCTTCGTTAAACGTCAAAATTGTTGCATTCGGGTTCAGAAAATCCACGAGTAATTGTTGAGAAATAAACGCATCCACAAAGCGTGACTGTTTGGTGCAGATTTTGGACCGGAGGCATTATCGGACCATTCTTCTTCGAAAATGCGGCCCGTCGGGCAGTAGCAATTAATGGTGTTCGTTATCGTGACATGTTAACCCATTTTTTAGTGCCTTAATTACAAGATATGGACGTGACCAACATGTGGTTTTAACAAGACGGTACCACATGCCAAACAGCCAGAGAAACAATTACTGCATGAGTCATTTCCTAATCGTGTGATTGATCGTTTTTGCGGTCAGAATTGGCCATCCTGATCTTGCGATTTAACGCAATTGAACTTCCTTCTTTGGGATTTTTTGAAGTCAAAGGTCTATGCAGTGGTGGACTAAGGGGGTGGCGAGGGAGGCGGTCTGCCCCGGGTGGCAGACTAATAGGAGGTGCCATCTGCAGCAGCAACATAACTATTTTGCACATTACTCATAAAAACGCAAATAAAACGAGTTTTGGACTTTATTTCAATTTCAAAAGTGCAATTAAGTTCAAATCGAAGTGGAAATAATATCCAAACAACAATTATGTGGGGAGAATTGAAAGAAACAGGGCGCAGGTCCGAATTTTAAATACAAAATACCGCGCACCCACTCCACTGGTTCCGATATGCAATCTGTTGAGAGAAATCAATTTTTTAGATCGTTTCAAATTCAGCTTAGGCCAAATTTGTTTTGTCACTATACAAGTGGTGCCACATGTTCACCTAAGATTTACACTCTCTATATCATCCAGCTTTAATTGTTGTATGCTAGTAGGGATTGGTATCCCTATGCTGCCTTCAGCCGGCAGGGTTGAGTTGTTCCTTATTCTAGCAAGTTCATCGGCCTTACAATTTCCTGGAATGTCTTTATGCCCCGGCACCCAAATTAGGCGAATGTTGAACTGTTCGACCATCTCCGTACGAGACGATCGGCATTCGAAATCTAGAAAAATTATAGAGATCGAATCCAAGGATTTGATGGCAGATATCTTTAGCGGATATCACGTTTTTCTTGAGCCAAGATAAGACTTCTTTTATCGATATTAATTCCGCCTGGAACACGCTACAATCATTTGGTAGACGGTAGGAGAGCTTAAGATTAAGACTTTGGGAGAATATACCCCCACCAACTCCGTCTATGGTTTTTGAGCCGTCAGTGTAGAAGTGGCCGAAGTCTTTCTTTGACCACTGTGAGGTAGCGGGCAAATGTCTGCACTCGCCGCTTGCTTGCTGAAAATGTCA
This sequence comes from Cheilosia soror, assembly GCA_949372485.1. NCBI lineage: Eukaryota > Metazoa > Arthropoda > Insecta > Diptera > Syrphidae > Cheilosia > Cheilosia soror. Next base: position 114,503,306 of record OX443562.1, on the reverse strand, counting down.
AGGGATAATAGATGAAACAATATGTCCAGTGCCGCAGAGGGAGTTATGCGTAGTGCGCCGCTTATACAAATGCAGACTGTGCGCTAGACCTTGCTTAGATGGTCTCTATTTATGGATTTCTCCAAGGCTGTCCACCAGACAATTATCCCATAGGTAAGTATTGGTCTTATAACTGAGATATAGAGCCAGTGAGTTATTTCTATGGAAAAAAATTTGGATTGGTAAATATTGCAATGTCAAAAGATGTAATTTTGTCAGGTGAGAGCTAGACACATTCACTACAGCCTCATAAGACCAGAAGTGCGACAGTCTTAGACAGCATTTCTAATTATAAAGCGCAAAAATCTCTTCTTTCCTGTTTTCTTCTGTGCAGCTCAGAATTACTCAACAAACCAAATACATAAATGCAGGCAAAATCTGTCACGCAGATTTTGGGATTTTAAAAGGCTGGAGCCGCGCCAAAAATCTGCAAAATGCAGACAAATCTGCACTTGCGCAATACGCGCTTTCGAACTAGATGTGTTCATTTGAGCACAGAGGTGTTAGATAGACCTTGTCCCTACTAAGGGGATCGGTGGCTGTCTTACCAAACAGCCATCGAAAAATGAACCAGGGTCAACCTATCTGGCTCTGAGCCATGGGTCCACGTCTTTCTCAGGAAACTAGGTGGGTATCACAAACCACATAGAACTAGACCGTCGACTCCCACTTGCCTACAAGCTGCCTGGCGGGCCCAGGATTTTTCATGTATTGGCGCTGTACAAAATCAAAGGAGTGCCATAAACGCTCGCATACCTACTTGAAAAATCCTAGGCCCATGGAAAATCATTGCCGCCATTGATTTTGACATTTCACACGCGTATTCACAGACAGGGGAATTCACGGAAGTCGGCGGTCTAGTTCTATGTGGTTTGTGGTGGGTATGCCCACCGTGACATTAAGACGAAAGGTACGTTAAATCATATTCATTTTCCGTCCAAAACACAAAACGTCACCTACAAATTCGTGCCGTTGCGATACGAAATGAAATGTCATATCATGATTTGCACATCGCAGCGATATAAGAAAAAGTTATGATATAATTAATATCAGACATTTAGTTGGAAAGATAACGTCTATAGTGCAGTCGGCGTGTTACGTTCTACTTCGACATATCTTTTAGCGAAAAAAAAGTCATGCAATTGCATACTTGCTTGTGCGATCTGCAAACGTTGCAACACAGGACATAATGCGAGTCTGACAAGTCAATTAGAACACTTTTGACAGTATAAAAATTGAACATTAATAAGACAAGTAATTAAGTTTGTCATAGGTGACATATTTCTTTAGTCCTGCAGTATACTTTGTCTTGAGAAGTAGCTAGGTCCACCTATTTGTAAGATCAAATTATTACCAGTTACCACGAAACCGATACACAAACATATTTAAAGAGTTTATTAAAATGCCCTTATGCCATTTTACTGTCTTTGAATGACTTCAATTTGGCTTTCAACTCCACTTCATCCTTCTTATCGATAATGACATAACATATTGAGTTTACGGTTTACCTCTCCTATTCTAAGCTTCATGTGGTTCTCGGTTATCATCAATATACATTATAAGTACCCACATATCTACACACATTTCCTTTTTCTACCATACGATAAAGCTTGCCTACGACCCAGAACTGTTCCTTGTCTTAAGCATGTACTCCATTGAGTTACAAGCATAAAATTCCTACTCCTACTGCTTGCTGTTCGTAAAATGTAGGTAAGTGTTGAAAAAAAAATCAATAAATCATACAAGGCTTGTAGAACTTAGATGTCTCTGTCTTTGGTTCACAAAATATGCATATGCTATGACAATATGTGTCTAATCGTGTGAGATAAGTGCCAAATTATATAGAAAAGCTTTTTAAACAGATACTCGTATTCAAGGTACCTAATTTGACAGCATAGTGAGCTATTTTTAAATAAAGCTATTTACTGAGGGTTTGCTTGAAATGCGAGGCAGAATTGGCATTTATATTGGAACTTTATATCCAAAGCACACCGACTCCATTTTGTCTGCAGGTATTCACCTGATATAGAAATAGCGGCGTCGTAAGCATTGAATAATAAAGAGCTGTTTTAACAGATTTGCATTTTTAGGTTCAGTATGTCCAGAGTAGACCACCTAACCTCATCTTTTGAAGTTGAAAATGGTTATAGACCACATCACTGAAGTTCAGTCAACGAGAGTATAGAGAACCCAATGTTATGCAGCTTTTCAGAACACAGGTCAGGATCCATCTGATCGCCATTTGGTGTTGAGCAGGAAAAATACCATCTATATCTATAGTTGGTTAATGGCCAATCGGTTCATTGACGAAGGGCTACAATAATTTTAAATATTTATAGTACTGGCAGACAAGATGTTGTATGTAATGTTAAGAAGACTGATGGGTCTTTATTTGGAAATGAGCAAGCGGATGAGCTTGCGAGGATAGGCGGGGAATTGCAAGACGGAGGAGATGTGGATATTAAACCACCTCCTTGTATCATAAAAAGCGATATTAGGAATAAAGTAAATAAGGAAGCCGACCGGAGGTGGGAGGGCCTCACCAGTCACGCAGTATCTAAGGCACTTTGGCCGCAATACGACCGTAAAAGATCTAGGGAAATCTTCAAACTAGGCAGGGAACAGCTCAGGACACTGATCGGCATATTATCAGGGCACTGTCTTCTTAGAAAACATGCAAGAAGACTTGCAGATTCTGCAATGACCTGCAAGCCGAAGAGGACATAACACATATACTGTGCGAATGTGAGGCAATATGTCGCAGTAGAAGGAAATTTTTGGGCAGGCACTTCTTCCAACATTTAGGGGAGATAGGCAATACCAACTTCAAGGGGCTACTTGGTTTTTGCAGGGAAATTGGGGTTTTCTCAAGGGCAAGTGTTTAGGTGTTTTTCCATTGTAGGTCACTGCAATTGGTTCCCACTAGGGATCGCGATGGGCCCTTATGGTGCCTAGGGCCGTATGAGTCATCTCATACCCCTTTTTAACCTAACCTAACCTATGGGTCTTTATTCTTGTGGATCGGACAAAAAATGGCGGGGTTCCAAGAATTTTGTTTCGCACTAGAATGAAAAATGAATAATCCCGGAGCTGAGATTGGTTTAATAGTTTAGCGACAAACGGATTGGAAGACATGTAGGGAGGTAGGTATACGAGAAAGTTACAAAATCAAGATTCTACGGAGTGAGATTTGCAATGACTTCTGAGTGAAAGATCATGCATTTCATACAAATTCGAAGCGCCATAACGTGAAGAGTACAAACTCATGAAGGTCATTGTTCAAAATAGTTGTTTAGTCAACCAAGTCCAAGGGCAAAATGGATAACTGAAACTGAAATACATCAGGAGACGTAGATACTCGTGCGCTGTACCTCATACTGAATGAGGGCTCTTAGGTAGAGCTCCCGATAAAACACAAATTACATTTTAAGACTTTTCGACCCTCACATCTTCCGCAAGTCATTCAAATATGAAATACAAGTTTAGAATCCGCCAAATTATCCCTTAAATACAAATTTGCACAAAGGGAATGCTAACCCTAGTCCCAAAGCGCCACAACTATTTATTCCATCATTTCCATCAAGGCCTACTTACCCGAACTTTTAAGAATCATAGCTACGACCTCACTTTTCAAAGAAAAATAAATACTCACAAAATAGTCTCCCATTCGAGCGAACAACGTCCCCAGATCGAACTGTAATCGCTGGTCGACCAAAGCTCGCACACGTACATCCTTCGGATACAGAGCGTCATCCTTGCCATAGGCCGACACCAAATAAGAAAGTATAGCTCGGCTACGTATTAAAATAATAAAATTAACTTAAGTACCAAAATTGAAACACCTCACCTCTCCCACAACACTAATCCCTCATCGTCCACGGTTGGAATACAATGTTGCGGATTAAGCTGCACGAATTCGGGTTTCATTTGCTCACCCTCCAAAATGTTCAGCACTTTCATATCGAATTCCATGTCCAACATTTTGGCCAGCATTAAAACCGATCGGCATGGCGGACTTGGTGGCAGATAATACAGGACCGGTGGCATTTTCTCTCCCCTTAGAAGGCAATAAACGAATTCCTTTACAATCTTACTTGTCTCGCTGACCATGGGCTCCACGCAAAAGTATACTCATCGGCTCACCACCAGTAAACACTTTGAACTGAAATACGATTAGATCCCTGTTACACACTTCCGGCGGGAGAATGTGGCAAATGGTCAATTATTTTGGACAATTTCCCAACAACTACCCTTGAACTCTGACGCCAGTACATATATAGATAAGCCCCACGGTCAAAGCAACGGAAACCAATCAATCAATTGCGGGGTGGCAATGCTTGTAATTTATTAACCCCCAATAATTTTAACCACTCTTTTTACAGACACGGGTTGGCCAAATTAGAACACTCTTGTGCGGGGAACCCAGTAGGTCAGGCGAAGAAACCGTGTCACACTCTGGTGGCGGACTCACTTGCTTTTGCTACTCACTTGGCTCGGGCGATTAATTTATGCTGCACCACAGCGATTGTATCTATGCAGTTACCCAGTTTGATGGGGATGCGCCCTTGTTCACTGTGGTCTATTGATTGATGACCGAAGACCGATTCGATAGAAATCGACGAGTGCTGGATCTCGACCAAGTGCAGGAGGGAGTGTGCTTCTTTCTCTAAATAAATAATTTATATTTTTTCCACTTGCATATGGCATTGAACATAACATATGTTTGGTGCTCTAAATAGGCTCACAATGGAGTTGCTAGGAAACCCCCGGGGCCACAACACAACACAAACACATACACAATACACAGCAACAGCACTAGCAGTAATGAATGACAATGACACCATGAGAGCTTGTGCATGCAGCGGGAGTGTCGGGTGGAGGAGTGGGACCGTGTTGTGTGAAAGTGTTTGTCACGTTAATGGGAGACGGCACGCCTGCTTTGGAGCCCTGTGAACTTGCCACTTGGGTAGCGCAGATTAATATTTCTTGAAAAGGGAAAAACCTTCGATATGTGGTCAGTGGAACAGAGTGCAACCATACTGTGGTCGAATATAATAGTTTTTGCAGAAAAGAGAAACTAAATCGCACACGTTGGCGTGGAAAACATATACAGGAGAGCTGCAACTGCAATTTGCGTGATGGGTAACTTTTAATTCAAGCATGAAGCTTTGTTGGCCTCGAAGAGGTATATGACATATATATTTCAACAACCTGCGTCATAATTGGTTAAGTCGGCACAACGACACAAGCTGGGTCGTGGTATTAAGCACGACATCCAATGCACACCCATGGAAGTCATAAGGATAGGGACTTCCTATGCGAGTAACTTTTAACCGAACCAAGGCGATTAAAAAGTTATTAGACTTGCGTGATAAATGTCAAACCATACAGCGGGTATTTTAAAGGAGATTTATGAACTATTTACGAGATGGGCTGTTCCTCAATTTTTTCTTTTGGAAATCCTTCCTTCGATGAGGGGAACAATTTTACTCACAGCAGATAGAATATAATTGCAACTAATTAAATCTGTCCGTTGACCCAAAGTTTGGTGTTATTGCGGCAAGGTGACCGCTGCCATTTAGCAAGCATTCTAATACTGTCCACCTACAGCCGACGTACGTATGCAGTAAATAAATAAATTTATGACACAGGAGGCTATGGATGGGACTTCAAATTTTATGCCGAGTCCGAAACTCCGAACTACTGAATTAAGAAACTTTCTCATTATAATTTATAGAAATACACTCAGATGTTTGTCAGACGGTTGCAAGCGTGGAAAATCTATATAAGATGTATCATTTTGTTCGGGGATCGGACATGAGTGTCCTCTCTCCAGTAACCATTAATTCACTACGCCCACTGCAGTAATCTCTTGGAAAATCCTACAAACTTGAAGTGAAAACGCAGAGGTAATACCGCGGTTCTGGGAAATATAGATCTGTTAAATTTTCAGAGACTAAAGACAAATCGCTATGGCCTAAGCTTGAGTACAACGCTCATATCTGGTCAGGTGCACCAAAAACTTCATTGCACCTACTAGATAGAATTCAGAAGCGCGCGATAAAACTTATAGCTGATAGAAATATAGCGGAGTCTATTGACCCGTTCGAACATCTCAGAAATATTTCTTGCCTTTCCTTATTTTACCGATATTTTCACCACCAATGCTCTGATGAAATAGCTAACTGCATTCCTCCCCTAAAAAAAATTCTCTCGCAACACCCGTCACGTCACACATCGAATGTGTCAATTCACCCTTCTTAAGCCTACCTTCGGACGTACTGTAAAATGTGGAATGCATTGCCTCACACGGTTTACCCCTCTCATTACATACAACCCACAATTGTTTCAAACTAATGTGCACTGCACATCTTCTCTTCCTATTAACCCTTCCACTCGTGATGTGCATTTGCATTTTAAGGGAAAAACCCATTGAGCGCTAGTGAATTATAAACAAAAACGAAGTGGGTATTGGGCCCATTTTGTAATTTATACTTGGTCCTCGCCTCCGTTCGCCTATTTGAATTAGGCTGGCCCAGCTGGAGTCTTCAGCAGAAATCGCTGATAGATTTCTTTGTGGTACCATCGTGTATTAAAAGGATGGTTTGTGATGTTCGTGTGTTGAGAGGGGCTGAACTGTCAACTGATCACCACCTGGTGTTGTACAAATTGTATCTCAATGATCAAATACCTATCCTGCCAAAGCGTAAACCAAGAATGGTTACGCGCATACAGTGGGAGAGGCTACAGAACGATGAGATACGAGAGGAATTTGCAAGGCATGTATCTGAAAAGTTTGAACAAATTCCAAATGTTCCATTGAATGTAGAAGAAGAATGGCAGTTGTTTTCAACAGCAGTTATTGCCTCTGCAGGACATGTTTGCGGAGTGAAGCGGCTCGGTGTGGCGGCTGGTGGTGAGAAAAGAACTGCGTGGTTTAGAACTTGCAAATTGGCTGTTAAAGCAGCCAAAGAACAGTCTTGGAAGGAGTTCGGCGAAAAATTGGACCGTGATCACAGATCTGCAAGCAAGGTGTTCTGGCAGACCATCCGCCGTCTTAGAGGAAGGAAGTGGAACATTATCGAAGGAGTCAAATCCAAAGATGGTACACTTCTTTCTAATGAGGAGGACATCTTGCGCAGATGGAGCGAGCACTTTTCCGAATTGCTCAATCCAATCCAGGGCATCGAGGATGACACATCTATCGCCTTAAGCAGGGCGGAAAATAGTCCCACGGTAGAGGAAGTCACTTTTGCGATCAAATCGTTAAAAGCTGGCAAATCTGCAGGAGTGGATGAAATCCGGCCAGAAATGCTAAAGGCCTTAGGTGAAGAGGGAGTCAAATGGCTCGCTCGTGTCATTAAAGTGGCCTGGGAATGCGGCGAAACTCCCAGCGATTGGCAGATTGGGGTGATTGTGCCCCTTTTCAAGAAAGGGGATAAAAGGGATTGCTCCAATTACAGGGGTATATCACTTTTAAGTCTCCCCGGAAAAGTCTTTGCTAAGGTGCTGGACACGCGTTGCAGAGCTGTGGTCGAGGCACGATTAGGAGATGAGCAGTGCGGCTTTCGTCCTGGCAGAAGCACAACCGACCAGTTATTCACTCTCAGAATGGTACTTGAGAAGGTTTGGGAGTATGCTACACCTGTTTACGCTTGCTTCGTAGATTTGGAGAAATCATATGACCGAGTCCCTCGAGGGAAATTCTGGAGTGTATTACAGGAGTATGGAATTGATGGTTCTCTCTTGAGAGCCATTCAATCTCTTTACACAAACTGTAAAAGCTGTGTTCGGGTAAACGGCGTTAAATCAATACCTTTCACCGCGGGCGTTGGACTTCGCCAGGGGTGAGTCTTGTCGCCTCTCCTTTTCATTACTTATATGGACTGGATGTTACAGCGCAGTCTTGGCGAAGAACGTTTCGTTTCGACGTCAACAAATCTGCAGTGATGGTCGTCTCCAGAACGCCTGTTCAATGCACTCTGCATGTTAGTGGAGTCCCATTGAAACAGGTGGAGAAGTTTAAGTATCTCGGGGTCTTATTCACGAGTGATGGAAGGAGCAATGCCGAGTTTTCCTGTAGGATTGGTCAGGCTGGATCGATTTTGAGACAGCTTGGTCATTCTGTTATCAGGAGGACTGAACTTGGTGTCAAAGCTAAGTTGTCAGTCTTTAATTCGGTGTTTGTTCCAACTCTTACCTATGGTCATGAGGTTTGGGTAATGACCGAAAGAATAAGATCGCGAATACAAGCTGCCGAAATGAGATTTCTCCGTAGTATTGCTGGTGTGACCCGTAGAGATGGCATCAGAAATACCAGAATACGTGAGGAACTCAATGTCGAGCAGCTTTTTCTCCGGACGGAGCGATCCATGCTTCGGTGGTTTGGTCATGTTAAACGCATGTCCCCGACCAGGATTCCACGACGTGCTATGGAATCCGTACCATCGGGCAGGCGTCCCCTAGGTAGACCAAGGATGAGATGGTTAGATCAAATTCATAATCTCTCCTCTACCCGTATGGGGATTGCCCTTGATTGACCTACACTAGCGACCCACTTAATGGACAAGCGGACCATTGAAAATGAATGAATGAAATGAAGCTCGAGTCGACCAGTTCAGTGAACAATCAGCTAAAACAATTGGATTCTGTGCATTACATATACAGACCAGCGACAAGGCGGTAACTCAAGAATAATTTTGAAATTGGTAAGTGATTACCACCGCCAGATGTATTAAGCATTTTAGTGGTTAATGCTTTCAAGGCAGCCTGTCTTTGTTTTGTCGAATTTGTTTCTAAACTATTTATATCATGCATACAAAAGCATGTCGAAGCTTTCCCTAAAAATGCCTAAGGGAGACCAAAGGATCGTCATTTGTACTCGCCATCAGTGTCAACCAAGAGAGAAATTCTCTTTGAATTAAATTCACTTTGGGTCCGATTAGTCTGCTAATTTAATTCCAATCGACAAATTAAAGTATCTGATGTACAAAATTGCTCCAACTCTTTCCATTACTGGATTTTAATTTTGAGGATAACTCCAACTATTTTATACACCAGGACACGTATCATCAAATCTCATTAGTATAGAAAGCAGCAAAAAACAAAAAGTGTAAACAAAAGGATTACAAAAACGCGCATCCTTTCCGGAGCGCACCTAACAAGCGAATTCAGAGTAATCGATACATTTCTCTCCTGTTCTTGGTATACGCTACGTGAAACAATTACAAATGGCATTCTTTGCGTTGCAAATAGGAAAACAATACACCACTTGCCCTTGCCACAGATACTAGATTCCCCGAACCGAACCTGTCCATTAAGAGTGTAATTATTTACTTTTTGCTATCGACCTTCAGATCGAGGTATATTGGATAGCAATTAGCAGGAAATAGATAAATGCAAATTGCAGACACCGATCTGTCATGGATGGTAAAAGTAATGCTTTTGTTAACCTTTCCCATTGTCTCGGCAGCGGAAATGCGTTTACCTGTCAACAGTATCTGTTGTATGGTCGCCGGGGCACCTTATCTACCTACCTACTTGTGCGAGTGCTAAAAATTTATATTTTTCCAATAATGAGTCGCGACGGATACGTTTCTAAATTTGGAATTTTTAACAGGTTTTCGGTTTAGTGTACGCAAATTCCTGGAATAGTTTCAGGACCTTTTTTTCTCGAATGTCGGACAACGATTAAGTGCCTAATACTAGTTGAGAGGTATGCCATCACCTCGATCGCATTGGAGGGGAAAGTGCGGCACCTATATATAAATAAAGCAGGCTAATTCGAAAACTTAGACACTCTTTGAAAGGACACAGTGACGAGAGGTCACCGCGCTTAAAATATGAACTGTGTGTACTATACGTTTGGTGTGGCTCTGCTAGTAGCCACTTGTGTTTTTGGTGTACCCGTATCAGAGAATGTAGATCAAGTGCCACCACTGCCGCCGCCGGCCATCAATAAGGATGACGGTTCTAGCGACTTGAAGCCCCCACCCCCACCAGCGAATGACAATCGGTTTTCGGGAAGTTCGGTAAGTAAAGCAATCCACCACATTTAGACGCCATTCAATGTGAACTCTTTCTCTTGATAGCTGTCTGCAGAAGCATCCGTCTATGATCCGAGCATATACCCAGGCTTGCTGCCAGGTGCCATCCCATCATATCCCGACCCATATCCGGGTGGATATGCTCCACCGTACCCATCGCCTGTTGGATATGCACCCCAGGCAGGATTCCCAACGCAATATGTCGTTCAAACTGGCTACGAAGGATACCTAGTGCCATCGCCTCCAGTGCGCGCAGTCGTAGCGTCGGATCCGCTTTCGTTTCTACGCGGCCTTATTCCGGGCTCAATGATCAACTGGATTGTACGATCTATGGCGGTCGTCATGGGAACTGTCACCATCGTGTTCATGGGGGGAGCCGTTACTGCTGCAGTTTGCTCATTAACTCCCTTCTGCTCATTATCTTTCAAGTCGCTGTCACTCTTCAACTGGAACGATACTGCTAAGAATGTCGGCAAGATGATCGGCGAGGAAATCACTCCGGAGCGGGTCAGACGAACAGCCGACTTTGTACGAACAGCCATTAAAAAATATAGTGAGTTGCAGAGGGCGCTAAATGAAAACGATTCAGCTGCAACAAACTAATGTTAAATGTAATAATTATTTAAGCAGATTTTTTTTTGTATTTATGTAGTAAGTGTGTATTTAGTGTTAGGAAAAGTTTAAGAATATAAATCATTTTTAAGCTGAGAGTTTAAATATGTTTTTTTTAATAACCCTTGCCTCTATATGGCTGACACTGTGACCTGAAGTTTATTTTGTATTTATTAGAAACACGGTGAGTGTGGTTGTCGAAAAATATAACCAACAAACAGCAAGCTTCCCATATTTACAGGGATCATTATGAATACTATGCGATAAGTATAAATAAGCGAGGAGCGTACTGACTATTCCAACATCTTTAGATACGTCGAAGGAATATGGAATATAGGCCTTAAGTTAACTTCATCCAGTTGCGCCACTTCAAATTGGCAAAGACTCCCTCCTCCTCAACTGCGTTGTCCCTCCAGGGACAGACTCGAAGATTCCACGGCCCAGAGCATTTGTGTCTATTTTTGACCAAATCGATGTCACTGTACTGATAGCTACTCGTTTACTTCGTCATTAAATCTCTCACCCCAAGGCCCGTCAACGTAAAAGGGACCGAAAATAATTTTACGAATAATCTTTCTCTCAAAGCGACCGAGGATTGGGTAGAGAACTATATTCAGCGGCAAAAGGCAGGAATAGGATGGTCTAACAAAGTCTTTTATGTGATCTCTACACAGCTGTTCGATATATAGGGCTCTTTACTCAATTGTCATCTAGTAAAAGAAACACCGGTTGCCAAGAGTTATTCTTGTTATTATCAGATATTATTTTGAAATTCTGTGTAAGGATAAAACGTCACTATTGATAGCAACAATTTTGAGGAAGTTAAGGAGTTCAGCTACCTCGGAGTAAACATGGATTCCACAAATGACACCATAGTGGAGATCCGGCGAAGAATAGTTCTAGGAAACCGTTGCTACTTCGGTTTGGGTGCTACCAGCTTTTGAAGAGTCGGCAAATCAAGTAAGCTACATTTATTAACTTGAGCAACTTAAAAAAAATTCGGCAAAAACGAGCAATTTTCAAAAATTAGCTCGGAGCAAAATGTTAAAAAATAAGAAGTGAGTTTGGATTTTAATTAGGTAGATATAGATTTTCAAACTACCAATTATATTTTTTTATTTGTACCTATGTTCCTTCTCCAAGTTTAGATTTTTAAAAGGAGGGTCGGCATTTGCCGACTGAACTCCTGAAAATTTACCGAGTTGAAATTCTTAAAATTAAGCGAGTTTCAATTCGACTTTAAAAAGGATCGGCATTTCTAATTTTAAGTTAAATTTGAATGAATGTTTTGTTCGCTAGTTTGTGGAACGGAACTTTATTCACTTAATCTGATAAATGTATGCAGCTCGTAAATGTATAAATTTTTGCGGTGCTTTAAGTAAACACCCCTCGAAAATGTCATTGCGTAAATTGCGTAAATCGACTGTCAAGTAATCAAAATTATTTTGCTACTTGAATTCTTACCCTCGTTTTGAGATCTTCCTAAAAAAAAAACTCTGGAAACAAACAAACAATTCATACGATTGTCTGTCAAAGTTTGACATTTGTCATTTGCGTAACTTTCCGCGTTTGATTTCCGAGGCTAAATCGTCGCGAAAAATTGTGAAGTCTGAGCAAAATATTTTATGAAGCTTTTACGCGTTTAAGTGGATACCCTTACCTATTATGAAAAAATGTATACAATCTCAGCTCAACTCAATTCAACTTTAAAATACGTACTTTTCGAATTAAAAATTTAAATTCAGCGAAGTGGCTATTCGCACGTTCATTGTGACAGATTTTGTACTGAACTGACGTTTACCGATTTTCGGGACACGATTAAGTAATCAACGTAACGTAATCCCATTTTCATTAAAAACTTTTTATAAATATAAAAATTGGATCCTAAACATACGGCATAATGTCCGAAAATGATTACACTGGAGTTTAGAGTCCTTGCCGCGAGAGTAGCGAGCCACATACCCCAACTTGACGCAATATAAACTTTGACATTTCGTTACGTAGTCGTGTCCCGAACAAAATGCGAATAGCAACAGCCTAAATTCAAAATCTTATATATCGAAGACCAAGACTCGATTGAGCTAAAATTTACAGGTGGTCTTAGGTATTGGTCAAAAATGGACAAAGGGGAGCGGCACTTCCCATACAAAAATCATCTTCTATGGGGTGAAATTCGCTGACGTTATAACTCGATAAAGCGTTCCCACTTCAAATTAACGAAAGCGTAGTGCCGAGATGAAGAAAACGTAGTATTTCCATAATGTTTTAGTTTTAAGCCTAGTACGACTATACGACGCAATCGAAAATGACGCAAATCAATTACTTACTGAACAAATTTTATACAAGAAATATATGCATACGAAGTCGACGAAAAATCGTAGTGTTTCCAAAGTGTTTCCAAGTAGTGACGTAATGATTTTGTCGAACTAAGCAAAGTCGTAGTGAAACATTATGATCGTAGTGAAAGTGGAAACGCTGGCATAACCGTTGGGCCGATTTTAATGATTTCTTTACAGTCGGCAAGCACTTAAAATAAGTTGACATTTTATTGAATGTTACCCCGCCACGGAGCGAACCCCCGCTACGCCCCTGACTGGACTCCTTCGAAAGAAAAATATTTCGGCGGACTTTTGGTCCTGATGTGTGCGAGGAGGGCGATTGGAGGAGGAGATATAACCGCGAATTCTACGAGCTTTAAGAAGATGTAGTTGAAGTCCAAAAAGTCAAAATACCTCGACTACATTGGCTCGGCCACATGGAGCGAATGGACAATAATCCTCCAGCTAAGAGGATCTTCGTATCCCAGCACCCAGCAGTGTCTCAGGCATAGACTCTACACGGGTCAGGAGCCCGAAGTAAAGTATTAGTATGAAATTACATCTTAAGATTTTTTTTCACTGCGCTACTCAAGAACGTCTGATAAGCAAATGATATAAATCTATATAAAAATGAAGATTCCGCCTGACAGATGATCACTGCCCAGCCTAAACCTTTTACTCTCGAAAGCTGAGATTTTGTACAGAGGTTTTTTTATGATGTATAAAACCACAAGGAAGGTTTTTTGAAATTCGACCCCAAAATTTGTATGGGAAGATTTTTATTTTTCATCCGATTGACTTTAAACTCGGATTGTGTACTTTTTATGAAAAATAAAGAATATGTTTTCTTCGATTTTGGAAATTCTACCCTTATAGCCCGTTTTACAGTGCAAGTTTAAACTCCGTTTAGCCTGATATCAGGTTTAAACCGACGTTTAATACGAAAAGGTGTATTACAGTACTAGTTTAAACTTAATCGAGAGTTTAAACCGAGTTTAACTTAACCGGCCATGGATGGGGGTTTAAACTGAGTTTATTTTTCGGAATTTCGTAGTACGATCTCCCTCCCGGTTTATGACGGCGCTCCAGAGTCGAAACAGCCACAGGCAGAGCTGCTGGAAGCTGCAAATTAATTTAGAAGTGCACATACACACAACAAAAAGCATTGTCGAAGTTCTTGTTCTTCATTTATACAAAAAAATACAAATTTAGCTTGAATCAACGGTTTAACAAATATTTTAATATACATATTCATCGTGGTATACAAAACATTGAACGATATGTGATGACTGATGATGATGATGAGCTATATCCCGGCTAAGTTGAACGGTCTTTGGCATCACTCCCAGTCGGGCGTGTCAGTTTGGCTTGAATTGGTCCTACGTTGACCATGTTACCACTTCGCTCTTCCCGATTTGTGCTTATCGACATGAGGATGAGGTCCTATGGAGAAATCCAGCCTTTATACCTATGGTGACATCGAATTGCGGCTCGCCGAGGACTAGTTTTAGTTTGCCCGACTTGTAGCGAACTAGTTTGCCTATTTGACCCTCGACCATTTCCTTGAGGCCCTTGAGGGGATTCTTCTTCTCCACCGGTTCAGGCTGAAAATTGTTCAGAACATGTAATATTATAATCGGTCCTTATGTTATCTTACCTGAACATGTCACTTTGTTTAAATTGCCAAACTGATGATAAACACATGAGTTCTACCAATATGATAAATTTCCTCAAACCGAAGAGGAACTCAATACCGAAGTATTGACTTTTATTTAATTTTCAATTTTTTAATTTCACTTTTTAAATTTGCCAAACTGACATCAGAATAAACAAAACTGATAGAAATTTCAAATACAGTGGCGTACAAAACAGACGAGAAAAGTTTAACCGAAGTTTAACTAAACGTTCGTTCAAATTTCACTGTAATACACTCACGGTTTACGTACTTGGTTTAAACTTGCTTGCGAGTTTAACTAAACCTGAGTTTAATCTCGCACTGTAAAATCGGCTATTAAAGGGGTAAGAGGGGGTCAAAGTTTATTTTTCATCCGATCGACTTCAAACTTAGTTTGTGGCCCTTTTCTTAAGTCACGAACCGTTCGTCGTTTTTAAACTTTGTAATGCGTCCCAAAATCTTTCGCCATTGAATATGCTTATCGCTTCATCTAACTCCAGCGTATACGTACTCCAAAGACATTCAAGCGGAATTCTGTATGAATGGGGTCATACTGCTAGAAAGCGGTGCATCTTTCTGGTTGCAAGAGTGTAATAAGATCTGGCAGGTGTGGAATATAATGAAGGGGTAAAAGTTCCCCCTAATCTAAAGATGGTGCTTATCATATTTTCCAGCAAAGAAATATGCTTTGTCCCATAGATTGTGACTCAATCAATCAATCTGTGTTGAGATGCCAGCGCTTCACTAACAAAAATATTGATCATATAATCTTTGAACTGTTTTCTCCAATAGGGCATTAAACACATTTTTCATAGATACTAACTTCTCCTTAGGTACTTTCTTAGGTAGGTTTTCTGCGCGATATATAAAATATCTGTGTACCAAATCCTGAGGACTGCGCTAGCGAAGCCGCGGGCAAAAGCTAGTAATCAAATAAATGCCATGAAAAAGCTTATCAATTCAGCTGTTCGGACGCGTCATAAAACGAATGGTTGTGAGAAGCTAGGCATCGGTGGCTATAGGTACGGACCAGTTGAGCTATCTATTTATTTATTTGTTTATTTATTTGTGCATTATACTTACTTTGTTTTGCCCTCGTTGATCTAAAGATTTGATAATGTAGTCAGTCAGATAGGGTAAGGGTAGGGAGATCACAGATAACACTTATAACCATTAAATTACAGATTCAACTTTTGGGTCGCTGTTAAGTCATTGTAGAATTGTCTTTCTCGGCGAAGTATTAAACATAATAAAGCCAGTGCAAGACTGAGGGCTTAGTCTGGAACCAATGCGCCCCGAGATCACAAATGGATCAAAATGGAACGCTGCATTTTCTCAGGTAGAGACTCCTAATGGGTCTATGAACAGGGTACACTGCCCGAAGTTTAAGCAGGCATTATTAAGGAGGTCCCTTATAAATCTTTTCCTACGTTGGCCCTATATTATCTGACATCTCTCTTCAATCTACCGAAAAATTCGTCGCACCCCTAATTTGCAAGGTATACCTAATTACCTAATGCTAATACCCAAACATGCTAGATTTTAAAAATAGTTTTCACACCAATATGGGCTCAACAATATACAATAGAACCTCCTAAACTGTTTAAACCTTAACATGATATCCTTTCACTGCTCATTTCAATGAACACTAAATTGACACTCCCTTCATAGACCCTGTCTATACCCGTTCTAAATATAAAGTTAATTTGCACCTCAATTTCAACAGCAATCGACACGTGAGTACAATTTTGTTGGATTCCGCAATAACTATCTGCCGATATGTTACCTAGTGCGGTTGCCAAATAACAGTCACATCCTTTCTGCCTGATGCCTTTCCTCTGCGACAGTTTACAACAATCAACCCTGTGACCCAAAAGCTCCCACTCCCTTTTCCGCTCATAGTCGTGTCGTATCGTATACGCTTTCGCCTTGAGAGAAATTAATTCATTTCCATGGCGAGCAGCGCGATGTATGCTAATGTGTCATCATCATCATCAGCATCATGCATAGAATAGATTTGCACATCCGCACAAATTGGGTCGAGCTATTTTTACTATGAGTCCACTTCCTTTGAGGCAAGTTAACTTTAACTCACCACCACCAGGTCGATTTTGTGTGATGTCCTTATAAAAATATCCTAAACAGCATGTCGGGTAAATAATTTCAAATTAAGTGCTCTCATTAGTCCCGCGTCGTCCTCCTGTTGCTGACTGAGGCTGAGGATGCTGTTGCAGGAGTACTGTAGCTCATTGCCTTTAGTTTCATTTATACGCAATGGCTGCTGGAAGGAGTGTGATTTTAATTCTCAATTTAATCTGTGCCCTATGTGGATGTGGGAACTCTCTACCATCTGTGGTAACCGCGGCGCGAAATTTATTTCTCGGTAATTGGTGGAGTGCATAAATCGCGCTTAAATTTGAATGTAGGCTGAAACAACGCCGGGTGTTTTTCTTTATATTGCAGATTGTCCTTGCATCTACGCAACGGAAGTGAACGAGGACAACCGCGGAGTGTTTTCGGTTAATTCAAGCAATCCCCGTTTCAGTCGAAGTGATTGTGTTCTGATTTTCGTGATGGGAACCGTGGCCAATATCGTGCAGCTAGAGTTGAAGGACGTTCAACTGCAGCCCAAGTGAGTGTGTTTTCTTTCCAATAAAAATTACGTTCTCAATGTTTTTTTTAAAGTATATGTTATGTATTCACTTGATGCAAGTCCTCCGCAAATTTGCAGGCATTATGCACTCGCAAACACGGTTGGGTGGCAGTGTCTCCGTCAATTAATTATTTATGATGCACGCTATTTATGTTGAGCAACAACATTTGGAATAATTCAGAGAAAATAAATTCGATTTCGTAAATTGATTTAAAATAGATGTCACGAGACCGACAGCAACCAATGCGATGGATGCCACCCTACTTAATATAGACATCAATCTTGGAATTAGAGGCAAGAAGCAAACGGGCAATTAGATTTTGGCATACATTATGAATGGACCTTAACTGCAGGTGCAGTGGCGTCTGATGGTTGGGGGCAGCTGAAATATCTGGCATGCAGTAAGGAGAGCAAATAGCTAAAGTAAAGCCTCCCGTAAGCGGACACTTATGACACCTTAATCCAAGCTCACAGGATAACATGTCTAATGCTTCACTTTCGGTTATAGAGCTTTTTCATGGAATTGCTTATGCATTCGGAAAAATAGAAATTGTACTGAAAATTGATCCTCTCCATCTTTTTTTTTAATTTTTTATACACATCACAAAAACGACGCCTACACACACATACTGCGTCCTTTTATAAAAGACTTTTTATCCATATCCATACTACTTATAAAATACAACGTCCGTCTGTTCGTTTCTCCATAACTCGAGAACCATTCGTCCGATTTTCATGATTTTTTTTCTGATTTATAGATGTGCGGCCAAATTAGACTGTAGGATGGGTGAGAATTGCTCAGGAGTAAAGGGTTCGCGGGGAGTAAGGGGGTCCCAAGAACCGTTAGCCCTATGAACGTCAAAGTTTGTATGTTGATAGATAAGTCAAAATTATTACATGCCTTACTAATTGTTTTTCAAAACTCGTACTAAAAGGGTTGAAAAAGATTTCAAACACACTTTTAAATTTCTCCCTTTTTGCGCTTAACTTGCCAATATACTCATAAATTTATGTATATCAATTCAAGATATGCTTTAAATTGTTAGACAATACTTCACCGAGTATTTTGAGCTAACATTTATCTTTTTGGGCCATCCAGAGGGTGAGATATAATAAATTGAAAATAGATCTTATTTGGCCAAGTGCGACCAAAATTGGTCATAAGTGTTGAGTTTCCAAAAGGTTCCGATTCCGAATTAAAAGACTCGTTTCAAGTGAAATACAATTTAATTCAAAATTCAAGGATAAAAAAATATAAAGGATTTGGATAACCTCTTTGGTAGGCGGAAAGCAGCAAAGTGATTAAAATTGAGGTTAACCATGAGGCAAAAATTAAATTAACTAGAGTTACCATTGTGCAATAGAGTTGCTGATGCAACAATAAGTAGTTGAATGAAACTCGATTATTTCATTTTGATTTCCCGACGTTTCGGCAGGGGTTGCTGCCTTCTTCTTACTTACTTACTTATCGGGCTCCCGACCCGTGAAGAGTCTCTGCCTGAGACACTGCAGCCTTCCATCCTCTACGATCCCGGGCACGCTGCTTCCAATTGTCTAGACCAAGCGCTCTGGCATCCGCGATGGCTTGGTCTTTGAAACGGAGGTTCGGTCTTCCTTGTCTTCTCGAACCTGGGGGCTGGGATTCGAAGACCCTCTTGGCTGGAGCATTATTGTCCATTCGCTCGATGTGGCCGAGCCAATGTAGTCGACGTGTTTTGGCTTTTTGGACTACATCCACATCTTGGTACAGCTCATAGAGTTCGCGGTTGTATCTTCTCCTCCATTCGCCCTCCTCGCACACAGGACCAAAAATCCGCCGAAGTATTTTTCTTTCGAAGGAGCCCAGTAGCATCTCTCCCTTCTTGCTTATCGTCCAGCACTCGGCGCCATAAAGCAGAACTGGCAGGATGAGGGTTTTGTAGAGCACACATTTCGTCCTTCGAGTTAGGAGTTTTGAACCCAGTTGTTTTGCCAAACCGAAGTAGCAGCGGTTTCCTAGGGTAATTCTTCGTCGGATCTCCACTAGGGTGTCATTCGTGGAGTTTACGTTTACTCCGAGGTAGGTGAACTCCTTAACTACCTCGAAATTATTGCTATCAATAGTGACGTTTTGTCCTAGGCGGTGGACAGATGCTTGTTTGTTTGTTGATAGCATGTACTTAGTCTTGTCCTCATTTACTACAAGTCCAACGGATTTCGCCTGTTCTTCAATCGCCGTGAACGCTTCTATCACGGCACGCTGGGAGCGACCGATGATGTCAATATCGTCCGCATAGCCAAGCAGCTGGACGGACCTGTTGAAGATAGTGCCTTCCGTGTTGACACCTGCCCTGCGCACTATCTGCTCCAGTACGAGATTGAAGAAGTCGCATGATAGAGCGTCTCCTTGCCGAAATCCGGTGCATGTTTGAAATAGTTCGGAAGAGCTGCTTCCAAACTGCACGTTGCAGCGTGTGTTTTCCAGCGTCGCGCGACACAACTGAATCAGTTTTGCCGGGATTCCGAATTCGGCCATCGCCATATAGAGCTCCTGACGATGTATGCTATCATACGCGGCTTTGAAGTCGATGAATAGGTGGTGGGTTTCGACTTGAAATTCGTTGGTCTTTTCCAAGATTTGCCTCAGTGTGAAAATTTGGTCTATAGTCGATCTGCCGGGCCGGAAGCCACACTGGTACGTGCCGATTAGTGTGTTGCAGAACGGTTTTAGACGTTCACACAGTACGTTGGATAGGATCTTGTATGCGACATTTAGCAGGGATATGCCTCGATAGTTCTTGCAAGACATAGGATCGCCTTTTTTGAAGATGGGGCATATGGAGCTGATAGTCCAGTCATCGGGCATGTTTTCATCCACCCATACTTGGTTGATGATTCGGTGCATGCTCCCTACCAAAACATCACCACCGTATTTAAAGAGCTCCGCTGGTAGACCATCAGACCCTGCGGCCTTGTTGTTCTTAAGCTTTTTTATAGCTAAGCCAACTTCTTCTATACTAGGTGGTGGAACTAGTTCTTCATTGACTGGACGTGGGTTCTCTTCTTGCCCTATCACTCTCTCTACATGATGCCCATTAAGCAGCTGCTGGAAATGCTGCTTAAACACATCTACTATTCCCTGCGCTTCGGTGACTAGGTTCCCTTCGCTATCTCGAAGAGCCTGCGTTCCGGTTTTGTAGCCAGCAGCCAGTTGCTTAGCTTTTTTATAAAAGCTCCGGATGTTATTACGATCGCGCGACTCTTCGATCTCCTTGAGCTGGGAAGCTGCGTAAGCCCTCTTCTTTCTACGCAGGATCTTCTTTTCCTCCCTTCTCCTGGCTCGATACTCTTCTCTCGCTGCCCTTGTTTTGCGCTGCAGCGCTTTCTTGTGTGCATCTTCTGTCACCTTTTTCCTGTACACGCATTCATCATCATACCATGGGCTCTTTCTCTGGGGTGGCTGGTACCCTACGGTGGTTTCGGCTACCTCCTTGATGATGTCGCGATACTGGCACCACTGATTGTTGGCGTTTGTGGTAGGTGAGTGCACAGAGGAGAGTTTCATACTCAGGCGCTCGCTGTAGGCTCTGGCTACTCCAGGTGTGCTAAGGCGTCCAACGTCGAATTTCTTCTTCTGGGCAGTTCGCAGCTTCTTTTCGTTGGACAGTCGAGCTCTGAATTTAGCCGCAACAAGAAAATGGTCAGAGTCGACGTTTGCCCCTCGGAATGTGTGCACGTCGAGGATGTTGGATGCGTGCCTCGCATCGATTAGCACATGGTCGATTTGGTTGGCGGTTCGACCGTCTGGAGAGCGCCAGGTTGCTGTGTGGATCCTTAGCCTTGGAAACCTAGTGCTACTTATCACCGTATTACGAGCTGCTGCAAAATCGATTAGTCGGTAGCCGTTGTCTGTTGTCGTTTCGTGGATTCTGTGCTTACCAACTAATCCGCCAAAGATGTTTTCCTTTCCGACTTTAGCATTGAAATCCCCGAGTACAACTTTTACATCATACTCCGGACAGGCTCCGTAGGCTCCATCCAGGAGGTCATAAAACTCCTCCTTGATAGGATCTTCTGCCTCGTTGGTAGGGGCGTGTGCACATATTAGGCTTATGTTTTGGAAGGTAGCTTTGATGCGGATCACAGAAAGGCGATCACTTATCGGCTTGAAGTCAATGACTTTTGTCCTAAGCCGATTTCCCACGACGAATCCGCATCCTAATACATGCAATCTTTTGTTGCAGCTGTAATAAATGTCGCAATCTTTTCTTTTCATCATACCTGATCCTATCCATCGTATCTCCTGGATCGCGGTTATATCTGCCTTGTACCGCGTGAGGACAGACTCAAGTTTTTGAGTAGCACCTGGGGTGTAGAGCGTTCGTACATTCCAGGTACATACTCTCAGATCGTAGTCCATTGACGTTCCGGGTCTGGTTGCCATTTGAGGAGTTCCATTATCCGAGGCTGGTTGTGTCTCTCTCATAACTACTGCTTTTTTCCATGGTCGGGAAGTTACCCCGACGGCACAACCCCCAACCTGGAGGACCAGGCCCTTGTTTTGACCCTAGGACAGCGGGCCGGAAAAACCGATGCCAGTAACCCATTTTGGGATATGAGCGCTGCCGTTGACCCATATTGAGGGCTCCTCCGCCACCAACTCTTTTCCAACACCCTGGCTCAGTATTGGAGATCCCCATAGACCTGGTATCCAAATATGTCGAAGCAGCTCATACAGGGATTACACTTTAGTTCGACCTGACCGGAACTGTAGACGCCACCGTTGATTCCATCTAGGGAATTCATCCGCTGCCGCCTGAAACAAGAGGAAGTGTCTTAGTGCGTAGACACTCCTCCCCCCTCTCTCGTTCGCTGCCACCAACGACCTTCCACAGGGGTTGGTTACCCCATCTCCAGTCGAGGTACTAGGCACCCACCAGTCACCAACGTGGAGGTGAGAGTAGGAGTTGGTAGTGAGAGGCTAGAGTGGGAACGCTTGTGTTCTCATATAATCGCATCACTACCCTTAAGCCGGCTGCCTTCTTCAGGGTTTCTTTATTGGGAAACATTGATTATTTAGAATATAAATATGGAAAAAACAAACGTTAAACTTACAAAAATTGATGAACGAGCAAAACAATTTAGTGAACTTTGACTACGACATTATTATGAATAAGGGACAATGAAACAAAACTGATTTATGTTATATGAAACACTTCTATTGAAGTTTAGTCTGTTACTTATTTTTTGGACCAACAAGCGAGCTAAATATAGCAGATATATTTTGGATGTCCTGTTTCCTATTCATGTGATTCCTGTTTTTTATTATGTGTAGCGTCTCGAGTTGCGTTGTCAAAGTCCGTGTTGTGGTTCGCTTGGATAGTATGGTTTGCGAGTGCCGTTTTTCCACCGTTTTTTGATTTGATGTCAGACCGATGGTTGGACATTCTTTGGGATAAAAATTGTTTAGTTGTACCGATGTAACAAAGGTCACAACTTTCAGTGGCGTTATGCCCATGCAGTCAATCTTATATATTACGTCAGTACGTTTTTGTTAGTCAATTTTGGGTTTCAGTTAGGAAAACGATGATGCCAGTGTTTTATGGGATTTGAAAGCTATGCTGACGTCCTTGGAGCTCCTGTTGATGATGTGTTTGAAGCTGTCGGCAAGTTTCGGAACGTAGACCACACTTCTATAAATCCGCAACTCTTCTTCTGATCCTTCTTCCTGGGGAACCTTATGTTTTTGGCGATGTATTATGTTACGTATGAAGCGATCAGGGTAGTTGTTGACCTTAAGGATTTTTGTGATCTTACGTTCATTGGCAAGGGACGAACTTTTCGTCACTTAGTGTAATCTACCTTGTGGACTAGGTTGGAAGCCGTGTTGAAGATTGTTCTTTTTAATAAAATTTATTCACTCTAGCTATTTCTGTGATTCGAATCGAATCGAAAGTGATTCGATTTCAGCCAACTGACACTCCATTTTTCGATTTCGATAGAGATGTGTGTATTTTGTTCATTTCTCCCACATTCTCAGTTTTTTTTTTTTTTTTTTTTTGAGATAAAAATGTCAAATTTTATTCGAGCGAAAATGTTTGGTCGCAAGCTCTATTTAAAAATATAAGTTCTATTGCTTTTGCATAAACCGAAAGATATGTTGCTTAGTTTTATGATAAAACATTATATAGAATTAAATAGGAAGCAACATTTTTCCCCGAAACTTAAAATGCGAGCAGTTCATTCGAGGGAAAGTTTTGAATTCGATGAATACACATACTCGATTCTATCGAATCTCAGAATAAGCGTGAATGTGTCTATAGGGTGGTGCCTGATTGTCTTCGAGATAGTGTTGGAGGCCTAAAATCTCCGTGCCGGCGTACCCTGGTCGCCCACCTCTAAAGCCGGCACTTTGTACCAACCACCCTCCTTAGTAACGGACTGTCAGAGGCTACCAGCGGGGGGTTGGACTTTAGACTGCTTCGGTCACCCCCTTTGCTCTCCCCGAAGACTAACCACCAACTGGGGGAGCTGACTACCCCAATCAACCCCAACTCGACAATTAGAGGACCCCGTCAGAGGCAACAGACGGCGGGTTTGACCGCTACAAGACAAATCGCTGCATCTACTTTCGGTACCAAGCAGCAGGTTGGAGTGCTTCAATCAAGCTTTTCTGCTCAGCACCAGTATCTGTCATGTGGACTGATCGTCAAAAGGAAAAAAACGACTGTTACGGTTGCCCCCAGCCTCTTCCAACAGACAATCCATTCACGGACTTTTGGTCAAGCAGCAAAGCTGACTGGTTCAATCACCCACTTCTGCCACGCACCAGGCTCCCTCTCCTTTTAGTGATGGCTGTGTCAGACTGTTACGGTCGTCCTCCATATTGACCCGAAGACTATTCGCAACCAGGATATATAAAAATATATAAGATTTGACTGCCTCAGTCACCACCAAAAACCTCTCTACGAGGTAAGACACCCAAATTCGCAAATGCATAGCAATGTTATTCCCACTGTAATGCCCGGCACATAGAATCTTTCTGGCCACTTCCCCCCACCCCCCTCTCTTGGTATCACAATTATTTATGGTCTAAGTGTGTCCCCTTTTTGGGGCAGCCACCTTACATAACCTAACTTAACCAATAACCATGCATACTTTGGAAAGTGTGCGCAAGTGTGCGGAGGTAGACTTTGAATGCTTATAAGAGATGAATATGGGAAATTTATTCAGCTTTATAGGATTAATAACGTTGAAACAAATTGTCCATTTATTTTAAACTGTTCCCAAGTTACATTTACTTTTACATATTTTATTTTTCGAATTTGTCGACTTGTTAGAGGTGTTCGCTTGTTAGAGAGTTTACTGTAATATGGATGAATAACTTAACGTAAAAATTTACAGAGCCAAATAATTGCGATTATATGTAAAACCCCTCCATGATATAGCCACCCTTGTGCTAAATGCCATCAGCAAAAAACTTAAAACGGAAATCAGGAAATTCATATTTAAAGAAACCGTATTAAAACACTTGCATAAATGTGTAAAAATAAAAATAGAGGTATTTTCTAAAAATATAAATCATCGACGACAAATTTTCATATTGCAAAAATATTGCAATCGATTGCATTTTTCAATAAAATGCACGACTTTCATAAATCCTGCTCCCAGTTAACGTGTTGAGTAGTCCCACGGAAGTCGCCGTGTGAAGTGTTCAATTTGCAAAGAAAATCAAAAGATGTCTCTTGAAAATGTCATTTCATACGAGGAACTCGACAGGGTGAGTATATTATGAACGACATGCACTCGCACAATTGATTTCTTACTGATGGCCATCTCCTTATTGGTGCTGTTTTCAAGAAACGAAAAAAGTCAAATGCCAAACGCCTCAAGGAACAGGAGCGCAAATCCATCGCTGAGGAGCCCGATGAATCATCGGCCATGGCAGTGATCAATGAGATTTTGAATCCAAAACTGAGGATACCGGTCTCTGCTGGCCCGTATACAGTACCAGAGGAAGTGCATGCCGGTGACGTGGATGCACTAAAGGACTTGGACGAGAAAAAACTCGTCGAATTAAAAGAAGTACGCACATTCACTTACATGTAATTGAAAATCGAATAAAAAACTGCTTCCTTCAGGTCTTTCTCCTTTTCGACGCGGACTCAGATGGACTCATCTCTCGGGAGGATCTGAGGATAACGTTCATGGCACTGGGCAACGAGGCACCCGAGGAACTGCTCGACGAGATGATAAAGGAGGTAAACTGCTTGTTTGACACGCTTTTGTGATTTATTCCCAAAATGAGTTCATGTTCTTGGCTGCAGGCCAAAGAGCCATTGGACTATGATGCATTTGTGGAACTCATGGGATTCCGAACGATTGAACTGGATCCCGAGGATGTGCTATTGGAAGCGTGGAGCAAGTGGGACGATCACGGAACTGGGTTAATTGAAGAGAAAAAGTATAAGCAAACATTTCGCATTCGAACACGTAGCTGGTAGTAAATTTGTACCCATTATACTTTGTACAGGATGTACGAGGAGTTGACCAACTATGGCGATAAATTGACCAACGCCGAGGCGAGAGAGGCTCTGTCCCGGGCACCGCTAGCGAAACCGAAGACTTTGAACGAACCTGCGATGATCGATTACCCGGCGTTCTGCCGAATGCTCTCTGGCCTGAGGAAGAGGAAACCATAATTATTGTTAATCAAAAGCTAAAATAAAAAAAATTAACCAAATATACAGTGTGTGTGTGTATTTTTCTTTGAAAACTGTTTTTATTTAATATCTATTGGGGTGTTTCGGTCCATGACAATGGCAAGCTCCATTTGATAGAATGTGAATTTTTTTTTCCTCACAAAGTTTACGAAATTAATTTAATTTATGATTTGTTGCATTCTTGCATTGCAGTTGCGCCGAGTATGTGGAACTATTTCCGTATCTGAAGGAGCCCGTCATTGAGAACACTACCATACCCGAGTACACCATGTGTCACAGTCACTTTAAACGGAATGCTTCACTTAATTATGCGCCAGAGGAAGTGAATGAAATTGTTTCCCGGTTGGATGACGATGATGCTGCTGCTGCTGCTGCCGAGGAGCATGCGAGTGGCATTGATGGCAGCGGTGGACAGCTGCAGCAGCAGCTTTTCAGCGGTGGAAGAATTTATGGATTGCGGGTGATATTTAAGCCACCGTCGGTGAGGGATGACTCTGTGGCTTTTTACATCCGCGGAGAGTACGCCTTCATGGACAAGGGTATGCCATTGAATTCGCTAAGACTTTGATTTATATAAAGCTTTTCATTTAAAGCTAATTTCGAGAATGATGGCCGCCTGATACCGGGAACCTATTGTGATTATTACTTCTTCGCCGAGGAAGGACCCACTAACGAGACAAGTGACGTGTGGAAATACTTTCATTCGCCGCGGTATCCTGCGAATTATGCTGCGCACATACAGTGCACGTATAAATTTATCGGGAGGTAATTTACATTTGCTGCATGTTTGTTGTATTCATTCATGAGTGGGTTTTGGAGGGTATCTCAGATGCAGACATTTCTGGCCGAATATATTTCAGATTCAGAGACCATGGGTGAGCGTGTCCGTGAATGGTGAAGAGGATTTCATTTAATTAATTTGAAAAACCACACGTGTGGTATATGAACAGATTATATTGTTTGGGCGGCGCGCGGTTGATAGACGCGCCGCTGCAATCTGAATTTCTTAATTCCAGTTAAATATGTGCCAGTTTTTGCTGTAGATTATGATTGCATTTTTATGTTCCTTTGGATTACACAGTTGAAATAATGCTACCTATAATATTCGTAACAGTTTCATCCCTTAATGAAATTAAATCCAAAAAGAGGTTCGTGGTGAATAAATATTTTTTACAAAAGCTATAATCGCTGTTCTTACCTGGCTTCTCGTATACCTACCTTCATAAAATAAGGGAACCTACTAGCATGTCGCTTGAGTCGCGTGAAAAGAAATTGGAAATAAAATTGCCACCAGAAATTGTTTAATGGTTTTAATATGCTACATAAATAGATTATGCCTAAGATCTGAAAAAAAAGTGTATAAAAAGGCATTGACATCATTTCATTGATTCAGAGTACAGCATTAAATTAATAATTTTATTTTATATTTAAAATTTTGCGGGTTAATTTAGCGCTTGATTGAAAAATTTCCCTAAAAGGAATATTAGACAATGGCCGTTTTCTATTGAGCGCTAGACATCTAGCACATAATATTCCAGACAAAAAATAATTTTATTTTCCATTAATAATTAGATTAAGATTTTAATTCGTTTGGCACGAAGTGTAGGTATTACGAAAGGGGTAATGCAAAGCAGCATGCATTTTCAAAAACTTAGACTTCCAAGAGACGGAGGAAAATGCTAAATAATGTTGAACTGTCAAAAAAAAAGAAAAAGAATTTTCAATTTGTGATATGTCTAAATTAATAAACCTTATTAAACCTTATTACCGCTACCTCTCTAGAGCAAATTGTGAAATGTCAGTTATACTACAGGCCAGTTGAGTTAGGGTCAGTGTTGGGACTTGAGAGCAGGCCAAAGGTGGTATATTGGGAAACCAAAAAGTGGTAGAAAGTGGTAGATTTTTAAAACATACCATAAATGCTGAAAAAAATTAAATAGCGCTTCTTCTGCTAACAGTGACACCCTCCCACGCTTTTTAAGAGTCATCAAATCAACTTGAGCAACTAAAAAAAAAATTGGCAAAAACGAACAATTTTCAAAAATTAGCTCGAAACAAAATGTAAGAAGTGAGTTTGGATTTTCATTAGGTATAGGTTTTCAAACTTGTAAATGCATATCTACAAGTCGGCATTTTCAAAGGTTCCATCTTTCGAAAATGCCAATTTGAATTTGTTTATCTTTATGTGCCTTCTCTGAGTTTCGATTTTAAAAAGGACTGTCGGTTAGGGTTGACGGTTGAGCAACCGTATTTTAAATTTAAATAAAATGTCAATACTTAAACTAATGTCGTTTTCGGTTGGTCGTCCAGAACCGGTCCGGAAGCAATCCGAACGCTTCTGAAAGAGTTCGATTGGCACTCAACTGACAGTTCTTCTACTGAAAAGAAGAGAAATTTGCGCTTCTGGATTTGAATTCTGAATCGAGGAGAGTTCTTCCGGGTGGTTCTAGACGACCAACCGAAAACGACATAAGTACACCTACACACGATTGTCAGATCTGTCAATGCTCTGACAATGAGCTTACAATAGCCAACTACCTTACAAAGCAAAATTGTGCGTTCAAACGGTTGCAAGATTTTGTCCCAAAGTCTTACAATTTCTTTGCCATCTATCTGTCTTTAAAAAGTCTGACAATGAATTTTCTGACAACGTTGTAAGGTTGAAAATTGTGTGTTCACACAGTCGGCAGATATTTGAATATGAAAAATTGGTCGATCTGTATTTAGACATTGTCAGATAAATTCAAAGTCTTGTGGGTTGTTTTTTGTAGAACGGATAATGGACTAAAATTTTGCACTTGCGATTATTTTAACTGCCTACGTGTTGGAACACAGCGAGGATGATGAATTGCGATGATTGCATGACATTGCCTGATTCTAAGAATTGTTTAAAATACTTCCAGGAAATCGAGACGGTTTCATTGGCAGCTTGATTAGACTTCTTTTTTCTGCAGGTACTTCTCGAGGTTGCTTTTGTATGTGGTGCGCAGATCGGTCCATTTGCCCTTACATTTGTTAAGAGTAAATTGAATCGCGTCGGCGACCTCTTACCATAGGGCTTTCTTGATGGGCAGTTTATATTCTGCGCCACCAACATCCCACAGACTGTGTCGCGTCTCGATTTCCTAGATCAATTAAAGTATTTTATCGAGCGACCATTAAACTAAACTTTCTTTCTATAGGATTTTTTTTTAAGTTTTTTTTTATGTTGACGATTTTTCCAATAATGCACATAGTTGTTGTTTGTATCGATTAAATTATTTTCCATCGTGTATAAAAGTAAATTTCGATTTCGCGTCTATGCCACGGGCCGGTTAAACTATGTCTATCAATAAAATAAAAAAGTTAAGCTATTGTAAGCTTCCATAAACAACGACATTTGACAATTTCAAGACAATTTCTTAATAATGTCTTGTCTGACAATAATAAAAATTGTGTGTTCAGCTTTGATCAGACGATCGACATTTCATTGTCAGATGGATGTCTTACAATGGGCTGACAATGGCATTTTTGACAATATTGTAAGATAAAATTGGCCGCGTTTCACTGACCGCTGGATGACTAGCGGCATGCAAAAAAAACTGACATTTCAGCATTTGCGCTAGAGCTCTAGCACATTTTGTGAAATATTCTTTTCTGGGAAATTTGTCAATCTAACGCAAAATTAACTGCTAGATTGAAAAAAATAACGAACTGTCAAAACAAAAGTGAAAGTGCAGAAGTCAAATATTTCCAATTTGGTGTAAAACTGGAATGTTTATTTAAATTATAGTGTATTCATAAATATACGGCATGATGGCACAAAATACATTTTTGATTCTCATGAAGATGAAATAATACGAATTCAAATTGGTTTTAGTGTCACTTTGCCGCTGCCGCTAGATCTCTAGCACCAGCGTTCCTCCAGGGATATTTATGTGCTAGATGCTTGCGGTCAATGGAACGCGGACATTGTAAGTTCAGACGGTTGTAAGACATTTGGGACACATTTTTCACTGACAAATCTGACAATATTGTAAGATTTGACAATCGTGTATACTTAGCTTAACACTTTTTATTAGAATGTATTGCACAAATCAATACTCGTATTATGAGAACCAATACCCTTACATACCTACATAACATATATAACATTTATAGGAAAATAGCATTTTATCAGTTATAAATAAAAAAAGTTATTTTTTTTTTCTTAAAACTAATGTGTTTTATTTTTTTCCAGACCTGACACCAGAGTTGAAGTTGTATTCGATGAGCTCGTAATACCAACTAATAAGGAAAAGTAAGAAAAGTATAATTGTTGTCATTATTACACCTTTTGGGCGGACGGATTAGATATTCCGAAAGTCAACCGAGATTTCTTGTTTTTCCAAACGATGATGGGCAGACAGGAAATCTATTTGGGATACATTTGACCGAATGCGTGCGACGAGACAAAACGATTTGTAGTTACCACTATTGGGTTCGATTTGTACAGAATGATTTAATTTGTATTGTTTGGCAAGCCTTATATACAAAAAAGTTCAACTGTTAACAAACAATTTCGTTATTTTTTACAGCTTTTTAAATAATTAAACTCTGGCCATAAGTAAACATTTTTTGGCGCGAGATTTGAATTTATAACTAGTATTTAATTCGTATTTATAAATATTTATATATAATGCGTATTTAAATAAATTTTTATATAAATACGCATATTTTCTGTTCCAACACCTTGTTTTTGCCTCTTAACAATTTGTGTCCTTGTCCTTGGTCGACCATTACACTTTAAAGTGTAGCAAATATGATGAAACGTCGCGAGGACCTACCTCAGAAGACGGGTAGTATTTTTAATCAATATTACACATATGTGCCTACATATTTTTATTGTTTTATTTTACATTAAAAATTAGGTAGCTTAGGTAGGTAGGTACGTATACTTATAATATTATAATTCTTGTAGAACCTTTTAGGGAACCCTACCTATATTTTTTTTTGAAATGCCTACTTTTTTGGGAAGCTGAACTTTATATAAAGCTTCAAAAGCGCCCAAGATATTCGCATCTTCTGCATCTGCATGAGACCTTGGACGTACGCGTTTGGTTGTCCTTTTAGGAATTAACAAAATTTCAAAATTTGAGCGAAAATATCAAAATGTACTCTACAGCTACAGTATTTAGATCTACAAATGTACCTAGGTATGTGAATAAAATTCGGTACAAATAGATTTGGTGACTCTTGGCACACACATAGAACAACATTATAGGTCTATTTGTTCGTTATAAAAATTACAATTAAATATTTAAAAAAATGGTTCAGGGCTAATGATCTTTTTTGTCATTAAGACTTCTGTCGCCATTAAGACCTATGTGACCGCTAGATGGCATGATTTCTGATTGTATAATCTAAATATGGATTTTGTTTTGTGTTAACTGAATAGCAAAATTACAGCTATAATATTTTTGACATTCCGGGACCCATACTACCCCTTTGGGTAATGACGGAACTGGGTTTTATTGTAGGTAGTATTTGCAATTTAATACTTAAATCGTCAGTCGTCTGATGTTTGCGCATAGTAGTGTATTGATGGAACTTTGAACTTTCGTAGCATATTATATGGTCAATGAGAACCTGCTTCTTTCTGTCTTGAGCTCAGAAATTTGTATGACTACTGCTTTTGAAAGATATACGATATTATGTACATACGTTAAATAAAACAGTCTTTGCGGGATTATAAGACTTCTGAGTAACGTTTTGAGCTACCTACTGATCTCTTGAGTTACGAATTTTGAAAAGTTCTTTCAAAAATATATAATTTTCCCTTTAGCTCTGTAGAATCAATATATTTCTGCAAATGTTGATATATGGTTTTAAATAACTTCCAGTATGAAATGATTACACTTCCGGAATATATCATACATAATATTTAAAGAACTCAACAACGTACAATGTACAATGTACCCCAATGAACTTTCTAAAACAGGGACTTAATTGATACATTTTCATTACATAACCATTCAGAACTCTTAAGAAAGCATTATTGGACGTGGACCCCTCATAAGTGTAATTTAAGAATCCCTTAATTCTTAGCAAAACAGGATGCAAATTTAATATCGATTGTGTGGAATATTAGGTATTGAACTTTTAGCCTTTTTCTAAGAAGATATTTACATATCGCTATTCAATTTCGGTTTGTTTTTTGCTTTCAATTCAAGAATCGGCAGTGGAAGATAATTTTA
Organism: Cheilosia soror; assembly: GCA_949372485.1. Classification (NCBI taxonomy): domain Eukaryota; kingdom Metazoa; phylum Arthropoda; class Insecta; order Diptera; family Syrphidae; genus Cheilosia; species Cheilosia soror. The sequence continues at coordinate 114,471,046 of OX443562.1, read as the reverse complement.
GCGGTTTTATTGCTCGCCAGGAATCTTTCTGTTGACGTTAATTTCTCAAGAACTTTTTTAACAATTCAACGCAAATCTACAAAAAATAGTAGTCTTTGCATTTCTGACAGCCGAAAAATATTGAATATGAAAGCGATTTTTTATTAACTTACGAAATACGAACTACGAAAAGTCCGTGTCGCTGTCGGGCTTGCATTAGATAAGGAATTGCGTTCAAATTGATTTGATGTAGGTATCATACGCTCAATTAGTAAGGTTCATACTCCCTATTGCTATCTGAAATTCTAAGCCATATTAAGCATTTTAACACAATATTGTCCTAATCCCAAAAATTATATCTTTCAATAACATTTTCCTACATTCCCAGTTGCAACTCTGACAAAGTAACCATCTACGATGCCGAGTCCCCAAACGTGTCCTCCATCATCGATGTAATCTGCGAAACGGTACACAACAAAAGGATTCTCAGCAATGGGCCAGATCTGCTTATTGATTTCAACGCAAGTTCCAACCACACTGCCAAAGGATTCCGTGGCAAATTCAAGTTTGTCGATGCGACTAAGTTCAAAAAGGACAAAAGTGAGTTGACAAATTTCTCAAGTTACAATATTGTGTGTGCGTGTGTATGAACTTAGAAAATTCCTTTGCCTTTCATGTTTCAGTAGTAATTGTGAAACCAAAGCTAAACGAAGTTCTCTTTCATTTGTCACATGCAATGCCCCGCACAGCGCCCACCGGAAGTGGTTCAAGTTCGCTGCTGGTCAGTCCTTTGGGTAAGTCAATATATCACACAAATAGAGTAGAAAAATAAAATAAAAACAATCCAATAAAACCCAATAACGGTATCAGAATTACATCTTTCGGTGCGTTCCACCATACCAGCAGGTACATAATATCTTTTGTTTTTATCTCTATAGCAAATTGCATAAGTTCAAAATTGAATATTATAAAACAAAAAATGAAATTCAATAAAATATCTAGCATCCTGATGGTGGCGCGGCGGAAAGAAAGAAAAGAACGAAGAAAAATCATTGAAAATAGAACCGATTGAAACTAAAGGGTGTTCTTATTCAATTACAATGGTCTCCTGGTGTAGGGTGCTAGATAGGAGGAAGCTCCAGAGTAAAGCTTCCGCTAAAGGGAAATTATAAACTATGGATTTAAAAAAAAGTTGCCTTCACTACGAATAGAATAAAAATGGAAATTCTTTTTATTATCCTTTTTCTAAATTTATGTACATATACCTACATCAAATGGAAGACTAGAGTTAGAGTCCTGTCCTGTCCACCTAATGAATTTGGCGAAATATATTTCATAGATAAATTCTGTTGACTTGCAAATTGTAAAGCCCGTTGCAATTGCAACGTTTCGTAGGCGCATACCTACTTAGACGGATTGTTACATCCAATTGATTCAGGTAGGTATAGTGCGTCCCAGTGCATATTAAATCGAATAGTAGGTACATACATAGATAGAGATAGCTCGAATTTGAAGCACAGGTATAACACAATCCCTTGAAACCGAGCTTAAAACTGTCTTACGAATTATTTCCGTTGTTTGATGAAAATATAAATCAAACAGCACTGACTTTTAGGGTTTATAGTTTTAGATTTAGACCAATCGAATAGCAATAGACTAATTTGTGATAATATGTAGCATACTTGGTGGCGCTCTCGACATTTTAAATCTAAATGGTGGCCTTATTTCATGTGTTGCATACTCGCAGGCGGTATAGATCTAAATTTGAGGTCGAAGCGAAATCCAATAGTTCCATTGGAGTCGAAGATTAAGTAGGTACGTTTGTGTTTCCCGCATTTCCAGTCAGACACAGACTTGCTTCATGGTTGGGACTCTAAATTAAATAATGGTTTTTCAATACCTCGCCGTGCAAAAGAAATCGGTCTTTCGCAGATTTCAAATTGGCGAATTTTGCATCGTGAGAACCAATTTGAGAACCAACTAGGTAATCCAGGAGCTCAAAGTTAATGAACATAGACAAAGCCGTTTGTTCGCTAACTTTGGCTTCGGAGCATTTGGAAGAGAACCCTAATTTTGGTCGAAAAATCATCGACGAGGCGCATTTTTAGATGTACAAGTAAAATTACTATAAATATGGGACGACGATATTTCAACGTCCTTATTGAAAAACTATTTTAATGAATCTTCACTCTTCAGTAAGCGCAACTTCTATCCACATATCTGTGCTTTTAGAAGGGTGTCGCAAAAATATTTTAACCTCTCTAGGGAGTAGCAGTGTGAAAAAGATTGGGAACCCCTGCGATAGGGAGTTAAAAAAAAATTAAAGAGAAATGTATGAAACAATTTTTATAGCTTTTTTGACTCACAGTTTTAGAGGCACGGGAATCGCTTACCCCTCAAATGACCTATTTCCCTTTTCAACAGGTATTAAGGCTTCGAAGTAAGACGATAAGGGCATCGGTCTCAATTAAAACGAAGATTGTCTACGTTATCAATAAATGTACCTATTCTAAATGTTTACTGTAAGAATAATAATGATCCAATTCATGGGAAATTATTAAGTCTTTCCTGATTTCCCAACGTTTGTAGTTATTATTTGACAAGTTTGTCAGTATAGGCTGGAAGGAATTCTCTAGGGGTATTTCACTTCAACGCGCAAAAGCCTCGTAAACTGCAGAAATTTACACCCTCGTAAATGAACTGTCAGATTTTGTATGGAAATTAGTTTACGCAGACCTCATAATTTTCCGCGACGATTTAGGCTCGGAAACCAACCGCGGAAAGTTACGCAAGTCACAAATGTCAAACAGCCCATATGAATTGTTTGTTTGATTCCAGATTTACAGTCGATTTACGTGGTTTACGCAATAACATTTCCGAGGGGTGTTCATTTAAAGCACAACAGAAATTTATACATTTACGAGCTGCATAAATTTATCAGATTAAGTGAATGCCCTTTCTGTGTTCTTTAGAGCCAATAGGGGGCAGAACTCGTTTTCAGTGATTGGGGCCGGTACTGTAACGCAACCCGACAAGTAATTTTAGGACAAGTGAATTTCGACAACTTCTAAAAAATTCAGTCCGTGTACACTTTGACAATTGTCGCGATGCAAGATGGCAAGTGGGAAATTAAAATTATATAATTTCTCTCTTTTTGTAACATAACCCGAGAAGTGTCATAAAACACTTGCAGAACGGTTCAATGAGGACAAGTGATTTGAATATTGTCAAAAGCTGACAAGTGCATTTTTAATGCAATACCTAATGCCTAACATTTATTTTATGTAAATAATAAGGTTTTAATTCTTATGTTATTATTTAGTTAGTATATACTTATACAATTGCCAGTTTCTTATCATTTTGTCAAAATACGTCCCTTCCCACATTGAATTCTTATTTTGCAAAACTACGTTTAGGCTTTTTGCCAGGCTGTGTATTTCCTTCCATTTTTCATATTTATTAAGCACCAAAACGGATATCTTTTCCTCTCTTATTTTAGTTAAAATATCATTTTATGTGTTTTGCTATCTATACGCCCCAGGGGCCTATAACACAGAACAACAAGTCAACAGGCACTTGTAGAATTATATTTGTTTAACAAGTGTAGATTAAAGGCGTAACACAATAAAAACCGTAACAATTGTTAAAACCCGAAAATTTCCCTCGATTTTTTCAATTAGTTCAACAAGTCAGTTACATCGGCACTCGAAGTTACGCCGAAGTTGGTTAGTTTGTTATGTTTGTGACAAACCTATAGAAGTGAATCCGCTGCAATTATATGGTTTTTTACAAGTGGTCTTAAAATATATAAATGATTTCTTTACACGTAATTGTATAGAGAGTAAAGTAAAATCAATGTTGACTGTATGAGTTTTAGTATTCCTTTACTCATTTTTTAAAGAAATAAATAAAAAAAAATATGAAAAATACTGATTACAGAATATCTAATAAATTAGTCTTTATATTTTAGTGCCGAAAGCTATTATTTATATAGATTTAGATTTGTATTGATTTAATTCTAACTTTCCACAGTTTATATTGATTGTATGCAAAGTTTCGGTTTACATTCCCTTTAGTTTTACATTTGAACTGACTTCAAATACCAAGCTTTCTATAAGCTCTTATTTTTCAAACTTCGATTAAATAACTTCAGCAGGCCTTATATTAGCCTTGTTAAATAAGAATATCTCACCTCTCTGTGCAGCTTCTGAAATTTTTTCCCAAATGCCTTAAAGAAGCTGTTACTGAAAACATATCTTGAAAAATGTCTAACACCCCGAAATAAGCCTTATAACGACAACATAGAAGCTATATATCTTATAAAGCTTTACAAATTGGGTCTTATACAAGTTAAATTGTTAGTTGGGATAATTTTACTATCACCGTGAACGTCACCTATAAAACGGTAGGTACTAACATCCTGTCCCAAACCAATGTGAGACTATTAATATTTTCCTCCTAACTTTTGCTTGTTTACTTCTAACAAGTCTGTCAACGTCGGTTAAAATTAATCAACTTTTTAACAGCTCCATTCTCTTTTCTTTAAGCACTTGTTGTTTCCAGTTACAGAAATGGTAGATTTGTCAAATTTCCCATTTGTTGAAATGTTCTAAAACAATTGTTGAAGTGCCAGCAGACTTGTTATTACGTGTTACACAAATTTTTAACAGTTGTTGAATTTGACTTGTTTAACAAGCACTTGTTGTATTGTGTTATAGGCCCCTGGTCTCCGTTGATTGTGAAGGGGAGCTTCATTTGTGTTTTTACAGTGCCGCAGGAGGGGGGAGGGTGGCTTGTTTCCAAATCTTACGAGGAATTATTTGAACAAAAAACTATATCTATTCCAATAGGTACATTCATTTTTAATAGTTTTTAAATCATATGTACTTAAACGAACATACTTACCTAAATTATTTTTTTACACACATTTTTTCAAAGCAGAAGACGTCTTGATTTTTTTTTAACTTGAGATAAATCACCTTATCTGGATCCACATTAGGTAATATCTCTATGAATAGATATCATAGCAAGTGAGCTTAATCTTGCACTCTCGATAGCGCTTCGGAATCGAAATACTGTTTAAATCCTTTTCATATAGTTGAAAAGGTTCTTTCAACAATAGCTGTGGTCACTGGAAGCGTGGCCAAAACCGTAAGCAAGAAGTTTATAGCTGTAAGTGTAAAGTAAATAAGACTTGTCACATAACATACATCAAGCAATTTCTAAACTTCGGTAGAAGGACTTTCACAGCTGACAACGAAATTGCATGTTAGCTTCACTCGCTCAACCGCAGCAAAACCTAGGAAAAGAGCTTAAAACGATGATAGAACGTCTTGGTTTAACATAAATCTGTCCGTACAGAACAATGCGACGTCTTCGAGGAGGAAATATCGGCGGAAGTATACGGACAGCACTATATCAGTCCAGATAATGCATTGAGGCAAAGACAGGCACGTCAACGAGCAACAAACGCATACCAACGCACAAATAGCAGGCAAAATAACGTTTGACGGGTCCGCTAGTGTTTTTATAATTTTACCCGAAGAATAATGAAAACAAAGCTTAACAAAATCCTGTAACTTTTGGCTGATGCATCGCATGGTATTATTTTTTGACACTACGGGGAATTCCATCCGATTTTTTTCTCTTTTCTGTTTTTTTTTTTGAGAGTTTTCGGGCATTTTAATAACTTACTAGCTGAACCCGTCTGGCTTTGACCAATCCTTAAATATGCTCTTGTCTATCAGGCCAATGAACATCACATCATTGCTCCAAATTGTACAACTTTAACTCCCATGAGCGTCGACAATAATATTATTCGCGGATGGGATGTGCCACGCACCGTTTACCAATCCCGTCCAGATTTTGCGATGAGCTTTGCACTTAAATCTTCGACCAAATTTTACAATATTAGCTAGCTCCCGCATAATTGTCAAAAATAAACATTTTAGACAAATTTTCTGACTTGATTGGCAAAAACCTTGCTCTCTTTCATCACAAATATTTACTATATGTGTCCTTCGATCCCTTTGCAAAATTACAGTTGGTCCTGTTTAGTAGTAAAAGGTAACAAGCAGACAGAGTTACCTACCTACCAATATTAGTGTGGATAACATAGCGGGTAAAAGTATACCACCCTCCGCAAATTGGCAACACTTTCCTGAGCTTTCGTTTAAATCCTAAAGCTTTCTAATGGAATTTGTGCTACTCGTAGTTTTGTTTTGTTCATTTTTGTTTCAGTATTCAGTTTCAGTCAACTCAACCATGCTTTTATTCCAGTCAGCAGAGTTACTTTCGCACAAACGCGCCAGTCCTTTATCATCCTTGTAACCCACATAATATTCCATTCTTTAGCACATGGCTTAAGTTGAATCCGTCGCTGCTGCATGCCACCTACAACAACCCTAACAACTGCCGGCGCGCTAGAGAATATGCCTAGATAACACACATCCCCATCGCCATCAGGATATCAGCAGCAGCAGCTGTAACATAGCATAGCACAGCAGCAGCATCATCATCCCCCAATGAGACGAAAAGAAAACTGAAGTTATAAACGATTCCCATTCGCATCCTTTCGCTGGTAGGTAGTCTTTGTCGAGCAGCTCCACAGATCGGAGCATAACTTTTCGCTGCCGTTGACGTCGCGCGTCGTCGTCGTGTGTTTTCAAACACATTCCCTGTGGCGTTCTTGTAACCGACCTACGAATAATGTTGTCGTTCTTGTGCAGTGAAAATCCGCGAAGTTCCAAATGAGTTTCGTGCTTTGCAACTGGAACGGCATGGTGTATCGACCCCCAAGGGGGCACTTTGACACAGCACTCTACCTATTCCTCGTACTATTCGCTTGCAATATTTGTGTGCCGCGGCGGCAAGGTCACCGCACGCCGGAAACCATAACAATGGCACATGTAGTAACGGAAACTAATATCCTTCTGATTCGGAGCTCTGGTAAATGTCTCTAAATGTCCTACTCGATTATATTCCATATACTCTTGTGTGTGTGTGTTTTTTTTTATTGCATGTACCTAGATACAATTGTTTTTTTATTTTTTTGTGGTAACAACAATACAAACAAATATTCTACAACTTATGCCTAAGCTTTATAAATATCCACACGATTTGTGTTGATGGACGTCTAGGGGGTGGCGGGGAACCTGATGTCTCTTGGTGATTAATGATTATAATGAAGGGAGTAGCGACAACGGTTGCGATGGAATTTTAAAATTTTACATAGACTACTCTACGCTGCTTGGCACTAAAATCCTTTTGGAAATTCCATCCATATATCCCGATTATTTCTCAAAGAATGCTTTGAACACGAACATCAGCAGGAGGCAAATTCCAGATCCGTACACCGTCAGCAGCATAGCCGAATGCAATATCCTCAATCTGAACAAAAAAAAAAAAAGTATTATATCGATTAGCGCTTCGTCCTGCATCCTAATGGAATAATCAGCAGGTCTTACCTTCGTAGCAACTTGATTCCCTTGGGTATCGTCTTGGGCTCCTCTTTGGCCAAGTAACGTCTGACGCCGCACATGCTGTGGTAAAACTGGCGCGTCCATTCGATTTGCCTCATGTCGAACGGATACATTTCGTGATCCGTTTCCGGTAGCTTGGCCCAAATCTTCTTAATGTTGTCGCACGTAAATGTCCAATCATTCTCCGCAAAGTAATTCAGTAGTGCGCTAGATTTGTGAATTTTCTTGTACATCTTCAGCATTCTACGGATATGAAGGGAGACAAGTAAGAAATCTTTTGTTCACTATGACAGTAGTTGGACTCACCTTCGTTTGCGTCCCATTAGGACGAGGCAAAAGTCAAAGATCACTGCCGGTATGATGTGGTAGAAGAAGCAGAGAATTGAAAACCAAGCCTTGGATTGTGTCACAGTCAGACAGGGATACCATAGCATACGGGAGAATGGCATCTTGACGCCATCTGTGAGGGCGGATGTCCTGTAGGCCTCCCATTGGACAAGATTCTCTGGATCCGGAATGAAGTTGTAAATGGGTGGAATTGTGGCGCTACGATGAGGGAAGTAATGAATTATTTATTTTCTCTTTCTGTGCGGATAGTGAGAGTGCATTTAATTTCGGACGAACTAAGTGAGTCGTCCTTCTTATCTGTAATGGATTATAGGACATATCTACTGACAAATGGTTTACTTAATACAGTGCACAGAGAATTTGAGATGTACATCTAACAATTTCGTCGTTTCACTCGGGCGAGGGGATAATAATGACAACAAAAGCATAGGATGCCCCAGTCACAGAAGGACACAACGAGCATTGAGCATATCGTCAGCGTCACGCCGAATGGATATTATTCTCTCTTTATCTGTGTTACATGGCTAGCATGCTGAACAGGCTATGAGTTCAAGTGAAAATAATAGAAAAATCATCTATAGGAGGTATCAGATTTGGGCAATGGAATTGCAAGTATACAAGGTGTATCTATGGTTACTTAAGTTCATTTAACGCTCGATGAAGCAATTTGTACGTGTCGCCGTGGTTTCGTGCCACATTTCCTTTGACAATCAACGTAACGATTTAAATGGCTCCGAAGGGTCAATGTATGTTGCAAACATGAATATTATGTTTTATGTGTGTCTTCAGGCAGATACTAAAATTGAATATCTCCATCCGTGTAAGTATAGCAGATACTCGTACATCGCTGAAATGAAATATTTTGCTCTACTTTGTGGAGCAAGTAAATCCAAGCAACTTCATCTCGGCCGACCGACGCTGGCAAAGGGTTTTGTTTTGGTTTTTGGTGTTTCCGCATGCGGATGTTTACTTTTTATTGCGCGCGTTTAATTTGCACACTGCAGTTGTTATTGCTTGGTTTTAACAGAAAGATACAGTCTCGTTTTAATTTAGTGAAAATGATGTTGAATTATTGTGTTTGTTAACTTTATTACATGTCATGAAACGAACTCGTTTCAGGTCATCCGGGGTAGGTACGGTATACGGTGTGTTCAAAACAAAAACATTAATTACAGGGAAGCAAATAAAAAGCATTGATACCGGCAGCGCATATACCTCCATTGGTATGGCAGGTATTTTCAGCATTATGAACATTTTGCAAACATACTTTTTGCCCATACAAATGTTGGTCTATAGTCAAAGCATCGACATGGAGATAATATTTACTCCTACTACTGATGCTGGATAGTATTTCTGATTGTGAGATATTTTCAGAATTTAATTTTTTTTGATTAAATTGGTTATTCACTGGCAAATAAAAATGATGAATAGTAGATGGATGCAATCGAATGTTTCTGAATGAAGCTGTAATGAATGGGTACCTACATATGTTTGCAGACTTGTAAAAAATGGGCTTTTATTGGAACATTCGGTTCTTGACGGTGTCTACACGAGAAAAGTGAATATGCCTCAGTGTTGATCGACACGGTTCACTTGGATCAACAATTTGAGTCATTCATTCATTTATTCATTTTCAATGGTCCGCTTGTCCATTAAGTGGGTCGCGGGTGTAGGTTGCTCAAGTGGACCCTCCATAGCTCTCGATTCTCCGCAATCGATTCTAAATCATCAAGGGCAATCCCCATACGGGTATAGGAGAGATTATGGACTTGATCTAACCATCTCATCCTTGGTCTACCTAGAGGACGCCTGCCTGATGGTAAGGATTCCATAGCACGTCATGGGATCCTGGCTGGAGACATGCATTTAACATGAGTCATGACCAAACCACCGAAGCATGGACCGCTCCGTCCGGAGAAGTACCTGGTCAACATTGAGTTCCTCGCGTATTTTGGTATTTCTAATGCGATCTCTACGGATCACACCAGACAAGTCACTGACCTTTGCTTGTTCTACAGGCACTTCCATGGCAGATGTTCCGAGGAACTCAAAGGCATTATCCCTGGAAATGCATCTTTATGGACGCCCCACAAGACAGATAGCTAATGCTCATGGTCATGACCATACAGTACACTTGTCCTCATTCTGGCAGCTTGTATTCGCGATCTTATTCTTTCAGTCATTACCCAAACCTCATGAGTTGGAACAAACACCGATTTAAAGACTGACAACTTAGCTTTGACACCAAGTTCAGTCCTCCTAATAATAGAATAACCAAGCTGTCTCAAAATTAACCAAGCCTGACCAAAACTCGGCATTGCTCTTCTTCACCTGTTTCAATGGGACTCCACTAATATGCAGAGTGCATTGACTAGGCGTTCTCAAGACGATCATCACTTCACAATTGTTCACATTATCTTCCTCTCAGCTTCAACACAAACGGCTACGACCTCAGTCTGAGAGGACCCAAGAATGGCCAAGTCATCAGCGAAGAGCAAATGACTTATTCTCAGATTTCCCAATTCGAAACGTTCTTTGCCAAGACTGCGCTGTAACATCCAGTCCAGATAAGTAATGAAAAGGAAAGGATACAAGACGCACCCCTGGCGAAGTCTAAAGCCCACGGTGAAAGGTATTGATTTAACGCCGGCCGTTTATAGATCCCTAAGGGACTTCGACTCTTTAATCTGGCTGTATTTGGAAAGTGAGCGCAGTAGCGCAGTGGTTAGTGTGCTGGACTACTGTGCGAGAGATCCCAGGTTCGATCCCCGGAAAAACACAAATTACATCATCTTAAAGTTTTTTCTACTGCGCCACCTCTCGCGAACGTCTGACAAACATCCGAGAGTATGACTGTCATGAAAAAGCTTCTCAATTCAGCCGTTCGGACTCGGAATAAAATTGGAGGTCCCTTCCATTCGTCCCAAAATATAAACTCACGCAAAACGAATGGTTGCGAGAAGCTAGGCCTTGGGTGTCACCCGCCTGTTGCGCCACCTATTTATTTATTTATTTTTTTCTGGGAACTGGGCAGTCGCATAGTATCATCGATTAGAAACAGAGTGCCTGAGCTTTGTCTGTGAATTTTAAACAATTGTCACATCTGTCACTGCTTTGCTAATCCATTCTCCTTCGCATGAGAAGGTAGAAGGCAGGTACTCGGTAGTCAATCAGTCTTATAGCGATCTCACTGCTTCAAAGTATTATCATATCACTATTGATGCAATGGGCGTAGTCGCTTATCATTTTTCTAAGAATTGAAAATATGTAGCTTGTAGCCATATAATTGAGCAACATATTGAAATGGGTCTCAGTTAACCCGTGTACATTCAATGGGCTGCATACGGTTTGAATCCTAATTATCCTAATTGTTCTCTGCAAGCAGAAAGTGCCATCAGGAATGAGTTAGCCTTATTCTCGACACGATTTTCGATGTTTTAATTTCAATTGAGCTCGGAAAACAGGATGAGGCTCAGTTATCTCGCTGCCCCCGATATATTAAGATTCTGCTCACACACGTTTTCCAGGCTTAAAGGCAACGCTTGTCTTTTGCGGGGGTCCCAGGTTCGATCCCTGGATAAACACAAATTACGTCTTTTTTCCACTCTCCTCTCGCGAACTTCTGACAAACATCCGAGAGTATAGGGTGCTTTTACGGACCTGTTCTGCCATAATTTTTTTTTTATAGTGCATAGCTAAGCCGCTCGCTCTGACGATGCATTTTTCTGGATTAACCACATCGGAATTTTTACGATCTCTAGGGAATTGATTTAGGCTCTAACCGTGAAGGTTCGGGACATTTCCGCAAGAATGGCGATGGCCTCGCTATGGTCAATTGTGATCATGAATTCACGCCCTTAACCCTAGACAACCTAATCTAATCTAACCTTCGTTTGATAAGACCATTTTAGGCATAAATGGAACGAAAGCTTTTTAGAATTGTGGTGAATCCTAAACAAAACAGGGGAATTAAGATGGCGTTCCTACTGAGCAGGGTGGAAAATAGTCTCATGGTATTCGTATTTAACTATTTTTCTTACTTTATTTATGAAAGTTAGCAAACAAACGGAAGAATATGAAATACGCAACTGCATAGAACTTGCAGTCAACCATATTTTCTTATTTATGCAATCTCCCTGTTAGCTCAATCATGCCGTTCCAGTAGATTTCTTCTGACTGTCTTGAGTACCCGATGGCGTGTCTGCTATAATTTGTTCAAGGCCTTGTACTGGAAATTCTGAAATACATAGTCATATAGCTTTTGAGGAGACATTGGGTAGCCTTTCCCGGTTTGGGCATAATTATACAGAAACGGAATTGAATGTCCAAAAGCAATATAATTACAAATTTAGCGATCTGATCTAGAAGTGTTTAGATCGATCTCAAATTGAAAGAGCGATGTGAGACATAGCTAATAAAAGCATGCTATATTCCCTTTACTAAATTCATATACCACCGTCAAGTTGACCGAATTTCAGCTTAATTACAGTTACAAATAGAAATTATAAAAATTGAAGGATTTTGTCCACTATATCGATGTGTAAGTTGAAACTCCGTTTAACCAGATATGAAATTTAAACCGACACGTTTAACGCGAAAAGGTGTATTACAATGTTAGTTTTAATCAAGAGTTTAAACCGAGTTAAACTTAACCGGTCATGGAGGGGGTTTAAACTGCGTTTATTTTGAGGAATTTCGTAGCACGATCTACGGGTTTATGACAAAGCAATATTGCATCATTGTTTTTTTAACCACCAACCAAGCAACCAATTAGTTCGCAAGTGCAAGCCTTTATCTTTGATTTTACTCCACTGTTTTTAAAAATGCTAATAAAGGGTGTTTTTTTTAGAAGTATAGAACTTTAAGTTGGCAACACTTAACTGCCGGCCATTTTGTCAGCTGTCAAGTGATTATTAGTTTGGTTTGGCATTTCAACGTAAATAGACTGACAACGCAAATTTGCAAATTGTGCAAATTTATTTTGAAAATCATGGTTCTATTCGAATACGTATCGCTCACGACGTCCATTTTACGGTCAACATAATCGTCTCACTCTTGGTTGAATGCATACGTCAATAAACAAAACTGCAGTATTTGGAGTGATGATAATCCTCAAAAGTACGTTGAGACACCGTTACATCCACAAAAACTGACTGTTTGGTGTTCTTTATGGGTTGGTGGAATAATTGGTCCGTACTTCTTTAAGAACGATGCTGGCCAGAACGTTACAGCGTTACAGTCAATGGTGACCGCTATAGAGCCATGATTACTGACTTTTTTGTTCATCAATTGAACAACTATGACGTGCAGGAGCTGTGGTTTCAACAAGACGGCGCAACATGTCACATAGCTCGTGCCGCAATTGATTTATTGAAGGCAATGTTTTTTAACCGCATAGTTTCACGTTGCGGACCCGTGAATTGGCCTACGAGATCGTGCGATTTAAGGCCGCTTGACTATTGTCTGTGGGGATATGTGAAGTCGCTAGTCTACGCCGATAAGCCCGAAACGATTGACCAGTTGCAGCACAACATTCGCTGCGTTATTGCCGATATACGGCCACAAATGTTGGAAAAAGTCATCGAAAATTGGACCTACAGACTGGACTATATGCCAAGCGGTCTATGACAGCAGAAATCATATTTAAATGCCAGAAGATTATCTTTCGAATAAAGTAAATTTCATGTCAATTTAAAAAAATCATCTTTGCTTTATTTCATTTCAAAGTTCTATACCTCTAAAAAAACACACACTTTAAAATAGAGCGGTGTAGCAGCAAACCCGATTCCAGTCGGTACTCATCAACTTTGAGGTTTAATCAAAAGTTACAACACAAAATGCGACATTTCTATTTCACAAGTGCAACGATTTATGTTACTTTATTAGCAAGCTTCGGAAACCGTCGCAAACAATATTGGCATAGCGATAAATATTGTACTAAATGCATTGTGCGCAGTGTCAGCAAGCTTAGCTACGTGTTGACCATCCCGTCCACTTAATGTTGCAGTTTGCCAGCTTGCTGATAGGTTTCTCTCCAGCAGGAGTCTTCAAGAAGTAGTTCCTCCAAACGACCACTCACTCCAGTTTGGGTCCACTTTGAGTTGATCCCAAACGTAGAAAAAGATGCATTGTGGTTTGCCTAGAGCTTGATAATTACTGCTTCTTTGGGGCTAAGTAAGCACAAAACACTCGTCATATCCCAGTCCTGCTATATGGTGCATAAGCTAAGCATGGACCGGATGAAGGCTCCCTTGCTGTATTCGAGAGAAAAAAAGTCCTACGAACGATTTATGTGATCATGTCTGCGTCGACCAAGAAAACAATGTCTGGTGAAGAAGACACAACAACGAGCTATACGTATACGTATACGTATGTACAGCGACATGAGCCTAGTAAAAAAAGTCCGTATCCAGCGGTTAAGATGTGAACATCGATGCTGCAGCGCGTAAGGTTTTCAACGCCATACCAGAGGTAAGGAGATACCAAAGAAGACCTCATCTTCGATGGAGCGACCAGCTAGAAGGAGACCTCCGACTGTTTGGAGTGCGAAAATGGGCACAGCAGGCTCGAGATAGAGTCTACTGGAGAGGCATAATAAGTAAGGCCCAGGATCACCACGCTTTGTAGCGCCATCAAAATACATAAAAGTAAAGCAAAGTAATTATGTATTTAAATTTTTTAAATTGCCAAACATTCGTTCAAATTTGACTGTAATACACTCACGGTTTAAGTACTTGGTTTAAACTTGCTTCAGAGTTTAAGTAAACCAGAGTTTAAACTTGCACTGTAAAACGGGCTTTAAGTGTACCATCTATATGAAAGTAAGAACTTAGCGTGCGGAACAGGATACTGCTTTGCTAAACTGCCTCGCTAAATTTTATCTCTGTAGACATTTTTGTATGGGAGATACAATTTAGCACGTGCAAGATACTGGGCTTTAGGCCCTAGTTATAGCTATCATTGAAATGCATCATTGAACATTTTGTTTTCCGATTTTAAGACGATTAATCAAAAAATTTTGGCTTTAGTTGGTATCAAAATAAAGGTAATCAATTGTGAAATTTTTTTACGAAAGAAATTACTTAATTCTGACTAAAACTTTTCTTTAAATTCAATTTTATCATTTCACTGATCGAAATCGATTTCAATGAACAGCTGATTCTCGTTTCTCCAATATGGAACCCAATCGTTTCACTGATGTGTTCGATTCTCTTCCTATTCTCAGCTGTCAATCGCTTTCAATGATGAACTCTAACCTCAAAGACTCTTTCACTGACAGGAATTTTTCAATGATTGCTATATAACCGACTTGTCAAAAAAATTAAACCACCATTTCACTTATTTGTTCTAAAGATGCATTTTAATGATACTTAGTTATAACTAGGGCCTTAAGGTTAAGTTCTAACTAATAATTTATTATTCGCTAGTTTATGGGTCGCGCTTTAATTGTGTGAATTGCGAATAAACTTTGACAATTCGCGCCAAGTGTGTTGTTGTATCGCGGTACAAATTTTGGAATTCGAAGTTTTTTCAATTTAAATTGTTTTTAAACTTGTTTTCTTAATATATTTTGATGGGATAATTAATTAGTCTATACTTTTGGAATAGTAAAGTGTGCAAGTTTTATATTTTAAAATGCGCATCAAAAGTGGTTTGTTCGCATTCATCAATCAATTCGTTCGTGAATTGGTCCTTTAGTCGCACTACTTCCGGAGTCCATTAAAATTAGCAACTCTTTTGCTCAATTCTGATTATTTTATTTATTGTCTACATTTATTTTTCTGGTTTTGTTGATAACTATTTAACGAGTCCTGATCACTTTTTATTTAATTTTTTTATATCTTCACAAAATTGTGTTTTATTTATTTATAATTTAGCTTCATTGGAAATTCTGATTTTTCGGGCAAAATTAGATTTTTGATATAACGAACAATTTAATAAAGTGTACTAATTCACTGTTTAAAACCATATTGTCTCATTTCATTCTCAAAAGAAATATTTACTTCTTTTACTTAACATGCAGTAAAGGAACTCTAATCGCACTAAATACGACAGAGAGCTTTGAGATCGATCTTAAGTCCATCGAATCAGAACTGTTGAAAAAGATCTTAATTTTTTTCATATAGGTATGTAAGTGTGTAAGTGCGAGCTCGAGTTCCGCTTTGCTGAGTAGATCTCAGACCCCAAAGCTTTTTAGGTCTGACTTTGGGATCGTGTTCATCTTTTTTGGATACGTACGAATACGACCCAGTCTACCAGTTGCGGTTCGCCAACAATAGTATACGCTCTCTATTAAGTCCAATTACTACTCTCATTTTTTTTTTTGGCGGTAGAACTACGTGTTTGGTTTTTGGTTCCTTATAGTAGGTACTTACATCATTAAATAGAAACAAAGCATAGCAATAAAAAAAAAATCACCAAAACACATCGATTAAAAACATGAAATCCATGACAGCCTATTGCGAGTGAGTCATGGGATTTCACAACATATGTAATGTATACTGGTTGTGATGGTAATCGTCAAAAATGTTGCCTTTCCTACCCGAAACACCATCTAGAAACAAACTAATTGCACACCACACCTCATTCAATTGACGAAAACAATATTCAATGACTATGTACCTACTCGTTTTTTTTTTATCATGCGATGGGTATTCAGAGATACCCGTAAACCTGTAGTAGATGACCTCTGCGTTCTGCACCTCTGCTATGATTGTCCAATATTGACTTGCACTTGACTTGTTCTTGTTCGTCGTTGCATAGTTTATTGTTCGTGCTCTGAAGTTGTGTGATTGACTCCAGGAAGCATGGGTATCCTGAAGAATCGATTTCCATGACAATATCTGTTTTGAATTACTCTGCTCATCCACATATGTGTGTGCTGAGTGGGTACTAGAATCGAGTGCAAAGGGTTGCTTTTATGGTATATGAGGATTAATTTCGATTTGTGTTGATGCCGTCCGAATAACTAGAATGATTTGGGTCAGCTTCTTCAATTGCAAAGGGAAATATTTTCATAGAAGTATCCATTACATCAAGTGTACCGATGCACTCGCATCGAGAAGAGCCAAAGTTCAAAAACTACCATAAACTACAGCAAACATCCGCCTTCACATGCAGCCGCATTCCTCACTTTGTTTACAATATTACCTTATAGGCAAACGAACTACCTACTACATTTTCATCAGACGCAAATTTTATGAACTGAAATCACGTCGTCCAAACAGTCAATTTATATCTATAAACACTGACGGGCCATTAATTTGACTCGTGTCTCTCGTGCAAACAGAACTTCTCGCACACCCCTGATGCATTCCAATAAATTACTTAAACCACACGATGCAAAATATTGTCTATACTCACTGGTTCTTAGCGGTATACCAACTGCAAGCCAGTATTGCATTCGCACAATAGTCCACCGGAACAACAGCTGCATTCTGGCTCATCCTCGCATACAGTACCCGCAGCACTCCAGTTGCGGCGCCAATTAGAATGCTCGTTGGGCCGTACAAATTGTCAATCCACCCGGGCACCGGATCCTGATAGGTTGGGATAACTGAAATAATCAAATATCAAATAATTACATCATCATCAACAGAAGCACATTTCGGCCGATTAGATTGCGGCTGAGAGGAGTGAGAGCCTACCGATTCCAGGCCGAAACACACAGAGTGGCAGCTCCTTGCCGTTCTTTAGGATAACCTCCTCGGCCAGCGCCTTTGTGTAGGTGTATGTATTGGGGAAGTTCCCAATCAACTTGGAACTAATTTTATCCAGAACCTCAGGGCTGAGTACTTCGGCCAGTAGACAGGCATTCTCGCCACTAATGCCCGCATTGTAGAACACCTCGTCTATGTGGGGCCGATTGCAGTTGGCGAACGCCGAAGATACGTGAAGAAAACTCTGCAAAGAGATAAAAATATAGACACATAGATACTCGTGAGATTTTAATTGATCATAAGAACTTGATGTTTAACCTAAAAAACTCAAATGATGGTGACCTTCACTCGTGAGTGCTGAGGTATGGTTATATAGATACGCTTTTGGCGCGCGCAAATTGCAACAATCAAACTGAGCTTAGAATTGGCATTTCGCCGGTGCATGGAGTGAGGTTTAATTTCAGTTGTCGCGCCGATGTTGTTATGTAAGGCCTCCCCATTCATTGGGTGGAAATATACCGCGCACGGCGGCAGCGGCGGCGCACACCAACTGGAATATATCTTGGCTAACATATACATAGGTACATGTGCGATTAATTGCAGAAAACTGCATTAAAACAGAGAGAAACGAAATGAATTAAAGAGAAACGCATTTGTCACAATTACCTCTATATTGGAAATCGTGTCGCGAATTTTGTCTCCCATGAGTTGGGGTGGGGGTGTTGGTGTGGAGTGTTATCGACGTACCTAATAGAGATTCGTTCATATATAACTTTCCATGATTCCATGAGTGTGCACATTATTTAGAAGCAATTATCATTTTAAACAAAACTTGCCTAGTGGGATGATATAGGAATTAAAGTTTTAGGAAAATTACCTGCAGGTTATTAGCAAATATGCAATTAGATGTAAATGGTACTTAGTGTTGCCAGGCGAAAATGTTAAAATCCAGTCAAATTTGACTGTTTGACTGGATTTTTTCTCTCCGAATCCAGTCAAAAGAAACAGTCAAACACTAAAAACAAAAAATTCCAGTCAAAAAAACAGTCGAAAATGTAAACAGCTATTTTTTCGAAAACAATAATAGGTGGGTCATCGTGGTTTCTTTTTAAATCATAGGTAATTTCAACACTGACACCTGCTTCCAGCTCGAAATCTTTACAGAAAGCCAGTATCATACCTGCGCGTAACGAAGTGAGTGACAGTGACAGTTTGGATCATTTTTCTCCGAAAACGAAGCTGAGAACAACGTTTCGGTCAACGGCCGCCGTTACAGAGCCATGTTAACCGACTTTTTTTTACTGGAATTTAAGACATGGATTTAGACGTCCTCTGATTCATGCAGGATTGAACGCCATGCCACACAGCCCACGCCACAATCGATCTTTTGCGCACCAACTTCCCAAAACGTGTTATCAGCCGTCTCGGCGATGTCAATTGGCCTCCTTGGAGCTGAGATTTGACAATCCGCCCTCCGCACTCAAGGCCAACATCATCCAAGCAATCCGTGAGCTACAGCCCGAAACCACCAACAATGTCTTGGACAATTGGAGTAACAGAATACGCTACTGCGAAGCCAGCCGAGGCAGCAACTTGAACGACGTTGTATTCCGTAATTAATGGGAATGTTTGCTCTTACTAATAAAGCCATAATACATGGGAACAATTTTATTTTGTTCATTTTATTGCATTTTTAAAAAGAAACTTGTATTTGGCCCACCCTTTATATTTTGATCTATAGTATTCTTTACAACTTTTTGTATAACTTCTTCAAGTATTACAAAATTTATACAACATTTTTTTTATCTCGAAAATTAGGTATTTCTAATGGTCAAAATAGAGTTGTGTTTATTTTTTGTTTCTAAAATCTGGAACAAACAGCAGTCATAACTCAAAACATAAACAACATACAACATACAACAAACCGAATTAAATGCAAAGGAAATCATTCAAAATTCTCAAGAAACGCTGCGCAAACTGAAAGAAATACTAGATTCAATTTGACTTTCAGCGGCTTGCGGAAAATGGGTGTGTTCATTTCATTGCACTGCGCTCTGCGCGAATCTCATATACGCTAGGTTTACATTGAAGGTGCAATTTTTTTTTAGAAAAAAATTCCAGTCAAAAAAACAGTCGGCTGGATTTGATTTTTTTTTTCAGTCAAAACCGAAAAAATCCAGTCAAATTTGACTGGAAAACAGTCAAACTGGCAACACTGATGGTACTACTTTGACCATTTAATCAATTGAAGCTCATGCAGGGAATCGAAAATGTTATTTTTTTATCTATTGTAATATTTGTTAGGGATTTTTTTTTAATTCACTCCTCCATCTGCAGAAGTGCAGCGTTAAGATTAACAATTTTTTTAAGGTTTTTGAGGCACCAGAAGAGGTATTTAATGCCAGAGAACCAAAAATACACTTGTCCATAATTGGCCTACCAGCAAAAATGAAAGGCCGATTCTAAGATCTTTCATATTTGACTGAATTTTCCACTGCCAAATGTCACCTTAAAAGGGTAATTTTCGAAAGGATCATCTGTCTATACTCGGCAGTAGAGTATAGACACACAACAGCTGTCGAAAAATATTTTCCGTTCCGACATCTGACAACAATAAATGCTGATTTTTGGACCCAGCCTCTCTCGGTCTTTAAATACAGGGCGTCTCAGTTAGGCGGATTCCTGAAGTTGCGCTGAACAAAAAATTGTATGGCATTTCCCGGTTATAATCCATCAAAGTAGGTGACCACTAATTTGGAGGTATTACCACTTAAAACGCTATAGCTTCTAAACTATTGTAGGTACAAAAATGGTTTTGTACATTTTGAAAGACAATTTAGTAGCGCATTATACAAGTCGTAAGCACTGCGGGTACATCGGTACAGCTACAAAAAAGTTATGGTTCCTTAAAGTCAAATTTTGAAAATTTGTTATTACATTTTTTTACTTAAAATGCTTTTTTCTCAAAATTGTTACTTAATAATTTTTTTATTTTTTTTTATAAAATTTTTATACTTGAGAAATTTCCTAAAAATTATGTTAAAAAACTTTTTTTACGTACGTTTGACGGAAGTTGTAGTAAAACCGGTTTTTTGTCAGACAAAAATGGGCAAAAAAAAATCGTATTTCTTAAAAATGAGGTTTTTCTTTCATAGCACTTCAGAATAAAAGAGCCATGGGTGTAAAGGTCAGGAGATCTGGGTGGCAAAGGATTGGGGCCAACTCAACGAGTCCACAGTGGGCCTTCCAAAGTATTTCTAAACATTTACGCTAACCCTCCTTTGAAATAAGTACACATTTTGAAGAAGTTGTTCACAATAATTAAATTCTTACTTTTGAAAGGATGTTGTGCATATTAAATAGAGATTGGGGTCTGAAGTGAGCAACGTTACAAATTGTGGTAGTTTGTAACCCCGTCTCTTGTGAATTGCGCTTCGTCAGTCCACTGAATGTACTTTAGGAAGTGCCCGTTTTCTGTCTGTTTGCGCAATAGCCACTGGAAAAATTCCACCCTTCTATTACTCTGTAGAGTTCTGTGAATCCTGGTGGTTCTGGGAAGTTCCAACTGTATAGCTAGTCTGCGGACCTGACTGAAAGCTGAACTTCCACGGAACGCAAAATCCCATCCTCAACTTCTGCTTGTCAGATGTCCGCGAAGGGCAGTAAAGAAACTCCTTAAGACGGAATTTGTGGTTTTCCGTGCATTGAACTTGGAACACCTCAATGTATGTCAATATGCTCCAAATATATTGACATAGCAGTCCAAGTAAAAATTTGAGTACAGCATATTTTGACAGGTAATCATATAGATTGCCAATTTAGAACATGAATTCTTGTACAGAAAATCTTAAAAAAATTAAACAAAAGAAGTGTAGTAGATTGACAAAAATTGTGCAAGACTAAGGCGATAGTTATAGCTACCTATCATTGAAATGAATCATTGAAAATTTTGTTTTCCGAATTTAAGACGATTAATCAAACAATATTGGCTTTAGTTGGTATCAAAATAAAGGTAATCAATTGTGGATTTTTTTTACGATAGAAATTACCTAATTCTGACTAAAACTATTCTTTAAATTCAATTTTATGATTTCACTGATCGAAATCGATTGAACAGCTGATTCTCGTTTCTCCAATTTGGAACCCAATCGTTTCACTCTTCCTATTCTCAGCTCTCAGTTTTGCTTTCAATGATCAGCTCTAACCTCAAAGTCTAGACTCGTTTGTTGAAAAGTCACTGGACAGGAATTTTTCAATGATTGCTATAACCGACTTGTCAAACAAATGAAACCACCATTTCAGTGATTTGTTCCAATGATGCATTATTTCAATGATAGCTATAACCAGGACCTAACTAATGCTACAAATAACGTTGAAAAGTGGTGACAGCCAGTACCAGACTAACTAATACTACAAACACGGTGACAGCCAGTGATCAAATATATTTTTTAAATAAATCAGCTTTCCTGCCCTCAGCACGTTCGGTTCGGAGCATGCTCGAAGTGCTCGACCTCGAACTCTATTCAGGGCTCTACTCTAAACGAGAAAAAAAAACTCCTAATCAGTAGAGCGAAACTCATGGAAAACGATATAAGAGTATTAAAAAGACCCACGATAAGACCTAAGTCATGGCTAACAAAATCGGCCCAACCTCTCAAGTTCGAATTTAATTTTTAACTTCCTCGTATACATAGTATCTAAGAGAAAGATATTGTTTTCGTACAAAATTTCGAACTCGAGATTTTGATCAATTCTGATATTACGATGATAGGGGACCTGAAAAAAGTGGGTCTCGCAATTCTGTCCGTCCATATGTCTGTCTGTCCCACCCCTGGGAAATCTAAACGCTTGGACGGATTTGCTTTAAACTTCGTATTTAGAGTTTGTAGGCTTCCCGCTCGGGACGTTTTTTTTTTTATGCTAGCCCTAATATTAACGATACCTCCCATATAAAAATTGTACGAAATATGCCTAAATTTAGATTTTTTCGAAAACGGTTCTAACGATTTGAACCAAATTTGATAGTTGAGTTAATGTAAGCATGCTTCACGTGACTGCATACCCAGTTTTTCGCTAAAAAGTCCAGCAACGGCAGTTTTGAAAATTGGCTTTTTCTCGAAAACGGTAAAGACGATTTAAAAAAAAAAACTTATTTTTAAGGTACTAGTGTCATTCTTAACTTGAAAGCAAACTCAGTTTTTCCCTAAAAAGACTGAGTCCTTTGATATCCACCCAAATCCCTAATAATAGTACATACTTTAAAAAACTGCTCATATCTCAAAAACGCCATTTTTGATTATAATAAAAATGTTACTTTCAGGTAATGCTTAAATCCATAGTAATACCACTGGCTCAGTTTTAAGCTAAACAGTTGAAAAGCAGTGTTTTTTGAACCATGAATGCGTCCTTCCCAATCGCTAAAACCGGTACTTTAAAAACTGCTCATATCTCGAAAACGCCATTTTCGATTTGGATGAAAATATATCTGCTAGGTAATGTTTATATCATGAAGAATATGTCGTACTCAGTTTTCAGCTAAACAGTTTAATAACAGTGCTTTTCGAATCCAAATTGTAACATTTGTCAGCATAATTTTACAAAACACCGCTCTAACGATTTTGATCTAATATTGCCGTTTTATGAATATTTCTCAAAAATGACTACCCAAATCCCGATTATTCACACACGGTATATTTTTGTAAAGTCCAAAACTTCAGTATACATATAGCAATATAATTTGAAATTCATCGCCTACTTGCCTCCTTCAGCTTCAAGTGTCAGTTCGGGGTGAAATTTCAAAGTAATAAAGTGTTCTAGTTAATACGTAAATTAATGTTTATGTAGTACGGTATTAATTACACCTTGAGTGGGTACGATTTTAAACGTAAAATTTGCTGAAATGACTCTAAGATTCTGCGAGATTCGCAATAAACGAGAAAGTTACGTGCGACCCAGTCGTGCACATTTTAAATGTAAATATGTGTGTCTCAAAATGTGAGAACATTTTTTATTGCATCCGGCTATAGTTGTATTCACTTCTCAGATATGTATTAAGTGAGGTTCTAGTACACGGCATGTAGCAAGCTACATACGTATGAAGCAAGCTTTCTTTGTGTATTCTCCTATACGACGTCAGAGCTACTATGTACGTATGTGGCTTGCTACATGCCGTATACTAGCACCTTAAGATATCTTTCGCTTTCTCTATTTTAAAAGTAAGCCAGCTCTAAACAAGCGTGTAGTTTCCAATAGAATTTAGCCAGAGCCAGTTGTAATTGTACCCCAAATTAAAGAATGTCATCTGACCCCAAACATGTTTACTGTTGTCTATTAGGTACGAATAGAATATTTCATAATAGTCAGCTATCAAAATGCCAGGCAAAAAAAAAAAACGTTGTCTTTGTGGGTTCACTCAAGAAGATGAATAAGGAATTCATCTATACATTAAGGGGCTTAGAACCAATAGGACTATAATAAAACCTTTTTGACTTTGTTAGTGTTAAGAAATGCCTATATACCTTTTCTATTTTTATTTCCATTTTATGATTTATCTATAAGCACGCAAGTGCTGCTTTTTGGTGAACGTGTTGGATTATTTGAAACTGAAATTACCAGTGCACAGTTTTTATGTTGAACGAAATTGTCAAACAAAAAAATATCTCTGAACTATAAAAAATAAAGTTTATGTTCGAAAGGATATAAACACCGCCTAGTCAATACCATTAGGGATGAATTGTGCAAGTTATCGATTTGAATTTGGGTAAGCAGCTATCTATCCTCCATACATATAGCTCTGATTTTATTTTTATTTTAACAAATTATGTAGGCACATTCAACCCAACCAAACAGACATCGAACAAGATGCACCCCATGAAAATGTTTGATTTTACGAGTATGTGCTCATTAAATAGATTTCTCGGAAATGCTTTTGCCACGTTATTCTGTCCTTTCCGATTTAAATGCAAAATTAAATCTGATTTATTCAACTCAAAATGCCGTACGAATAGACAAAAGACAACTCCTAGTAGAAAGAGAATTGCAAGTTTTAGGAATGGACAAACAAACTTGAATTACAGAACAAAATAATTGATGAAAAAAAAGACCAAAACAGTAGATTTAATCCAAAAGGGTTCAAAGCTCAGACACAATTTTCTAAAGTGTCCCATATACGATACAAATATGCTTGTGCGTAAACATTCAAAAATGCTTTCGCTAAACACTTCTCAAACAGTTGGCGACACAATAGTTTCAACGTGGCTGGTAATGCGTATAGGAACGTGCGCTTGCAAACGTGTTTGAATTGTGTATGGGGGCCCTAAAAAGGGCAGATTGTTTTATAGCCAAAAAGTCGCCAATAAAATAACGATTCCTAGTAAATTAGAATTTATTGCCATTGCACGTATATTGGTAGTACTATAAAAGGATTCATCCAATTACTGCGCACTGAGAACTTCCTGCCCTCCTATATTCGTCTCTCTTTCGAAAACAAATTAAAATATTTAATATTATGTACAAGTTAAAGTTAAAGCGGTGTCAAAGTATAGTTCCAGTTATTGGCTTAAACGTTTTTTTGGTAGATATTTTTTAACAATATAAAAGTCCTTTGGGATTATATTTGTTGGTTCTTATAACAGACACACGAATAGGTACATACAAAAAATGTGCACGACTGGGTCGAACGAAACTTTCTCGTTTATTGCGAATCTCGCAGAATCTCAGAGTCATTTCAACATATTTTACGTTTGAAAGCATATCCACTTAACTGAACCCTTTTTAATTAGAAAAGTTAATATGTACATACTACATAGGGATTTGGGTGGATAGGATATCAAGGGAGGCAGTCTTTTAAGAGAAAAACAGAGTTTGCTATCAAGTTGAGAATGACAATACTACCTTAAAAATAAGTTTTTTTTTTTAAATCGTTTTCGAGAAAAGACAATTTTCAAAACTTCCGTTGCTGGACTTTTTAGCGAAAAACTTGGTATGCTGTCATGTTAAGCATGCCTACATTAACTCAACTATCAATTTGGTTCAAATCGTTATAGCCGTTTTGGAAAAAATCTAAATTGTGTAATATTTCGTACAATTTTTAAATTGGAAGTACCTACCGTTAATATTAGGGCTAGCATAAAAAAAACGCCTCCTAGCGGTAAGCCCACAAACTCTAAATACGAAGTTTGAAACAAATCCGTCCAAGCGTTTAAATTCCCCAGAGTTGGG
Organism: Cheilosia soror; assembly: GCA_949372485.1. NCBI lineage: Eukaryota > Metazoa > Arthropoda > Insecta > Diptera > Syrphidae > Cheilosia > Cheilosia soror. Next base: position 114,445,359 of record OX443562.1, on the reverse strand, counting down.
ACAGACAGACATACGGAAGGGCAGAATTGCGAGACCCACTTTTTTGAGTTCCCCTATCATCGTAATATCAGAATTAATCAAAGTCTCGAGTTCGAAATTTTGTACGAAAACAATACATATCTTTCTCTTAGGTACTATGTAACAGCCGTAACTTAAGAGCTATTGACTTGAAATTTGGTACGTAAGCTTTTATCCACCAAACTGAGGTTAAGTTCGGAGATGAGCAAGATCGGATGAAAACTACTACTACCTCCCATACAAAATATATAGCTATTTTATGTTAAATATTAAATTTAAATAGCTACAGTAAAGATAGCAAGTTTAAATTTTGCACATATTGTTTTAATAATACATATTTAAATTTTTTGAAAAAAAATTAGCTTGGTCGAATAAAAACTACCCATACCTCCCATACAAATATATAATTTTTTAATACTAAAATTTTTTTTTTTATTTTAACAATAATATAGTACCGGGCATTTGAGCTTCGGTATAGTGGAAGACAATTGTCTTACTGGTTTATGTTCATCTTAATTAGAGCTTAAAAACTAAAAAGCATCCAGGGGCCAGATCGCGTAAAATAAAAACGATCGAACTACATCGTTTTCACTAAGGCTGTCTTTATCATATATGTGACAATAGACAGAGACTGCTAGTATCGAAACGAAGTCGTTCGATCATTTTCATTTTACGTGATCTGGGCCCAGATCAAAGGGCACGCTACACTCTTCAGCTAAGTTCTATAGTAAAGGAGCAAGTCTGTCCCTCTAACTTCGGAACCAAATAAGCCAAAAACTTCAAAGCATTACCAAGCTTATTAAAAGGGTCCTTCATTCATTCATTTTCATTCATTTTCAATGGTCCGCTTGTCCATTAAGTGGGTCGCGGGATTAAAAAGGTCCACCTCGCTAAATTCCATCTTTAATGCTACAAAGAAACGGTTCTCAACATACAGTAAACCTTCCAATTTTTTAACATTATTAACCGTCAATAATATATTCAACCTTTAATAATATTTTTATGAACCTTCTTAAACTATGAACTTGGCGTATACATTTAGATCTAATTGCTTTTCGTGGCTGAGTAGTTAAAAGCAACTTTTTTTCTATGTATGTAAGAGAATTTGGATCTTTTTATGTTTTTGGTGTGATTTTTTTTTTTTGTACGCAAAGTGTCTAAATGAGGTCAAGGTCATCCCATGAGGAGAGTAAATTATGTAAGTGTATAATGTTAATGACATATTTTTTATAGGCAGAAGATCAGAGATGTTGATGGCAAAAGTTGACAAAGTAGAAACCTTAGATTCATTGGTAGTTAAATGTAGGTACCTGTTTTAGAAATAATTTTCACAAAGTTCTTGTTATAAATTTTATGAGGACATAAATGAATTTTCAGTGGCGTATGCGTATGAGGCTGTGGGTTAGGGGCAGTGGTTGGCGTTTTGAATTACTGAATATCCTTGGGAAAATACAAACTATTGTTGAGTTTAGACCAATAATATACACAAGACACAACTATGTCTTAAGGTTTTTTTTTTTTTTCATTTAGCCAGCTTTCGAGAACGTTTGACAAATATCCTAGACCCAAGGCCTAGTGTATAACTTTTTTCATTAAGCCAGTCTGTCAATTCAGCCCAATGGGCTCGGCATAATATTGTAGGTCCATTTCATTGTAAGAACCTAAGCCTATGGTGCCAAAACGGACTTGTAGCAGATGTTGTTCGGTTCATTTTATTTCTTACTTACTTACTTAAGGTCGCGCTACAGTCCGGGTGGACCTGGGCCTCAACCAACAAGAGTCTCCAGCCAGCACGATCTTTGACTAGCTATCTCCATAGTTTCGCACGTTAAGTTGGTTAAGGTCCCTTTCCACTTGTGTGCGACACCTGAGTCGCGGTCTTCCTCTACTGCGCCGTCCCTCGGATGTGGATTCGAAGATCTTTCGGAGCATTCACATCCATTTGCTCTACATGACCCAGCCACCGCAGTCGTTGGACCTTCACTCTACCAGTTCGTCATTGTATCTCCTCCTCCATTCACCATCTATGCAGACGGGACCGAAAATTACTTGAAGAATTTTCCTCTCGAAGCAACCAAGAGTAAGCTCATCCGCTTTTGATAGAGTCCATGCTTCTGCACCATATAGTAGGACTGGGATGATTAAGGTCTTATTAAAGGTCACTTTAGTTGTTTGAGAGAGGGCTTTGCTACTCAATTGCTTTCTTAGCCCAAAGAAACAGCGATTGGCAAGAGGTATTCTTCGCTTAATCTCAGCGCTGGTGTCATTGTCTGAATTCATATAGCGGAGCCGGATACCTTCCATAGGAATGTATTATTCACTTTGCCATTACATTTGTAATAACAAGAAGGAGTCACCAGAGACCCCATAAAGAAGGTAGGTATACAATATTCTGAATCAGGTTCTAATTCTGAATCGATTTACCATTGTCCGGCTGTTGAAAAGACAGTAGCGTCTAAATAAAACGACCTAGGCGAATTACATTTTTTGAAGGGACTTATTTTTACAACGTCGTCAGGATGGTATTGAAAATGGGCTATATCGGTCGAGTACCTCCAGTACAAAGCCAATATTAGACTCATCTGTTGTGTACGTTATATACTAACTCAAAGAAAGGCCTTTGGTCTCAGTCTATGCAAAACGGAAGTGTTAGCTGATTAAGTTAAATGCTTCATGCAGTCATCAAATTAATTCATAATTGCATACATATTCTACTAATGCACTGATCAAATTATCAAATTGAATATTAATTAATAATAGCAATTAATACAATTTTTATGTAAATCATTAATTGTTTTAATTGCTCAACTAATAAGTCGAAAGATATACTCATTACAATCTCCAAAAGTCCAACAGTGTTTTGCATTTTGATTAAAAAAAACTAATCAACATCACTTACAACACCTTTGTTGCTGGGTGTCATTATCTTAATAAAGCTGTAACATTCCAGTAGCAATGACAACTCGGTCAACATTTGAATAACAATTCACAAGTGTTGTCAACACAAGTCGCAACAATTTGTGTGTAATCGCATGTAATTTGCACATAAGTATCCTCGTATATGTTTGCTTGGTGGTGTAAAACGAGAAATCAATTCGCACCCCTAATAATTCAAATGCGAACCCTCTTCCTAACCCACCGAACAGTTGCACAGAGCACTATAGCATTGCATCCGGATTAGCTCAATATCTATACGGTACGTGAGGGGATTGTTTACAAGATACATTTTGCAGATGGCCAAAGAGTGGCCTGGCCAAGACGCAAAACTTGTTAGTTACTATAGATACTATATCATAATGAAAATAACCAGGAAGTTAGTTGTTTGCAGCCAAAAGATAACTCGACAACATATGACCGAAGACCGAAGAGTCGTTGCAGGTTTTCGACCAAACTCTACGTGGTCTTGGATCGGTTTCTGTTTCCGTGTTAGGATTTGCCGCACTCTTTCGGCCAACCAGGTGGTGGTGGTGGCTGGTGCGTAGTTTTATTGTCGCTGTTGCAACCACTAAATCAGTGGCGATTTGATGAACACTGAAGAACATAAAATCAATGGAAACTGACGCCTTGGACCTGGTGTTTGGCGAGGCTTTTCTCGCGAAAACCTATTACGTCGTCATCATTCGATTTACGTAATATCATCGAGATGCTGTATAATATTCGCGTGTGTACTTAAAGTCGAGGAGATTTCCTTCTGCGATGAGAGCGTCTATATGGAGAGGAAAGCAAAGAAAAGTGTTTGCTCGTTTAGCTGCACGTATAAGGAAACATTTGCATAGGTAAATGCATTTAAAGAGACGATAGATAGCGTCGGATACTCTTGAATTTTGATGCAGTGTTCTTTCGTTGCGAACGCCAGTGTTTGCACACTAAAGGGTGTAACATGCCACTTGTTATATGAAGTTTGCCTGCTCGTTTGTTATGAAGTTGAAATATTTGTTTGATGAGATCATAAATTTAGCGGATATGCGGGATTTTGTGGGTGGCCTTGGCGGGTTAAGAGTGTCTTATATTATGGCGACACAATTACCCCTTGTGTATAAGGGACGATACACTTGCATGCCCTAAATCATCGAACTTAAAAGTGTGTCCCCTGGGGGAACTAGCATGTGCCATAAAACGATTAAGAATAAGGTTTGTCATTGCAAATGAAAAGAAATGGGGACATTATTTCCCTGGACGATACAGAGCGAACAAAATATCTGCACGTTCTGAAATAACCAGGAGCGCAATCGAAGATTAAACGATTCGGATGCGTGCGATGTGGCAGGGAAAGTGATACACACATCCCGAGAGGGTGTGAACTACTTTTGAAAAATGTGTAACAATAGGAAACAATCACATACTACGTAGCTGACAGCTGGTTGTCGATTGGGATTTTAGTTGGTGTCAGTAAGAGCAGTTCAAGTTGGTATTTATTGATCCAAGGCAAATGTGGTGAGGGGTGGTCTTGCAATATAAATTTTCTAACTTACTGTAGGTTCTCCTAGATCCGAATACTTCATACGACAGAAGTCGTTGTGAATACTATGATGGTTCGAAACTATTGCCATTATATTTGGCCACTCTTCATAACCTCTTTCGAGGACACAACGCGTTCCTGTGGGCCTACTAAGGACGAAAATGCAATTAATCACCCCTATCGTGGAATCCGTCGGAATTGAGTTTCACTTCACCTATTCGATTCCCTTTCACCTTCTACTGCTATCGTGGAATCCGCCGAAAAAGTTTCCTTATCGACACGTTTTTGGGAAAGGTAGTTTCACTGTCAAACGGCTGTCTTTCATTTGTGAACACAAATCCGTGTAGCTGCATTCGTCGGAGGTTATAAAAAGTTTGTTTCAAAACTGATTTAAATAAAAAACACTGTTTATCATGTAATAATGTATACGTTAGCTTTATTCTTGTAAAAATAAGAGAAAGAACGAAATGAGCGCTGTTCTCAGAGAAAAATACGAGACAGGCTGAATGGTTTCACGGAACTTCCAGACGAAATGTGTTTTTAGAATGTTTATTTTTTGATTTTAATAAAGTTCAATCTGTGCAATAGATTTATTACAAATGTTGGGCTTAATGAAGCAGCTGTTTTGTATGTAAATTTTTTATATTAAAATGCTCACGACATGCAGCAAGCAAGAAAACCTATGAAATCCGCAATGAATTTGATGCGGGCAAGAAATGTCATTTTGTTCGGGAAAAATTCGATTTGAACGTTTTCAACGATACAGTGAAAGCCATTCACATTACCCACACGGGGAACTGTTCACTTTGCGGATTTGACGATACCAAAATATTGTTTTCCGTGAATGATTCCCCCCAGCGGATTCCACGATAGGGGTGACAATGGCAAAAAGAATACCTACTTAACTTAGGTACAAACTAGCATATCCCAATCAAGTACCATAGTATGGCCGTCCAGAAACCATTATCAACCACTTGATTGCAAGGATTAAGAGCGAATCCACATCTGAAGCTGGATCAATTGAATTCACTGGTAACATTTGCAATCTACTGAATTGACTTCGCATCTCAACAACTCCCGATGTTTGCTAAGCCAGCTGACGGAAGTGTTACCGTCTCAAACGCGTTTAATTTGGGTATACAACATACATACCTTGTATAAAATGGTTGATCTATTTATTGATTGACCTATCAAGTGGCTCATAAAAGAAGCAACGGACAACAAACAAAGAAAAAACAGAAATAACACACGCCACAAATGACCACCATGATGAAGGAAGTATTGATGAAATAGCTGCGTTTAAAAACCCGTCTAGGAACAACTGTGTTTGGGCCATGCATCGGAACGAAATTGAACCAAATTTGTATACACCACATAATGTAAATGTCAAGACAAATTAAATGAAAGACTTGATGAACTGGTTCAAGATTTATTCAATAGAAACTGTCGGTTCTTATAATCCAGTTCCTAATCCAAATAAACCGTCCAAGAACGCATTTCGCATATTGTGAAATGAAGCTGCTCGAGTAGACGGGGTTTCTTTGAATTATTATACTTGTTGTCTAGTCTAGACGATCTACCACCACTTTTATTTCTTTTTCGTCAGAGTAAGACAGATGTATACAGTGATGGAAAAAATAAATGTTCCACCAAATAAAATGCAAAATACTGATGAGAACGCATAAAGATTTCTCTGGAAAATTAAGAAAACGGGAAACTATCCGGACACGTTCGCCCAGCACAATTCACAAAAAAAAAGAGTGCACTTGGATATTCGTCGCCATTTTCCAAAATATATTAGAAGCTAGAACGAAAAATCACTCTGGTTTGAGTTGATGATTTTTTTTGACAGTTTGTGTACAAGAAGAAGCAGTGCACTTAGCGAACGAGGTAATACACAGGAATTTTTGAAGCAGCCCTTTGACTTTAACAAAAGCGCTAGGTGACAACCCAGCGAAGACATCTTAATGTGTTTCCTATTATCAAACGAAATAATGTACTCCTAGCTCACTGGCTTTTGACTGCAAGGTCATCCGAAGAGGCTGGACATGAGCCCACCTTCCTCGCTCATACCGCGCATGAAGTCTCAAATGTGGTGCAATACCCTCCATATTAGGCTTAATTCAAGTTCAAGTTCGCACAAACATTCGGTTGACTGAATTTTGGTCTTTAATTGTAAGCCCTGCATTTCCTTTATGGGAATTCAAAGCAACACTATGGCATGATTTTTTAAAAATGCTACTCAGATGGATCACAATGGTTACAGTGATCAGTATTTAATTGACCATAGTTCTAACCCACTTATAGTTCTAACTCATTCCATATATGTACATACATGCGCTCGCATTAAAACGTTCTATTATCGAATTCGAATTCGCCTAAACCAAGTGACCCAGTTAACCTACCTCACCTACGTCAGAAGCTTGCACAATAGTCTCCAATGCCAGTAATACCCATACCCATTCGCTGAAAAAAAAAAATTGGACAATGTAGGCATCATATTCCAAATTGTAGCTTCACTCTGTTCACGCTCCAGGAACCGGTGGTTTTTTTTTTTATCAGATCTAACTTGCAGTTGATTCATTGGAACTGTAACCTGAAGTGAGGTATCAGAAAAATTCTTTAAATTACATATTCCCCCAACAGCGTTGACGTTCCTTTGGTACTTTTTTCACTGACGCCAAATTTCGTGCGCTGAATATGCTTAATAAGGTAATTTCAGTTCAAATAGGGGAATTTCCCTTTAGAATGTGCGGTCGTGAAACATGATCAGGCGTTGCTTATAAACTATATATAGTGAGACCGCAGGAAACATAAGAAACCAATACATCTTTCAATGTCGTCTGGTTGATTATTTGAAATAAAAGTTCCGAAATTTACATAAGTCATCATCCAGACCGGGATTCCTGGCAACATGTAGCCTTGTGGTGAATGCACTCGGATTAGAAGAAGTTTATATAAATCAAGTTCAAATCGTGCTTAATATATTGACGGATATTCACATTCAAAACAAATCAGGTGTCTGGAAAATCGTGAAATACGACAAATTACTTATTAAAGATATTTTTATAGCAATGAATAGGAGAATGAGAAGGGAGTAACATTTATTAAATTCGACTTTTGTTTGTTCTGCCTATAGGCTTTCGAAAACACATTTCTCTGATTGACTGATTGTCAAGAGGCGATTTAAATTAAAAATTTGTGTTCCTCTTTATTTATAATAATTCTGCATTGCTGTATTTGCAATTGTATTCGAATTACAAACTGAGAATGGATTTTGAAAGTGAATTGAATGAAAAAATATATACACAATCGCAATACCGTCAACGCTATAAGGTTCCGAGAAAGCAGTTGCAATGTCAAAATACTTGTTATTCCAGGGTTTATTAACGCAACTTTGCGAGTAAAGTTTAAAAAGTGGTCGAGCTTAACCAAGAATCACCTCAAACCTTAGTTTAAGCAAAAAGAGCAATGGATAAACCAACTGTGCTACTTGAATCTGCTTCAATCCCTAAAAATACCAGGAACGAAAAATTTATAAATTAAGCATCTACCACATCAGCACCAAAGTTCCGCAACCAGTGATGGCAGACATAAGGATAATACCACGTTACCAGTTTATCAAACCATCGATGTCTTATCATCAACGCCATGGAATTTCAAATGCCATAAATTTTACAAAAGCACTGCGCAGTGGTTAGTGTGCTGGACTACTGTGCGAGTGATCCCAGGTTCGATCCCCGAAAAAACACAAATTACATCTTAAAGTTTTTTCTACTGCGCCACCTCTCGCGAACGTTCGACAAACATCCAAGAGTATGACTGTCATGAAAAAGCTTCTCAATCCAGCCGTTCGGATTCGGCATAAAATTGTAGGTCTCTTCCATTCGTCCCAAAAATAGAAACTCACACAAAAGCGAATGGTTGCGAGAAGCTAGGCCTTGGGTGTCTACCCGCCTGTTGCGCCACCTATTTATTTTTATTAACTTTCTCGTATACGTAGTATCTAAGAGAAAGATATTGTTTTCGTACAAAATTTCGAACTCGAGATTTTGATCAATTCTGATATTACGATGATAGGGGAACTCAAAAAAGTGGGTCTCGCAATTCTGTCCGTCCGTATGTCTGTCTGTCCCACCCCTGGGGAATCTAAACGCTTGGACGGATTTGCTTCAAACTTCGTATTTAGAGCTTGTACGCTTCCCGCTCGGGACGTTTTTTTTTTTTAAGCTAGCTCTAATATTAACGGTAGGTACCTCCCATATACAAATTTTACGAAATATGACGAAATATGCCTAAATTTAGATTTTTTCGAAAACGGCTCTAACGATTTGAACCAAAATTGATAGTTGAGTTAATGTAAGCATGCTTCACGTGACTGCATACCCAGTTTTTCGCTAAAAAGTCCAGCAACGGCAGTTTTGAAAATTGGTCTTTTCTCGAAAACGGTAAAGACGATTTAAAAAAAAAAACTTATTTTTAAGGTACTATTGTCATTCTTAACTTGATAGCAAACTCAGTTTTTCCCTAGAAAGACTGCGTCCTTTGATATCCACACAAATCCCTAATAATAGTATTTTAAAAAACTGCTCATATCTCAAAACCGCCATTTTCGATAATGATAAAAATGTTACTTTCAGGTAATGCTTAAGTCCATAGTAATACCACTGGCTCAGTTTTGAGCTAAACAGTTGAAAAACAGTGTTTTTTGAACCATGAATGCGTCCTTCCCAATCGCTAAAAACGGTACTTTAAAAACTACTCATATCTCGAAAACACCATTTTCGATTTGGATGAAAATATATCTGCTAGGTAATGTTTATATCCTGAAGAATACGTCGTTCTCAGTTTTCAGCTAAACAGTTTAATAACAGTGCTTTTCGAATCCAAATTGTAACATTTGTCAGCAAAATTTAACAAAAAACCGCTCTAACGATTTTGATCAAAATACATATTTAAGACAACATAAGCATTCTAAACATGATCACGTACTTAGTTTTTCTCAGAAAACTCGAATATTGCCGTTTTATGAATATTTCTCAAAAATGACTACCCAAATCCCGATCTGTATTCACACACGGTATATTTTTGTAATTTGAAATTCATCGCCCACTTGCCCCTTCAATTGTCAGTTCGGGGTGAAATTTGAAAGTAATAAAGTGTTCTAGTATCTAGTTAATACGTAGGTTTATCTTTATGTAGTATATATTTACGGTATTAATTACACCTTGAGTGGGTATGATTTTAAACGTAAAATTTTTCTAAAATGACTCTGACATTCTGCGAGACTCGCAATAAACGAGAAAGTTACGTGCGACCCAGTCGTGCAAATTTTTTTTTTACCCTTCACCTTCTACATCCAAAAGATAGCCAGTGCTTCAAAGGCCAACCATTCGTTTTTTTGGAACGAATTGAATGCACCTAACTTAAGGTATAATTTGAGTTTTCCGGGGATTGAACCGGACACTTATCGTTCAGTAGTCCAACACACTAACCACTGTGGTACTGCGACCACGCTACCATTAATTAGTCAAAGTACTTACGTTTGGAGTGGGGAGGTATAAAGATGTGGTAGCGGCTAGCCCTGGAACTACTCGAACGATCTTAAAAATTGTTCAGTGGTGTAGTAATGATAATACTATATAGGTTACTTAAGGTGGGGCGGTTAGGGCTAAGGGTTAGAAAGTGGCGTGGCCCCTCCCTCACAGTAAAATATTCATAATTTTGTATCTCGAAAACCAACGAACGGATCAAATTTTCAGACAATTTTAGCTATTAGCACTCATGTGAAAAAAAAAGTTACGATTTGACATATGGATATGCATTGTCCTGATAGACAGAAAGTAATACGATTCCTGGTCATGGGCAAGGCCGGGCAGCTAGTATAGCTATAGTAATGGTTAATCATTTAAGCATGTGGTAGTTGGTAGTCACTTGGCCAATTGACGCTTGATGGCAAAGCGACAAATTCAAGAGAACTAGATATCAGAATTAAACTCAAACAAAAATTTAAAGGTTGTAGTTAAAGCTTAAGGTGCCTGTCCATTTGAGAGTACTTTCGCTAGTAAACTCTCGAGAGTTACTCTCGGGTGGCTGTCCATTTGAGCGAGTAATAATTTTGAGATTTTAATCTCGCGAGTACTGCAATAAACTTTTGAGAGTAGATTCCCTGAGAGTACTCTCATAACCGTGTCCACTTGATATATTTCGTCTGCTAGTTAGACCCGTTTTACACGCACCGATTTTTGTCTTACGCGACTCTTAATTCTCTTATGGTGCATTAATACGTCCAGTGTTTTCACTTTAGTGCCTTGATTGTCAAATTGTCTTTGTTTCCTTTTTTTCTTTTTTCTTTTTTTCTTTCTCTTTTTTTTTCGCGGTGGTAGCTGCAATTTCGAAGCGCAGGCCGCACACAATTCGAAATTAGAGCAATTGCAGACATCTAACGCGATCGAGTACGGTCTAAGAATAGATAAAGCAACGCTGAAAATTACGAAAGAGAGCGAAAAGAGAACACAACAATCGGATGGGAATTCGCGACCCATCCGTGTTCGGCTATCCCCTGCACTTTTCATCCCCTTTACCATCACATTCTCGAGTCGTAAGACAAAAATCGGTGCATGTAAAATGGGTCTTACCAGTTAAAGCAAGCATTCTTACAAGCAAAAGATTGCCGCTGCGTTAATAATTATTAGCACTGTTCTTAAAACAATGAATAAAACAAAAAATAAATGCTGGTGAAGGGTCTGATCTTGCAAGAGGGCTTCAAATTGAAGATGCTCATCAGAAGTTCAGGGATTTTAACCGTTTGACAACAAGTGAAATAGAACATTTATAATTATTCAATCTGTTGGGCCAAATATTTTTAAAAAGGATACCAAATTAAGGGAAGCCCTGGTATGGCTTGTGAGTGTGTATGGCAAATTCTATAAATTGTTTTATTTCCTCCGATGTCCATTGTTTTGCCATGTCGACTCTCGACAGCTGCTCGCAAAATACGAACCATGTTGGAATTTTGCCAGCTAATCTCCGATAGTGACCAGAACATGTGTCCACCTGCGAGTAACTTTCAAAAGGTTCGAATCTTGAGAGTAAAAAATTAGCTCTCCAGGAACTACTCTCAAGGCTATGTCCACTTGCGAGTTTGCTCTCGAGAGCTGCTTGAGAGCTGCTCGCAGCACTTTTACTCTCAAATGGACAGGCACCTTTACAGATTGCTTAAAGCAGCCTGATGATGAATTTATTGACCTGATTCTAAGTATGGTTTGCTGATTCCAACCGAAATGTTTGTAAACAAGTTGTTATTCACATATCCCTCTAGATCTGTAAACAAATTGTAAAAGATTAACTTCAACCTGCATTTGGTATGAGACTACCATAAATAAATGTATATTTACCAATGTAAAATGTTTTAAAAATAGCCAAACAATATTTTTTTCAGAAATTAGGTAATGTTTTAGATCTTTAATGTTGTTATTACTATATCTGATCGAATAGGCAAAACTCTATTTCCGCAAAAGACCACAACAAGAACAAATTAATGATTAAAAATTCTCAACATCTGGTTTCGCCAAATATGTACATACTAAATAGATCAAAAATAATTTTAGTTTTTTAATGTATAACGATTTTTATTTGCAAAAAATTTAAAAAAAAATCAAGGCTAACGTAAGAGATATGTTAAATTATTATTTAACTAGAAAATGTGTTGCTTTTGATCCAAATTTATGCTTAAGATTGATCTCGTCTGCGCTTTGTATGGAAAAATCTTTCGACAGCACGCCATCAAAACTGGATCTTTAAAAATAAATAAATAACTGCAGTCTATAGGTCTTGACAGGATTCTACTCGATATTACCATAAAGCAGGTAATACTACACGGAATACTATAGTGCATGCTAATATGGTTGTGCTGCGTTGCTTACGATATAAATGCAAATCTACACTTTAATCTGCTTGCCCTTTAGAATTGGTAATCTGTAGCGGCCGATATTCAAGGCCGAATTGTGGACAGATTTTTGTTTATTCTTAACGCTTTCATTCTTCAAATTTATCGATATCCATCCCGATCAATCCAAAAAAGAATACAGACAGGTTTCTGCGAAGTCTGCATCTGACGTCAAGAATTCCATCATTACGCAAATTCCGTTTGCTATTCATAGGTATGTTAATTCAGTTGATATTCCCATAAGTGAATATGATTAGCTACGCATAAATATTCTATTTCGTTGGGTTTTTTTTGGTAAATGACTATAAATAAGATTCTTAAAAATACTTAACTGATGCTTTACCTATAAGCAACAGGCCTATCATCATTGCTATGTCGCACCAAACAAATTTTCTAAGTATTAAGAGAGGCACAGCAATCGGCAAAACGTTGACGTAGATGTTTAGCAATAGAGGCCACCAAAGACGAACTGATCGTGGGATTATTCATTCATTCTCAAATAAACCGGCTAAGAGTCACGGGTGTAGTATCTGTATCATTCGGGGGCAATCCCCTTAATCTTCATTTACGTGAAAAACCAAGAATATCAGTGGAAAAAAAATAGTGACCGGTTAGAAAACGATCGTTCTACCTCGTGGCTATTTTCAAGAAAGACTTCAGATTGCACCCTTTTAATTGGTCCTATGAGATGAAAACCAAATTTGGTTCACTAGATGGTTGTTCTTAGACATAACAATACCATCTAAGCGCCGTTTGCTGTTACGACACATAGAGAGTTTCCACATTATACTCTTATAAGTGACAGTTTACGCCTTACAAAAAGTATCTCATAAGAAATTAAGTAGAACTTCAACCGGTTATGAGTCGTATCAACAAATGTCCCTAAGGACTATCATTTACGTAAAAACTTTAAGACATTTTGAATGGCAAAACTATCGCTCCACGAATGCGTAATATGCGAAGAGTTCTTGTTTGGTGCGACTTATTCACTAAAGGAATTCTCAAGCACTATTTCAGAAAACAGCCGATAAAAAATGTAAATAGCAAAAATAGAGGGGCCCCAATCTATATATATAAAAATAATTTGTATTGTGTTTGTCGCCAATGTTCTCTGTAATGCGTGAACCGATTTTGATTCTGGAAATTTCCCATGAAAGATGACGTTAATACCATGGTTTGTAAGTATATACGGTCTTTGTAGGTGTATTTGTTCATGAGTTATAGGGGCGTGGCACCTCCCATACAAAAAAATGCATTCAAAATCTTATATTTCGAAAACCACCAAATCGATTCAGTTCAAATTTACATACAATCGTATGTATTGGTCCAGGAGTATTCCTGTGAAGATAAGTCAAAATTGGACAAAGGGCGTGGCACCGCCCATACAAAAAATACATCTCCAAAACCACCGAATAGATTGAGCTCAAATTTACGGATAATCTTGGGTATTGGCCCAGGAGTATTCCTTGCTCAAAATTGGACAGAGGGGCGTGGCACCTCACATCTAAAATCGTATATCTCCAAAACTACCCAATCGATTGAACTTAAACTTATAGATAATCTTAATTATTGGCCCTGGAGTGCTCCTTTGAAGTTTGGTCAAAATTGGACAAAGGGGCGTGGCACTGCCGATACAAAAAACATTAAAAATCGTATATTTCGAAAACCACCGAAACGATTGAGCTTAAATTGACATAATCTTAGGTATATAAAGGGGTGTGGCGCTATTTTTCGACAGCCATGGGAGCCAAGGTTTGTAAAATTTGTAACATTGATAGCTACGCATTGTCCTGATGGACAAGAATACTTTCTACGCTATACGATTCATGGAAAAACCAGAAATGTGTACCACATTACAATAAAAACTGTTTATCACTGATTTAAATGTATTTGAAACCGATTTTTTTATTTTTCTATTTTGCACTACGAAGTGTGCAGGGGTTCGCTAGTATTTTATAAACATTGACAAGTAAAAATTCTATAAATTTGTCAAAATTGTCGGCAGAGCTATAGCAGATGAGATCTATAACCGAAAGGGATATCGTCATCGCCACCTACATCGATAGCCAGGCTAAAATCAAGGCACTGGACACTACAGTCGACGCGTTAGACTGTCTTCAGTACCAGCATTATTTAAATTAATTAAAATTAAATTAAAAACAAAAGAACCCGTAATTAAGTAAATTTAAAAATCCGAATACTGGCTGTTATTTAATTCTTAAATTCCTTGGACTTATCGATAGGTTTTTCCGGGTTTCTCACTTTTTCATCGTCAAGAGAAAAGGAAATTCGAACAGAGCTTGAAAGTGTCAATTGGAGTCTGAAAAATATTTTTGTAATACCAACTTTGGTAATCGACAGAAGAAAGTTTCTAAAACACAAAAAATGACTAGTGTTGTATGTCCAGGTCCACCACATTATGCGATCTTACCTATTGAAGTCGACGTAATCACTTTAAAAATATAAAATATTTTGCTGAATTTTTCGACAATGAATATAGAATACCATAGAATACCCGGCAGTGGAACAACTTTTGCTTATGTTAGAAATCCTAAAATCAAACATATTTCGAAGACGTCAAAAATCCACCGAAAATATAAAAAATTTTTTTTTTTGGGTTGTTTAATGCGGCAATATTTTTGTTTGTAAAATACGAAATATATTTTTTTTCGCCAATAACTCGGGTCTCAAGAAAAATTTCCAAAATCCCAGAAATTAATTTTCTTTATTTCTTCCCCTTTCCCACCAATTGGAATGGAGTATCTGACTAAGGAAATATCTCAATTTTTTAGATTTGAGTTTGGTCAACTTCTTTTTTCAACACTTTCATATGTCAGAAAATCAGCCGAAAAGAATTAATCAGCGCAAATGACACATGGCCTTAAAACATGAAGTATCTACCGCAATATTATGCGCATTTTGGTCCTAGTCTTGTACCTACTCTTTTTTAGATCCCATTTTGTCCGGGAGAGTTCGGGATTTTCATGCTTGATAACAACTTTCTTTAAATTATTTCTGGCAACGCTAGGTAAGGCTGCAGTTATAGCTATCAGTAAAATGCATCCGTAAAAAAATTGTTTCACTTTTTTGGAGCACTTAAACTTAATCGTTGAACTCAATCTTGGTCTTAAATAGTTGCTTTTGAATTATAAAACTAATTCGTCAAAAAAAATTAAGCAATTGATCTTTACATTTTCTAAAAACAGAATTTCTTTATTTTTCCGTACGAAAAACTTTTTCTGTTCAACTTCTCAATCAGTTTCACGAAGTATTCCACTGAATTCCTTTGATATGCTATGGTTAAATGTTTCAGTTTTGTTCTGTTCCGTGTTTTTACGGATGGACTTTTCTGATAGCTATAACTGCAGCCTAAGCTGAATAGTGAAAGCATTTTCATATGTCATTTTCTTCTCGAAATATGAAACATTAAAAAAAGATTAATGGAATGTATTGAAAAATTGTTGAAATTAAAGCAATTAGTTTGAAGCGAATAATTCAAACCCCAATCGATTGGTAGCAAAAGTTATTAGATATTATTTAAATTTTAAAACAAATTTGAATTTATATTATACATTGGTCATTTTAATTTGTGGATAATCGGTGACATTTTCTTAACTAAAGTTAAAAAAGAAACTGTCTTTGTAGCAAATGTAAATGGCAAACACTTTGAGGGGTGAAATAATAATGTATCTAGCCTGAAGACGAGATCTTAACAACTGATCTGGTGTGGTGACGGTAAAAGCTGTTAAATATCATTAATAGGAAATTCAATTTAAGTAAACTTTTAAAATACCGAACACTGTTATAGAGTTTTTATTATACATTTTCAAAAATCCTAGATTCTATCTATAAAGATTGTAGGGTAGACTGTAAGGGGTTTTTGAAGCTTGGCCTGAACTTGAAATAATTTGTGAACTGTCCTGTTTGCTTTAAGTGTATAACCCGCTTGAAAGATAAGCCAAGTAATAAAACTAATCAAATGGTGCCAAGTCCAAGCAAATGTGTTCTTTTAATTACAATACTCACAAGATCTCATAGCTACTCTACTAACAATATTTTAACAACAAATTGGCTCACATAATAAATAAAATTTAAATCTGTACCAACCGCCTTTAGTATCGAATTCACGATATCGTTTTATAACTATGCAGATGTAAGTAAAGAATTGTTCTAGGTTAATCGCTAATGCGGTTGGATGTATTTCACGTTCTAGGTGCCTACCACATGACTAGTTGTATATATACGGTTGTATGTGCGACTTATTTCTTATTGATTGCAACCCAACTGGTATAGAGTGGACAAAACAGACAGAAAACCGAACCTCAGTCTCATTGTATCTGTATAAGGATTTGCACTACATACTTCCGCAAGTCAACGACAACAACCTCGAACTTGACCATAAAAGAGAATCGTGAAACCAAAAGTCAACCCCTTCACTCCTGATGCCAATTAAAACTCATGATTGATCATTAAAATAATTGAGCTTACCTTTAAATTATCCATTCCCTTGGCCAACTCTATAAGGGATAATGTTGCACGCACATTAATTTCGATCGCGTTCTTTAGCGGCTCAATGAACCGCACTGTTGCAGCACTATGTATCACCACACTGACATTCTCCTTAAGTAGCTGTTGATCGCACTTGGATAGCCCCAAGTGTGGCAAGGAACAATCTCCAGCGATTGGATGAACCTTCGAAAGAAAATCACGTTTCTCTCTGTGCAGAACTTGGAATAGCTGCAAGATGATTTATTTTTTTTTTTTAATTTTTTTTTTTACTCATTATTTCACATACACAAGCACTAAAGAAAAAAAAAAAAAAAACAAAGAAGAAAACACTTACTGGATCTTCAAATAAATCAGGAATTCGTTCCTTAATGTCCTTATCTCGTTTCTTTCGAATTAATACGAACACCATCCTAACATCAGTTGTGCGCAGCAATTTTTCCATTATCACTAAATGAACAGAAAATTATTATTAACACACGACTAATTGCTGATATTATTATTATTTTTTTATTCTTTTAGTTTAATGGAATTTATCTACCTTTGCCAAGGAATCCTGTGGCGCCAGTAAGGAACACATTTTGATTTTTGAAAAACTCCCGAATACTCGGCTCACAAAACTCATCTAAAACAAAATAGAAACGAAAAGCGATTTAAAAAACACACTGAACACGGAAAGGATCTAAATTTTTTTTAAAATTTACTTTCAAACGACAGCTCCTTTTCGTTTGCCATGATTGGATAGAGAACACGAGTAATGGCCGTAGAAAAAAAAATATTTCCCTAAAAATGTTTTAATTCAAAGTAGACACCAAAAATATATTTTTTTTTTTTTTTTGTAAGAATTTCTACGATTCACGTATTGGACACTGATTGAACCACCTGTTGAACGAAACAACAAAATGGGATGCAATTCTCTTTTATATACCCAATGTTGCGGCTTTGGCTAATATCAACCTGTCTGCCTGCTATACCCACGGCCGCTAGTATATTCTCGATTTGAGACTGACGCACTCAAGTTTACACTCGACTTGATCGATGAGCTGAGCTTGCAAAAAAAAAATAAAAATTAGTAAGAAAAGAAACCACTCAAACGTGGATTGAAAATCAGTCTCTTGAGTAGAAGCGGACTGTACAATGTACATATCCGCAGTTGTTCGTTTCGTTGTGGCCTTAGCCTTAGTCAATGCCAAAGGACGGTTGTGCTTCTTAAAAATAATTGCTACGCACAATGGCACAGTACTGTTCGGACAGTTAAAGAAATTTACCTCCAATAGATACGGCGGCGGTGACCTTGCGAAATATAGTTTAACGACTTCACACAATGGATTGGGATTTTCAGTGGCTTAATGGCATTTATTGCACGATTAACTGGCAATTATTCAAATGGCAATTTCCGCAACCCATCCTGGACAAATCCATCAAATCGTGGGCCGTAGATACGCCACAAGTAATCACCGCAATTAGTGGTTGGTGTATAGTCGTTGTGTATCTTAAAGTAATGACTTTGTGAATGCCGAAGATGGGAAATGTACCAGTGGATTGATGTAAATCCGATTAAGTTGTCAACTTTCCATCAAATTATACATATCTGCGAATGCAAATCGGTATCTTTTTTAGTCATTTTGCGAAGTCATATCTTAAACTAGTATGTTTAGCTCAAAGAGGCATGCGGATTACGCATTTGCGTTGGTAGTTACGTTTTCCTTTGTCATTCGCAGATCTTTTGGAAGGAGGCTCTGAATGAGACCGAGAAACTAGTTTTTGTTATTATTTATACAAAATTGCCCAAATTGTAAGATGTACAATGTACATGGGTCAGGGGGGGCTTGTTTTGTCGGAAATGTTTTGTATTTAATACTTCAATCAGTACAATAGGCCTTATTATGTCGGCGCGAAGTACAGACAGGTTAAGGCGAAGGCGAACTTAAACAAAAACTATTTGAACACTATAGATAGATACTCTTGAACGATGACAAATAGCTATTATTATCGGTAGGTAGTTACTCTCGTGTATTAACCCGACGAAGGTATCCGATCACCACGCAAGACAAATTTTCAAACAGTACTGGCTGTCTTGAACGGCTGTGAAACTGTACAGAAAAAAAATTAAAGAAAAAAATTGCGCTAGGCATTCCAATGTGCCGATCTAATAGTATGTGCTCTGTGCGTTCGCTTTCGATTTTTACGTCACACAAACAGTGATTCGAATATGCAACTGTCAGTTGATGATGGTAGATAATATATTGTGGTAAATATTTGTTTTGTCGTGTGAAACGCAGAGAACTATTTGAGTTCCCATCGCAGTAAAGTGTGGAAATGTCGGAGATGAATGCGGGAATAACAAGTCTTTGGCAAGAATAACAAAATATCTGACTGTCTCTGGTATCTATGATACATTGAGCAGTGAATTTTAGGCCGACTGCGTGGTCAAATTCAACTATTATAGGTGTGCTATGAGTAAGTATAGCGCGTCGCAGTCTACGAAGGTAGTTTGTACGCAGTACGAAGCCAACTACCTATATTTGGATGTGGGGGTACCTATAAGGTGCGATCTGCTTTTGAAATTATGTTCCAACTACTGACTACTGATCTTATGTCATTCTTATGTTTAGGTATCCTCCATTCATCTGATTATGCTGCTATACAAAATACAAAGTTCAAAAAGTTTCTTACAATCATCTTCAATGTAATAAATATTGGTGTCAATATACAGGGTGGCCCATACTTCTTAAATTACAAATAAAAAAAATAATTTTTGAGAGTATCTAGGTATGTTTTGGAATTTGTTTTCATAATAATAGTTGGAGGAACCCATGTCCATGTCCGAAATTCAAGTAGCCGGACCGCTACAGTCAGTTATGGACCTGGGCGTCAACCAACTCACCTCTCCAGTTAGCACGATCTTTGGCTAACCGTCTCCATCAGTTGCGCACTCCAAGTTGGTTGAGGTCTCCTTAAACGTATGCACGCCACCTAAGTAGGGGTATTCCTCTACTGCGTTGTCCCTTTGGGTTGGAATCGAAGACGCTTCGGGCCGGAACGTTGGTGTTCAATCGCTCTACATGTCCTAGCCATCTTAGTCGAGTGATGCGTACTTTTCTGACCAGATCGATGTCGCTGATGTCTACAGCTCGTAGAGTTCGCTATTAAATCTTCTCCTCCAAAGCCCATTAATTCATAGGTACAGGACCGAAAATCACTCGAAGAATTTTGCATTCAAAGCGACCAAAGAGAACTTCATCCGCCTTTTATGACGTTATGTCCATGATTCTGCGCCATAAAGCAGGACTGGGATGATGAGGGTCTTATATAGAATCTCCTTGGTGTTTCTCGACAAGACCTTACTAATCAATTGCTTTCTTGGGCCGAAGGAAGAGCGGTTGACAAGTGTAATTCTTCGCTTGATTTATGATGCGATGTCATTTTCAGAGTTAATTAATAGCGGACCCGAGTTAGACAAAGTTTCGAACTACCTTAAAGTTATAGCTGTCCATCGTGAGGGTGAGGTTCTGTCCGATTCGTCGAAGTCGTTTGTTTTGCCGTCATTCACCACTAAGCCCATTTTTTCCGCCTCTGTACTGATACATACTTGCAAATGCACCACTGACAGCTCACTTTTTTCTGCCAATGATGTCGATGTCGACAGCGTATGCAAATAGTACCAAAGACTGTGGAAAATTGTGCCCCAGTTCGATGGCTACTAAACAGATCTATATGTTTTTTTCCAGTGCAAAATTACCGTCATTTTTGGCCTCACAAAGATGATTTTTGACACAGTCGTGCTTTGAGTGCCAATTGTGCGAACTTTACATATATTTCTTTAATTTCATTCATCACAAATTCGGTCGGAGAACGGGATACTTCTAAAAAGTTCAATTCCTTTATTATCTTTATATATAACTAGCTGTACCCGCCCAACTTTCCCCTTGCACTGGAATTGTATTGTAATATTGTTCTTTCGTAAAATGCGAGAAATCAGAATAAATCAATTTTCTGGAATTTTCTTTCTGCCTAAACCTGAAATACAGTGAAACGTCGCGTTTCAACGCCACGTTCCACCGCTGTGTTGTAATAAACTGCAATACATATCCCCTGTCACACAGAGCGCGTTTTCAACGCAGCGTTGAACTCACCGCGACGTTCAAACGCGGCGGTAAAACGCGCTCTGTGTGAGAGTAATTTTTGTACTGTCAAATGGAAATATTAATAGAATTTGAACGAAATTACGCATGTCCTTACGATATGGGCGCAGAAATGTATAAAAAAAAAATGTTTAAAGGTTGATATGAAAGAAAATTGCAAAGGAATTAAATGAGAACAGTATTCCTTGACTTCTTCTTTTTTTTATTTATGTCGTGTTCGTTTCGTGCACCCAAATTCTTTTTCTTTTTCGAGAATTTATTAGCACGAATTTGAGAGAATTTGATGGAATTTGATGATAGCTATATGTTTGACGTCTTCTAACGCGGCGTTGAGAACGTCGCGCCAAAATGATCTATTCGCCGCGTAAAATAATCTCACCGCGGCGTTAATAACGCGTTCTGTTTGACGAAACCTTAAACTCGAGTTATAAACGGACAAACATATTTTAAACTCATTTTTATATTATATAGATGTAGATATTATTTTCTACTTATATTAGTATGAGTATCTCATTTTTCATAAACTATGACATTTTTTGCAAAAAAAATTAATCCTCGAAAGTGATTGAGGTATGAGTGAGGTACGGTTTGTGTTTTTCCACAACAACACAATCGAAAACTTAAAGCCCAAAGGAACCATTTGCTGTGCAAAGAAAGCAGCTCGTTAAGGTAGGTTCATTTTATTCTTTTTGTTCTCCGATATTCACAAGGATGGCGCCGCCACCCCTAAGGAGAGAAGAAATCTGAAACAATCGTTATTGAAATTTTCATTTTTAGTCAAATAAAATTGGGTTTGCATATGTACCTACCTCAGTTTCGGAATGGAGAAGAAAGCTCAGTTATATGTTAAAGTACTCGTGGGAATATTTCCTAAAAAGAATTTGCAAATTTTTTTAAATATTAAAATTTTTGAATATATATTATGAAGTGTATAGGTTAGGTACCTAATGACAAGTTGAAGGAATTAAAATATAAAAAAAATATTGCATCCAATTTTTATCCTCTAAGAGGGCGAATGTTGTATATTTTCAAGGGACATATCGAGAGTAAACTGTTACAAGTTACAGAAAGCAAATACGTAGGGTAAAGGATCAGCTTTGCTAGCACCAAATCTTTTGAAAATTTATACAGAATATTGCTGTTGACAAGCCTGCTGAATACAATAATTACAATGGTGCCTAAATTATTTCTCACAACGATTACAACAACATACTAATTCACCGGAAGATAATTGGTAGATACCTTGCATAGAAGTCGATATAGATTTGTTAGGAGCGATAAATAATAATCAGCCGCCCGAATTTGTGGCAATGACCCCCAAGCCAGTTAATGCACTTTATCCTCATTCCTAGCTTTAATGGCTATACCGATTTTGAAACAGTTTCAACAATCTGGCGATAGGTATGGCAGGTGTAGTGGGACTCATCATTTATGTCTCTTGGAGCCAGTTTCAAAGGTTCCGGATAAAGTTTCGAATATACACATAATGCTATCCACCAGATAAAAGCTGCTGATATTTTGTGTTTCTGTTTCATCGTCAAATTCTCTGATAAACTAAAGGTGCTAGTACACGGCTTGTAGCAAGCCACATACGTATGTAGCACTGACGTCATTTTTACGTCAACAAATATTTCCAATAAGTACATGCCGTGTACAAGGTCTCTTTGTGCACTGTCTGTTGAATTCGGAACTACATACGTATGTTGCTTGCTTAACCTTAACTTACGGAAAAATGTATCAGCCACTAAGTTTGTTTCGACACACATTTCATTTGTTTTGTCTTTGTTTTTTCCGCGTTTTCTATATTTTTTGTTGTTTTAGGTATCTAAGCCAAAAAAGACCTTTAATAAATTAATTGAAAAAAAGCAAAATTACAAAAAAGAATTCTAACAGAGGACCTGGAGAAAAAATTAATTAAAAGAAAAATTTTAGAGAAGGAATTGGAACACAAGGTGCGCTATTCATAATGTAGAAAAACAACAACATCTTCTTCTTAAAATTGAATTGTTAAAAAGAGGTTTATGAGAAAAGTGAATAAAATTTTTCTTTCACAGTCGTGGTTTCGGCCGTTTTGGTAAGCCGGAATCGAATTCTGAAATCATCATCGTCGAGTGTTTCAAAATAATTTAGCCTTAGGCGAAATACTCTGTTCCTACGAGGCCGAGTAATATGATCGTAATATTCTTCAAATTCGTCTTTGAAAAATTCAAACAAATCCATGTTAGGACACCTGAGACAGACTGCTGTCTACACTCGTCAAGAAAAGAATGCTCTGAAACTATATTTTTCCAGTCACTTCAAATAAATATTTTTTTTATCTTCCGGATAAAGGATTTAACAGCCAATTGAATCGGCTGATACTCTATTCGAGACTATAATCTGTCAGATATCACTGTCCGAAACTTTTGAAATCAAAAGTTGAAGTTTAGCTGACAGATAAGTTTCGGATTTCGGATAGTCCATCCGAGACTTTATCAGCTAGTCTTAAATCTTGCCCTTATAATTTACCACAAACTATAGATACTGAGCGGGAAAAAAAAATCCATATAATTTTTTTTTTATTTTAGTAATTGTAATTGTTAATTTGAGCAGTTTAGCAATTTTTGAGATATACGGCTTTGAATGTTTTTTTTGTATGTGCGGTGCCCCAACCCTTTGTCCAATTTTGACCAATCTTCACAATAACCCTCCTGAGCCAGTACGTAGGATTGTCTGTAAGTTTCAACTCAATCGATTCGGCGGTTTTCGAGATATAAGATTTTGAATGTTTTTTTTTTTTTGTACCTATGGGCGGTGCCAAAAACATTTTTTTTTAGACCGAGGAAAAAAGTCAAAAAAGTAGACTTTTACAAAAGTTCTAAATTTTCAATGGGTACTTAAAGGGCTAAGTAAAGTTTTATATCATTAAAACGGAATTTAGATGACCTTTCCATTGATGCAAAAATTTACATGAAGTAAGTTCAAATTTGAACTGATAAAGTGGGCGCAGTAGCGCAGTGGTTAGTGTGTTGGACTACTGTGCGAGGGATCCCAGGTTCGATCCCCGGAAAAACCCAAATTACATCTTAAAAGTTTTTTCTACTGCGCCACCTCTCGCGAACGTCTGACAAACATCCGAGAGTATGCCTGTCATGAAAAAGCTTCTCAATTGAGCCGTTCGGACTCGGCATAAAATTGTAGGTCCCTTCCATTCGTCCCAAAAATAGAAACTCACACAAAACGAATGGTTGCGAGAAGCTAGGCCTTGGGTGTCACCCGCCTGTTGCGCCACCTATTTATTTTTTTTTAAGTTCAAATTTATAAGTAGAATTAACTTTAATTTTGTCTAAATAATTCTTGGCTATGGCCAATAACATTAAGAACCTTACAGGTATTTCTGCACATTCCCTACAAATGTTTAAAACTATAACTTCCTATAGGCCATCCAGACTCTAAGTATTTTTTCCTTCTGACGGAAGATGGAGTAAGTACAGCAAGAAATTTTGGAAGCATAAGGTGTGTTTAATAACAGTATACCCACTGCAAAGTATAGGACTGAGAGCTGTCGAAACATAAATCGAATCTTCCTAAATATTTAGAGCTTCCATAGCCCTGCAGCAGATGTTCTGTCAGATATAACTGTTAAAATCCAATAACATTTTAAACGTTCCAAATGGCATTAAGAAAATGAACCCATTTGAGGTTGCATAAACGCAGAAACATTACCCAGATGTGATTACATTACTTTGATAGAATAAAACTAATTTAAAGCCAAAATAAAGTCAGTTTTAACTAACTGATGTCGCATAGAAGAACACGAGATTTTGATACTTTTTTTACCCCAGAAATAGCTGCAGAAACCTGTACTTTTCTGTGGGGGTCACTATACAGTACACCCACCTAATGTCTAACTGTCGCTTGCCTCATTATATCTGCGCAAAGAGTGTCACACTTTTCACACTGGCCCCTCCCAATGGTTTGTAAATGAATGCATACATTATCCTCACAGGGTCTTTTCAAAAACAATGTGCGAGTGTATCCACTGTTTGGTAATAGCATTTTCACACGACAATTGCTTTTAATCTAGTCATGGCTTCTTTTTGAATATGCCACAATAACCCTAAGAGATAGAGGGGTACCTACCCTACATACCATCATTTAGTTAGCGATATTATGCCACAGCACCAAGCTTTGTTATTTTTTGAAAGCGTTATTCTTTCGCTTTGAGGCACAAAAAAAAAACAACATCTCTTTGAAGTGAAAAGATACTTGTTAGGTACACATCGCCCCCTCCCGAAATTTTACACAAAAATAAACTTTCTGCAATACAAAGCAGAGGCAGTCAAGGTTCTAAACGTACCGTCGACCCATGGAATGATACAATAAAATGGAACCATTCTACCTCCTCCAAAAAAAGTATATTCCAACTGCAATTCGCTGTAGATAAAACAAAATATGTTCGTAATAGCATAACCATGAATTAAAGAAATCATTAAAATTTTCATTGGCCATCATTTTGACTATAATTTTTGCTAAAAAATCTATAAACATTTTCGATACGCACTAATGCAAATCCAATTTCCATTATATTCTGTACATCACCTTGACGTGGCTTTTAACAGTTCTTCTTAAAATATGCCCACGCATAAATGAACCCAATAATTGGTAGCTTCTCGGTTTGTTTTTTTGAATAGGAAATGTTAGGCAAGTACAGTTAGCATAATTTAAAAAAAAAGACACACACACAAAAAAGAAATGGTTAAACAAATTCATTAGATTTCAAGACGCGTCATGTGGACATTTAGCCACCATGCCACCATGTACATAAGCGCACAGTGGGTCAGGAAGCCCAAAGAAAGTAACATTAAATGGAACGTGACTGTCTATGTATTAGATTCTATAGCCACTTGCAATCGCAGCTCACGATCGAAATCGTATTCACATGCGAATTTCAATCAAACTCATGGTTTAAGGTAATAACTATGGATATGGAATATTAGTAACAAGTGTCTGTATATGTATTGAGTGCATCTCTAAATTTATAAGCAGATATAGGGATTACGATAATTTCTTCAAATTTGAGTAGTACATAATACGAACTGCTTGTTGCATCGCAAGAATTATCTAGCTACCTAAATTGAAGTACAGATTTTGTGCAACGACCTATAAACAAATGTCAGTGAGAATGAATTAGCAGGTAACCTAAATATAAAACGTGTCATTTTCAAAATTACGCGTGACTTTGTTCAGTTGCTGCGATAGTGTGTATGTTTTTTATGAAACTTGTCGACCTTTACCAATATGCCTAAACGAATAGTTGTTGGATTTAAGAGTGTTGTTGCTAACATAGACTGCTATCTTTATATAGGGCAATATCCGCCGACCGCATTCCATCAGCAATTTGGCAAAAAGAGACGAGAAAGGAATAACTAGTAATATTTGCACAGATTCTTGTCGTTTAAGTTAAGAAAAACTAGCTTTAGGTTTCAAATTATAATAGACGAAAAAGTTAATGCACCAACCAGTTGTAAGTATAATCGAGGGCACGAATCTATCGTAATTCTTGTGAAAGTACTGCACCGATTTTAAAAATTCGTTCAACATTACAATGATTACACTTACATTTCAGTATGGGTTACTTAAGGGTATTATTATACGCGAACAGAGGCTCGAGCATAGTCTAAACGTCTGTCTATTTTTTTATTCCTCCATAATTCAAAAATCATTTATCCGAATTTCGTGATTTGTTAGCTCACCAGAGCTCGAAAAGTTTACACCCTAAGAACTTGTGCCAAAATTTCTCCATAACAAATAACAAAAGAAGGAAAAGACATCGGAAATTCCATTCATCGTTGTTAAACACTTCAAAAAATGCCACAAAGAACGCGTCAGAAAAACGCACTAAAATGCTGCCTGAAAATGTTCTCCAAAAGACGCGAAAAACGCTTTAAAACACGTCCCAAAAAAACGTATCAAAAACGCCTCAAAAATGTATCTTTCATACTCAGTGCCCTGTTCGCGACAAGCAACTCAAAGAAGTGCCCATTCCAAAAGAGTAATATTAATTTTTTTTCGGAAGCAAGTAGATACCACCTACCCGATCTTTTGATTTGACTCCTGCAATGATATTGCACTTCCCTAGTCTAAGATGTTGGATGGCTTGCCAGAACATCTTGTTTACAGTTCTGTGATCATGGTCTAATTTTCTCCAAGATTTTTCTTATACTGGTTCAAAAAAAAAGTACAAGCCCTCAACTCTGCCATCTACGGGCCGCTACGAGCTGAGCCCCACACCTTAAACTGATGCTCTTCTCTCTGATGGTTCTTTAACTCCGGGCTTTTGAAAACACCCTGTTCTTATCTCACCATTAGGCGCCAGCGCCATATCCCCCAGCTGAAGTAACTGCCATTCGTACTCTAAATTCAATGGAACCTTTGAATTTTTTTTTAAATTTTCCAAAAACCAAATATTTGCTGTGTGTCACTCATCGTTTTTTAGCCCCTCCTCAAGTACTTGTCTAACGAAAATTGGTTTGCGGCGTAAACTTTACGGTTTGGCAGGATAAGTATTTGATCGTTGAGATACAGTTTGTACAGGTGGTGGTAAGTTGACAAAATCCACTTACGTCCCCGATGTGCCTATTGGCGGAAAGCGCTATCGGTGTTAAGGGACGATCTAACTTAAACCCCTCAAAATGCGGCCCAAATGACCCCTTTTAATCGACTTATGCCCAGTTGCATAGTGCCCACTTAAGTATCGATTCCCCCTCAAATTCCACTCAATATTCGATTTCTGTTTTATAGCGTCGTATTTGATTATAAAACTTAAGTGCCCAATATCGGACACTTAAGTGTCACACGACACAGGTGGCAAGCTATTCAGCTGTCAACGATTTGACAAGTTCCTTCATTTGGTTTTTTTCTTTCGCTTTACGAGTTCAATATTAAACAAAATAATTATTTTTCTTGCTAAAGTTAGGGGTTTTTTTGTCATTAACAAACCATTTGGAAAATCAAATAAATTATTAAATATTGCAAAACAACAATTTTTCTAAGTGCTGCCAAGTTTTTTGTACCATTTGAGGTGAGTATTGTGAATCGACTGTGAAACGCTAAATATGCATGAGTGACACTTAGATATCTGTTCGTCTGTACTCAAACTTAAGTTACACTGAACTCTGCAATGTGCAAGATGATAATGATTTACATTACCACACCACGCATTTTTGCATGACTTTAGAGAGAGAGAGATCCGTTTTTCCACAGTCCAGGCTAATGATGTGTAAGAGTGAGAGCACAAGCCTAACAGTTGACTTTTGGCCGCCATAACTTTTTTGTGGAGATTTGTGGTCTCACTCTTCCAGATCATTAGTCTTGACTGGTGCAAACGGATCTCTCTCTCTGAAGTCATGCAAAATTGCGTGGCTTGGTAATGTAAATCCACCATTAGACTTGTGAATGGGTTCCCATTTTTTATGTCATCGACCCAATGTCATCACTCAGTATTTCAATTTGTTCTGTAAACGATCTGCAAAAAGGTATTTTCCTATGTCCTAACTTACTTACTTTCTGTAATAATTTAAGTCCTCAAATACTAATGCAATAGGTAAGCGGATTCATGTGAGCTTGCTCTAAAAGATATAACATAAATTTAAATTTGAAGGGTGTACCTGTACACACACAATCTGTATTTCGATTAACCACAAAATACTTGCATTCTGTATAGATCAAATGTCAGCACCACCCTGTATCCCGTTTGGTCTGCATACTGCATGTCGCAACTAAAAAATTAATTCAGCAAATCCAACAAAAACACGTTTTTTCCTCCCAAAATGCACATACAACTTCGGTGATCTTTAAGCAATTTGAAGCCAGCCTCCTGATGCTATACGAAGACAAGCACACCATAATAATGCTAACCAAAGAACCAGAATCGCGTAGATGGCAAATGTCAACTCTTTAAACCTGACCTTGGTCAACACTCAGCACCAGCACATCGTAGTCTGAAAACTCGTTCTAAAAACTGTGTCATTATCGCTGACCCAAAGCCATGATGCTGCGATCTGCAGCCGTTTATCTAAACCAGAACCTATACACAGAACGTATCTAGGTACCTATCTTGTCTGTGGTTGAGTGGTTTTATTGCGAAACGCGATGCCAACTATAGATACCTACAGATGTGAATAAAACAATTCCATTGGATCGAATTGCTTTTTAATTGCGCGTTGCAGGTCCGTCAAGATCAGTTCCAAATAATTTCCTGTATTACGATTATGTTAATTGTTTTTTTTTTTTTTTATTACAAAAATAATAATAATAAGAAATCAACAGCAAAACTATGCCTCATTTGGAAGTTGAACTAGTTTCACCCAGAATCCGTCCTTTGGTCCCAGATTGAAGCCAGCTGAATCGAGTTTCATTGGAATTGTAGATTTGGCAGCTGCCTCGAGTTGGAATGTACTCAGCAAGTAGAATATGATAGCCTTGGCCTCCAGTAGAGCGAACCTATTACCTAGAAAATCGTTGAAGGACATGATTAATAAATAATTTGATTCCATCTGCACTAGAGCCGCATACCTATGCAGTTCCTTGGGCCAACTCCGAACGGCAAATACGTGAATGGTTGAATGCTGGCCTTGTTCTCATCGCTGAACCTCTCGGGATCGAATTTCATTGGATTTGGGTAGTACTGCTCATCCAAGTGGATGCCCACAATAGGAATCCAAATACTTTCGCCGGCCTTCAAGTTGAGCTCGATTTCATCGTCTTTGTAGGAGAAATCTTTGTTGCACTGACGATCGGCCACAACAGCTGCTGGCCACTTGCGCAATGTTTCCGAGATAACCATATCCATGTACTTCATACCCTGAAGGGCATCGTAGGTCAGTGGCTTACCATCGAGTGACTCTTTAACGTCAGCGATTTCTTGCCGCAATCTCTCTTGAATATCCGGGTTTTCCATGAGCTCGTGTGCGGTGAAGGACATCAGCACTGCGGTCGTTTCGAAGCCAGCAAAAAAGAACAGAAAGCATTGAGCCACGAGCTCGTCATCAGTCCATTCCCGGTTTGTTGTAGGTTTGTGGTGATCGTCTTTGTTGATATAGATGCCCTTGGCTTCCATCATCATGTTTATCATGTCGGGACGCATTATTTTCTTTTCCTCCCGATATTTCATGGCATCTAGAACAAGTCGTTTGAAATAGTCGGTGTCCTTGCGATCGAACAATTCCAGTTTAAGGAGCTGCAAAAGACAATAGGTTAGTTTGCGAATTTAATTGCAACGCCTCACCCACTCACCCTCATCAAATATTTAAAATTGCCATACATGAAAAACTTGAGATTCTGCCAGGCGGTAAATACTGTGATCTTCTTTCCCATCAGATAGAACTCATTCTTTTCGTTTTCGAACGAGTTAATCTGAAGACCGAAGACAGTGGATGCAATGACATCGTTAGAGAACTTATTGAAATAGTCCTTGATATTCATCTCGAGTCCATTTTTACTGTTTGAGTCATTTCGCAAGTAGTTTACAGATTTACTAGCGACCTCGTTGATTAGGGTGAACATCTGTCGCATCTTGCTGCCGGTAAATACGGGACTAAGGGTGGACCGCATATCCTTCCATTTTTCATTACGCATTGAAAACAGCGAGTTGCCGAAGAGACCTCCATCTATATCAGAAAAAATTGTACGATGGTTGACAAAGTGATCGAAATCTTTGACAGTAATTTGCTTTAGCAGCGCTGGATCACGAATTCCATAGACGGGAGTGCGTTGATCGAAGAGGCCGAAAGCTCTGAAAGAAAAGAGGCAAGTTAGATTTTCGGGAAATCCTATTAAATGAAATTTATTTATTTTCAGAAAATATATCAATTGCACAATTTTAATGCTATCAGTGATCAGAAAGTAATCAGTTTTTATTTATGGAACGAATGAAAGATACCTACACAGTTTGATATGAAATTCGAAGGGCTGATTTGAGAAGCTATCCAGTCAGTTATACTCTCAGATCGCACTGCTCTTACAGTCTGATAATAATCAGACTGGCCATTCCACAATTATAAATCTTTTCATCTTCCTGAAAGAAAACCTGCGGGTTACTAAGTTCCTAGATTCGACTTTTGGCCTTACTTTTGGCCTTACTTAAGCCCCATTTAGACGATCATTTCAGTTTGAATTTCAGTTGATCTATCAGTTAAGCTTTCAGTTAAACTGATGTTTAAATGCAAAAATTTAAGCGCTAACTGAAACTGAAACTGAAACAGATGGAATTCCCATAAGTTTTCAGTTCAGTTGTCAGTTTTAGTAGAAATAATCTTCTAACCTTCGGCTAATCACGAGTAAATTGAAAGCTCAACTGAATACTAGACTGTTGTCTAAATGCGCTGTAGAACATCAGTTCAACTGAAAGCTTTTGAATCGTAACTTGTTGCTTCTGAATTCTGCAACATTATTATTGTAATACCAACTTTGGTAATCGACAAAAGAAAGGTTCGAAAACACTGAATGAAAAATTCTAATGCGATCTTACCTATGTCTATGTAATCAGTTTAAAAATGTTAAATATTTTGCTAAATTGCTCAGCAATGAATATAGAATTCCAGTCAATTTTATACCATTCAAAAAGGAGATGGCTTTCTCTTCACCCGGCAGTGGAACGACTTTTGCTTATGTTTGAAACCCTAAAATAATATTTCAAAGATGTCAAAAATTAACCGAAAATATAAAATCTTGTTTGTGTTGTTTATGTGACAGGATTTCTTTTACTTTTTCCAATATTTTGAAAAAAGTATAGGAAATTTGGTTTGTAAAATACGAAATATATTTTGTCGCCAATAGCTTGGGTCTCAAACAAAATTTCCAAATCCCCAAAAATTTAAATTGATTTTTTTTTATCTCTTCCCCGGAAACTAAGGAAATATCTTTAGATATTTTAAGATTTGTGTTTAGTGAACTTCTTTTATCAAAACTTTCATATGTGTCAGAAAATCAGCCGAGAATAATTATTTAGCGCGATTGGCACACGGCCTTAAAACATTTATCCAGTATCCAGCAACCGCAATGAAAACGAGAAAATTCAAATATTTTTGTAACGCATTTTTGTCCTAGTTTTGTACTCTTTTTTAGATCTTATTTTGTCCGGGAAAGTTCGGGATTTTCATGCTCGATAACTACTTTCTTCAAAAGATTGCTGGCAACCCTACCGTGGGTATAAGGCCCATGCTTCTATACCAGAAAGTATCTGGTCAATCCGGTCAAATTTGAATGCAAGATCGATGGTTTTACTTTCAGCATGTATCATAGGCCAACATTCCAAAATGTTAAACCATGCCATTTTCCACTAATCTTGGATTGCCCTGTCTTATATCCTGGATAATTTTTTCCTGATAGTCTTAAAAAAATAAAAATAAATAAATAGGTGGCGCAACTGGCGGGTGACACCCAAGGCCTAGCTTCTCGCAACCATTCGTTTTGTGTGAGTTTCTATTTTTAAGACGAATGGAAGGGACCTACAATTTTATGCCGAGTCCGAACGGCATCTTAGAATGCACAAAATGCCACCATAACTTTATTTAATAATACCAACTTTGTTTTTAGGTAGTGAGCAGCCATAACCTATGACCTATGTCTGCCTGCGGTTCGTTGCAACCACACTTTACCAACCTGTCATCTTAATTACTTGTTGTTGTTTTGTATCGTTGATTTTCTGTGATTCAGTTAAACTGAACTCAGTCGATTCCATGATACTCTATAGCATAATCGTATGATATAAATCTCGGAAGTGTCTCGTTCTTTTTTTATTTGACAGTCAAACCAATTACATTTTTTATTTAAACAGCTTGATAAACATACGAGTATAAACAACTTTGTCTCGTTTTCGAGTTTATTTTAATATTTTAATTTCCCTTTCGTTACATTTTATGCATATTGACCGGTAGCAGTTTCAAACGTCTGTTCAACTCTCAGCAGTTCTGACAGTTGCCTTGAAGGCCTTTTTTTTGTTTTACAAAAGTCATCCGATAACAATTAAAAAGAAATAAACTGTTTACACACTCTCGATTTAATTGTTCTTTAATTGCTTCGTAAGTCTTATTTAACAAATATCTGAAACGTGCTAAACCGCCGCCGCCGCGTCATGAAACGTTCGCTTTCAACTTGATGCGATATTATGTATCTGCCTGCTTTCTGAGACGTTATGAGTGCCAACCTAACATAATGTCTTTAGCTGGCATGGCAGCTTGCTGACTACAAGAAGCCACTCTTATTGTGCGAAAACAAATATAGATTATTAAGTCTTAAATTAAATACGCATTACCGTTAGAGTAAAATCCGTTGCAGCAGTTAAGTCAGTTTCAGTTTGATTGAATAAACAACCGGATTAGTCGCGGCAGACAAATTGAGTGGTCTGTATCTGTACTCTCCGCAAACGGAGTACTTGTTTGGTTTCATACATCTCTTGAGGGTATATACCCAAAAGATATAAATATTTTTCATTTTCAGTTGGAGTGGAACAAAGACATTGTTGGTTTGGGGGAAAAAACCAAAAACGAAACTCCCCCTTCAAAGGAAATAATGATAAATGGCCGTCATTTGTGAAGTGTGGCTTAGTGTGAATGGTTACACCTTCAATCAGCCGGGCTGCTTGTGTATAGTGCAAACAAGTTCAAACTTCTTAGAGCATTGACACATCACAATGAAAATGAATGAACACAAAATAATGCACCTTGTGTGCGACACGTTTGACAAGTACCCAACTATTCTCTTTCGGTATAGAAAGTCCTTGAAAATAAGGTCTTGTTGCTGTTTAAAGTTACACGATTCAGAACAATGGTAGGTTGCAGCTTCATCTTCATCTATAAATTTTCAGTTCTCACCTGTGGTGCCAAGGTATGTACGAACTAAAGAACAATCATGCGAAACTTCGTCTCTATAAGTGAATATGAATTTTACTCACATGTGAGTACGAGAATGTTGAGAACAAAAAAGTAAAAGAATTGAATGCGGTTGACTTAAGTATTTTAAGTCAGGAAAACAAATGACTAAACTTTTAAACTTTTAGTGGATTAAAGTTGAAGTAACGAAGTTCGTTGGAGATTCTTCTGGGATAACTTCCCAAGCATACTTCCTACCTTAGTTCGAGCAATCAATTTCAATCGATTTGGAGCGAGTTTGTTGTAAAAAGTAGTTAACTTCTAAGGTAGGTATGCAATTAGTGTACGATAAGCACGAACGCAAGTTTTTCCAAACTTTGCTTGAATTTTAATTGGGCCACCAATATATTTCGAATGTTAAAGACATACCTTAGCTCGATGTGATAATTTGAATTCTGTTGCTTCAAAAAATTTATAGAATTTGAACAATTCGAAGTTGAACTTGTAATTTTCTACATCGAACGGTTGTCGGAAGGCTGGAAGGACTTTGTAGAGAGTGTCAGACTTGCGTTGCATGGATTAAGAAATAATCTCTGTAGGTATTTCAAAAAAAAAAAAACTACCAATGGCTTCGTAAATGACCTAGAATGGCGAATATTTGTAGAAGTATTTGACGGGATTTCATTTAGGAACTGTTGGCTAAAAAGGCGATTTTATATTATTACTAGCGGACCCGGCGAACTTCGTCTCGCCCCAATTTAACGCCTTTAAATAAACTCCAGAGTGATAATAAAACCGGATAGGTAGTTCACAACGTACGGCTGACCCTGAGAAATTCGACAGGGACAGCAAAATTCAAGATTAATCCCACGGACTTCCAACGATTGGCCTTGCGATTTATTGATTGTCATTGCAAAAGCGAATCGAACGGCGAACTGAATCAGCTTGAATTGGAATAGAAAATCAGTTGGAATAATCGGAATTCGTGGGATAAGGACTCCCTGTCCTTTGAATTTGCCCTTGATGATTGTCGCTTGAATCACATTATTCGTCAGTTTCTTGACAAACAACCACGTACCATTGCACAATTTCGGATGATTCAAATTCTGCAACGTGATTATGATTAGGATCGATCCCACCTTCAGCTGTAAATTATGCGGTGAAGTTCCTGGCACAGCAAGCGAGTTTGATTACCCGCAACCCAATTAAGTAACCTCACTTTTTACACGCACACTTATTTTGTAAAAAAAATTACCGAATTTATAATTATCGCATTGAATTTCAATTGATTGTAATGCTTATGTGAAATAATACCTACGCAAAACTCGAATCAATTGCAGCAAGAAAAGCACATTTGCTCAATAGAAAATGACAATGCGAAAAGGACACCTGTCAAATTGCGCACAGCTTAAGTCAACGTATAACGCCATCTATCGGATTGTGGCATTGATCGCAGCACAGCGCCGTCTATTATTTATCTCCTTAAATTCTCCACCCCAAATGCACGCAAAACGGCTTTTATCCCAATGAATTTCATAATTATCCGACTTCTTTCAAGCTTCGCAACGAATTATCCATCTTTACATCGTCCAAAATTATGAAAGCATGCGATAAAATGCAAAATTTTGTCGAAAAAAAATCAATTTTCGGATTTTTCCACTAAGAATTTTATATTTTTCCATCCGAAAAACCATTCCGGAACAATTGCACACAAAATTTCCCGACTTTTCCGGAGTGTTTTCCCAAAATGTTCTCTCGTAACCTTCTCCTGGCAATTACGAACAATTGAAAAAAAAATCAAGCCAAATCGGCCCAGTCGTTCTCAATTTTCGATTTCCCCATCGAAAGCAGCCGTGTAGGTGTATCTGTCAAAAATAATGGCATAGCGCAGTATTTCGCAATGCGGCGAAGTGCGCTACTTGTCATCGTCTAGTACATGTTGCGCAAACTATTTTTTAATTATTTGTTAGAGGAAACCTATTTATACCTGCTTCGAAGCATTTTGTGGCAAATAATGAAAGTTGTAATGATTAAACACGCATAAGCCAAACAAGTGTCATTGGGTCGCATTCTTTAAAAAGAATGACGCAATGAAGAATAGAAGTTCGTTAAGTTGTTGAGTTTTAGAAATACATATAATAGTCTTAAATCCCATAAACATCTTTTGTATATGAGAGGTAAATATACAAATTTCAGAAAAGCTGTTCTAGCAAATTAAAGTTTGACAGGAAGTTGGTGGCGCCCAGCAGGGTTCTGTAAAAGGGGTGCCTATTGTTTTGTTTTTTCAACTTCGCATTTTTTCTTACAATTATTTCTGTTTACTTCGTAATATCGTAGTTTGTTTTTGTTTTACTTTGTTTTTAAATCACTTCGCCATACAATAATTTCGCATTTCTTTCTTTCGCTTTTTACTCGTTTTGCATTTTCGTTAAAAGTGCAATGAGTTATTTAGGTCAATGTTATCTCACTAATGGTTTATTTCGCATTTTATTTTTATTAGAATCTATTGTTTTGGCGTGTGGATTTCTTTTCGAAATTCGTTTTCGTAGTTTTTGGCGGTAAAATTAGCAAACAACATAATATAAACTTTGCATATACCCAACCTTGCACCTACTCCAAATCCTACAGTGACCACAAGCAGGGGGGTTGCATCTTACTGTTTACGCGCGAATTTGAATGCCCTTAGGCTCTTTACATCCAAAAAAAAAAAACGAAACAAATGATGGCGAAATAATTGAAATCGAAATAAACAAAAACCGAAATAATCGAAAAACTAAACAATAAAAGGCGAAATGAGCTTAAAACGAACTAAGTAAAAAACTGAATTATTTTTTTTCGAAACAAATATAAACCAGATAATTGAAAAACATATTAATAAAAATGCTGAAGCAACAAAATACGAAACGACTAAAACGAAACAACTAAAAAACGAGATAAAAATGACGAAACAAACCATACCCCTGTAAAAGGCATGTAAAAGCTCTCGGTGGTGTTTTTCTCAACTTTGATGGCAAGTTAGCGAAAGAGTAGTTTCTTAAGAAAAAAATAAGTATCTATTGATGCTGGTCTAAGCTTCAAACACAGCATACCCGCGCAAATTGATGCTGAAAATTGTCAGTGGCTATTAAATAATATCAGAGGTTTGAAATAGAATAGACGAATTTTTCATCTAAAAGCTGTCAGTTTTGTGCTCATAAAAACAAATTTTTAAAAAATAGTCGGAATAAGACCTCTTTATTGACTAAGTTTCTCTTTTTGGGATGAATGATGGCTAATTTTGCTGCTGCTGCCTAAGGGTCTGCTCAAACCAACGCGAAAATGTGAAAGTGGGAGCGAATTTCGCAGAGGAAATGGTGGACGTGGAATATCCATCCATCACGTCTCCGTTTTCGCGTTTAGCATTGATTTGTGCAGACGTTATTATCAGAGGTGGTATCTACCTCCAAAATCCTCCAAAAACTATTACTGCCTCTCACCCTTCATTAAAAGCATTTTTTAGTATAGTATACCTGATCCAAATTATATGTGTATCACTAAAAAGCAGACACGCGTCAAAACATATTTATTTGCTTTGTGATATAAGGTCTTTATATTTACTAATCATAATTCAAACCACATGATAGCAATCAATACAAATGAAATCAATCATTTAGTAACAAAGAAGAAGCAAACACCGGCACAAAGCGATATCTACTACGGTAAGTTTACGTATTTAAAAAGAGATAACGCCGCCGTGTGGCCTTATCGCCGGACAAAAACAATGACTAATTTCACGGAGATAAAAAGAACACATTCCGAAAATAACTTATTTATCAAAATGATAACTTATTATTAATTACTTATGTTTTTTATGACCTTAGCTGTTTGGAAGGTACCTATTATTTGTTTATAGAATAATTGGTTACGATCGGCTGGAGTTTCACAACCGATAACGGCGGTCAAACTTAAACTTGAACCTTAATTATTGTTTTATTTTACGGTTTCCGATTTTATTTATGTACTTTTGTATATAAGTCTAATTACTTTCAAGGGCACAAGCCCTATACAATAGTATCTAACAAAATTGAATAGTTACAGAAATTTACATGCGATTTCGGTTTCCTCAATTTACTAATTCAGATTGTTGTTTAATAATTGTTCTACTAGCTGACTCTGCAGTAGTTGCAGTAGTCTGCTCTTTCCGATAGGTGCCGCTATGAGAGAGATTCTGAGAGATTTACAAAAACACTCATTTACTGTAAAGTTTTACCCTCTTTGCTCGTGTCCAGGAATTTTATTGCCTGGATATATTTTTGAATACCGTAGTTTTTTTCACTAACTTACAAATTTGTATTTACATGTATTTTTGTTAGAAAGGAAAGGAACAAATTCTGTTTCACCACAATAATTTTCAAGCAAATTTGTAATTTTTCTACAGATTTTGTGGAAAAAAACTTGTAACTAAAAATATGTAAAGTTGGTAAAATAGGCCACTGGACCATGCATATAAATTTTACAAATTTTACAAACTTTGGTTCCGGTGGCTGTCAAAGGACAGCGTTTACATTTTTTTTTAGTGTAGAACTTATAAAAGCGTCATTTTTAAACTATAATTTTATTGTAAAGGGTTTTCCAATGAGAGGTGTTATTGTGAATGGTCCGCTATTTCGGTAGCTGTCACTTTTGAAGCTTTTATTCTTTGACATTTGACAAGTAGAAACTACGCCATTACTAAAAATGGAACGATACACGCTTCAACAAAGCATTGAAATTATTAAAATTCACTACAAAAATTGTGAAAATCTTGCAGTCACAGTTCGCAAAACTAAAGCATTTTTTGGTCGTGTCGTGAAGCACCTTGTCGGACCGCAAATTGTCAAAAAATGGCTTTTTCTTTGAATACCAAAATAACACCTCTTATTGGAAAACCCTTTACTTTTAAATACAAATATGTAAGTTGGTGAAATAGGCCACTGGACCGTGCATATAAATTTTACAATTTTTACAAACTTTGTCTCCGGTCGGACATCGAACAGCGGGTAAAAAAAGCGTGCATAGCTTTCTATGCCTGCAGCAGAACGTTTGGCAAAAGATGGGGCCTGCAACCAAAACTGACCCTTTGGATGTACACAGCCGTAGTACGACCAATACTCACTTACGGGTCAGTAGTGTGGTGGCCGGCTCTCGGAAAAGCCTACAACATAACCAAGCTCAACAGAGTCCAAAGAACGGCATGCATAGGCACCACAGGCGCTCTGCGGTCAACACCGTCAGACGCCCTTACAGTCCTTCTGCATCTTTTACCCTTAGACCTTCATATCACTAACATCACAATACATAGCGCAATCAGACTCAGAGAGTCTGGGTGCTGGTATGCGAGACCCTATGGTCATAGCAACATTCTGCTTACTTTATCAAGAGAGCTAGTACCGCCCTTAACAGATTACATTACCCCCCGAATACTTTTTAAAAAACACTTTGAAGTAGAATTTCCCTCAAGACTAGACTGGCAGGACGGACGGGTGAACAGGGACTCGAATTTAACAATCTACACTGACGGTTCAATGATGGACTGTGGGGTAGGTGCGGGTGTATTTTCGGAGTCACTGAGCATCACAAAATCCTTCAGGCTCCCGGACACAGCCAGTGTGTTTCAGGCGGAAATACTTGCTATCCGTGAAGCCTGTCGCCTAATCAAAATACACACGGGCATAGCTCCGAGGCAAAAGATAGACATATTCATTGACAGTCAAGCTGCGATCAAGGCCATCGCCTCAGCTAATATAAACTCAAAATTAGTATTAGAATGCCGAGAGGAGTTGGCCTCGCTTGATCAGTTCCGGATTACCCTGATCTGGGTTCCAGGCCACACCAACGTTTATGGAAACGAACAGGCTGACGAGCTGGCCAGGCGAGGTTCAAGCCTTCACGGCTCACTTGCGGAATCGATCCAAGTTCCAATAGGAACAGTCAAGGCAAAAATTTCCGAAGAATACCTATCGAAAGCCAATCTCAGATGGAGGAGGCTAACAAATTGCGCCATATCCAGAAGTATGTGGCCAAATTACAGCAGGGACAAAACATCCCACCTCTTGAGTAAAACACGTAAAGATATAGCCAGAATAACAGCGATTACCACGGGCCACTGGCCTATAGGGGACCATGCGGTCAGATTAGGCATCCCACATAATTCACACTGTCGCAGTTGTAACGACGCAACCGAAAAAGAAACCCTCATGCACTACCTATGCACTTGTCCGGCACTAGCTAGGACTAGACAACGAACTCTGGGTAAACCCTTCTTCACATCCCTCGAGGAAGTCGCGAAGAATACCATCAAAGAACTCATAACCTTTTTAAATTCCACAGGCTAGATCTAATCTACCCTTCGACATACCTACAACAACCAGGTCAAATGAGTATGTGGTAACAAAACGGCACTCTGTGCCACTTGGGTTTTTACTAAAACCGCCACTACTACCTACCTACCTACCTACCTTGTCTCCGGTGGCTGTCAAAGGATAGCGTTTAATTTTTTTTTTTTCTTTTTTCATAGTAGGCATTTTTAGTATAGAACTTATAAAAGCGTCTCTTTAGATTTTTAAAGTATAATTTTATTGTATATTGGGATCTGTTTGTAACTAATGTTCTCTGTATAATGCGTGAACCGTCGACCGACGTCAATTTCAGGGTTTATACGTTCTTTGAATATTTATTAGCTCATAAGTTATAGGAGCGTCAAAAATTGGATAAAAGGGGCGTGGCATTCAAAAACTCATATCTCGAAATCTTAGATTGGTCAAAATTGGACAAAGGGCCTCCCATACAAAAAGAGAACATTACAAACGCTATTCTTCGTCAGTCAGGACCAAAGTTTGGAAAATTTGTGACATTGATTGTCCTCATGCTCATACACTTCTTAAAATAAACAAAAAAATGCTATGCAGTACTATATAAACTGTTTATCACTGATTTAAATGAATTTAAAATTGATATACTATACATGGACTGCTAGCAGTCAATTTTTCGTTGAAGCAAACATAAGCACTAGCTCTTTTGGTTCACGGCGGAGGGAAACGAAAACACTCAAATGTCATCGAGCAATTCGTGCGATTTTGTTTGAGTGCTAAGTGGTGCCATCTGTTTTAGAACATTCGAAATAATTTGAAGATGTCGTTATTTTGCGCAGTTGCAATGTTTCTACATTGGATGGCACTGTGTTCTATGTACAAAAAAGCAATGGCGCGGAGAAGTTTCATACTTTCGCCGCACTAAACCAAAAGGGCTAGTCCTTATGTTTGCTTCATTTTTCCTTGCAGGTTTGTATGAAACTGACATTTCACTAGCAGTCCAAGTATAGTATGTCAATGGTTCAGGGGATTCGCTAGTTTCATAATGTTCGCTATTTTCTCCACTTGGAGTTCGAATTTCATTAAATCGCAACTTAGTCCTTAGTCCTCACTTTAGCTATATGAAAGAAGAAAACTCCCCAAAATACGTGTGAAAATAGGCGCCAAAATACGCGTGAAAATAGGCTGTTGCACCCCACCAACAGCAACAGATTGCAGCTTGCGTACGTACACCAGCAGTAGCTGAAGCATTACTTCTACAAAATTTCTCTTCAAAATTTGCGTTGTAATGGCAACAACCTCGAAAACAAAATTCTAAAACATGGTGATTTTCTGTTAAATTTTTTTTAACACATAAGACCTGGCATAATATATGATGCTTAATAGCACAATATTTTCCTGCACCTTTTTTCCGTAAGATCTAATATGTTTCAAATTTCAGCTTCTTAGGCCTTATTATTTTGTCAAGGAAACCATTTATTAACGATGCGGAAGCCTCATTTTCTATGCATTCTGTTTTTCATTTCGTCATGCGCGAACATCAACAAATTAATCGAAAAGAAAACTTTTTTTTTTGTTTAGAAGTCAACTGTATGTACGAGTACATTATAGCATCTAATAAATTTGACCCCTATGACTTTTTTTGTTTGACTAGAAATTGCGTGTCGAATTCACTATCCAGTCTGGAATCAAGCGGTAAATAACTCAACATTATTGCTTTATTTTATTCGTTTAAGATTGAAATCTAACCATAAAGAACAATAAGAAGACTTGAACCAGAGTATAATATTCTAACGACATATAAGAAGTTCAATTTTAAAATTTTACCGTCGGTCGCGGGGTTGTGATGAGACGACTAGTGATATACTTAAATTCCTTCTAACTCAAGATTTTGATATCTAAATCGGGAAGGTCATTCCAAAAAAAAAAAAACAGCAACTTAATGTACAAAACAAATGCTCTTTGTGATTAATGATTCATCTTGACTAAGTTATTCGGTTTCGTTTAAAGTTCTTCACACACGGATAGCTCCATACCAACATATTGTATCTATCTACATCAAGTCATTCAGAGAAAGAAACAGTAGATATCATTTGAAGTAGAGTAATGGATCAATGGGCAGGGCATGCATTGTGTTTGTCATTCTATACGAGTATGGTAAAAAGCATTCTAAAATCGCATTGAGATCTAAAAGCATCCATATACCATGTAACGGAGGAAATGCAAACGTAATGTATGAAATCTATGAAATCTTTTGAACTTATGACTGACGGCATGAAGTTGAATAAAAATTATAATAAAGTGCACGTCTGGGGTTGGCTTGATATGTCATATCCTTGGGAGGGAGAAAAGAGCTCAATTAGTTAGGCGGTTTTTGAGATGGAAGCTTTTGAATGTTTTTTTTTCGTATGGGCGGTGTCACACCCCTTTGCCCAATTTTGGCTAATCTTCACAGCAACTTACACTCCTGGGCCAATATCTAAGATTGTCTGTAAGCTTCAACTTCATCGATTCAGCGCTTTTCGAGATATAAGATTTTGATCGTTTTTTTTGTATGGGCGATGCCACGCCCCTTTGTCCAATTTTGACCAAATGAAGCCTATTTTATGCCCATTTTTAAGGCCTACCTTTTCCAAAAAAAATCCATACCAATCGGGTTAGTAGTTCTTAAGTGATAGTGGAACAAACAAAAAATTAACAATTTTATTATATGTATAGAATATATATAAATGTATAGATAAATTTTAACTTTAAAAATAAAAAATAGTTTTTAAAATTTCGTTGAGAGCAAGAGCTCTTCCTTTATTGTTATCTTCTTAAAATCTAACTTTACAAAATACGAAACACTACTATACTACTGGTGCTCACATCCCTCCATATGTCCAAAAGACAATACTCCTGTCTGTCGTCCTTCTTGGAATGTTGGACCTTTTATTGACACATCTGTTGTTTTACTGCTTCAATGTGTTTAAAAGATAATATCCCTGTTTGTCGTCCTCCTTGGAATGTTGCTGTTTCGTAGTTTCCGCTCAAAAGAGTCGATCCCCGTTTAGGTGAGCTGCTGTCATAACCGATATGTATTTCCATTTAGAAGTTTTTTAAGTTAAACAGTGCATAAA
The DNA here is from genome assembly GCA_949372485.1 of Cheilosia soror. Lineage (NCBI taxonomy): Eukaryota > Metazoa > Arthropoda > Insecta > Diptera > Syrphidae > Cheilosia > Cheilosia soror. Next base: position 114,401,984 of record OX443562.1, on the reverse strand, counting down.
ATCAGTTCTTTGTACTGAACTTCTAAACACTGAATAAATAAAGATATTTGTTAAAAAATCATCCTATTTGGACCTTCATTAAACTTCTAAAAAAATAAGTCGAATCTAAGCAAACCCGTGATGGGCAGTTCAGGCTACAGACAGAATGCACGCGAAAATGCTAAGCGAAATCTACAGGCTACAGCTAATGCTAAGGATTTGAAGCTAAAAATAGACTGCACCCACACATTCTAATAGTAGATACTTGCATTAGACCATCTATAGCATACGAAGCTAAGATAAATGTTAAACGAAACTTTGCGCTAAAATCTAATACAGTAGACGCTCGATATAGTGAACCTCTGTATAGTGAACTATCCAATATAGTGAACCACAAACATTTTACACAGACTACTCTAAATAGTGAACTATGGAAATCTCGATATAGTGAAGTCATACTTTTTTTCGCAAAGTTCAACGAAAAAGATTCCAGTCTTGCAATGCGCCTGCATGTCAACTATTTTTCAGAACAATTTACCATTCATTGATGTGTTTTTCTAATATTTTAGTTATGAAACGCGTACAAGAAAAATCTGTGCAAATTGAATTTAAAGAAGACACAAATGAAGGTGACAAATTATTTTTCTAAAATTGAATTCATTCATTCTTTATTGAAACAAATTATATTTATATCAAATTAAGCTTTGGTAAACATTTAAAAACTCTCGCTCGAAATAGTGAACAATTTCGATATAGGGAACATGCCTGGTTTTTATTAGTTCACTATATCGAGCGTCTACTGTAAACTCTTCTGCTCACTGTACAGGTTTTTTTTTTAGCAAGAAGTTCAAGCTAAACGCAGCAGAAGACTGAGTTGGAAGATAAGCTAGTTTTCAGATTACTGTAGTAAAGTGAAAAATAAACAATAGATAATAAACAATAAACAAGACGAGTAAGCAGCAAGTTACAGAAGTACTCATAATACTGAGCATATTTTTCACGATAACTTTACAAATCTTTATAAAGGTTGTGCAATTCGCCACATATATTACCTAAGTGATTTTTTTTTAAATTTTATGAATGGATTATTTTTTTCAAACTGTGAATAATTCAAATATGAATTATGTACCTACCTAATCAAAAAACCTCTTGTTCTGAGAAATATCCATAATTCAATAATTCCATAATTCAAATTGCATAATTTAAACTTGTTGCTTAATTTGATGCACTTTCAAAATGTCATTATGGAACTATTTGCTTTTAGCCAATAGAATCTTTAGCTTTAGGTTAGATTTTCGCAAGTGCGTATAGAAACAGACTATAAAATGCAACGTCCGTCTGTTCGTTTCTCCATAACTCGAGATCGAGAACCATTCGTCCGATTTTCATGATTTTTTTTTTTCTGATTTATAGATGTGCGGCCAAATTAGACTGTAGGATGGGTGAAAATTGCTCTGGAGTAAAGGAGTAGCGGGGAATAAGGGGGGCCTCACCAGCTGTTAGCCGTATGAACTTGAAAGTTTGTATGTTGATAGATAAGTCAAAATGATGCCTCATTGATCGTTTTTCAAAATTCGTCCTATAAGGATAAAAAACGGAGGTGCAAACTTTTCTATTTTGACCTTACTATACGCTCAAATTACTCATACTCATACATCTATGTAGGCCAACCCAAGATATGTTTTTAATTTATTAAACAATTCATCACCGAGTATTTTGAGACAACATTCATCTTTCTGGTCCATCCAGAGGGTGAGATATAATAAATTGAAAATAGATCTCATTTGGTCAAGTGCGAACGAAATTGGTTACTCAAATGCAGTTGTGATTATGGGTAGTTATAAATTGCGTAAAAATAAAATAATTATTACTCGCACGACGGACATTTAATGCAAACAAAAAGTAATCTCATATCATGTTCCATTGGGCAGGAAAAATCTGAGATCTGAGAGCAAAACGGTAAAAGTCCAATGGAAATTGACATTAGATTGCACTTTTTACATGCTCATGAATGGCGTAGTTGAATTTGACTTAGGAAATAGATATGCATAAAACAAACTACGTAGGTATAAGGAGTTTGTGATGCGTAAGTAGGTATGGACAATTGTACATATCTTATCTACATAATATATTTGAGATGATCGCGTAGTAGAATTGATCAAATCATACCTGTGACGTGTTTTCTTTTATGTGAAAGAAATACGTATGTGGTATGTCTCATGATCATGACTTTGAAATTTGCATGCTGGTTAATTTCTAATCACATTACAATAAAAGAATAGTACAACGTAAAAAATATAATTAACCCGTTTTAAATGTTTTTCCGTAATGGTTTTAGTGTAACTCATGTATAATTAGTTTTTGAAACTAGGTAGGTACGTAGGTTGTAGGTATGATAATTTTATTTTTCTAATAATTATAGATTTGATGCTCATTGAGGTTTGTGTAGTCGAAGAGGAGTAAAAATAAAGGGGGGAGGTAAAGGGTATATCTTGAACCACAAGGGTGGTCTTACAAATTCTTTTACCTACAGTTGTTATGGTGACACCATTCGGATCAATACAGGTTACGTAAGGATGGTAACGGTGGAGGGGTAAAGAGGTGGTAAGGACTAACTATGGAACTATTTGGCCGATTTTAAAAATTCGTTCAACATTGTACTGGTTGCATTCTTCGGATAAGCACAGGTTACTTAGGGAAAGAATGGGGTTGGGGAAACGGGGGTATCTCTGGAACTATTCTCCCATTACCGGTGTTGACCTCCGACAGCCATGTTTTACACATGAAGTACTTTCGCCCACTAAGAAAACAACATGTATAGAGGTTACAAAAAGGCATTGCGATAAAATATTGCGTAAGCTTAAAAAAGAGACCATATAAACAAATATACAATGACAACTCAAAAAAATTTTTAATTTATTTAAAAGAAAAGAAACCGATGGGTGGAGCCACAGGCATTGCTAGTTAATAATAAATTAAGCATAAACGAAGCAATTTAGTTCTACCTTAAACAAGCAACAGGCATGTAGACACCCTAGGCCAAGCTTGTTACAACCATTAAGTGGGTGAGTTTTTTTTTTTTTTGGGATAAATGGAAGGGACCTACAATTTTATACCGAGACCGAACGGCTGAATTGAGAAGCTTTTTCAGGACAGTTATACTCTCGGATGTTTGTCAAACGTTCGCGAAAAGTGGAGCAGTGGAAAAAACCTTAAGATGTAGGTAATTTGTGTTTTCCGGGGATCGAACCTCTAAGACCCCTCGTACATTAGTCCACCACACTAACCACTGAGCTGAGCCACTGCGCCCAGTTAGTTCCACCTACCTAATCGAATTTATTTTATTTATTCACATACTTAAAGAAGAATCATAGTCGTACTTCATAGCCACCTTAGACATGTTAACAGAGCTTATAAATCTCTGAATCAAGTTTACATCACAATGGAAAAATGCAGCAAATTTAAACAAAGAATGAGCATGCATCTCTCTTTTTTTTTTAGTGCGAGGCCACGTCAGATATTTCTTTGGAAAATCACAAATAGTTTAGATGGGGTTTCAATTTGATATTTAGGGTATCTACCCCTAGAGGACAACTTTAAAAAAATCCCTTCTTCTCGACCGTCTTGATCACACAATGAACCATCCTACGTGTGTCTAAATTTTAAGTAGGTAAAGGTCTAGGCTGGGACGTGATTTACTTTACACATTCCACAATAATGTGCAATTGAGCCGCAATATATTGATCACACCAAAAACATCATTGACATACTATACATGGACACATGGACTGCTGGTGAAATGTCAGTTTCATACAAACCTGCGAGGAAAAATGAAGTAATCATAAGCACTAGCTCTTTTAGTTTAATGCGGCGAAAGTATGAAACCTCTGCGCACTATTGCTATTTTTACATAGAACACAGTGCCATCCATTGTAGAAACATTGCAACTGCTCAAAATAACGACTTATTCAAATTATTTCGAACGTTCTATAACAGATGGCAGTATGGCACACTCAGCACACAAACCTCGACACAAACCAAATCGCACAAATTGCTCGATGACATTTAAGTGTTTTCGTTTCTCTCCGCCGTGAACCAAAAGAGCTAGTGCTTACGTTTGCTTCAAGGAAAAATTGGCTGCCAGCCCAGCAGTCCATGTATAGTATGTCAATGAAAAACATAAATGTAAAAAAATCCAGCCAAGTTCTTTTATAAAGCAAAAAAGTTCTTCCACGTTCTTAGTTTAAGAAGGTGAAATGTCAAAAAAAAAATTGGTAGGTTCACTGGTCAAGTTTTCAAATTCTAATATATTATACAATAGCCGTTTTTTATTATCAGCTATGATCCATATAGATCATCGATTTACATGCACTTACAACAACAACATGTGATCCTGCTTTTCATCGAGATCACGAAATATGATCTAAAAATTAATTCAACTATTTCCCGTTGTTGTTTCGTGGCGTTCTTTATTTCATTCACTAAATGTTGGTGCCCCTGTAAATTATAGCCACACAGTAATGTTGCCAGACCAAAATATGAATCACAATTAACGACACATAAAATCAATTGGCATTTTCTCAAATTCGAATAAGTTACTATTCCGACTTTCGAGATGTTTTGTTTCGCTATATAGCACAGAAATATAAATGGAAATATTAGCAGTACAACACGGTTAATTATGATGCATATTTGAACATAGCATTTGAACATAGTTTCCCACAAAAAAATATTGAATGCCAAATGTATGCAGATTTGTTTTCATATGGTAACAACCCCCACACAACAAGCGAAATGTTAAACTCAAATATGAGCAAGTGCAATAGAGAAATCATCGCGTTGCGACGTCACATTGTACCGTGTGGCTGCAATATGGCGGTGTCAATACAAAATTTGTCATAATTGGTACTGGATTTGATATGTGAAAAACTACTGTTGCCACAACTTAAATATAAAATCTTTCAATGATCCAGTTTGTTTTATTTTCATGATCTGATCCGGATCAGATCACGCTGATAATAAAAAACGGCTAATATAATGAAGTTGTAAACGAAAAACTTGCCAAGTAACATTCAACCTTCTTAAACTAAGAACTTGGCGCAGACTTAGATCTCACTACTTTTCGTGGCTGACTAGTTAAATAAATAAATAAATAGGTGGCGCAACAGGCGTTTAGACACCCTAGGTATCTTCTCGCAACCATTCATTTGTGTGAGTTTCTATTTTTGGGACGAATGGAAGGGACCTACAATTTTATGCCGACTCCGAACGGCTGAATTGAGAAGCTTTCTCAGGACAGGACAGGACAGTCATACTCTCATTTGTCAGACGTTCGCGAGTGGTGGCGCAGTAGAAAAAACCTTAAGATGTAATTTGTGTTTATCCGGGGATCGAACGTGGGATCGATCCCTCGCACAGTAGTCCAGCACACAAACCACTGCGCTACTGCGCCCACTAGTTACACACCTTTTTGTTTTGCTTTATAAAAGAACTTGGCTTTGCATTTTTTTACTGATAAACGGGGCGAACGATAATGATTGTTGTCCAAGACCCCGAGTACAAGAAAAGCCCAAGTAATTACCTATAGACCAACTGTAATAAGCAATGTATAACTGATATGAGAATCGCATTAAGCGTTGTAATCTCATGGAAATATTCCATCTTTATTCTGCTATAATACCTCCCATGTAAATCAGTTACCTAGAATTATATTTTTCAATCTTGCATTTAATTATTTACTCATTAATGATAGGTTAGACAATTTATGCAGTACCTACTATCCACTCTAGTCTGAATGCCAGTCGTTTAAACTAAGCAATTGAAAACACTTCTAGAACTGGGTATACTAATAGTATACACATCTACTAATGATCTCGATGACATCAACCAGTTTCGTAACAATGCCATCAATAAATACCCTCAGAACATGAATGAAACTAATACGCAAATCTATGTACACTATATAACATCAACAATAGTAAAACAAATCACTTAAAAACAATATATCTTACTTTGTGTTAAATTGTTTATACAATCGAATGATGTGATCGTACATCGACGACTTTCGCATCACGATATCCTTTTGGCTGCCCAACAGCGGGAACGGCTTGCCAAAGGGTATTTTGCGTTTCTCGAAAAAGTCAAAGGTTGACGTTGACCACTTGTAAAAAATAACCAAGGCCAAGGCCAATAGAGCAAGAAATTCCACAATCATATTATTGCCTTTACTTGGAGAAATTCAATTAAATTAAATGCAACTTTTTAACCAGCTCAGTCTTCTATAAAATCTATACTGATTCTTTATGAAATAGTAAACAAACAAGTTGAGTACGCGATGCGAATATGCGAAGCTTTCTTCTGATAGGCGACTATTAAAAGCTTATCGGGCAGCAAATTATATTACTACACTGATACGATATGCAAGTTTGTGTACAATTAAGCGACCCCCGAGGCACAGAATCAAAATTTAACAAGACAATGGGTATAGCTAGTTAAATTTGATAAGGTTTGGTCATTTTTTGGCTTCAGCAGTCTTCAGTAAATTGTGAAATATCTAAAACAGGGTGGCACACAAATTTTTTTTAAATTTTATTAATTTTGTTTTTAACAAAATGTTATGAAATGCAAAATAACCGATTTTTTAAAAAACTCCCCTAGTAGTACACATTTCAAAGTTTGTGGTGACGTTTAGAGAGAATTTTCGATTATTATCGTGAATTTCAGCCAAAGTTATAATGTCAATATAGTCATACGCTTGGATAATGGATATCCCCGCAATTACTATGTTAAATGGAGTTTACTCTTCCGAAACCCCGAATAGTACATAGTGGCACTTTTTACTAGAGCCATCTAATTCACGTGTACACGTGTTACCGTCCGCTTCTTAAATACACGTGCATTTATTTTCACGTGTATTCATTTCACGGTTGGATCTTCGATAAAATAAAATAAGAATCTAATCATGGATATCTTATCAAATTAAATTTTTAAGAACATTTATGAGTAATATAACAATTTTCCATGAGTAAAGCTACGTGACGATAAATACTCGACATGTTGTAGAATATGTTACGTTTTATATATTGTGGCATGTGCGAAAAGTATGCCGAGTGCACTGCATGAACGTTTTGTCTCAAAGTTGGCATATTCGTATGTGGACAGTGACTGGCATGTGTTTTGCCGTACCAGCGATGCATGTAATATGTTGTAATATGCAAGGTGTTGAACAAAATTATTATTTAACTGATATTAAAGCGTCACGCACTTCCATCGCTATTGGCTATTTCGGAGAGCAAAAAATCGCCTCAATTGAAGAGTTTTTAGAAGTTTTTAATCCATTGACATCATAGCCATCCTTTGATGGAATTTACCCTAAAATATCAAAATTTGAGTGATTTTTTTTCGCTTGGAAAAATTATGATTTTAGGGCTTTCTGGTGACATTTTGAAATAAATATACTAGGGGTATTCATGCAACGTCGTAAACTCGTCGTAAACGTCGTAAGTTTACGACGTGGTAAATGAACTGTCAAAATTTGTATGGAAAATCATTTACGACGAGATGGTAAACTTACTACGCGAATTGGTGTGGAAAACCGAGATGGTAAACTTACGACGAGGTCAAAGTGACATTTCACACTTGAAATAAAGGCGCGAAATCAGGAAAAAATTACTTTGCATGCATTTATAAATAGAAACTGCACATTTTACTATTTCAAGTGTAGGATAATTAATTAATACATCAAATTGTATTAAAAGCAAGTTTTAAAATAGTTTCAATAACGAAATTTTCAATTCAAAACAAAGGATGTTCTCGTTCGCGGCAAAAAGTTTGGAATTGGAAATTTCGTTATTTAAACCTTTTCAAAACTTGTTTTCTTGATACAATTTGTTAGACTAACTAATTATTCTAAACTAGGAATAGTAAAATGTGCAATTTTATCTTTATAATTGCATCAGAACTGGTTTGTTCGTATTTTATCAATTCATTCGTTCCCTCTCATGTGAAACAGCTGACTGGTATACTATAATTTACGAAGGCAGCTATTTGGGGCTTTCATGAAACGTGCGTCGTAAACTTACCATTTTACGCGAATGGTAAACTTACGACGTTGCATGAATACCCTTACTATATATCCCAAAATATGGTTCGTCTTCTTTCTATCAAGCTATAAAGTAACAAATTCCATCAGAGGATGGCTACGATGTCAATGGATTTAAAAACATCCAAAAAATTTTCATTTCAAATTTTTTTTTCGACATTTTTTCGATATATTTTTATTTTCCGAAATTTACATGCCATTCTGTCGGACATATGGATGACAGACGCATGCCAATATAATTTCAGCGACAAAATTTTCCCAATTACACGACATGCATCCCATGACATGACATATTCTGACGTCGAATTGACGTTCTCCAATAAGGACTGACTTGACAACTTGAACATTCGATATGTTTCGAAAATTTTATTAGTGGTTTGAAGTAAAGGGTTTAACAATGACTTTGAATTCCATACATATATTTTTTGGTTATATTTCAAGCCAAATGGGCAAGTTTTCAACTCCTTATTGAAAAACTCCTGTACTCCATTCTCGAGAAATAGAAATAGGAATGAATTATTTCATTGTAAAGCATATTACTATTGAATTCGGGTAAGCCATTGGTCAGCAATTCAAATTAATTTATCATAACTTGGAATTTATTTAATTATATTCAATTAGCGGACCCGGCGAACTTCGCCTCGCCCCAATTTAACACCAGAGTGATAATAAAACACAGATAATTTAAATTTCAATGTGGTTTATTTGAATGGAATCGAAATGAGGAAAGAGCGATATGATAAACAATGTTTTTCGATATGTTTTCCAGCGCAAAAACCAACGAAGACGGTTTGCTAACTTTGCTTAGTAGAAAATGACAATGCGAAAAGGACACCTGGCGCCATCTATTATTTATCTCGTTAACTTCTCCACCCAAAATGCACGCAAAACGTCTTTTGTCCCAATGAAATTCACAATCCAAAATTTTCCACCTTTACATCGTCAAAAATCATCAAATCATGCGATAAAAAAAAACTAAAATCCCAATTTTTCGCTTTTTTCTGGAATTTTCCGAATTTTCTATTTTTCCATACGAATAGCCATTCCGGAACAATTGCACACAAAATTCCATACAAAAAATCAATTTTCGATTATTCCAATTTCCCCACTTTTCCGGAGGGTTTTCCCAACATTTTCTTTCTGAAGAACCTTCTTCTGGCAATTACGAACAACTGAAAAAAAATTGAACCAAATCGGCCCAGCCGTTCTCAATTGATGAATTACTATACATTTTTTCCACCATTTGTATATACAGTAACACCCGCTTAAGAGAAACACCAAAATGTTACAGTCTTTCTTTCACTTAAACGGGTTTTTCACTTAAGCGGAGTCCGGATAAGTGAAAAAAAATTTCACTTAAGCGGAGTCCGGATAACGATAAGTGAAAACAAAATGTCACTTAAGCGGGTTTAAAAATTCCGTTAAGCGTATATTTATTAGGTGAACTCTAATTTGTAGGTATTACAACTTAAAACGCTATAACTTATATTAGGTACACAAATTGTTTTGTACATTTTGAAAACACGTTTTTTACGTGCAATCAACAAAATTTGTAGTAAAAGCCATTTTTTTTTTCAGACAAAAATGGTCCAAAAAAGACTCGATATTTCTCTAAAATAAACTTTGTCTTCCATAGCACCCCAGAAGAAATCTGGGTGGCTAAGGGTTGGGGCCAAATCGACCAGTCAACCGGTCGTTAAATATCGGCCTCCTCTGAACAATAGGACAATCTTCAAGGAGCTCCGGCAATCGTTTTCTAAGAAATTCTAGGCAGTAGGCAGTAATGGTAATTAACTGTTTGTGGAAGAACGTGTGGGCCTACTAAAGTGTTACCAAACATTTACGCTAAACCTACTTTGAAATAAGCACACATTCTGAAGAAGTTGTTCACAATAATTTAATTCTTGAAAGGATGTTGTGCATATAAAATGGAGATTGGGGTCTGACCAATGGTGCAAATTGTGATAGTTTGTTACTCCGTCTCTGTCTGTTTGCACTGGCAAAATTCCACTCTTCCTTGCGCATCTCCTGGCAGTAAATCCTGTACCGGTTAAATGGAAAGGGTGTAATCTATTACTCCGTAGAGTTCTGTAAATCCCGGTTCCGGGAAGTTCCAACTGCACAGCTAGTCTTCGCCCTCTGCGGACCTGACTGAAAGCTAAACTTCCACAGTACGCAAAATCCCATCCCCAACTTCTGCCGCCACTCCGTCTCGCGTCGTTCGTTTTTATTTGGTGGAGATGACCCAGCATAAACGAGGGGCTGATACGCATCAGTGAATACCCGGCTAGATGGTGTTCTACGATTTGGGTATCGCCGTTGGTACTCCAATCTTGCCAACGAACGAACCGTTCCTATTGCAGAACCCGTATACAAGCACTATTTCCGCGTATTCACGTTTTCAATATATTTTGTGGAGATCAACTTATCAATGTTAAGCTTTTTTTTTCCTATTCGACAATAATTAACTGTTAACTATTGCTCAATGCTCATAGGTACGTTAGTTTATTATTCTCACTTATTTGTGTTTGACCTTTGTCTGACAAAAAATGGTTTTTACTACAACTTCTGTGGATTATATGTGAAAAAGTTGTAAAAATTTTGAGTGAGAAAAAAACATTTAAAAAAAGTAACAACAAATTTTCAAAATTTTTAGTTTAAGGAGCCATAACTTTTTTGTAGCTTAACAGATGTCCCCGAAGTGCTTAAGACTTGTATATGCGCTACTAAGTCTTTTCAAAATGTACAAAACAATTTTTGTACCTGTAATAGTTTAGAAGTTATAGTGTTTTAAGTTGTAACACCTTCAAATTAAAGGTCACCTACTTTGATGGGCTATAATGGGAAATATGGTGAGAATAGACCCCCCTGTCATACAATTTTATGTTCGGCGGAACTTCAGAAATTCAAATGTCATTTTCAAGAAAAAAGTGAAAGCGTTCAAATTTTTTGTTCTGTTCGATGCAATATTTTCACTTAAGAGAGTTTTTTTCAATGAAAAATATAAAATATAACTGAAAATATGTTTCAGGTATCCGGGTTTTTCACTTAAGCGAGTTTCGCTTAAGCGGAGTGTTTTATAGGTAATTGGTCGACAAAAACTCGGGTATGAAAAAAGTGTTTCAGATAAGCGGGTTTTTCTCTCAAGCGGGTTTCTCTTAAGCGGGTTTTACTATATATAGATTGAGTGTATTAATTACACGTGTATTTAGAATGTATACACGTGTACCCGTATACCCGTGTATTTTGATCGTGTGGCACGGGTATACGTGACACGTGTACACGTGTAAATAAAAACACGCTTAGAATCTGGGGCTCTATTTTTACACTATGTACCATTAAGGAGCTGAAACCATTCATCCATGTTCAATGTTCGACCTACCTAACCATTACAAGGGTGTAGGATAGTGAAGTGGAGTCCGCACCTTCGATTCTAAATCATACTAATCATTTCGGCAGCTTTTATCTGCGATCTTATTATTTCGATCAGTCTATAAAAATCGTATGACCTTAATTAAAAGTTGGAATGAAAACCGAATTAAAGAACTCTGTTTTGACACAAAATTTGGTCATTGTGATAGTATAATGACCGATAGTATAGCTGTATCTAAATTGACACAGCCCGACTCTGCTTTGCTCCTTCTATGGCTCGTGGATAAGACGTTCATTCTACAGATGACCACTAACTCAGATATTTTCACATTTACCTTTACCCCAGCTACAACACAAATGGCTAGGCTACAACCCAATCTAGTGTGCGCTTAAGTTAAATCTGGGAGTGCCCACGACTGACCAAGTTATCAGCGAAGAGTAAACGCATCATGATTTGATGCTGTTCACATGAACAGCTTTCAAAGAGATTGAATGGCTCTAAAAACTGAACTATCCATTCCATACTTCCAGCAGTAGGATAGAAAGTTTACCTCGAGTGATTCGGTCGTATATCGGGTGTTTCACCAAATTTTCATTCAATTTAATGACCGGATTTCACCCAATACGCAAATTTTCCAACATCCTCTACCGCGAAATTACTTTCTGCCCCGCTTAAAGCGATTAATCTGTAATTTTTAGTACACCTTTTTAAATTGAGAAACTCATTTTTCGCTAAACTCCTTCAAATACATACTAGTCTTTAGGTGATGCTTGTATACACCTCTGTGTGTCGGTTTCGAGAGGTCTTAGATAAATCCTCACCTTTTAAAAGTCTTTCTCTTATCTCTGATGGATCTTGAACTTCGGGCGTTTTAAATCACGTGTGTCATCGTTCTGTAACCCCTCCTGAAATATTTGGTTTACGCTTTGGCAGGATAGGTATGAGGTATTTGATCGTTAAGATAGAATTTGCTCAGTAGCTTCCAGACTCGGTGCAGTGTAAAGGGCGCCCTAATTTCACAGACTTTGGAGTATCTCAAAATCGCGTATTAACGTATCCTGTCGTCATCTTCTGTGTGCACTTCATCAGGGTTGTATCTATTTGAAAGCGCTGAACAGTTGAAATCATTGTACACTGAAAATCTTTGTATTTTGTTTAAAAAAAAATATATACAAAAAAGTTCCGTTCCAAAGCTATACATTTTTAAAATCCACGTAAATAATTTGTACCACCCTATATCACGCTGTTAATTTATCATAAATTATATTCATGTATCAATTTAACATCTGCTAAGTAAACGCACTAGTGTTAGTATTTGAGGCAATAGCAGGTTAATTCAAGTGCTGTACAGTGTACACATATTCGTTGCGACATTTTTGGAACAGCTTCTTATAATGGTTATAGTTATGCCCACATTTAGTAACTCGGGCGCTTATCATATTTTGGCAATGTTTACATAAATTTGATATTTTTTTGTTAATAAATAAAATTATTGTCTAAATATAAGCAGCCGTATTTATTAGATTTCCTTAAAATGCCTCTGAGAGCTTGTTTAGTTAAACATCGCGTAAGAATTTACGCAGCCTCTACGCTACTTTGCTGAAATTGTTATTTATAAACATTTTTCCACTGTTGCTTTACTAAACAGGGTTGATGTCCAGATAAGGGGAAATATATGAGAAACTATTACAAAAAATACAGAAAACTAGTACTTTCTTCCACTGAAACCGACATCAGCTGTTTTCTGACAAATTTTTTGTGTAAACAAAAATATTTGAAATGCAGAAATCAAATAATATGTAGGCACCTAATGAAAACTTTCACTCAAAAAATCCGTGCCTAAAAGCAACTGAGCTCTATGTTGCTGATCCTGATGGCCTTATAAAGATAAAAAAAAAACAAAACAAATAGGTGTCAATATACCGGATGACCATTTATTTGGCATTTTGTAAAAATTATTACATGGCACACAAACACAAAACTAGATTATTTCTTAGAATTTTGTATCACAGGCGAGGAACACCAATAATTAGAGCTGAAATGAAAGTTTCTAAAGGATATATGCGTATCAAAACAAAACGAATAATATCACCAGCACGAATGAAACAAATTGCTGCAATAATTCTACACGATTTGCGTTTAAGCATTTTTATTCTTTTCAAATAGAAAATAATAATTAGATTTTTCAGACTACAACGCGAAAAACTAAAACGCAGGTCGATTTAAAAGAATACTCGAAATAAATGCAAATTTTTGTGATTTCTCGATTCACGATTCCACCCCAAAAATGGCATTTCCAAAGAAAAAACAATTTACGCAAGCTCTACGCAGCCTCTAAACGCAAATTTTTGTGTTTAAGTTACGCGGCCTTAAAACTACGTTGCTTAAGTTCGAAAAATGTTTATAAATAACGTTTTCCTGCGTAAGGGCATTTTAGAGGGTGCGTAAAGTTAAGCAGGCTCTACGCCACGTTTATAAATACGGCTGAAGGTCTTTACACCGGGCAAAAACTGAACTTTAGAGTGGGGTTAATTGCAGCCAAAAGCCATTCTTTGGCGCCAGGCTGAAACCAGAAGAGTCGAGTACGATTGGAATTTCGGTTTTGGCCGCGGCTTCGATTCGAAACTCACACAGGAGGTAGAACATAATGGCCTTGGCCTCCATTAAGGCAAATCTATTACCTAGACGATTAGAGAACATATAAAAAACATAATAGTGTATTCATTTCTGGTGTCAAATACCTATGCAATTCCTAGGTCCAACACCAAACGGTAAGTATGTAAATGGCTGAATTCTGACCTTATTCTCGTCGCTGAACCTTTCCGGATCGAATTTCAATGGATTCGGGTAGTACTGTTCATCCAAGTGGATACCAACGATGGGAATCCAAATTTGTTGGCCGGCTTTTACGTTAATCTCAGTCTCGTTGTCTTTGTAAGAGAAATCCTTGTTGCACTGACGATCGGTCACAACTGCTACCGGCCACTTACGTAGAGTCTCGCAGATAACCATATCCATATACTTCATGCCATGAAGCTCATCATATGTCAGTGGCTTTCCATCAAGTGACTCTCTAACATCAAAGATTTCTTGACGTAATCGCTCTTGGATATCTGGATTTTCCATAAGCTCATGTGCAACGAAAGACATGAGAGTGGCGCTAGATTCAAAGCCGGCGAAAAAGAACAAAAAGCATTGCGCAACAAGCTCGTCATCAGTCCACTGCCGGTTTGTTACTGGTTTCTGGTATTCCTCTTTGTTGATGTAGACGCCCTTGGCTTCCATCAGCATGTTTATCATATCGGGACGTTTTATTCCGTGCTCCTGTCGGTACTTCATTGCATCTAGCACAATTCGCTTAAAGTAATCGGTGTCCTTGCGATCAAATAAATCAATTTTTAGCAGCTAAATACATTAAAATTGAGTTTTTGAATTAATACCAATGTGTTGAACACTTACCCTCATCAGATACTTAAAGTTCGAATACATGAACATTTTCATATTTTGCCAAAGTGTGAATTTCGTTATCTTCTTGCCCATGAGGTAGAACTCATTGGTTTCGTCTTCAAAGGAATTCATCTTGAGGCCAAAAACGCTTGAAGCAATCACATCGTTAGTAAAGCGGGTGAAATAGTCCTTGATGTCCGTTTCGATGCCTTTTTGGGAATTTGCATTTTTCTTTAGAAATTCCATGGATTCATGAGCGACTTCGTTAATTAAGGTGAACATTTGACGCATTTTACTCCCGGTAAACACTGGGCTAAGGGTCGAACGCATGTCCTTCCATATTTCGTTGCGCATGGAAGCCAGTGAGCTGGCGAAAAGTCCGCCGTCTTTGTCCGAAAAAACAGTACGATGGTTGACGAAGTGATCGAAATCCTTAACAGTAATTAGTTTCAAAAGCGCAGGATCACGGATAAAATAGGCGGGATAGCGTTGATCAAAAACACCAAAAAATCTATAAAATGAGAAAATATTTGCTGACAACAAGACTTTTGTTGTATACGGTTAAGTGTATGTATACGTATAGTATAGATACTGTACAATTGGTTGATTTCAATCACCCCTATCGTGGAATCCGCCGGAGTGGGTACTGTGAATAAGTTTCACTGTGTCGTTAAAAACGTTCAAATCAAATTTTTCCCGACCGTGGAACTGTTCACTTTGCGGATTCGACGATACTAAAATATTCTCTTCCGTGAATAATTCCCCCCGGCGGATTCCACGATAGGGGTGAAGATTATAAATGATGTCTAATAAAAAAAGTAGCAGACAACCCATGAGCATAGTTTGTAATGAGATCTTGCCCATCTTACTTTGTGTCAAACTGCTTATACAATCGATTAATGTGATCGTACATCGATGACTTTCGCATGACGACATCCTTTTGACTGCCAAGCAGCGGAAAGGGCTTGTCAAAAGGTATATTGCGTTTCTTGAAATAATCGAAATGTGACGTCGACCACTTGTAAAATGTCACAGAGGCCAATGCCAATAGAATAATAAGCTCCACAATCATGACTGTCTTCTGATCTGATAAATCAAATGGTTTATTCACTTATTATAACTAGCTCAGTCTGCAATGCAATTTACACTGATTTTAGCTGAGCAATGCACAAATATAGTTGGGTGTAGCAAAGCTTTCTAAAGCTTATCATGCTTTCAATTTCAATGTCCAATTGAGCCTAAGGTATAAAATTATTGTGTAGAATCATCTTCTCATAACTAGAATCTTGCAATTGAAATGTAGCAAAGGTATTTAAAGAATGTTCGTTTATTTCCAATTACAGTCGAGTCTCAGAAAGATGAACACGAATAAAACACATTAAAAAATTTGATTGAGAAAGAAGATATATATGTAGTTATAAAAAGGAACATTAAATATGTTGGCACAAAAAGAGAATAATTAATTTTATTTTTTTAGGACAAGAAAAGTTAAACAGAGAATTTTAGAGAATTCTACTCTATAGTTTCTGCACAAATAGAGCCACCAAATATCCCGAGGGTGCAAACATCGATGGCAGAAGTGAAATTTCGGCCTCGAATAATTCAACACATCCTTAAGGAACTACATAGATTGCAATAAGGCAACGGGACCCGACGGAATCCCGGCTGTAGTACTCAAGAGTTGTGCATCAGAACTTGCACCTCTACTATGTAACCTATTTAGAATGGCGTACTCTCAGAAGACGTTTCCTTTTTGCTGGAAGACCGCTCGCATTCAACCTATTCCAAAGAAAGGGAGGAAATGTCTGCCACAAAACTATCGTCCAATAGCGTTACTTTCAATGCTCTTAAGAGTAATGGAAAAGGCAATAAATGTCGAAATAATCAAATACCTAGAAGGCCACCGATTAATAAGTGACAGGCAATACGGATTTCGGAGCCGTCGTTCCACTGGAGAGCTGTTAAGCTACGTAACATACTTATGGACGCAAGCAATTGAATAATACGGCGAATCCAGAGCCGTAGCCTTGCACATATCAAAGGCATTTGACCGAGTCTGGTATAGAGCCCTATTAGTCAAGCTAGCGTCTTATGGATTACCACAATAACTCTTTAGATGGATGCAAAATCTAGGAAGATCGATCCAAGTTGTTGTACATCGTGTATCATCTAATTCGTTTGCTATAAATGCTGGAGTGCCCCAAGGATCTATTGTTTATTCCAACTCTATTTCTTCTCCACATCAACGATTTGCTTGGATCGACAAATAATAATATCTACAGCTTTGCTGATGGCCAGCACTCTTATATCCTCTATCTCGAGGAGGACAACGTTTTTTCTTATTGACATAACTTTTAATCCTTGTGAGACAAGTGCTCTATTGAGGCCTGTGATCTGCATAACATCACAGACAGGTCCCAGGGCAACCAAATCCAACAGATCAAATAAATCTGGTTCTTTTTTGTTGGTCAAAAATCCTTGCTCACGTAGGCTTTTATTAAGAGCAACAATTAGCAGAAATGACACTCCAACTGCTGCTAGTTTATGTGTGAATGCGGCTACATCACACAGTCAGAGATGTGAGCAAATTAGTTCTCTAAATGATGATCTGGACAAAATCTTGAAGTGGGGAAAAGACAACTTGGTTGTCAAGACACAGCTCACAACATTTTGTAGAAAAAATGCATCAACAGTTCCTCAGATCCAAATGGATGACCATCCAATCCATCCCAAGGACTCAATGTACCTTCTAGGAGTCACAGTAAATTCAGAAATCACATGACAGGACCACCGCAAGATCGTCGTCCGCTAAGTTGAGCTATCTATTTAGAGCAAAGAGGTACTTTAGACCCAAGCAACTTCCCCTTCTCTACAAAGCACAGGTTAGACCAGGCTTGGAATATTGTTGCCTTATATGGAGCTCGGGCCCAAAACATTCATTTAACCTATTATATAACATATTATTGAAGATCCTACATTCACATCGAATCTACAACCGTTGGTTCACAGAAGACAGAAGAAGTCGCTGACCTATCACGCTTGGTAGGTATACAGATACTTCCATGGCAGATGTTCCGAGGAACTCAAAAACATTATCCCTGGAAATGCATCTTTTGGGCGCCTCACAAGACAGACTGCTAATGGTCATGACTATACAGTACACTTGACAACCGCGAGGACATCAACTTTCCAAAAACTCCTTCTGTTACAGGACAAGCAAACTTTGGAACTCGCTTCCTGGGGATATATTTCCAGAAGACTACAATTTGCAGCAATTTAAGTGCAGAACTAACATACACCTGCAAGCATCTCGGGGCGCTGTTGAAACGTTATAGGTTCGCCTTTGCCGCAAGAAGTATTTAAAAAAAATTGTTTTTTTTTTAAGAAATCTGTTTTAATCTATTTTATTTTGCTTTCTCTCTAAAACGTCTTAGCCTTAAAAATGTGTAAAAATCAAAAGACAACATTTTCGAACACTTGATCAACCATTTAAGTCCGTATATCCTTAGTGTTGTTAGTTTGTTAGGGTACATTCTTTATTTATCCCTGAATAAAATGGTAAAGGGGCGTCAATCACAAAATCTTGGAGGCCAGCTTACAGATCCTGTCCTGCGCCGTCAGTTTTCAGCAAAAGCTTTGAATTTATTCCTACATTAACTTTTTGAATTTTCAATTTTGAATTGAGCTAAAATGGGAAGTCACTCAAAGTTTTGTTTGAATAGCATTTTCCTTTTATTTTTAAAATCTTAGTTAAATAAAATTAAAATCGGGATTGAAAGTACATACATATTAATAAATAGTTCGTAAAGAAAACGGTTTCCTAAATAAGATCCAAAATTTAGCAATGTTTAAATTTTCAGCTTATTTTGAAAGTTGAACAAGTTTAAGCCAGAATCCGTCCTTTGCTGCCAAATTTATGTTAGAGGGATCGAGTTTTATTGGTATCGTCGTCTTAGCGGATGCCTCTATTCGGAACTCTTTCAGCAAATAAAATATTATTGCTTTGACCTCCTGTAAGGCGAATCGATTACCTATGCAATTTCTTGGTCCGGCACCAAATGGCAAATACGTAAATTGTTGGATATTGGCCTTATTCTCATCGCTGAATCTTTCCGGGTCAAATTTCGTGGGGTTTGGATAGTACTGCTCGTCCATGTGGATACCAACAATAGGAATCCAAACGTTGTCGCCGGCTTTTATGTTAATTTCAATTTCATCGTCTTTGTAGGAGAAGTCTTTGCTGCACTCGCGATCTGTCATAACAGCACCTGGCCACTTGCGAAGGGTTTCGGAGATAACCATGTCCATGTACTTCATACCATGAAGAGCTTCATAGGTAAGTGGCTTTCCATCAAGTGACTCTGAGACTTTAAGAATCTCTTGACGTAACTTTTCTTGAATATCTGGGTTCTCCATGAGTTCATGGGATGCAAACGACATCAATGTAGCAGTACTTTCAAAGCCAGCAGCAAAGAATACGAAACATTGAGCCACAATCTCGTCATCAGTCCATTTCCGACTTGTGACAGGCTTCTGCTGGTCGGCTTTGTTGATATAAATGCCCTTGGCTTCCATTAACATGTTAATCATATCGGGTCGGTATATTTTCTTCACCTGTCGATATTCCATTGCATCCAGCACCAGACGTTTGAAGTAGTTCATGTCCTTACGATCGAACAATTCAATCCTAAAGATCTAGTTGAAACAAGGTAAAAGTAGATTACATTTCGGAATAAATTTCACCCATATGGCACTCACCTTCTTCAGATATGCACATTTTGCATATAAAATCATTTTAAATATCTTCCAAGCATTGAATGTTGTAACCTTCTTGCCCATGACGTAGAACTCATTGTTTTCGTCTTCAAAAGAGTTTATCTTTAGGCCAAATACACTGGAACCGATCACATCGTTTGAAAAACGTGTAAAATAGTCCTTAATGTTCATCTCGATTCCTTGTGGACTGTTTGGATCTTTCTTTAGAAATATCATGGATTCATGGGCAACTTCGTTAATTAAGATAAACATCTGACGCATTTTGCTTCCGGTGAACACTGGGCTAAGGGTAGAACGCATATCTTTCCATTTTGCATCACGCATAATAGGTAAAGACTTGGTAAAAAAGTTATCATCTTCCTGAAGGATCACCCGATGATTGACAAAGTGATCGAAGTCCTTAATTGTAATTTGCTTTATGAGCGCCAGATCACGGATGCAATAGGCTGGAGTGCGTTGATCGAAAACACCAAAAACTCTGAAATGAAGGATGATTTTTTGTGAGTATAGCAGTTGGGGTAGTTCCAGCTGGTAGCTAGTTGATTTTGGTGATATGAGGTCGTTATTCGTTTATCACATGTTCAAAACACATGATAACAAGCAACAAATTAAATCAGTCACTTCTAAGCAGAGACGAAAGCAAACACCAAGTGATATCTAATGATACTATGTAGGTATACCTAACCTATGCAGAGTGATTTTTCTCAAAGAAAAAAGGGACTCATTGCAAATTCATCATCATATATCATAATATCGCAAGGTCATAAGTCCTCAGACCAGAAGTCCACAATGGACTTTTGATTTCGACCCGCCTGTGTGGGTTATAAGTCCATAAATCAATTGTGAACTTTTTACCCACCCAGGTGGGCCAAAAGTCCACCCGCAATTCTTGTGGACTTTGGACAGATCTGTTGTGGTGTTATGGTTCACTATTTTGGGCCATAAATTAAGTCCACAATTGTAAATTTTCGTAATAGGGCAGAAATCAAAGGATCTCGTTAATTCTCTCTTGTATAATTTGTCTCTTGAACAATATTTCCGGAGCGGATTCCCATAAAATATACAAATTTTATATAAACATGGGATTGTGCATTTGTATACCCTCCACAGGAAGGTATATTCACGTTGTCATTACATTTGTAACGCCAAGAAGGAATCACCGGAGACTTTATAAAGTATATTATATTTTGAATTAGGATCACATTCTGAATCGATTTAGCCATGTCCGTCTGTCTGTCTGTTCAGAAAAGCACGATAGCGTGTCAGATACACAATCCATACTATGTAACTCGCATGGCAAACAATTTTTATGTATTTTATGCAGTGGACTATGCTTTGGGCCAGGCCGATGATAAAACTTTTATTTGTTGATTCTAAGATATATTGCAAGAAATAGAAGTATAATTTTGTCGATATGTTGTGATTGGAACACAATTTTCAGCACACGTATGCTGATTCAACATATCGTCTAATACTAGCTTAAGTCCGAATTATGTTCTAGCTGGTAGGTGATAAAATAATGTTTTAAGGGAACCCACTGCTCTAAGATTCGCGATGCAACATTTTCAAGCGATAGCCATCTAGTGGAAGATGTTTTTAATATCTCTTGCAGGTGTGTGTTGAAATATTCCTGAAACTCTCGAAAATCTGTCTCCCGTTTAGATAGAGCTGTGCGAAAAAAACAAGTAAATATTTCTCGCTAATTTATCTTCATAAATGAAGCTGTGACATGTACAGGGTATCCGCCGGGAAGGTATAGTACTTTGTTTTGCCGCCATTTTGGTAAACATTAGTCTTGACTGTTCATATTTGGCAGTCGTGAAGTAGACACGTGGCAAATTTATTATGGAAAAATATTCGATAAACCAACGTGTTTTAATTGTTAAAACATTTTATCAAAATCAATCATCGATTACTGTGACGATGAGAAAGTTACGTGAAATTTTTGGGAGAAACAACGTGCCAACAAAACGCACTATTTAACGTGTAGTTAATGATTTCAAAGAAAGAGGGTCAGTAGGTAATAGGCCCAAGCATGGACCACAACGTACTGCAAGATCGGCTGAAAACATTACTGCTGCTCAAGGAAGTGTTCAAAACAATCCATCAACCTCAATTCGACGCCGGTCTCATCAGCTTGGTCTTCAAAGAACAACTTTGGCGACAATTTTGCACAAGGATTTGTATTTGTTTCCTTTTAAGATTCAGTTGACACAAGAGCTTCTTCCACAAGACCATTCATGCCGCCGGCCGTACATATGCCAATAGGATGTTACAGCTAGCCCATGACAACCCCGATTTTCATGAAAAAATCATAATGAGTGACGAGGCACATTTTCCCCTCAAATTATTCATCAGTCACCTTTGCATCCATTAAAAGTTACAGTCTGGTGTGCAATTTGGTCAGGAGGAATCATGGACCTTACCTTGTGTGAGAATGTAATGAAAAATCTGCTCAAAGGGGCTATAGCATTTGTGAGACTAGCCGAGGCGGACATTTACCTGATATTGTATTCCATACATAATTGCCGGCATTAAATAAAACATTTATCAATATACCTAAGATCCATTTTCTTACTTTTAATCAAAAATTATAAACAAACAATGTAAGTAGTATAGCTTCCCGGCGGACACCCTATTCATCTAATTACAAACAAATTGGTTTGAACGTTTTTAAAAAGTTCGTGAACACCACTGTATTAACCGACAATGCGTCGGTCGATAAAATTTTGTGATGGGACATTGACTTCTTCAAAATACTTTATTAGTTCATCAAATATTGTTTTTGCATCAGCACTTATTAATTAAATAAGACCGAAGAACCTGTCGATGACCTTCCCCAACAAGTTATCAAAATACCTTACCACCAGTCGTTTCATCTATTTTTATAATAGAACATTTTTGAGATCTAAGTAGCCTAGCTATCTCTTTGGCCTTCTTTTAAAAAATGGTTTGTTGTTTCTGTGGCTTTTGTTTTGACACATTTTATTTCCTTTAAAATGTCAGAGTCGGGAGAAATTAATTTAATGAGTATACTTAGGGGATTATTAAGGTAAAGGACAAATTAAACTGGAGAAGAAATAATATTAATTTTAGCTCTGCCGACTTAAATTAGCTTTTTTTTGGTTTTCATGAAGTCTTCATACGTTTGAAAAATAAGTGTTTGATGCCTCAGAGATTCCATTGACTTCTTATGAACTTCATGAGTGATATGTTGACCGTTGGTAAAAAAAAAAAACGCTTTTGTGCAGAAGTGTAACATTCAATCATTCTTGTTTCTCAAATTCTGATTGTTGTTGAAAAATATGAACAATGATTATTGTTTCATTATTTTAGATATATTTTTTTGTGTACAATTAAAATTAGAATTAGAAAAGGCAATATAAAGCGCGAATTGTTCCCTGTTACTTTATAAACTTCTCAACTTTTTGTACGTGTAATGTCTGAATATATTATTTATTCTTTTGAATCATAATAATATGTAACTTAAACTTGACCAATCAATCAAAAAACTAAACATTGCATACGAATAATTGTGGACGTATGGCCAACTTCATTTTTGAGATTGTGAGACTATAAGTCTGTTTTTTTGCACATCGATCTCAGTGAAGTAAAGTGAAGTAGGATTTTCAGCACACAATTACAACAACTGCACTCAATTTGACACCACTGAGATTGAGATTCACACAAGCTATTCATTTCCAGCAAGACCAACTTTGGAGCATTCTTCAATTCTGAACACCAGGGGAACACATTTTTGTGTAATTTGGATCTGTTCACAGAGTGTCTCCTTTTATGATACCTACTATTTTGTCGGCTGTGGTGGGTGTAAATGTATAAGGAATTGCATATTTTAAACAACTTTAAAAATGACAACTGAATATTAGTGTCTATTACTATCAAAAGGGCTCATCTCCAGACAAAATTTCAAATGTAAATAATCGCATGTCACAATCAAAATGAACAAACCAAAAACGTTTTGAAATGCTCATTTATTTAATTTTTATTGAATTTTTTCTGTTCAATTTGATCGTTTCTTCCTCCAAGAATGTTTAAATAAACCCATCCTTTCTCAAATTAAAGTCAAAACCAACGCAATCGACAGTGAAATATTTAAACAGCTGATATCGAAAATAAAATTCATACAATTAAATCATTTGGTAATGAACTTCTTTTTTTCAAAACTTAGATTGTGAGAAGTTCATTCGTGTGAAAGTTTTAAATTTGAGGAATACTCGATTCGATCGAATCTCAGAATTAGCACGAAAACTCTTTACTTTAGGACTCACCTAATAAACACACCCACGCATGTTTTTGTTTTTTTTTTCTTTGGCAATTAATTTGAGATTTTATTTTGACCGTACAAGACGCCAGGAAGAGAAAAAAGTAAACAGAAAAAGTAAATGTTCTGTAGAAATTGGTAATCAATATTTTTTTTTTTTTAGCTAAAAGGTTAATTAATAATTTTTCTAGAAGGATTTTGATTTTGAAATTCAATTTTTCATTGATGGCCATTTTGACAGCAATGTTAACTTTTCAGGGGTAAAACCGACTGTTCAGAAAAGTGGATGGGGACTGTTTTATTGCACATTTTCTTACTTTACTGAGATAGGTGTGCAAAAAAACAGACCTTATGGCACAAAATATTTTGGATTTATGGCCCACCTGGGTGGGTTATAAGTTCAGAATTGATTTGTGGTTTTATAACCAACTCGAGTGGGTCAAAAGTCCATTGTGGACTTCCGGCCTGTGGACTTATGCCCCTGCGCCTCAGTAACTACCCATGTTTATGATTTCAGACGTCTGGAAGGTTTATTTTTTTTTTAAGACCAAAAGCAGTAAGATACTTTATTAAATTTGTTATGATCAGCGTGAATTTTGCATTGCATTTAACAAGAGGTCAAACTTTAACTTAAGCTTTTATTGTTTTGTTTTACGGTTTCCGTTTTTTATTATATTCTTTTCCATATAAGTACTCTCAGGGACAAGTGTTAAACTTATCCAATTAATGCTACCTAGCATATCTGAATGGTTACATACATTTCCTCAACTTGTTGATTCAATTTGATGCATAATTAATAATTATAGTTCTATTATGTCTGGCCAACACGCCCACTTATTGATGAAGTCTGCTGTTTTTATATGTTCATCGTGTTTGAATATCAACAAGTTAACAACTTTGGTGCAAAATTATAGGCAGATTAAGTATACTTTAAAGTTTTTTTTAATACGTTCCAAAGTCTGTACTAGTATTTTGTTAATTATAGTCAACATAAAGTCCACTTTATCGTTGTCACCTGGTATTAAAATTAAAACCACGAAATGCACCTATTATGTCTTAGTATGCACTAAATAATTTGTCATCCGTCAATTTGAGGGTAAAATTAAATGTTGTTTGTTTTATTTAAGAGAATTTTAAACCGAACTTTGAACGAAATGTTTTCCGAGGATGAAGATTTAATATTTAAAAAGATTTTAATGTATTTGACTTTGAGCTATTGGGAACATTTTGAATTTTATTACGAATTTTTATTTTGTGAAGTTTTGTTGTATTTTGAAAATATTGCAGTAGGATTCCCCAAACTGTGGTTTATTTCTCAAACTGTCAATTTTTAGGCCTGTTTGACGAAAATTTGTGTCAGTTCTACAGTAAGCTATAGTACTAGTTGTGGGATGATTAGGTTAGGTTAGGTTAGTGGGTAGGCCGGACAGTAGAAACCTGTACGTGCCGCACTTAGATCAATGTAGATCCGTTGTGATGCCCTAGGTATATACTCTGGAAACCTATATGAAAAACCTACGGATTGGTAAACCAACCCGTTTTATTTACAAATTTAAGTAGGTCGTTAATGGACCTGTCTGAAAGTTCTTCTAAATCCTCGAAGAAGTAACTGCCAAGGACTTTGTTTTTTATGTGGCAGAGCGCAGGGCAGTGACAAAGGAAGTGTGAGGTATCCTCACGCACCTCCTCGTCGCCGCATCCTCTGCACAGGTCGTCTGTACTAATTTCCATTTTCTTGGTATGGTATTTTAGCATGTTGTGTCCGGTGATAATACCTACAATCGAGGACAATGATTTCTTGTTCAATTGTAAGATTTTTTCAGTTTTCTGTTTGTTGTAGATTGGCCACATTTTCCTGGTTATGCCACAGGAGTCGAGCCTGTTCCATCTATCGTTTGCTTCCATTAGTATTTTGTTCCCAATCTTCTGTCTGAGATTACAGGGGGGAATCATTACTGTGGTGTCAGCCTGGTTTAGTTCAAGGGAGGACCCTTTTCTTGCCAGCTCATCTGCCTTTTCATTTCCAGGTACACCTCTGTGCCCGGGAACCCAGCATAGTCTTACGTTGTGCTGCGCGCCAAGAACCCATAGCTCTTCGCGACAGCGACTTACAAGCTTTGATTTTAACTCAACGGTAGAGATCGGTTTTATTGCCGCTTGACTGTCAATGAAAAAGGTAATATCCGCATGAGGTGTTGCCAACATTGCAACCTGTTTAGCAGCTGTTGTCACTGCCAGTACCTCAGCTTGGAATACGCTGCTGTAATCAGGAAGCCTTATTGAACTGGATAGTCCGAGACGTTCCGAGTAGAAACCCGCGCCAACGCCAATTTCCATCTTTGATCCATCCTGTATATAGGTATGGTTGATCCAATGGATGCTGGTTGATCTTCATACCAACCGTCCCTGCTGGGAAAACACGTGGTAAATCGCCGTGTAAAATCTAGCGGGGAGTAGTGTAGTCCGTGCATACATTATTGTCCGTGTATTTCTTCAGAATTCGTGCATGACCCGTCAGGCTGTGTTTCCAGTTTTTGGTCTGGCTTAACCGGAGGGCATTATTTGCAGCTGATTCCTGTACAAAGAGGTCTAGCGGTTTAAGATTGAGTATGTCCTCTAATCCTGCCGTGGGGCTGGTTCTCATTGCCCCCGTGGTGCCGATGCAGGCCATTCTTTGAATCTTTGTCATGGTTCTAAGATTGTTAGTCTTTAACAGCGCTTGCCACCAGAATAAACTACCATATGTTAGTATCGGTCTTACAACCGCCGTGTACAGCCACATGACTATTTTAGGGCTAGGACCCCATGTTCTTCCGAATATTCTATTACAGGCATAGAATGCTATCATCGCCTTATTATTTCTTTCTTTAATGTTGAGGTTCAAGTTTAATTTTCGATCTAGGATAACTCCCAGGTATTTGGCACTTTCAGAAATTTTAAGCGGAATCCCTTCAACTGTTGGCAGGCTAAATTCAGGAGTTGTTCTTTTGTTGGTAAAGAGAACTAATTCCGTTTTATGTGGGTTTACTGCCAGTCCACATTTTTTTGTCCATGTGTTGACCATGGATAGAGCTCTGTGTGGGATGATTAAAGAATGTCTATAATGTCATATCAAGGAAGATATAGCCTACCTACAATCAAAATAGAACAGAATAACCTACTAAACAGAGCCCGCCCAGATATCGCCAGAACCACGGCAATAACCACGGGGCATTGGCCAATTGGAGACCATGCGGCCAAACTAGGTATCCAATACAACCCTCATTGCCGCAGTTGCGGTAATACAAATGAAAAATAAACTCTTTCTCACTTCCTCTGCAAATATCCAGCTCTAGCAAGAGCTATAACTGCGCGCACTGAACCAACCATTCTTTGACGACCTTAGCGACATCTCGGGCAAAGGGATACAGGATCTTATCCTTTTTCTCAATTCTACAGGTTGGTTATAATAGGCGCCGACTGGACCACATCCTTAAAAATCACTACAAAATAGGTCACACGAGTAGTGGTAACAAAACGGCACCATCTAGTTCTAATTGGGTGAACCGCCACTACTACCTAACTACCTACCTATAATTATATAAAATGTTAGTCGACAGTTTTGGAGTTAGAGTGCCGCTACTTAGTGCCGACTAACCTCATCTAATACAAGGCGACTAAAATGTTTCGCCTTTATTTTTAACTTTATTAGTATGAAAAATATATTTAAAAAATGTTAAATTCCTTAATCAATTCTGACTTGAAAAAGTAGGTGTCTCAAAATTCTTAACTTAAACGGCTAAAAGCATTATTATCCACATGATTTGGTATCGAATTCAGTATCCAGTCTGGAATCAAGTAGGTAACTAGACTTTATTGCTTTATTTTGCTCGTTTGAGATTGAAATCTAACCATAAAGACCTATAGAAAGAATATAAACCAGAGTATAGTACTCGTATACATAATTTTAATGACAGAAGCAATGACAGGTCAAGCAAGGTGACAGGTTGAGATCAGATGACTAGTACATACAGAACAAATTCTCTAGCAATCAAGGCTTTAGAATCTAAATCGTGAAGCTGAAAGTAATTCAAGAACACAATGTGCACAATACAAACGGTTTTTGCGATTTTAATGATTCATCTGGACTAAGTTATTCGGTTTCGTTTAGAGTTCTTCACACTCGGATAGCTCGCCATACCAAAATAATGTATCCGTCTAAGTTGGTGTCGCGTGTCGGTTCGGTAGTTGGGTTGCAGAGAAAGGAACATATATCAGTATTCCTTAAAGTGAAGTAATCAATGGGTGTCAATCGCATTGAGATCTACATGAGCATCTATACCATGTTATAGAGGAACTGTAAGTAAATCGTATCTTTTGAATTGTAGTTCTATAAGAAATCTTTGAATACATTGATATCGGCATGGGATTGAATAGAAATGACGATAAAAATGATAATAGTAAAGTGGATATGATATATAGATACTCATGGTATATCATGTCCTTGTTAGAAAAGACTTTAAGACGAAATTCGATTTAAACCATTTATTCGCCAGGAATTATATTAAATACTAGCTTTTGCCCTCGGCTTTGCTCGCGTAGCCCACAGGATTTGGTACACAGAGATGCCTTTAAAGTCAGTTAGTTTTCTCTTTTATACCTAAGAAAGTACCTACGGAGTAGTTAGTATCTATGAAAAATATGTTTAACACCCTATGCGATAAAAAAAGGCCAAAGTACAGCGCTGGCATCTCAAAACATATCATACTATAGCAGACTGAGCCGCGATCTACGGGACACAACATATTTCTTAGTTAGCAAATCCTTAATTATAGCCCACACTGTCCAGATCTGCTTATAGGGGTCAATATATGCAACCGATAAGACCGTGAGTTTCTAGCAGTATGCGTATGCCCCGATTCTTACAGGATTCCGCTTGAATATCTTTGGAGTACGAAAGCTGGAGTTAGATGAAGCCATAAGCAAATTCAACGGTGACATAGGTTTGAATTTGAGTTTAAAAAAGGGCCCCCTTAAAAGGGCCACTACCCAATAACTCGGGCCCAAAGCAAAATTACTAAAATCGGACAA
This sequence comes from Cheilosia soror, assembly GCA_949372485.1. Classification (NCBI taxonomy): domain Eukaryota; kingdom Metazoa; phylum Arthropoda; class Insecta; order Diptera; family Syrphidae; genus Cheilosia; species Cheilosia soror. The sequence continues at coordinate 114,372,956 of OX443562.1, read as the reverse complement.
ATCAATTTATCTTTATTTCTTATAATAGAGTACACAAACCGAGTTTGAAGTCAATAGGATAAAAAATAAAATTTCCCATACAAATTTTGGTCCCCCTTTTACCAATTTAGGAGTTGAATTTCGAAATATCCTTCCTTATTCCTTGTATACATCATAAAGGGAACCTCTGTGGAAAATGTCTGCTTTTTAGAGCAAACGTTTTGGACTGGGTGTCGATGATCAGAGAGTCGTAAATTTCATGTTTTTATTTAAAATATTTTTTTATTATTAGTTGTGTTTTTATGATACCTCGCCAGCCAGTAGTTGCCATTAGTTGGCAGTTGAGGCACATTTCAGATGCTAATTAAAACAACAACCTGCTGGCAACAACTCTTGATTTTCTCCCCAGCCGGAGAGCTTCTGGCTGGCAGCTGGCTAAATTCAATTCACAATGAACAAACAGGTGGCGCTGGAAGCAACAAGTGGCTTAGAATTTCCGTACAATTTGTTTAAATTGTAATAGAGTTCTTATCTCATGCACACAACATTCCAGAGAAAAATGCCAGAATTTATTTAATATTTCTACCAAATGCATAATTTTATATGAAATGCTTTTATGCTTTTAGGCTTATTGCCTAAATTCATTCGGCTGGCTTCATCTTGCTGGCAATTGTGCTGGCAACTGTCCAAATGAGAGGCTGGCTGACGGTATCACGTGAGGACGGCGAACGAAGTGAGAGTGACCCTAGGCACTATTTACTTTAAGTCTCACCGGAAGAGCCTTTGCGTCGTACAGCAGTGGTAGGTCCAAGACTGGATGATGAGTATTTATAATCATAAAAGTACTAAATGTACCCTTTTTTCCCTCCCTAAAGCTCTAATACTGATCTCCTTTAATTGACAGATCAATTTTTTAAGACGCATAAACCTTTCGGAAAAAAAACTGATCATAATAGTGACATCCGAATCCAAATCCGTTCATCGCACGCATTTTAGGATTTGCTTTTATAATCAGCCCAAATTTGGTGTCTTTTACTTTAAACGAAATAATTAAAAGCACTTCTAGAACTATTCGAACGGTACGGTAATATTATTGCCCTCGATGACATCAATTACGTACATTAACATCAACAATACTCAACAAATCACTTAAAAACAATATTATCTTACTTTGTGTTAAATTGTTTATACAATCGATTGATGTGATCGTACATCGACACCTTTCGCAACACGATGTCCTTTTGGCATCCCAGCAGCGGAAACGGCTTAGCAAAGGGTATATTGCGTTTCTCGAAAAAGTCATAAGTCAAAGTTGACCACTTGTAAAAGGCAACCAAGGCCAAGGCCAATAAAATAACAAATTCCACAATCATGTTTGGGTTCACTCGAAGAAATTAGATTAAATGCAACTTTCTATAACCATCTCAGTCTTTTATAAAATTTATACTGATTCTTTATGAAATAGTAAACAGACGTTGAGTACGCGATGCGAATGTGCGAAGCTTTCTTCTGATAGCGAACTATGTATAAAAAGCTTATCGGTGAGCAAATTGACGATTTGAACTTTTCTGTACAGTTAATTTATTTTAATTAATTGGAAAATTAAAGAGACCGCGAATAACATAGTTGAATGAGATACATTTTTGGTCTTTAGTTTTTATTAGTGAGTCTTATGCCCAGTTAAACAGTCAGAGTTTAAACTCTCGTTTAAGTTTAAAAAACCTTCGTTCAACAAATTTTCGGTTTTACTGTGTTCGTTTAAACCCAAAGTGGAGTTCAACTCTCGGTTTAAGTTAAACGCCTGCATTCTGCCGTTTAAACTTTCGTTTCGCATTTTGAGGTTTATTTTGACAGCTGCTATTTCATACACGAGAGATAGAGAGAGAGAATAAAAAAATTAAATTGTTTGGGTGCTGCACTTCTTGAATTTATATGAGTGAAAAGTAGAGCTATGATTAGTTTCAGCATTACTGCGGTAAATTTCAATAGATTTTCAACCAATATAATGTACTTTTCAATGAAAACGCCTTTTTTCAAGTGAACATCAGGTAGATCTTAGCCCAAACATAATGTAGACAAGCGTAAATTGTATTGAGGTTTTTTCAATACAAATTAATTATTTTCGTGTGTGGAAATGACGATTATTTTTTTGTATGCTACTAGTGATTTCTTTAGATTCTTGGCGAACAAAATATATCTATACATACTCAAATCTTTCACATTTTGTTTTGCCTGAAACGAGACACTACCCACTCTATTCTTTTTACAAAGCAATTTGTTTGTCCGATTTTGAACACACTTCTCGGGACAATGCCTGTTCAGTTCAAAGGTTTCGGAGTTCATACCATTTTTGTATACAGATCTAAATTACCTACATTTTTGTTTAAAAAAAGTAAAACCGGAACAAGATAGCGCAGATTTTCGTGGAAACACTAGCAAAAAACTTTGCGCCTACCTATTACCAGACAATGACCCTAATTAGAGGCTCATAAAATCCTTTCAATATTTTACTGGCGACGGGTGATTGAATGTGGTAAAACCCAACGAGTTACAAAGAAGCAGTACCTGTGATCGCATCCGTCGAAATGCCACATACATTTCAACAACTAGATATGTATTATTATTGAAAAAAAAAAAATAATAATAATAATTACTGCAATAATTAATTGGTGAAAGTAGATGATAGTTCAAACATGTGTCGAAAATAAATCAATTCACTTCGTTAATACCAAAATAAACAATGTAATAATATTGCACACATTTTCTTTTATTTACAAATGGTAAAATATATAAAGTAGAGAAAAGCAATAACCATTTATTTAATCAAAAGTGCGATGGTAGAAAAATATCCCCTTAAGGGAAATTGTTCTGCGCTTCCACAACTGCGTTAAGTTAACTGGCAGATTATTTTGAACTGTGAAACTGAACGAGTTAAACCAAAAGTTTAAACTCTCGGTCAGGTTTAGTTAAACTTCAGTTTAAACTCTGACTGTGCAGCTGGGCATTAGTAGCTGTCTTTAATATTCGGAATAAATTGAGAAATGGAAAGTGAATTTAAAATTTAAATAATTTTGTGATTGATTAGCGAATTTTAAAAGTATATAATATAATGTCCTTCAAGTGGCTTTTGGTCTTTGCGAAATTCCAATCTTTGATAAAAATTGACACGAGTACGATAAATTGGGGAGAGTACGATAACTTAGGCGCCAAAAATTGATAACGGTATTTTGTAGAGGGGTTAAATACAAGCAAGGGGTCTATCTCGCTTCGTTTAGGCGGTAGTAGTTCAAAAACTATTAACAGTAATAACTTGATTTAAAAACAATATGAAAGAACAGATTCCTGGCCTTCAAAAATGTCAACATTCTTTGTTATAACTGTTGCCATTGTTTTTTTATATACTGTTTTTTTTTTTTTTTTCTTAAATTACCCCTCCCGCCTCCCTCCTATACGCCCCCCTCACATACTCGTGCCGATAAATTTAGCGCGGGATAATAATATCGGATTTTTGCAGAAGGACAACATTTTTTTACTATTGAATGGGGTCGGGGTTCTATCTCCGCTGGTTTAGGAAGCAGGGACGTTGATATCTCATACAGAGTAACTTTGATGACATGGATTCCAGGTTTTACGAATTTTAGCTTCTTCTAAAGAGAAAAACTCTTTTAGTTCAAATTTCCCAACACGAAAAGATGATGTTTGGTAACTCAACGCCCAGCCCAAACTCTTTGATCTAGAAAGTTGAAATTTTGCACAGAGATTCCCTTTATGATGTATAAAAAGAATTAGGAAGCATAGTTCGAAATTCAACCCCTAAAGGGGTAATAGGGGGTCAATGTTTTTATGGGAACATTTTTATTTTTCATCCGCAATTGACTTCAAAATCGGTTTGTGTACTCTCTATAAGAAATAAAGAAAATGATTTCTCCGGTTTTGGAAATTGAACCCCTAAAGAGGTAAAGTGGGGGTCAAAGGTGGAAACATTTTTATTTTTCATCCGATCGACTTCAAACTCGATTTGTATACTCTATTAGAAGAAAAAGAGATAACTAATTTTTCCAATTTTGAAAATTCAGCTTGGGACCCGAGTTATTAGCGCTGACCTCTTTTAAGGGGGCCCTTTTCTTAACCAACGAACCGTTCGTCGTATCAGTTTGAAACTTTGTAATGCGTCAAGTCTTTCGCCGTTGAATATGCTTATCGCTTTATCTAACTCCAGCGTACGTCAAAGATATTCAAGCGGATTTCTGTAAGAATTGGGTCATAGTGCTATAGAATGTGGTACACATCCCTAAGATCTTTCTGGTTGCTTAAGAGTGTAGGAAGATCTGTGAGGTGTGGAATATAATGAAGGGGTAAGAGTTCCCCCTATTCATCATATCGCTGTATTTGCCAGCAAAGAAATATGTTTTGTCCCGTAGATTGTGGCTGAATCTGCTATAGTATGATCTGCGTTGAGATGCCAGCTGTTCACTAACAAATATTGATCATATAATTTTTGAACTGTTTTCTCCAATAGGGCGTTAAACATATTTTTCAGAGATACTAATTGCTCTGGTACTTTCTTAGGTAGGTTTCCTGCGCGATATAGAAATATAAAAGATGGAACTCTGTGTATCAAATCCTGAGAACTGCGCGAGCGAAGCAACGGGCAAAAGCTAGTTTCTTATGTAATTAATTAATACAGTTGCAGAGCTGCATTCAAAGTGTGCTTCTAAAATGCTGCACATTTTGTTAGTGTTTAGAAAGAAAAAATTGTTAAAACCTGTTCAGAAAAAGTATTTATTTAATAAGAACCGACCAAATATAAAATTCGGTTTTAATTTAGACCAACCACAAGCTCATTTTGAAAGCTGAACAAGTTTGAGCCAAAATCCGTCCTTTGGTCCCAAATTTATGTTAGCAGGATCGATTTTCATTGGGATGGTGGTCTTTGCCGATGCCTCTATTTGGAACTCTTTCAGCAGGTAGTACAATATTGTTTTAGCCTCCTGCAAAGCGAATCTATTACCTGTGAAGAGAGAATATTTAAAAATGTTCATTACATTTTTGCTGTTAGTAGGTACCTATGCAATTTCTTGGTCCGGCACCAAATGGCAAATACGTAAATTGTTGGATATTGGCCTTATTCTCATCGCTGAATCTTTCCGGGTCAAATTTCGTGGGGTTTGGATAGTACTGCTCGTCCATGTGGATGCCTACAATAGGAATCCAAACATTGTCGCCAGCTTTCAAGTTGATTTCAATTCCAGCATCTTTGTAGGAGAAATCTTTACTGCACTGGCGATCCGTAATAACAGATACCGGCCACTTGCGAAGTGTTTCCGAGACTACCATGTCCATGTACTTCATACCATGAAGAGCATCGTAAGTGAGTGGTTTTCCATCAAGTGACTCCGACACTTCAATGATCTCTTCACGTAATTTGTCTTGAATATCTGGGTTCTCCATGAGTTCATGAGCGGCAAACGACATTAACGTAGAAGTAGTTTCGAAGCCGGCAAAAAAGAATAAGAAACATTGAGCCACGATCTCGTTGTCAGTCCATTTCCGATTTGTTACAGTCTTCTCGTGGTCATCTTTGTTAATGTAAATTCCTTTGGCCTCCATCAACATGTTGATCATATCGGGACGATATATTTTGTTTTCCTGTCGATGCTTCATTGCATCCAGCACCAGACGTTTAAAGTATTCGGTATCCTTACGATCGAATAACTCCATTTTAAAGACCTACTCGTAAATAAAAAAAATTACGAAAAATGAATACAGTTCGACATTAACTTTAGCCATTCGGCACTCACCTTCATCAGATATTTAAAGTTAGAGTTCAAGAACACTTTCAGTATCTGCCAAGTAGTGAATTTTGTAACTTTCTTGCCCATGCGATAGAACTCATTGTTTTCGTCTTCAAATGAATTCATCTTAAGGCCAAACACACTTGAAGCAATAACATCGTTTGAAAATCGCGTAAAATAATCCTTAAAGTTCATTTCGATTCCTGTTCGACTTTTTGGATCTTTCTTTAGAAATTCCATTGATTCAAGAGCGACTTCATTAATTAAGGTGAACATTTGTCGCATTTTGCTCCCGGTGAACACAGGGCTAAGGGTTGACCGCATGTCCTTCCATTTTCCATCACGCATAATAGCTAGAGAATTGCTAAAAAGCCCATCATGCTCTTCGGGAATGTTTTGTCGGTGATTGACGAAGTGATCAAAGTCCTTAATTGTAATCTGCTTTATGAGCGCCAGATCACCAACAAAATAGATTGGAGTACGTTGATCGAAAATACCAAAAACTCTGAAATGAAGTATGATATTTTTAAGTACTGGAATTAGTTCGGGTAGTTAATAATAATCTTCTACAACTTCAGTCCTCAGTATCAAGAGGAAGGGATTGGAAGGGGTGTTTGAAGAACTAATGAGTTCTGAGCTTTGAGATTCTAAAATCTCGGTTTTTTTAAATTTACTCCCTCTGAAAATTTCACTTATTCAAAATCTCGATATATTATAATTCCGCTTTTTAAAATCCTGTTACAACAAAGGAGGCCGAAAAGTATTATCCTAAAAAGCAAGTGGGTGAAGTTTTCCGATGGAGTAATTCGGCGAGAACAATACGAACCATTATTCAATTACTATAGATTACGCATTGCGCATGTTCTCCATTTTGAACGTGACGTCATTTGGGCGTAGAATTTGTGTAGTTCGGTTTAGGTTGATTTTAGTAGTCGACTGATTTAATTGCTCCAAATAATATTAAAAAAATAATTAAATATAAACATTTATTGAAATGGGTGTTTGTGCTGTGTTTGAGTTTGATACCAATACAGAAAAAAAAAACATTGGACACCAGGGGGCTAACTATGCACTTCGCCGCGAAGCGCATTTTTATTCGATTTCGCATTTTGGTACTATTCAGTTCGCCAGCGAAGACTATCGCACTTCGCTCTATTACATTCGCGCAACTATGCAAATGCGAACGTCATTTATCGACGTCAAATGCGATAGATGTTTTGATGTCGAATGAAGTTGTCAGCGGTGCATTTGCATGGTGGAAAAAAAATGTAAGTAACAAAACGACAGCGAAAAATATTGTGATTTCTTGTATTTTCTTTGCATTTAGGACAGAAAAACAAACTACAACAACTGAACAGTTCATTTGCTTAGTTCAATTTATGAAAGAGCACGACCAGCTGGCGAAATTTTTGTTGCGCCAGTCCGATGTGCATATCTTGCCCAACGCTCTTCTGATAAGATCCTTCAGCAAGAAATCGAAGCGTTGCTGCTAGTTTCAGTATTATGCAATACTTCTTCGCCTTGGAAATTAGTCTTTTATATTTTCCAGCACATAATGTAAGAGTCTTTTGAAAGACGAAATAACTTAACAAATCTAAGAAAAAAAACTCATATATATGCACTTTTACCCGCTTTCAAAACAAATTAATCTTACTCGTTGTGATGAAGATCCAGCGGGGATGAACCACTTCTTATTAATTTCCGTTGTACATTTAAATTCGAAGACACATCGACTTCATCCCTTTCTACACACCGATCGAAAACATTTTTGTTTTAATATCCAATTTACTTGTGTACTTAAAGTTCGCGCAATTATTTAAACAAAATAATAACAACATTCCAAAGCATTTTGACAGATGAATGGGAAAGTTTGTGGAAATACCAAGGGAAATGTGAAAATGTCTTGGAAGGTCGACATTCCAAACAATCGTTTTGCATAGTTGCCATGTCCGTCGCGTATGAATCGTAAATTATGCGATTCGCGGCGAAGTGCATAGTTAGCCCCCAGCTTTCATAGCTTCTCAAAGCAAAAAGCTGTGCTGTACTAAACCCAAAACTGCATACTCATTCTCGAACTCCCACTAAACAAAAACACTGCAAGAGTTTTGAGTTTGTAATCTGCATTTCCTAAAAGAGGAAATGCCGTCAATGGCCATGACTTAAAACTATTTTGCATACAAAATTAAAAAAATATCATCTAGCTTCGTTTCCATAATAAGGCTGATACACTTCTTGAATCATAACAAAACTTTAACAAAATATTTATAGCATGATTACGAATAAAACAAATTAAGCATATTCAGCAAATCCATTCATAATTAACACAAAACAAATGAAAACAAAACTGTAACGAAACGGTTTTCGCCACATACTGTGCAAGTATAAATAATGGAGGAAACCCACACTACCAACCCAATTCACCACGCGGCATCACCACTGCCGATCAACCCATCATTGCCGAGACACAGACACACACAGCTATCGATACCCACACCTCAGCGACGAAACTCACCATACGCAGCAACTCACCCTACCGCCCCACCGCAGCACAGTTCCAAACTACCACACCAACAGAGCTATCACCACCCACACCAGCGACGCAACTCACCACCCTCCCATACCACCGCAAGTCACCGCACCACGCCACCGCAGCACCAACCTACCACACCAACGCGCTGCCAACCTACCACACACTAGCACTGCCCGATCTAAACCCAGTGTTGCCATTTTGACTGCTTTCCAGTCAGATCTGACTGGATTGATATGCATTTAGCTGGAAGATTTTTTAAAATCCAGCCGGCTGGTTTTTTAGCTGGATACGAATTTTGTTTGACTGGTTTTAAATGCTTCGTGTAATATCACTTTTCTATAAATATAAATTTTTAAATTCAAAGTGGAAAAAAAAAAAAAAAAAAAAAAAAAAACGAACAAATATTGCTTAAATTTCACTATTTTTGTTGCTCTGAGCTTGGAAGCATATCCCACTCATATAATGAACCAATTTATGCGTTTGCATTTGCACAAGTACTTGCCTTTGCCAACTTACAAACAAATATTTGAAACTGAAAATTTAGCAGTTGTGTGAGGTTCAACTTTCCTATACCAGCCGAAGTAACAAAATAATTGGTTGGTACTAATATTACTTACAGAAGCAGCAATAAAATATTCGACATTATGTATGTTGATGCAAATGATGAGGAAACAATTGAAGCGCTCAGAGAGATTGCTATATAAAGTTCATTTATAAGTTAATACATTTTGTATACCCTCCACATGAAGGAATATTTCCTTTATCATTACGCTTGTAACTTCAAGTAAGAGTCACCGGATTTGACCAGGATCAAGTTCTGAATCTGAATCGATTTAGCCATGTCCGTCTGTCTTTCTGATGAAAACACAATATAGCGTCAAAAGGAAAGGAATCGACCTAGGCGAATGAAATTCTGTCAGAGGACTTCTTTCTACCGTTCAGGTTGATATTGAAAATATAGGCTATATCGGTCAAGTAGTTCATTAGTCAACATTAGACCAATGCCCAGCCCATGCCTCACATGGCTAAATTTTTGCATGACTTGTATATGTATGCAGTGGAGGGTATCAAAAGCAACGGCCAGACCATTGATAACACTTTTACTTGTATTTTTATTTTCATGACTGCATTTTTAGCTGGATTTTTGTTTGAATTTCTTTGACTGGATTTTAGGTTTTTGACTGATTTTTTTCCAGTCAAATCTGACTGGAAGGCGGATTTCAAAACGGCAACCCTATCTAAACCACGACAGCCAGCAGATCAGTCGAGTGGTGGCCACCGGACCATACGCACGGAGGCTGGATCCAGTTACGTGTGTGGAGCAGAAGCGCTCTGGTGGTAACTACGGGACTCGGGTAGCAAGAGTGGTCAGTGGGGACACAGGGTGCGCAGTTCATTGCGGCCCAGGTACCCGTCCCTCCTTGGAGTCGTAGTAGTAGTAGTGGTAGTCGTAGCAGTAGTCGTAGCGATAGCGATAGACTAATAACGACATTAGCATGCCCCACAGAGTTCACAATCAACACGGCAACAACAACAGCAACAGTAGCAGGAACAACCACAACAGCAGCAGAAACAACAACCACAACAGCAGAGACAACAACAACGACAGCAGGGACCATTATAAAAGGCAGATCCGCCTTAGATGAGAAGTCAGTCGCCAGAGCTCCGCCAAGCAAGCACGTCGGTATTAAGTTAAGTTAGAATTAGAGAAGTTAAAGTTAATAAAAGCGAGTTTGAATTATAAAAGTTAAATTGCGCGTTTTCCTTTCCTGGTCAATTCTTCGGTTTCACAACGTTTTGGTTCGATTTCTTCCCCACTCTTGGGTTCTAGGACCCGGACATTCCCGCCGACCTACCCCGGCTGGAAACACACGTTATAAAACTTCACTTTCTAATACTCTCACCATTATCTCTACCTGTCAAAATGCATTCTACGCTCAAATGACGTAGGTGCGCAGAACGAAAGAAACTGAACACCATTGCGCTATCTGTAGTATTTGTATCATGAATACGAACCTCTTTTATCCCTGCCAGATTCCACAACTTTTTTATTCTCAATCAACTTACTTATCACTTCACTTTAGTGTCCCATATAAATAGATTAAGATTACCATTCAAAGCAGTTGGTGAGCAAACTATTTTTAACTACTTTGACAGAACATTGATGCAAGAAATACTACCAACGTATGGGTTTATTTACAAACTGCTTTGAATTTAATATATCTAGGTGCGGCACTGTATTTGTAAGGCACTTTTTAATTATTGCAAATTTTGCAAAACACTAAAAAACAAAATAGTTTGTTTCCAAAAAATATAACACTTTATTCAAGACCTCCTTACAAGACCTATTTTGAAAGCTGGACGAGTTTAACCCAGAATCCATTCTTTGGACCCAAATTTATGCTACAGGGATCGAGTTTCATTGGAATTGTGGTCTTGGCTGAGACCTCTATTCGAAAATCTTTCAGCAGGTAGTATATTTTAGCTTTAACCTCCTGTAGAGCGAATCTATTGGCTAAAAAAAAAAAAGAGTATGAAAATGTATAAAAATGTGCAGGTAGAAGGTACCTATGCAATTTCTTGGTCCAGCACCAAATGGCAAATACGTGAACTGTTGGATGTTAATCCTATTTTCATCGCTGAATCTTTCCGGATCAAATTTCGTGGGATTTGGGTAGTATTGCTTGTCCATGTGAATTCCAACAATAGGAATCCAAACATTATCGCCAGCTTTCAAGTTGATTTCAATTTCATCGTCTTTGTAGGAGAAGTCTTTGGTACACTGACGATCGGTCATAACACCTACCGGCCACCTGCGAAGGGTTTCAGAGATAACCATGTCCATGTATTTCATACCATGAAGTGCATCGTAAGTGAGTGGCTTTCCATCAAGCAACTCCGTTACTTGGATAACCTCTTGACGCAACTTTTCCTGAATATCTGAATTAACCATTAGTTCATAAGAAGCAAGCGACATCAAAGTAGCAGTAGTTTCGAAGCCGGCAAAAAAGAACAGAAAGCATTGAGCAGCGATCTCGTTGTCAGACCATTGTCGATTTGTCACAGGCGGTTGGTGTTCGTCTTTGTTTATATAAATGCCTTTGGCTTCCATCAACATGTTGATCATATCGGGGCGGAATATTTTGTGTTCCTGTCGATACTTCATTGCATCTACCACTAGACGTTTGAAGTAGTCTGTGTCCTTACTGTCGAACAACTCAATTTTAAAGATCTAAATATATGAATAAGATGACACAATAGATTATATTTTGACATATAATTTGGTCACTCACTTTCATTAGATATTTAAAGTTTGAATGCATCAACATTTTCAATATCTGCCAAGTAGTGAACCTTGTGACCTTCTTGCCCATGAGGTAGAACTCATTGTTTTCGTCTTCAAAAGAGTTTATCTTTAGGCCAAATACACTGGAACCGATCACATCGTTTGAAAAACGTGTAAAATAGTCCTTAATGTTCATCTCGATTCCTTGTGGACTGTTTGGATCTTTCTTTAGAAATATCATGGATTCATGGGCAACTTCGTTAATTAAGATAAACATCTGACGCATTTTGCTTCCGGTGAACACTGGGCTAAGGGTGGAACGCATGTCCTTCCATTTCGCATCACGCATAATAGCTAAAGAGTTGCTGAAGAAGCTATCATCTTCACGAATGTTGGCACGATGATTAACAAAATGATCAAAGTCCTTAATTGTAATTTGCTTTATGAGCGCTAGATCTCGGATAAAATAGACTGGAGTACGTTGATCGAAAATACCAAAAACTCTGAAATGAATTATAATGTTTGTAAGTGCCGTTGGATACTTGCATACTTTCGTGGACCCCCCGTGACATAGGGTTTGCGTGCTACAGTACTGCATCAATAAACAACTTTAGTTGCCAGTAAATCGTAAGGGCCAAATGAAACGCTATATAATATCGACTATTATTTGGCTATACCACAGGAGCTTTGGTTTCAACAAGACGGCGCAACATGTCACACAGCTCGTGCCACAATTGATTTGATGAAGGAAACGTTTGGTAACCGCATAGTTTAACGTTGCGGACCCGTGAATTGGCCAAGATCGTGCGATTTAACGCCGCTTGACTATTTTCTGTGGGGATATGTGAAGTCGCTATAGTCTACGCCGATAAGCCCGAAACGATTGACCACTTGGAGGACAACATTCGCCGCGTTATTGCCGATATACGGCCACAAATGTTGGAAAAAGTAATCGAAAATTGGACCAGATTTGACTACGTCTGAGCCCGCCGTAGCGGTCATATGCCAAAAATCATATTTAAATTATAATGCCAGAAGATTATCTTTCGAATAAAGTAAATTTCAAGTCAATTTAGAAAAATCATCTTTGTTTTATTTAATTTCAAAGTTCTATACCTCTAAAAAAAAACACACCCTTTGCAATGAATTTTTAGTACTAATAAGTCTTCCGAAGCTTTTAAATAATTTTGTATTATTTAAAAATGGAAGCCGATCATTCACTGCCGTGCCGCATTTCACCATTGCTGGTGCTCTTGCACATTTTTTAAAGAAAATTTGTCAATATGTGTAGGAAAAATTTGGCGCTTTTGCCATTTAAGACTTTAATTGCTTAGTAATTATTACTTTGGTAGTCAGGAAAATACTTTTCTTCAAAATAAGGGTGGATTTATTCAACAAATGCCACAGATAAACATGACTTTGCCAACATTAATTTTGCCCTACAGTTAACATAATAACTTTCTGGCAATAAAATTATTTTATTAGTAACTGCATAAATTTTAGAAGGTGTGGAGTTTTTGCCTTAGCCGCCAATTATAATATTAATTTTTTAGGGCGACTTCCAAATTTAAGGAAGTCATTAGAATAGCAAATACGTGAACATGAAAAGTTCCCGCAATAGGCCAATACACCACCCTAAGCCTAGATTCTCCCAACCATTCTTTGGTCTGAGTTTATATTTTTATTTCGAATTGACAATTCACTTGCTTGTTATTTTTATTGACCCTATTCGGGCCTTTGATTATATTACCAACCTTTGTGCATTATGTAGGTAAGGTACTTACTTTGTGTCAAATTGTTTGTACAATCTGTTGATATGATCATACATGGCCGCCTTTCGCATAACGAGATCCCTTTGACTGCCAAACAGAGGAAACGGCTTGTCATAAGGCAGATTACGTTTCTCGAAAAAATCATATGTCGATGTTGACCACTTGTAGAAAATAGCTAAGGCCGCGGCCGCCAATATAACAAACTCCAAAATCATTGTTTCACTAACAATAAATAACTGACAAATTTTATATAACCACCACCGCGCGCCGTATCAAATATGACTACTGAACTGACACATGATGAAATTGTGTGCCAATATTTAAGTAGACGGTGAGGAGCTTTTTGGAGTAGATAGTGTTAGTCAGGCTTGCCAGGTCGTGTCGCACCATTGGACATTAAAATTCGCAAAATATAAAATGTTGTATGTAAACTTATTAAGTTTTATTTTATTTTAAAAGTCAAAATCTAGATCTTTCAGTCTTGACAAGGTTCATATTAAATGTATTTTATATATATGAAGTATTTAAGTTTATGTAGGAATAATCGCCTATTAAGCCTAATTCCACACGACCCTTTAAAAATTTGAACTTTTAGAGTTTACAGTGCAACTTTGTCCTCATCCGGATCAAAACTTAAGTACCTAATGATTGAATTAAATCCCAATTATTACAACGAATTTGTTGCAGCATATTGAGTTTACATTAGAATGGATGCGATACGAATTAGCATCAGTTTATGTGACTGACAGTCCGTATGTCTTTTAAGGTCAGCTTTCAGACCACATTCACATAATTTCCAGTATGCAAAGCCATTAGATTTAGCTTTTGTAAGCCATCCTATCGATGAACGTAGGTACATGTGCATGAGAATCTAGTTAAACACTTACAGCCGTATTAATAATAGCTGCGGAACTTCGTGTTATCCCTAACTAATGACTAACCCATTGGTTAAACCCAAATTACTATTTATAAACATTTTTAGAAGATAACTAAGCTTTCGTAACTTTTACATAACTAACTCACGGTGGCAGGTGTGTTAGCGATGTGTTAGCTTTGCAAAACATGTTTCCCGCGCAAAATGACAAATGGTGTTTCGCGTTTAATTTCGTTTGATTGATATGAATGTGGTAAAAGGGTGATCAATAATTGAATAAATTTGCAAAAATTGTGGAGCAAAATGGCTCACCTTTTTGAATAATTTGAATATACTAGACGAAAAAAAAACGAAAAAACCTATGAGAATATTTATATAAAACATTCAAAAATAAATATAGATTTTCAAAGGGAAATATAAAAAAATGAATTGCATTAGTAAGAGTAAGAGTAAGAAAATTTTAATTGCATTAGAAGAAGAAGATGGCAGCAGAAAAGTAGGACGCATTCCTGTCAGTTTTCAATACAATTTGGAGAAGCGTTGCCATCACAAACCTACGATAATAGGAAACACGTCAATTAGTTAATGAATGGGTTATATTTCTTTATAAATAAGAAAATTTAGTCAGTGAGTTAAATTTTTAACTACCAGTTACGTAACAAGTGAGTTAGAGAATGGTTTGAGATCTATTATTAATACGGCTGTAATGTGTCAAAAATCGCACAAAAAACATCAATATCGCAAAAGCTGAATTCTTGTCGCAAAATCAAAACAAAAATCGGACGTTTCGCGATATATCGCACCATCTGGCAGGCCTGGTGTTAGTCCCATAGTCATCATGATCATGTATGAAGAACTTATCGCGTACTGAGTGAAGTGATTAGACTTACGACTGGGTAGCTAAGAGTGAGGGAGATAATTGGCACATAGTTTTATGATATTAGACTGTTGTCGTTCTTTTATTTTAACTATAAGAAACTGCAAGTTATAATGTGACCAAATGTAACTAAGAGGAAGAATCATTTATTTTTTGTTAGCTGATTGAAATGAGAATATCTACTGTCTAAATATTGATCTGGAATACAAATTAGATGTTTGGTTAACAAAAATTGATAATAAAATAAAAAAAATTGAAATAAATTTGTATTTTGTAAAGTTTACTATTTTTACGTCAGTTATTATTGGGTTTCAGAGCTCGCGCCCACATTATTATAATGTCGTTCATGAAATATATTCGACACGGCCGGCACTCATTTGTCCAGCGGCAGTCTGTCTCCTTACTATTTTTGGGATGGGAAGGGAATGGGAAAACTTGTTTATTTTGTTTTGTTTCCTGGTAGATAGGTACATACTTAATAGTTATTATTATTATTGTTTTTGTTTTTTTTTTTTGGTAAAGTCAAGCGACAGTTAATATATCAATATGCGATGGGCGAACGGTGACAGCGAATGATATCATAGTAAAAAATCAGTCAGACATAAATGGTCCAAACAAATTTAACTGCGTATTGGGCTCTGATCAATGGTGCAAATTTCAGTGGTTAGTAAAACGATCTTTGCCTGACAAAAAATAGGTTTACTTCAACTTCTGTAGGTAAAAAGTTCTTTAATATAATTTTTTGAAAATTTGTTACAGATTAATGAGGAATAAAAAAAACAAAGTTTTTTATACGCTAAAAGTTTTGAGAAAAAACTCAATTTTTTTAAGTAGATATACCTATTGGAACAACAATTTCCTAATTTTCGAGTTTATACAGCCATTACTTTTTTTGGGCTGCATAAAACTAAACAATATACCTACATAGTGATGGAAAAAATAATAGAAACAAGTTTATTCTTCGTCTCTTATCGTAAAAATAACATATTTTCGGGAAAAAAGATAAATTAAACCCATACTAATATTTTTGATACAATGTAGTGAAGAAATGTGACATTAAATTTTTTAATAAAAAAGGAAGGGAAATGGTGAATAAATGTCGAGTCTGGTTTTCATTAATTTTGGCCTAGAAAAAATAACAGAAATAAATTGTTATTATTATTTTTTTTATCCGTGAGGAATTAATTTACAGTTAAGGTGTTTCATATCCTTTTAATACTTGGTCGTTGCGCTCTTATTTTTAATAACTGCTTCACATCTTCGTCCCATGGAATGAACCAACTTGGCACAAGATTCGAAAGTTATAAAGTGCCATGCATTTTGAATAATTTACCACAGTTCTTCCTTGTTTTTTTGTTCTTCTGCAGCCGCCGATCCTGAGCTTTAGAACGCCCCATAGATGTTCTATCTATCTATTTGGGGTCATTATCCTGCATAAACTTCCAATTAATAGGCATGTCCTCTTCAGCAAATGGAAGCATAACAGTGTTTAGGATTTCATCCGCCATGTTTAACTGTCTTCTTTGTATATTTGAAATGGAATTCGGAATTCTTTTCACATTTTCCCATCGGAACCAATTGGCCATGGTTTCATCCGACCATTTTTTGGTCAGGTATGGAACTTTTCTTTGGTTTTAAACAATTGTGGGTTGTAATGAGAGGCGAAAACCGTGTGAGGCAATGCATTCCACGTGCGTGTTGTTCGACTTACAAAAGAATCTCTATATTTTACAGTACGTCCGAGGGTAGGCTTAAGGGTAAACTGATGTGCATTCGATGTGTGACGGGTGTTGCGAGTGAATTATTGAAGGGGCGGAATGCAGTTAGCTATTTCATCAGAGCATCGGTGGTGAAAATATCGATAAAATAAGGAAAGGCAAGAAACATTTCTGAAATGTTCGAGCGGGTCAATAGACTCCGCTATATTTCTATCACCTATAAGTGTTATCGCGCGCTTTTGGATTCTGTCTAGTAGGTGCAATGAAGTTTTTGGTGCACCTGACCAGATATGAGCGTTGTAGGTACTCAAGCTTAGGCCGAATAAAAGCCTTGTATATTGAAGCTAAGTCAGAGGGTGTAAAGTATTTCTTACACCGATTTAAGAAACCTAGACATTTCGCAGCGTTTTTGGCGACTTCGTATGTGCTTATTTCAACGGAGTTTGTCGGTAACACACATACCAAGTATGGAAAGTCGTTCGGTTTCGTCGATGCAAGTCCCATTCATGGATAATGGGTGAGGGTTCAGGTTTCGCTTTAATGATAGAAGGCAGCATTGTGTTTTGGAAGCATTAAATTCCACTCTATTGATTTACCACATTTTATAATGCTGTCAAGATCGGAATTTAATGTGTTTAGCATACGTTGCCGTTCCAGTTCCACGGCCGAAGAGCAGGGACGTGATTCAGGGAACGAATATGAAAAACTGAGGGTGCTATCATCAGCGAAAGAATGTATTGGATTAGAAGTAACAGACAAGAGATCATTGATGAATATGAGAAAGAGTGTCGGAGACAAAACAGAGCCTTGGGGAACACCAGCATTTATATGGTGAATTGCAGACTTTAAACCGTCCAAAACAACTTGAATTGAACGGCCAGAAAGGTAGTTTCTAATCCATTGAAGAAGAGACGCGTCGATCCCATAGGCACGCATTTTCGACAAAAGAGCTTGGTGCCAAACTCTGTCAAATGCTTTCGAAATATCAAGCGCAACAATCTTCGTTTCACCAGAGTGGTGGAGAGATTGGTTCCACTTTTCAGTGAGATAAGTCATCAAATCACCAGTGGACCTGCTGCCACGAAAACCGTATTGCCGGTCATTGAGAAGTTTTCGTGATTCAAGATATTTCATAAGCTGACGGTTTATCAGCGTTTCCATGACCTTGGAAAGAATGGACGTAAGTGCAATGGGTCGGTAGTTGGTGGGTGAATCGCCTTTTTCAGGAACGGGCTGGACAAATGCAATTTTCCATCTACTCGGAAAGAGTCCAGAAGAGTAGGACAAGTGGAAAAGCTTACGCAGTGGTTTTGCCAGCGTTGAAGAATACCTCTTCAGAATTATGGGGGATATACCATCCATAATCCACGTGGGAAGACAGTTCTGATTTCCCTTGTCAGAAAATTCACTTGCATGGGGGTTTGAACGGAGAAGAAAACCAACCTCTGTACGTTGTTGTTGTTGCTACGAGGTATTTTGTTTATACTAACCCAATTTTGGTTACCTAACGTACAAATTATTGTAAAAATCAATGGATTCGATATTTTTTAGTTGGAATTCGGATGACAGCGTACAGAATTCAGTTAAGGTTTCGTCAAACAGAACGCGTTATTAACGCCGCGATAAGATTATTCTACACGGCGTTAAGATTATTTTGACGCGACGTTCTCAGATACCTATAGCTATCATCAAAATCTCTCAAAATGTCAACCAGCTTGGGTGACGAATTATTGAATTTATTTGCCGTGCTACGAAATTATTAACATAATAATGAAAAGAGAGAAATGTCGGAGAATACAGTTCTCATTTAATTCTTTTGCAATTACATATCTCCCATATCTCACCCTTTAAAACAGTTTTTATACATTTCGTTGCCCATATCAATATTTGTCACTACAAAAGTGACTCTTAACGCTCCGCGTCAGATAAATCTGAAAATTTGTAATTTTTCACAAAGGCGCGTTTCAAACGCTGCGGTGAGTTCAACGCGTCGTTGAAAACGCGCTCTGTGTGACAGGGGATATGTATTGCAGTATAACGCAGCGGTGGAATTCGGCGGTGAAACGCAGCGTTAAAACGCGCTCTGTTTGACGGAGCCTTTAGTCAGCAAATTTAACCTTTCCCGCATTGGCATGTGATATGTGCGCTGGTGGCTCACTTATAAAAGAAGTTCACTTTTTGCGACTCATAAATTGGATAAGTGGCACATTTGGCTGAACAGAAGTTGATTTTCGTCCATTTTTGACATAATCTCACATATTTCAATAATCGATTACCATTTAATTTATCTGCTACAGTGATTTCTACAAAAACCTAAACATTTATACTCGTTTACGGATTGGCCTTTACCTACCAAAATATGTAGTCAATTAATTTATTAGCTAGTGTACCTACTTGGTGATTCGATAGAGTCAGTTAATAGAATGGAGAGCCGAGAAGTTCTTATATAATCAAGAAAAAAATATTTGCAAGTACCCGCTAACCTAATAACTATCCCATAACCACTCGTTAATGTTTTTCAGACGTGAAAGCAAATTTTGGTTTCCGGGCATGAACTCTTCAGTCTTTACAGATGACCTAAACAAAAAAAAGGTGGGTACAATTTTTTGATGTAAAAATGTTACGTATACGACACAGTGGTCAGAGTCTTACACAATAAAAAACAGAGATTCTTCTTTGGGATTGGTCTAATGACCCTGGAATTAATAATGATACTTAACAATAGATTAGATTGCATATTGTTAACCATTTCACCATTAATTAAATAATTGCATTCCCTAAATCGATTTATTACAATCAGCGCGTGGCCAAATGGCCAAACAAATAAGATTACGAAATGATAATAGTTTTTCAAGCAACCGATAGAACGCCTCATCAACAATACTCAACAAATTTAATTTTGCGAGTATTTTGAGTGCGGAACTTACCTACTCGTAAATGTTGTTAAAAAAGTGAGTATGGTTAGGGATCCCTGATTTGTTTATATGGACTGAAGAATTTCACAATATAAGTCATAGTGTAAGTATGAACCACAAGACTGGTTATTTCCAGTATAGGCAAAGGTAATAATCAAAACAAAAACAAGTGTAACAGTTTAGGGTTCGCAAAAATAATTGATATCGATAGATTATCAATGAATGCGATAATCAATTTTGCTTATGCAATTATTTGAATGAGTCACCCGCACACGACAAGTGCTCTAATATTTTTGTGCCCACTTACGCATCCACTTAGTCATCAAATGCTCTACGTAAGTTTGACAAGTTAACGCGATACAGTGAAGTCCCTCTTAATGGACACCCGTCTTATGTGGACGATTCCCTTAAGAGGACAAGATGTAGTGTGATGGTTGGCTTGGCTTTGGCTGGTATGATTTTGTTTGAGCTCTTTTCCTCTTAAGTGGGCGATTCTTTTAAGTGGACATTTTTACATGCATTTGGTAAAAATATTCTCTTAAATGGACGATCTCAATATCAAATGAGATTGTTTTCGTCCAGCGACTGCACTTTGCTCATGATAATAGGCACTTTCTGTTGATTAACGGCTGCAACGAATTAGGTCCCAGCTATATAGCTATAACTTATCTATAACTTAGCTATAACTTTATTTTGATACCAACTAAAGCCAATACTGTTTGATTAATTGTCTTAAAATCGGAAAAAAATGTTCAATGATGCATTTCAATGATAGCTATAACTAGGGCCTAAGTTTAAGTGCTCAAAAAAAAAAATTTTTTTTCGGTTGCATTTTACTGATAGCTATAACTGAGTACTGAGGCCTAATGCAGTCGAAACGAATGTATCCCCATTTAGTAAAAGTAAAACAATAAAATGTATTAATGCATATTTTTGTCTTTGTTGAACGCAATTTCGCATCCCCATTTTCAAAAAAAAAAATCATTGATATTTTTGCCAGCAAAAACAGCACCGCTTATACCAGAGCACCATAAAAAATTGTAAAGTTTTCTTTAAAAACTGGAGACGAAAAGGCAATACAGCTGACACCTCCCAACTATGTAGGTCATTGACATACTATACATGGACTGCTAGCAGACAATTTTTCGTTGAAGCAAAAATAAGCACTAGCTCTTTTGGTTCACGGGGGAGAGCAACGAAAACACTCAAATGTCATCGAGCAATTCGTGCGAATTGGTTTGTGTCGAGGTTTGTGTGCTGAGTGTGCCATACTGCCATCTGTTATAGAACGTTTGAAATAATTTGAATAAGTCGTTATTTTTGCGCAGTTGCAATGTTTCTACAATGGATGGCACTGTGTTCTATGTAAAAAAAATAGCAAAGGCGCGCAGAGGTTGAAATCTCTTTCCTACTTTCGCCGCACTGAACCAAAAGGGCTAGTGCTTATGTTTGCTTCACTTTTCCTCGCAGGTTTGTATGAAACTGACATTTCACTAGCAGTCCATGTATAGTATGTCAATGATGTAGGTATATGGGTTGTAATTTCCAATAGAGGCGATTTTTGTTTATAATTTAAGTGGGTACCTACTATAGACGGAGAAAAATGAACCTATGCACATGTGTATAAAATGAAGTGAATTTAATACGTTAATTTTCTCTTGAGTGGATGGACACCCTCATATATGGCCAAACATTTCTGGCACCGTGGCGGTCCACTTAAGACAGATTTCACTGTAGTACAAAAGAACATTTATCAGTGTCATTAATAACCACGGCCCTAAACGCATATATGGCGAAAACGATCGAACGACCTCCGACAATGCTTCTATTTCGTATAACAACTAAAAAACTATAATTGAACTTTTTGCATTATTATTTTTTTTTTTATAGCAAAAATTGTTGCTGCGGAACAAATTATTTTCGATTGAAACGGGTAGATTTTGACAGTTTTTCGCGGCCATAATGTTTTATCTGTTGTTAATTTTTCAGACGCTAAAGACAAGTCACTATGGCAAGTTCAGTGGTGGGCAACTTTGTTATCAAAATTGGCATTCTCTTGCGGCAACAATGCACTCGTCTATTTTATGGTTTGCCTTTGCATGGTTATACTTCCTAGTCGACTATTCAACGTTTGGTTGGAAATTAAATTCGAGTCGATCGGTTCAGTTAATAAACAGCCGTGTACGTCAACGAAATGCAAGATCTTCCCAAAGCATCGCCGGTTTCCGTGAGATTGTGCAGAAGAACCCGAGGCATTTTCAATTCGTCATAGAATTATGACAATAAGGCACAAACGACCGGTGCCAATATAACCTGTGCCATCGTTTAAATTCAGCCTTATCTACATGCGCCAGAGTAAATTGGACCTCTCGTCTGCGCATCACGCAGCGAAGCCGCGGCGGCCATTTTAGCAATGTCATATTCCACACGGGTGCCTGTAATTCGCGGTTTTCATTTCGTAAACTATTATTTCGCGACGGTTTAAATATTTTTCAACTACATATTTCGCAGAAGTCATATGGCAAACTGCCATTTCGTTTTGCATTCATCTCGCTGATTAAGTCGCAAAATTTAACCTTCTCGTATATACGTAGTAAGAGAAAGAAAGATATTGTTTTCGTATAACATTTTGAACTCGAGATTTTGATAAATTCTGATATTACGATGACAGGGGAACTCAAAAAAGTGGGTCTCGCAATTCTGTCCTTCCGCATGTCTGCCTGTCCCATAGCTGGGAAATCTAAACGCTTGGACGGATTTGTTTCAAACTTCGTATTTGGCGTTTGTAATAATAGTACTTGAAAAAAACTGCTCATATCTCAAAAACGCCATTTTCGATTATGATAAAAAAAATGTAACTGGCAGGTAATGCTTATATCCATAGTAATACCTGGACATTTGCGCTAGAGCTCTAGCACATATTTTTCTTTATTCTGTACAGAGCAAATAAATAGTTACTGTCTAGCACATATTGTGAAATGTCAGTTTTGTTTATATGGAGTTTGGCATGCCGCTAGTCATCTAGCGGGCAATGTCATTTTGTCAATAATTGGCAGTGAAAATTAATTGGCATCAAGTTCATAAGTTTGTCAATCAACTGATTTTTTTTCAATAATCGACATAAGTGGAAATGAACTGTCGTTCAATGACATAAACGCCAAATCTGTCAAACTTTGTCTTATCCATTACAAAGAGGCGCTGCAGCTGGTTTAAGATTACGATACTCAAGTAGATTTTCAAGACTGTCGATCAGGCAAAAGAAGTTTTTTTTCCTGAAAAATTAACTCACGGTCTAAAGTTGCGACGTCTAAATAAACTACATTGTCCCGGTGGTTGTAATAATTGCAAGAAAATACAAAATGTTTCCTACTCACAAAAACTACACATTTTATTAAATTGAAAGACCCGAAGCTGCCTTTATTCACGACAGGATGCTTTCATATTTACAATTTAGACTTTGGTTGCTTGAGCATCTCCCGTAGAACCCGACGCAAGATTTTCCCACTCGGATTCTTTGGAATTTCAGTGATAAACACTACACCTCCACGAAGTTTCTTGGCGGATGATGTATTCTCGCCCACAAATTGTATCACTTCTTCGGCAGTAAGGTCAACATTCTCTTGCTTGACGACAAATGCCATTGGAAGCTCACCGACATCCTCATCAGGTTTACCAATAACAGCTGCGTCCTTAATCTTTGGATGAGTAAGCAGAATTCCTTCGATTTCAGCTGGGGGTACCTGGAAGCCTTTGTATTTTATTAGCTCCTTGATGCGATCAACGATAAAGAACACAAATTCATCGTCGAAATAACCAACATCTCCAGTATGCAGCCAACCATCTTTAAGGATGCCCGCTGTAGAAGCCACATCACCAATATATCCCTTCATAA
Organism: Cheilosia soror; assembly: GCA_949372485.1. Classification (NCBI taxonomy): domain Eukaryota; kingdom Metazoa; phylum Arthropoda; class Insecta; order Diptera; family Syrphidae; genus Cheilosia; species Cheilosia soror. Next base: position 114,349,318 of record OX443562.1, on the reverse strand, counting down.
TGGTGGGACCCTTGAAGCATAGCTCCCCACGTTGGTTGGGGCCCAGTACGACCCCAGTTTCTGTGTCGATTATTTTTGCCCAAATACCAGGCTTTACGGTACCAACACTTCCTGGCTTGCAATGGGTATCCGATTGGGCTAAAGTAGCGAGTGTAGTTTCACTCATTCCGTAGCCTTGTCGAATCACAGGGACACCAGTTCTGAAAAAAATGTTTAATATTTGTTGTGAGATCTGAAAATTAGTAAATCCTACAACGCATACCTCTTCCTGACAGTTTCTTCGGTTTCTTTGCTCAATGGAGCGGCGCCACACACCAAGACTAAAAGCGAAGACAAATCGTACTTTTCTACTTTTGGGCTCTTTGCCAAGAACACCATCAATGGGGGCACCATGTATCCCATAACAACCTTGTACTTCTGCAAATATTTAATTTAACTATTTAATTTATTATATACACATGACCAGTTAAGGTCAAAAGAAATAATTGGTCGAATGCCCAGGGCCCAACTTCTCACTCATTCACTTGTGTGAGATCTCATTTTTGAGACGAATTGAAAGGAGCTACAATTCTACGCAGAGTCCGAACCGAACTGCTGAATAAGAGAGCTTCTCATGACTTTTTTTTTTTTGTCCGCGGATCGAACCTGAGACACCTTCGTCAGTAGTCCAGCACAGAGTATAGCTAGCACTTCTAAAAATCAACAATTGAACGCACCTCGATAGCTCCTAGGAAAACATTCTCTTCGAATTTCGGTAGAAACACCAAGGTATTATCCCTGCTTGACGTATTGATTAAAGTGATGCAGCCAAACGAATGAAACCATGGAACCACACTAAGTACAACAATTCCAGTCGATTGGAGTGACGAATGATCGCTAGGAGAAAGCAAACGAAATTTGTATATTATAAAAAAATAAACTTATATAGCGGAAATGCTTACAATTGTGGATCGATAATAGTCATGACATTCAAATGTGTCAGCTGAACGCCCTTCGGCATACCGGTCGTACCAGAAGAGCACACTATAACTGCTACATCATTTGATTTATCAGCTTCCGGAGATTCAAAATCTGAATAAGAAACAATCGTTTTGTCGCTCACTAACTGCCCGAGAGCAGTTGCCAGCGGGCTCGAACTTTGTTCGCCAAAGACGACCACACGCTTTATGAATTTATTTGAATTTGCTGTCGTCAGGACTCTAGTCAGAGGGCTACTTGAGCAGAAGACCACCTTGGGCTTTGAAAGATTCACGGCGTGATCAAGTTCACCTGTAAGCAGAGGAGGTTTTAGTACTGAACACTAAAAACAAAAGTTGTGAGCCACCAGCATCAGTCCCCAACATTTAGAACGTTGATACCGACACAGGCGCTTTTATCATTGTTTTCTGGAATTTACTTACGATCGTTATACGTCACATTTAAGGGGGCAACAGTAGCACCTACTGCTAAAGTTGCAAATATTGTCACTGCACAATCAACCGAATTTTCAGAACAAAGTCCAACGACGTCGCCTTGTCTTACTCCGAGATGCTGAAGGATATACGCCAAGCGAACAACTCGTTTATATATTTCTTTACGTCTGTACTGATGGCCTGTTGCCGCATTAATCTGTAGAAAAAAGAGAATTAGTAAAATGAATACTCCTTAAAAGTATGGTGCATACCATCATAACATGATCTCCGTTTCCCTTGTATCGGTCCATCAGAAAGTGCCCCAGTGACCTGAAGTGGGCAGTGACAGAGGTGCTAAGTTCGCCACCAAATACGATGTTGTCCTTGATTGACGGCGCCATTCTGGAAATTAAATATGTACTCGTATGGAAATTAAATAACCAGCAGCTGCTGTTTCCCTTTGGCGATCACTAAGAACTATAAATGTAATCTCAGTTCGCAAAATCTCTACGAATAGATAGGCACGAGCGCTAAATTAGTTGTTATCACTACGATGCGTTTCATTATCTTCCATATAAAACGAGTGTAAGTACAAAGTTGAACAACTCATGATTACAGTTAATCTAAAGTGCATAACAAACGAAACTTTTCTGCAACTACAATAATTCAAATCGCATAAAATTTAACTCTAGTAAATGTAGGCTCGTTCGCGTACTTTCAGTAGAAAAGAAAACCCTTCTAACTTTAAACAAAGTATGTAGATACATATGTATATACGCTTTCTTATGCGGTCTTCCACTTAGAAAAACCTTCACCAATAGTGGATGCAGATTACTTTAAGGTGTACCTGTACTGTATTGTATAGGCCAGGGGTTCCCAAACTTTTCCATACTGCGACGCCCTTCTAAAAGCACACAACGGAACAAAGCACAGATATATGAATATTAGCTGAGCTTACTAAAGATTCACTAAGGGGGTTTTCAATGAGGATTGGTCGACATTAAAATGGAATAAAACAAGCTGTGTGAAAGGTATTAACGAATCCCATGTATGCCATTATTGTATGGAATATATGGTCCAATCTGCCGCATAGATCCAGCTTAATTTGAGCGATGGCATTGGTTATGTTGGGTTTAGGGACATCGGTCGATTGCGGTTTATTCGCATTGAGCTGCGACTTCAGGCAAAGCCACAAGAAAAATTTAGCGAAGTGAAATCGCACGATCTTGGTGGCCAAGAGATCAGATAACCATACCCTGCAGCTGAGTGACACATAGCCACCTCTTGCTGGAACCACAAAGCAGCATCGTTCTGTAGTACTCGCCGTTGATGGTATTGGCCCTACCAATGCGTCGGAGGTAATTTTTAAGCGATCACTAAAACAGTAATCCCTTTCTAGAATTTCGTTACCTTTCAATCGCACGTCACTTCCGGAGAGGGCTGACTTACATTGCCTTTCTGATATCTCTTCTGCTAATCCAGATGCCAAAGGTAAAAACTATAAAACAACACACTTTTAAACGCTGACGCAAAACTTATTATCGTTTACCTTTACACTATCGCATACACCATTTGTTTATTCGTCCCTATCATATTAACGCATATTTAAGGTTAAGTAGGTACCTATACTCAAAGGGAACAGAACATTAATAGTTTTGCTACGACGCCTGTCTGTCGGTTTTTTTTTCTATTTTTCTGTTCAGGTCACTGGGGCACTTTAATAATTAAAATAAATCGTATTGTAAGACAAAGCAAAATTAGGTTCAAGAAACTCTTAACCTAAGCTTACAGAAAGCTGACAGAAAGAGCTAGTGGTAAGCATTCTGGGTGATCAGAGAATCCGTCGTATTTGGAATTTTGCTACGAACCCCGAAATAACTATCAAAGAATCCGTTCTGTGATAGTTCTTTCATTTTCAAAACGTTTTTCTTTTTTGTGTGAATGGTAAGTTTTTCCCCGTTTGTTTTTGAAACATTTCTTAAATGTCCCACTTGAAGTGAGAAAAGAAAAGGTTTTTTTTTTTAGCCGAAGGTCGCCTGCACACGAAGCTCCATCAGCTTGACCTCGATTTGAAAAAAAAATGTCGGGTCGGTTTCGTTCGATGTTGGCCATTGTGTTTTGCCGTGCACAGGAAGTATAAGAATTTTGCAGACTTCAAATTGGCGAATTTTGCTTCGAAACTTTGGCCTATACCTACACGTTCAAGTTCCTACTGAACCAGGAGCTCAAAGTTAATGCTAATGTAATGACCATAGAAAAATCATCTTTAGAGACGGCCGACGGGCCGCATTTTGGGATGAATGGCCAAATATGGGATGACGCCAACCAACCAACACGAGGTGGCAATGCATCCATTAAAAACTGTTTAGTGCGCATTTTAGACCGGCGCGGCGGTGGCCTCATTGCTCCGTACTTTTTCATGACATTGCACGCACGCACGGATTTTCTATCACTTCTTCTTAGAGCACTTCCCTTCCCTTATCGAAACGAACAAACTCGTTTTACCAATTACAATATTTTGCTTCATCTCATGTACCGATTAGAAAATTGAATTTACCTGTCAGTGCACAATGCCGAAAACTATTATATAACTCTATTCGCGACAACATTAAAGGACCATTCACATGGAAGCGAACGAACGAATTGATGAAATCCGAACAAACTACTTTTTATGCATTTATAAACAGAAAATTGCACATTTTACTACACCAAGATGAGGATAATTAATTATTCCATTAAAATTTACTAACAAAACAAGTTTATTAACAGTTTATATAACGAAATTTCGAAATCCAAATTTGTTCCCCTGAACGAAAACACCCTGGCGCGAATTGTCAGCCTATTCACAATCCACATCATTTAAATCGCGTTGCACAAAGTAGCGAATAAAAAATTCGTTCGAACTTAACCTTATTCCAAGAGGAGGATATCTTGGAATAATAAAATGTGGAATTTTCTGTTTATAAATGCATAAAAAGTGATTTATTCGCATTTCATCAATTCGTTCGTTCGCTCCCATGTGAATGGTCCTTAACAACTACGAAATACCGGCGTGGTTTTATTTTGGTGGACCAAATAGTTTTTGAGACGAAAAGTTCAAGAACCACACAAATTTATTGAATGATTTTTAGCAAACCAATGACGCCTATACTAATTTTAACTCGCAATTTTAAATTAATAATGTGTACACAACATCGTAAAAAAACAATTTAATTTACCCATACTCGTATAAACATGAAGATAAGAAGTTAGATAGTAGTTGGTCATAGGATCGCAATCAATTTCCAGCTGTTTTTTTTTTTTAACTTTTTCTAGTACGTATAATTAGTTTAATGATTATAGCATAGTGTGAGTGAAAATCTCTCTTCCATTGGCACCTAAATTATATAAAACTTAATAAAAATAAAGTTCAGGGGGCTAACTATGCACTTCGTCGCGAATCGTATAATTTGCAAATCATTCAGTTTGCTTCGCGGCGAACATGGCAAACGTCGCATTTGCATTCGAAGTACGATAGTTTTCGCCGGCGAACTGAATAGTACCAAAATGCGAAATCGATAAAAAATGCGCCTCGCGGCAAAGTGCATAGTTACCCCCGGTGCCATGAAATAACGCCAAGTGCAATTAGGCCAACTTTTGAAAATTGGCCTTATCTCGCTAAGCAAAAGTGTAATAAGGCCAACTTTTAATAGTTGGTCTTATTTCACTTTTGACAAGTGCAATAACGCCAACAAAATTTAGATTTAAGTAAGCATTGAGTTCATTTGATTAGTAAGTGAAAGTTTGGCAAGAAGGAAACCTCGACGCAGGGACATTAGTCCATTCCAATTTTTGATTATCTAGCATTTCCCAAAGCGACATAAAACCAAATTATTTTGATATTATAAGACCTAATGTGGGCGCAATAGCGCAGTGGTTAGTGTGCTGGACTACTGTGCGAGGGATCCCAAGTTCGATCACCGGAAAGACACAAATTACATCTGGAAGTTTTTTTTCTACTGCGCCACCTCTCGCGAGGTGAGAGAATGACAAACATCCGAGAAAAATCCGTGACTGTCATGAAAAAGCTTCTCAATTCAGGCGTTCCGACTCGGCATAAAATTGTAGGCCCCTTATTTCACTTTTGCCAAAAACAGAAACTGATACAAAACGAATGGTTGCGAGAAGCTAGGCCTTGGGTGTCTACCCGCCTGTTGCGCCACCTGTTTATTTATTTATTTTTTTAATGTTACTTTTCCATAACAAAATCTTGTTTGTACCGTTTGAATTAATAATAATCGACTACTGATTGTAAACAAATTTCGCATGAATTTTCTAATAAACTCAAGCAAAAATTTAAAAATTCAAATTTGCGCGAATCTCTATAAGAATTGAGAATATTTAAATTTTGGGAACCCTTTTTAACTTTTCTAATTCCTTCAAGATGATGTACCTATACCACCCAAGACATTACAAAGAAACCGTTAACATTTTTGAACAATTTTTTTTTCGGCTACGCATTTAGGTTCATTGAAAATCGATCATCCCCTTCACATCATTTCTTGGCTACGCCTTTGGTTTATTTACAAGCCCAACGCTCCTATTGTCCAGTGTACCAGGACCAGAGGATATCCATTAATAATATTCCCCTATATATGCTTTTCCTACTACCACAAACCAAAGAAAAAATCGTAAAATAAGTGGAAGCAGGTCGAAATAATATCTACTTTTTACCTGGGGGTCTAGCACGTAACTTGATACAATCGAGTTCAGTCGATACAATCGAGCTCTGGCAGCACCTAATTTGTCTCAATCGAGGATAATAAATTGAGGATAATCGATTGAGACAAATTAGGTGCTGCCAGAGCTCGATTGTATCGACTGAACTCGATTGTATCAAGTTACCTGTACCCAATACTACCACATGGAGCTTCCTGCATACGACGAACGATTGTAAGTTTTTTCATAAAGCATTTTTAAAGGCGCGTAAACTCGATCTCGATGTGTGTACCTTCTCACTTTGTGCAGTGTGACCTGCTTTTCGTTTTAAAAAAAAATGTTTTATGCTTTGTTTTTATGATTATTTTTGCCAGGAATTACACCACAAACCACATAGAACTAGACCGCCGACTTCCGTAATCCGTGCACCTACGATTCTCCCCGGAATGAATTCCCCTATCTGTGAATACGTGTGAAATGTCAAAATTAATGGCGGTAATGATTTTCCATGCTATACCGTAGGCCTAGGATTTTTCAAGTATGCGTGTTAATGGGGCTCCTTTGATTTTGTACAGCACCAATACATGAAAAATCCTGAGCCCGAAGGCAGCTTGTAGGCAAAGTCCGTTATGTGGAGGAGTCGACGGTCTAGTTCTATTTGGTTTATGCATTACACCTAAATTAGACCTCCTGCCATTAATATGTCTATCTAAATTATGAGAATAATTTTTTTTTTTTGTTTTGACTTCGCTAAAAATAATGATATCCGATATTGCGCCTAGTAGCACTATAATGCTCTGTCGGAAATACTGACTGAACGAGTCAGAAGTCTTACATGAGCTCCACAGAAAGAGGACGTACGGCGGATGAATTCATTAGAATGAATCAACTGTGTCTTGAATAGTCAAAATGACAGTTACCTTACTTGAGCTACATACTTCGACATATTTGGAGATGAGGTCAGTGAGGATTTTTTAGGACTGGTCAGGGTCCTGAAACAGAGATGATGCGGCGGATGACTCCTTTATGGGCCCCGAAGTGGGCTACTCACACCGGAAGAATCCGGCCCCTTTCGTCCAAGGGGTCCAACAAAGGGCCTGGCCCTCCGGGTTGTACGCCGGGGTAACTGCCCGACTAAGGACAACATACTTAGCTACGAAGCAACAACAAGTCTCGGATAAGAATGATTTTACTGTTGATGAACCGGTAAACGAAAGAAGGACAACGAATTTCGGATAGGCACATGAAATGTTAGGTCCCTTAACAGACCGCGTGCAGCCGAACAACTAGCGTAAGCCGTGAACTGCTACCTATAAAGCAGACCTAACCGCCATCCAAGAAGTGCAATGGGATGGACCGGGCAAAAAAAGGATGAAGAATTCCGATATGGCGATTATGGCGACTGTTATCGGGAACAAAAACAGGGGTGTCAGCACGTAACTTGATACAATCGAGTTCAGTCGATAAAATCGAGCTCTGGCAGCACTTAAATTGTCTCAATCGAGGATAATCAATCGGGCACTATCCTCCGATCGAGTCTCTTTCAATCTCTAAAAATGTTTTATGCAGCCAGCATCAAGTATTGAAGAGCAGTGACAACATTGCCAAAAAGCCATCAGAGACGCCGCCTCTGATGTGCTTGGTTTCACTCAACCACCACAACGAAACCTCTGGTTCGACGACGAGTGCCGGCAAGCACATGCAGCGAAACAAGAGGCATATAATCCGGCGCTGCAAAGAAGGCCCTGAGCTACCCGTGAGCTCTAAGCGCAGAAAAGAAGAGATGAACACCGGCTTCTCAGGGGAAAAAAAGAGCACGAGAAGCGCGCGATCGAGTTAATAGAGAGATGCTACAGCCGGAATGAGTTTCGAAAGTTTTACGAAAGGGTAAAAAGAACCTGCCAAGGCTACAGAGCCCGAACCGATGCATGCAAAGACGAACAAGGGAACATCATCGCAGTCGATGCTAAGGATATAGAAGAAGTACTTCTGCAGACTGTTTAACGGCGATGACGAACTAAATCCCGCTGTCAGGCGCAATGAACCATTCAACCTGGACGATGAAGACCAACAATTCCGACCACCCGACCTGGACGAAGTGAAGATAGCCATATCTAAGCTTAAGTCCAACAAAGCCGCTGGAGCAGATGGCAGGCGATGACTTGGTAAGGAGCATGCACCAATTCATCTGTAAAATATGGTCGGAGGAAAGTAAGCCCGATTAATGGAACCTCAGCATTGTTTGCCCGATCCTCAAGAAAGGAGACTCTCTGAACTGCGGTATTAGTCTTGTCAACATCGCCTACAAGATCTTATCTGCCATGCTGTGTGAACGCCTGAAGCCTTTCGTCAACAACCTGATTGACCTGACTGACTGGCCAGCGCTGAGATTAAACGGAGAATAACTCTTGCCAATCACTGTTTCTTTGGGCTAAGAAAGCAATTGAGTAGCAACAACTAAAGTGACCTTTTATAAGACCGTAATCATCCCAGTCCTACTTTATGGTGCAGAGGCGTGGACTCTATCAAAAGCGGATGAGGTTACTCTTGGTTGCTTCGAGAACGTCTACATAGACGGTGAATGGAGGAGGAGATACACGACGAACTGTATGGAGTGGACAGGGACATCGATCTAGCCAGAAGAGTGAAGGTCGAATGACTGCGGTGACTGGGTAGTCGCAGGAATTCGAATCCTGATTCTCGTATAACACTGGTACCTACCATCATTTCTAAACCAACTAGATGACACGCAATTTTCGACATAATAAATGGAAAAATTGCAATAAAACACAAAATGGTACCGAGACCGAACCACACAACCATACACTTCATTAAATTTACAGAACAATTTGACTTAATTCCCTAAAATTTACAATTTAGACTTTGGTTGCTTGAGCATGTCCCGTAGAACACGACGCAAGATTTTCCCACTCGGATTCTTTGGAATTTCAGAGACAAACACTACACCTCCACGAAGTTTCTTGGCGGATGATGTATTCTCGCCCACAAATTTTATTACTTCTTCGGCAGTAAGGTCAACATTCTCTTGCTTGACGACAAATGCCATTGGAAGCTCACCGACATCCTCATCAGGTTTACCAATAACAGCTGCGTCCTTAATCTTTGGATGAGTAAGCAGAATTCCTTCGATTTCAGCTGGGGGTACCTGGAAGCCTTTGTATTTTATTAGCTCCTTGATGCGATCAACGATAAAGAACACAAATTCATCGTCGAAATAACCAACATCTCCAGTATGCAGCCAACCATCTTTAAGGATGCCCGCTGTAGAAGCCACATCACCAACATATCCCTTCATAATGGTGGGACCCTTGAAGCATAGCTCCCCACGTTGGTTGGGGCCCAGTACGACGCCAGTTTCTGTGTCGATAATTTTTGCCCAAATACCAGGTTTTACGGTACCAACACTTCCTGGCTTGCAATGGGTATCCGATTGGGCTAAGGTAGCGAGTGTAGTTTCACTCATTCCGTAGCCTTGTCGAATCACAGGGACACCAGTTCTGAAAAAAATGTTTAATATTTGTTGTGAGATCTAAAAATTAGTAAATCCTACAACGCATACCTCTTCCTGACAGTTTCTTCGGTTTCTTTGCTCAATGGAGCGGCGCCACACACCAAGACTAAAAGCGAAGACAAATCGTACTTTTCTACTTTTGGGCTCTTTGCCAAGAACACCATCAATGGGGGCACCATGTATCCCATAACAACCTTGTACTTCTGCAAATATTTAATTTAACTATTTAATTTATTATATACACATGACCAGTTAAGGTCAAAAGAAATAATTGATCGAATGCCCAGGGCCCAACTTCTCACTCATTCACTTGTGTGAGATCTAATTTTTGAGACGAATTGAAAGGAGCTACAATTCTACGCAGAGTCCGAACCGAACTGCTGAATAAGAGAGCTTCTCATGACTTATTTTTTGTCCGCGGATCGAACCTGAGACACCTTCGTCAGTAGTCCAGCACACAGTATAGTTATCGCTTCTAAAAAGCAACAATTGAACGCACCTCGATAGCTCCTAGGAAAACATTCTCTTCGAATTTCGGTAGAAACACCAAGGTATTATCCCTGCTTGATGTATTGATCAAAGTGATGCAGCCAAACGAATGAAACCATGGAACCACACTAAGTAAAACAATCCCAGTCAATTGAAGTGGCGTATTATCGCTGGAAAGCAAACGAAATTTGCATTTTGAAAACAAAACTTAGACAGCGGAAATGCTTACAACTGTGCATCGATAATAGTCATGACATTCAAATGTGTCAGTTGAACGCCCTTCGGCATACCGGTCGTACCAGAAGAGCACACTATAACTGCTACATCATTTGATTTATCAGCTTCCGGAGATTCAAAATCTGGATAAGAAACAATCGTCTTGTCGCTCACTAACTGCCCGAGTGCAGTTGCCAGCGGGCTCGAACTTTGTTCGCCAAAGACGACCACACGCTTTATGAATTTATTTGAATTTGCAGTCGTCAGGACTCTAGTCAGAGGGCTACTTGAGCAGAAGACCACCTTGGGCTTTGAAAGATTCACGGCGTGATCAAGTTCACCTGTAAGCAGAGGAGGTTTTAGTACTGAACACTAAAAACAAAAGTTGTGAGCCACCAGCATCAGTCCGCAACATTTAGAACGTTGATACCGGCACAGGCGCTTTTTCCATTGTTTTCTGGAATTAACTTACGATCGTTATACGTCACATTTAAGGGGGCAACAGTAGCACCTACTGCCAAAGTTGCAAATATTGTCACTGCACAATCAACCGAATTTTCAGAACAAAGTCCAACGACATCGCCTTGCTTTACTCCGAGATGCTGAAGGATATACGCCAAGCGAACAACTCGTTTATATATTTCTTTACGCCTATACTGATGGCCTGTTGCCGCATTAATCTGTAGAAAAAAGAGAATTAGTAAAATGAATACTCCTTAAAAGTTTCGGTGCATACCATCATAACATGATCTCCGTTTCCCTTGTATCGGTCCAGCAGAAAGTGCCCCAGTGACCTGAAGGGACCAGTGACAATGGTGCTAAGTTCGCCACCAAATACAATGTTGTCCTTGATTGACGGCGCCATTCTGAAAATTAAATATGTACTCGTATGGAAATTAAATACAACTTTGGCGATCAATAAGAACTGTAAATGTAATCTTAGTTCGCAATATCTCTACGAATAGAAAGGCACGAGCACTAAATTAGTTGTTATCACTACGATGCGTTCCATTATCTTCCATCTAAAACGTATGTAAGTACAAAGTTGAACAACCCATGATTACAGTCAACCTAAAGTAGGTAAGTATAACAATCGAAACTTTTCTGCAAATACAAAAATTCTAATCGCATACAATTTAACGCTGGTAAATGTAAATATGCTCGTTTTTCAGTATAGAGAAGTTGAAAGCATTAAACCTCTCAATCAATTTTAAACAAAGTAGATACTAGCTTTCTTCCATTTAGAAAAGTCTCCACCATTAGTGCATATATTAAACCTTAAAAATGCATTAATAGGATATAGACAAATAAACAAATCGTGTTAAAAAATCTTGCGTTATCTATACTTCTATATCTATATCTGTACTATTAAAGACTTAACTGATAAAATTATGTTCGCAGTGTTCTCAGAAACTACTGAACGGATTTTGATGAAACCTTCACTAAAATATTCTTTAAGCACCTCTGCGTGCAGTAGGCTATATTTCATTGCGTTTTATTTAATTTCACGAAAAAAAAAAACAAATTTCCTTTTGGACGCTATACATATTCCATAATGTTATTTTTTATTTTGAATTTGGTTCATTCAACTTGTCATAATATTCATAAATCTCAATCAATACAAAAAAGCGTTTAACTGTTTATAGGCAATTCTTCTCCGAGTATTTTGAGCTATCATTCATCTTTTTACTCCATCAAGAAGCTGCAGGAGATGACATTCAACTCATCTGCAAAATGCGGTCGGAGGAAAATATGCTCGAAGAATGCAATCTCGGTAAAATCTGGCAGATCCACAAAAAAGTAGGTCAGCAGCAAGAATGGGACTGACTATAAACGAGGATAAGCCGAAGTATAAGCTTTCATTAAAAAAAGCCCAATCCCACTACCGACACGTGGTCAGAACGTGTCAATTGATTGGTATGACTTCAAGATAGTTAGTGAATTTGCCTATACCTGGGCACTGCTTAAATGCGGAAAACAACATCAGCGCGACCATGTAGAGCGGATGAACGTCGATGCACCAGCGCGTAGGGACTTCGACGCCATACCAGAGGGAAGGAGACACCAAAGAAGACCTCATCTTCGATAGCGACCAGGTAGAACGAGACCTTCGACTGCTTAGACCAACTCGAGCCAGCTGGAGGGAAATAATAAGTAAGCCCCAGGAGCAGCGCACTTTGTAGTGCCATCCAAAGTAAAAGTAAAATAACGATTTCACTTTTTTAAAATTACCAAACTGACACAATAAAAAAACTGATGGAAATTTCAAATACACATGAGTTCTACGTTTACAGTGGCGTACAAAACAGGCGAGATAAGTTAAACCGAAGTTTAACTAAACGTTCGTTTAAATTTCACTGTGATAAACCCATGGTTTAAGTACTTGGCTTAAGCTTGCTTGCGAGTTTAAAAACCGGTTAAACTGAAAAAGTGTTTACAAAATATCAAACATATATTTCAATTCATTTTATTAAAACTATCTAATAGTAATCTAAACCAGTGGTGCTTAACCATTGCACATGCCGAGGCAAGGAATTCCATAAGCGGAGATATCAAAAAGGCAATGTAAATTGGCCCTCTCCGGAAGTGACGTGCAATTGAGAGGTCCACGAAATTCTACGAAGGGATACCTTAAACATTTCCTCAAAATGACACGACACACACAGAGCCGGTGGTGGTCGATTGTTCAACTGTCCATAGCACTTCGAAACGAACACACTTGTTTTACCAATTACAACATTTTGTTTCACCTCATGTACCTACCATTTAGAAAATTTTATTTACCTGTCAGTGCACAATGCCGAAAACTATAGACAGATACCTAATATAACTCTATTCGTGCCAACATTCACAACTACGAAATACCGGCGCGATTTTATTGTGCTCGAGCAAATAGTTTTTGAGACGAAAAGTTCAAGAACCACACAAATTATTAAAAGATTTTAAGCAAACCAGTGACACCTACTAATTCTAATTCGCCATTTAAAATTAATAAAATGTACACAAACTCATTAGAAAACAACAGTTGAATTTACCTACTCATATAAACATAAAGATAAGAAGTTAGATAGTACAAGACACGCACAGACCAGACCTCAAATATAGACATGATGTTGTAATCAATTTCCAGCTGTTTGTTTAACCTACTTATTCGTTTTTTTGTTTCAAAACTTTAGTTAGTTAGTTTAATGATTAGGTATAGCACAGTATGAATGTAAATCTCTCTTTCATTGGAACCTAAATCATATCAAATTCAATAAAAATAAAGTACAGGGCTGGGTCGCACGAAACTTTCTTGTTTAATGCAAGTTTGCCGGGAACATCCGTTTGAAATGGCAATGTACATAAATGACATATTCGTATATTATGTATTTTATGCCGATTCTAGAGCACTTTTGTGAATCTAGATTTTTTTCTCAGAGTTGCTCGAGATTTATCAACACATTAATGTGTTTTTCTATTGGAACAAAAAATCAATCTTTTTTTTGATCCAGATCACTTTTTGCAGATCTCGATATTTTCGATATTCACACAATATATTTGGATTTGAATTTGAATTCAAAACGAAATTACTAAAACCCTCTTAAAAAGCAATTATTCAGAACAAAAACGTAAATAATGGACATGGACTTAAAATTTGGGAGCAGTTGCTATCATTTTGGTCATAATTAAATTATTCTTTTGCATCGATATGATTATCCATTCTGAAGTTCGTACTATGTTTCCACCGACAAACGAAACATTTAATACATTTATGTAAAAAAAAAGCAGTCAATCTGCCTATCGTGTTCCATTTGCCACGAAAAACCTGAGATCTAAAATAAAAATCTGATGTGCCCAATGGAAAATCACATTACATATGATTTGGCGTTTGTTTGTTCGGAATATTTATTATGAGATTTCTTTTATAATTATTTAATAAAAAAATCTTAACAACAAAAAAAAGGTAAACAAATTTTGGCAATTCCGAAAATAAAATATGGAAATTAGGTAATTAATACTAGCAGCAGCTGTAATTTAATTCTGCCCTGTTTCTTCAAATAAATGGGCATGAATGAATATGGCAAATTCGTTATCAATAGTCGCAATCTAAAACGAGGCAAGGAGAAAGTTGAAGCATGATGCAGTCAACGTTGCCATCAGTCCGGGTTTTCCCGAACATGTACTATTTTTCGCATATGTGGGGATAGTCCGGGATAGTTTTTCTAGATTGTCCGGATTTTTCGTTTCTCATCGTCAAGAGAAAAAAAAAATTCGAAATTAACAGACCTTAAAAATTTTAATCTATAAGAACCGGTTTTCGGTAGTGATTTTGAATTGTAGCGTGTTACTCCTGAATTCTGGACCATATTATTGTAATACCAAGTTTGGTAAACGGCAAAAGAAAGGTTCGAAAACACTTAATGAAAAAATGACCAGTGTTGTATTTCCACCACAGTAGTCAATATCTAATACGATCTTACCGAAGTCTTTGTAATCATTAAAAATATAAAATACTTCTCTGAATTGCTAGAACACCAGTCACTTGTATACCATTTAAAAATTCACCCGCCAGTGAAACGACTTTTGCTTATGTTTTTAGGGCTACTGTCCACGCAAATGTGACTTTGCCGCTCCGTGGATATAGCTTCGTTTGTTTTTAAGCAGGCTGCAAGGAAGCTGCAAATGACGAAAGCGTGAAGCGCATCTACGTGGATAGTAGGCCTAAAATAATATTTCGATGATGTCAAAAATCCACCGAGAATATGCAAAATTGTTTGGGTTGTTTAATGCGGCAGGGTTTCTTGACAAAAACTCAATTCGTGAATGCCAAAATTATAACAAAATATTTTTGTTTGTAAAATATGAAATATATTGTATCGCAAATATATAAATCTCAAGATAAATTTCCAAAATGCTAGAAATTGAAATTAATTTTCTTTATCTCTTCCCCCTTTGAAGTTGGAAAATAGGGAGTATCTGACTAATGCTGGGTTTCCACTTGTCAATTTGAAATTGACAATCGACGTATTTTTATGCCAATTAAATTGGCAAGTGGAAATAGCGAAAAATGACTTGTCAATGAATTAACGAATAGCGTTTGCCAATAACTGACAAAGGATTTGATTGACAAGTGGAAATAGCTGAATTGTCAAACAAAATGTCACTTTGTCTATAATTGACAATGAAAAGTAATTGGCATCGAGTTCATAAGTTGGTCAATCTACTGACAAACGATTTTTTTTCCAATAATTGACATAAGTGGAAAGAACTGACGGTGGTGTTGTTGAATGCCATAAACGCGAGAGCTGTCAAACTTTGTCAACCGACATGTGGAAACCCACCTTAAGGAAATATTTCTATTTTAAGATTTGAATTTAGTAAACTTATTTTTTATTACTCTTTCATATGTGTCAGAAAATCAGCCGACAATAATTATTGACACACGGCTTTAAAACATGCAGTACCTACCGCAATAAAAACGAGAAAGTTAAAATCTTTTTGTAAGAAATAGTACCCGCAATCTGGTCCTAGTGTTGTACTCTTTTTAGAACGTATTTTGTCTGGGAAAGTCCGGGATTTTTATGGTCGACATCAAATTATTTCTGGCAATCCTAAGTCAACTAGAAGCGGACACTATGCTGAAACCAAATTGTAATCGCTTATACAATTAAATGATGGAAAATAATTTTAAAATGTTTTTGGCAAAAAAAACATCATGAGTGACGAAATCTATTTTGAGTCATCTGGCTGAATATTTTCAATTACAATTCCTAAGGCCTATAGCGTTTCTGTTATGCAGCAGAAAATCATTCGAATTGTGACGAAAACACAACTCATTCAAGGCGTGATAGTTTGAACGAAATAAGTTAAAAATAACATGTTTGCAAATGAAAACATTGGTATTTAAAACTTTTGCTTGATGCTGCGATTCGTTGACCGCTAAGTGACTAGCGTAGCGCCACATCAAGCTCCATTATAAACAAAATTGACATTAATTGGACATTTACAACGTCAAGCAAACTTATGACGGAAGATAGGGCAGACCTATGCAAAAATGCGTACTAATTTGGTCGACCGTTTTGTTTATGTGATCCTACATCACTATAAGAACGTTGTGAGCGTGGATATTTTTATTGTGATTATCTATTTTATACGGAATTTTGGTCAAAATTGCTTCCGGAAGTAGGTTTGTTTATTTTTCATTGAGAGAATAACATTAACAACAACTCGTAGGTCGTAATCCCAGACACTTTGGTAGGAATGATAGCTATTTCGAACTACACCACTAATTTATCGTCATCAGTTTATTTCGTTGAATTTATTGACGAATATGTGGGTATGTACTTGGTAAAATTTACTTAAACTAATTACATAACCTTATGACCTGTTTTAAATTATTAAAATAGAAATGTTTTCAGTTGATTTTACAAAATGCTGTTGTTGTCACTATAGTGATGGGTTGTTTTTCAATTACCTACACTTAAAGACGATGATTTGCGATCACAATCTTATGCCCTTCTTAGCATTGACTGACTAGATCTTTTAGATTTAAAAGCGCTAACATTCACAAGTCACAACACAACTATCACCGGCCGGCGTTTTTATTTTACTGGCGCGAATAGTTTCTCTTTCTGTGATGAGAAGTTCAAGAGCAACACAAATTAAGGTGGCTGTCACTTATGAGACTTGGTTTTGTACTATCTAACGGCTTATCTTTATGTTTATACGAGTAAGTAAAAGTAAATTTTGTTTTTCTTAGGACGTGGTATACATTTTTGGCTATTGATAAGGGCATAAAGCATAAGGCATTTGAATTGTCGAATTAGAATTATTTGTTTACCATTGCTTTCTTTCTAATCTTGTTATCATGGGATGGTGTGCAAAATTATAACAATTTTGGGTTTTATGTAACACAATGTAAATAAAGTGCACAACTGGGTCGCACGAAACTTTTTCGTCCATTGTAAGTTTTTCATTTTCATTTTCAATGGTCCGCTTATCCATTAAGTGGGTCGCGGGCGTAGGTTGCTCAAGGGGACCCTCCATAGATCTCGATCCTCCGCCATCGACTCCAAATCATCAAGGGCAATCCCCACACGAGTACAGGAGAGATTACGGACTTGATCTAACTATTTCATCCTGGGTCTACCTAGAGGACGCCTGCCTGATGGTACGGATTCCATAGCACGCCGTGGGATCCTGACCAAACCACCGAGGCATGGACCGCTCCGTCCGGAGAAGTAGCTGCGCGACATTGAGTTCCTCGCGTATTTTGGTGTTTCTAATGCGATCTCTACGGGTCTTACTTACTTTACTTTAGATGGCGCTCACAGTCCGGGGTGGACCACGGCCTCAACCAACAAGCCCCTCCAGCAAGCTCGGTCCCTAGCTAGCTGCCTCCAGTTACGCACACCAAGTTGGTTGAGGTCGCTCTCCAAGTGTGCGCGCCACCTGAGGTGGGGTCTTCCTCTGCTTCGTTGTCCCTCAGGGGTGGACTCAAAGACTCGTCGGGCTGGTGCGTTGTTGTCCATACGCTCCACGTGACCCAGCCATCTCAGCCGCTTGAGCTTTTTGACTAGATCAACGTCGCTATATAGCCGGTAAAATTCGTCGTTGAATCTCCTCCTCCACACTCCGTCGATACAAACTGGACCGAAAATCACTCGAAGAATCTTTCTCTCAAAGCGTGCCAAGAGGTTTTCATCAGCTTTGCATAAGGTCCATGCTTCTGCACCATACAACTGGACCGGGATGATTAAGGTCTTGTACAATATCTCCTTGGTTCTGAGAGAGAGGGCTTTACTTCTTAGATGCCTACTTAGCCCGAAGAAACAGCGATTGGCGATCTCTACGGGTCACACCAGCAATATTACGGAGGAATCTCATTTCTGAAGCTTGTATTCGCGATCTTATTCTTTCGGTCATTACCCAAACCTTATGACAATAGGTAAGAGTTGGAACAAACACCGAATTAAAAACTGACAACTTAGCGTTGACACCAAGTTCAGTCCTCCTGATAACAGAATGACCAAGCTATCTCAAAATGGACCCAGCCTGACCAATCCTACAGGAAAACTCGGCATTGCTCCTTCCATCACTCGTGAATAAGACCCCGAGATACTTAAACTTCTCCACCTGTTTCAATAGGACTCCACTAACATGCAGAGTGCATTGAACAGGCATTCTGGAGACGACCATCACTTTGATTTGTTCACATTTACTTTCATCTCAGCTTCAAGACAAACGTCTACAAACCGATCGAGTGCGCCTTAAAGTTCAGTCTGAGAGGACCCAAAGATGACAAAGTCATCAGCGAAGAGCAAATGATTTATGCTCAGATCTCCCAATTCGAAACGTTCTTCGCCAAGACTGCGCTGTAACATCCAGTCCATATATAAGTAATGAAAAGGAGAGGAGACAAGACGCACCCCTGGCAAAGTCTAATGCCCACGGCTTTTACAGTGTGTGTAAAGAGATTGAATTGCTCTTAAGAGAGAACCATCAATTCCATACTCCTGTAATACACTCAAGAGTTTACCCCGACGGACTGGGTCGTATGCTTTCTCCAAATCTATGAAGCATGCGTAAACAGGTGTAGCATACTCCCAAGCCTTCTCAAGTACCATTCTGTGAGTGAATAACTGGTCGGTTGTGCTTTTGCCGGGACGAAAACCGCACTGCTCATCTCCTAATCGTGACTCGACCACAGATCTGCAACGCGTTTTCAGCACCTTGGTTTTTTTTGCACATGTTCCTCTCCCTACCCTTGTTTTCTGCTGTAGCGTTTTCATATGTGCATTGTGCAGTCCATCATATGTACTACGGGCTCAATTTTGGGGTGGCTAATACAGTACCCCGTTGATTGATACATTGCCCCGCTGGCCGCTGATTGTTGGCGCCTGTAGTAGGTGAATGCACAGTGGAGAGTTTCTCACTTAGACGCCCTCTGTAGGCCATGGATACTCCAGGTGTGCTAAAGATTCTAACGCTGAATTGAAAATTCGCAGCTTTTTCTCGTTAGACAGTAGAGCTCTAAATTTAGCCGCAACAAGAAAATAGTAGGAGCTTAGTTTGGCGACGTTTGCACGTGGAGAATGTGGGTTGGCGGTTTGACCGTCCGGAAAGCTCCAGGTTGCCATGTGGATGCTTAGCATTGAAAACTTAGGCCCCTATTGAGAGTGTCGATAGTTTGATCGACAACTGTGATTGTCGATTGCGATTGATATTTGTCGATTTGACAGTCGCTTGTAGTCGAAACAAAATGTGTGCGTACGAATAGCTAAAATCAATCGACGCAACCAACAATTTTCGTGACGAACGCTGATCGACAATCACAATAAGGGCCTTAGTCCTACTTATCACCGTATTATTGATTGATTACTTGATGGTGTTTCATGGACTCTGTGTGTACCAACTAACCTGGCTATATATGATTTCCTTTCCAACTTTAGCATTTGAGTCCCCGGGCACAACTTCCTTCCTTTTCATCATATCCATTTTATCTTCTGGATCTTATAAGCGCTGTCGAATGTCCTTAACCCATTAAGGATTCATCCGCCACCAACAACTTTTGATTTGCTCAACTTTGAGGGCATATATATGTTCAATATGTTCAATAAAAAACGCCTATGGTCAAAATCATTACATTTTGTTTACAAATTCGATTACATTTTTATTATTATAACAATCAACACTTTAGCTTAAGTCGTTCTTTGTGAACTTAATTTTTCAGTTCTACCGCATACTCCGGAAATGGCATAGCCTCACCATTACCAACAGAGTCCAACATCCACTTTACAGATAGGTGTCTACATTCCTTATTGAAATACATTCTGGAAAAAAAAAACAAACATAGTCACTAACGCGAAATCTAATCAATTCACATTTCCATGCTCACCTGCTCAGAGTAATTGATTCAACGAACTCGTTACCTTCGTAGAGAATTACATTTGCTTTTTTTCTATTGAGCGTTATTTCTCCCCCGTTATCTTCGAAAATACGCAAATAACTGTGCAACGTTGTACCCACTTCAGTGCGAAAGTATGCCCGGAATCCAATAAAAACGTCGCCTCTTTGTTTCTTTTTAGGTTGAACTGCTAAAAGTTCCTCTTCTTCACACTTATCCAACTTTTCTCTTTTTACAGTGCGTTTTTCAGTTTTGATTGGACTTCGTAGCAAGGCTCCTTTGTGAGAAGTTTCTGGTTTTTCCTCTTTTACAACTATTTCAACTTTCTCGCCTTTTTCAACTTTGATTTTCTTTGATGGACTCGCTGCAATATTAGTTTCAATTTTCACATCTTTACTATCGTCACAGCCTTTAAGGAGTAAATCTACGTTAACATTGTCTTTGGAGGCGGTGTATAACTTTTGCAATTCCTGCAGATTGGTTGCTTCTTTGGGCGATTTGTCATCTCGAAGTTTTGTTATTCGTGGAAATCGAATGGAAATGCCATTCGCTGTGTGTGCATTGGAGTTTGTGAATTCGGCACCGGTTATCTCCCAAACGGGCATTTGATTTGGTGATTTCGCAATGTAATCTGGCACTAGGGGTTTATTGCAAACAAGCCATGCAGGCAACTGTTTCGTATTGCTGCGTTCCATTTGAGGCATGAGTTTGTCGTGCATTTCCTCCATGGTTGCATCGTCGAGACCGGAATGTACTTTTGTGACGGTTTTCCAGAGGTCTGTCTTTTTGTCGAGACAGCCCATTAGAAAAATGCTCAGCATACCACCTTTTTTTCCAGAACCAAACCATCCACCGAGCACTACCAAATCGGCGGTGTCCGCCATTTGACCTTTAAAGGGAAAAAATTCATTGTAGCTGTGTCTGTAGATTGGGACAGCTCCTTACAATCTATTCCTTTGGTATTCTCTCATTATTATGTATATCTCTCACGCCAAATTAATCCTAACAAATTAGATGTCTGTTACTTTCCTCAGCAATCGTTGGCCCCAAAAATGTCCACCGAAATCGGCATAAAATTCCTTTTATTCAAACAAGGTCCGCTGTACTGCGTATTTATTACACTAGCTTATTTTAACATTGGGGGATGTAGCTGGGAGTACTATCGTAGAGCAAATGTCGTATAGCAAAAATCGGTGCAACTCTACGGATATGCGAACAAAATTATCAACAAAACGCCTTTCAGGATATCGAGTCGCGAACTAAACGCGAAGGCACGTTGGGGAACTATGATTTTGAGGTCATGAAGAATCACTTGACCTTTTGACTCTAGCGCGTGTAACAAACAAAATAAGCCCCTTAGGCGTCGGTTACAACAGCTATTCGTAAAATGCATCCCTAAAAACACGAAACAGAACAAAACTGAAAAATTTAACCATAGCGATAGCATATCATCAGAATTCAGTGGAAAAAGTTGTAGAATTGACTGGGAAGTTGAACAGCAAAAGTTTTACGTACCTTCGGAAAAATTCGTAAATTCGTTTTCTAGACATTTTTGAGATAAACTGCTTAATTTATTTTTTTTTTGACGAACTAACTTTATAATTTTCAAAAGCAACATTTTAAGACCAAGATTGAGTTAAACGGTTAAGGTTTTTTTGATGCTTCAAAAAAGCAAAACAATTTCTTTTCGGTTGCATTTTACTGACGGCTATAACTGGGGCCTTATGTCGTTTTCCATTGGGACTATCAGATTTTTATTTCAGATCTCAGATTTTTCGTGGCGAATGGAACACGATAGGCAGATTGATCTGCTTTTGTAAATGTATTAGTGCATTATTAGACAGTACATCAGCTGTGCACATTTTGTTCGTTTGTCGATGAAAACATACGAATTTAATGTGGGTAATCATATCGACGAAGAATCGAAATCCACAGACCACAGATGACGAGGAAGAAGACGAAGATGATAGTAATTGCTCCAAAATTAAGTCCATGCCCTGACTTGTTCTGAATAATTGCTTTTCACGAGGCTTTTCGTAATTTTGTTTTGAACACAAATTTCGAATGACGTAAAACAGCTGTGCAAGGTATATTGGTATTAGTGAGAGTGTGTGCAAATCTCGAAAATTATCGAAAAGTGATCCGAATCAAAAAAAGATTGATTTTTTGTCCCAATGGAACACGAAAAGTGATCCGGATCAAAAAAAAGATTGATCTTATGTCCCAATGGAAAACCACATCAGTTCTTGTTTCTTTGACCTAACAAATCAACTTATAAACATGTGTGTTCACTTCAATAATAAGGTGCAACGGCCGGAGATACGCAAGAGTTTAAATTTGAATTTGTTTTAAAACTATGCACATACTTTTAAACCATATTCGTTGCATACTTTTTGGATACATAAATATTTAAAAAAAAAAAAGGAGACGAGTAAAATTATTCAACTACTATAGCGACAGCGAGCATTAACAGCCTTTCCACACCATTAATGTAATATTTTTTGAGGAATTAGTTTTTAGTCTTAATGAGACATTTGGAAAATAAAGTCTGTTTGTTATCAAAGGTGATATTTCATGTTTTTGCTTTCTTTCGGACTTCTGTACTGCAAACAGCCTCTCTCTTCTGTTTCTCACTCATAGATACAGAAGAAACCTGCGCAGCTCTGCCGATTGTGGATGGTGATAAGTTCGGTGATTAGAACTGCTGGGAAATTTGGAAATCTACGTACACAACAATAATAAGACTCTTTTCATACACTCTTGCTCCATGGACTCTATCAAGATCAGATGAAAGTGTTGCTGGAGCCATTGAGAGGATAGTTGTTCGCTGAGGTGAATCAAAGGGTGTGTTAATTAAAATCAGGGAGTTGTCGGCCACATGACAAAATATTAGATGAGCTAATTCGAATTTTATGCAATGTTTGCAGCAATTGCCAAACTATTTTATCGTCGCCGATCATTTTTATTGAGAAGTGTACTGGCGACGACACTGTGTCAGTGGTTGAACCTAGTCACAGTTTGGCCAACTACTTCCAATCAAATATGGCACACGAATATCACCTCAACCCGACTGACGATGTTCGCACTTCGGTCAAAGACCATTATATCAAAGCTGTAGGTGACGCAGCAGGTCCGGGCCTAGCTTCTCACAACATCATATATCAAATACGTTTTGACGTTCATTCTTCAGATGTCCAACTCACCTTCGAATAGATAATCCTTTTTCACCTTTAACCATCCTCTTTTCCCTGGTTGATACAGCCCATTGGCACTCTTTAGTACTATGCCTTCCATGCCGGCTTTAAGAACCTACATACGATTAAATATTACAGCAAACAAAATAGCACTATGTATATAGTTTTACCTCACCTTTGCCGTCATTAAAGCCAATTCACTCTTCGTCTTGAGAAAGTGACTCTCGGACAATTGTACGTATGACTTTATCGGTTGAAGATTTTTCTCCAAAACTTGTCTTCTTTCGCGAAAAGTGCTGAAAAAGAAATACAATTTACAACTATGCACTTTATGCAGCCCAATTTGCTTACACATTTCGCAGATCTTCGCCGTTGAAGTAGATGCAGTCGAATATGAAAAGACACACCTCGGAGCTTGAGTGTGCCTGCTTCTTATGAACTCCCAGGGTTCCAAAGGGCAGCAGCTCTCCAGTGTCCGTGTCGACCATAATTATTTCCGAATCAATAATCATATCAGAAGCAGTGGGGAATGCCTTGGAGCGCAAAAAGTTATACTTTGTCAGGACAAAATGCAAGCGCTTACCTTTGGAATGATTTCTTTGAATCGACGAATTTTGTGATCCATGACGGGTTTCAGGTTTCGGCTGAAGAATCGGAAATCGTTGCCCTGCTTGTGGATTTGAACACGTTCGCCGTCATATTTGATTTCACTGTATAATCCGCCGGGGTTCTTTTTAAACGCATTATCAATCGAATTGCATGCACTCGCGAGCATCGGACTGATTGGGGTCATGAGTTGAATGGATACACTACTTGCCCCAGCCTGGAAGGTTGTATTTTCTTAGTACAATTTAAGAAATAAAATAGTCTTAACTATCTACCTTTTTTCCTTTCACTGGGCTCTTTGCTGGAGCTTTGGAGGCAAATTGACTAACAACCGCATCAAGGTCTCTCGATGATTGATAAGCGGGATATGCCTCTGGGCCAAATGCGTCTAATACATGCCGAGCTTTGGCGTTGATCTTCAAATCTTGTTTTATAAGACGAATTATCTAAACAAAAAAAAAAAACGGATTATTACGACGATGAATGCATACAAAGATTTCGATTGATTACCATTTTCATATCCTCAGGCGTAGCCATTTTGCACAATTTACTGAAAATATCAGCCTGATATTCCTCTTTTCCAGAGCCGGTAAGACTGACCAGTACTTGATCAACTTCGTCAAGCATTAGGTTACTTTTAGCGCTCGGTTTGACGCCTTTTGAAGACTCAAAATACTTTCGAATTGTCTCTGATACATCACCTGAAGAAATTTAGATTTTTGGTACATTTGGGGGAGATGAGATTCTATGAAGTTTACCCTGCTCCAAGTCAATCAGCATGTCTTCTGGGCTCGCACGAAAAATCCGCGAAAATAACTTAATAATTTGTTTGTTTTGCAAATTGTACACTCTTTGACTGGCTGATGGTAGAAGCATGTTTATCCATAGATTGATATTTCCCTTAAAGCCTTTACCACTCGTACCCTTAAAGAAATAAATACTCATAATCATAACTGAAGAATAAAAATTTGTTAAAACATTTACTTTTTGAAAGAAATCCTGCAGAATATTTGACTTGCTAATGTAGCTGGATACATTGGCTACTTTATCACAGATGCTTATAAATGTTGCCAGTTGATTATCCTTGTTTGCAGACATTTTTGTATTAAGACTTGATACAAAATATATTTTTTAATATAAATAAAAACACAAATTAACAAAAATTTTGATTTCACAACTAGTCGAATTCGGTTTGTTTACAAAAACATCTGGCACTTGACAGTAGCATTGGATCTGTTTGTTTTGTATGGCAACTGTTTAATCAAACCTGTGTACTGTATAACAGTTGAAATAGTCAACAGTGGTGGCTTGAAAAGCTGACGAATTAAAAAAAATATATATATAAAATAATTTATTAATTGAGAAAGAATAATAATAAAACTGGGACAAACTAGCTAGTGCAGTTTGAAAGAAATAATTTAAATATCAAAAAACATTTCATAAACCCTCTTCATATGATTACGAATATGTAGACGAAATATGTTTCGTCTAGGCTTCAGATGCAGGCAGCGAATTTCTTTCATAAAACTCGAAAGCAACGAAATACAAACCCTGAAACCCTGAAACACGTTTACTTTAAATTGGAATGCGACAGCTAATTTACTTGCATTGGTTCTTGGTGTTGCATCCATTCAAAATTGTAAAAAGATTTAGGTAGAATTCATAGAAACATCGGTTGTGTTCTTGGATAGCTGAGTCCGCTCGGACCCTATGAAAAATATGGCGCTGCAAAGCATGAGCTACTCTTAACTGATATTTTAAGTAAACAATTATAAATGCGTTATAAATTTATGTCTCCAAAATAATAAGTGATGGCCATAGTTTGGAGGCAATATCGAGAAATATTGTCATAATCAGCATAAAAAGAATTAAAAAATGTTCAAAATTCAAACACTTCTCAGTTTTTTATACTTAACATAAAAATTTTCGTTTATTTATTTCCAGAATTCGAATGCGATAAGATTTTTGACTCAAAGAACAGCAAAAATGGGACAATTACCTCTCCGCTTTATTCTGAATCGGGTTTTCTAACATGCCGTTACGAATTTAAAGGCGAGGAACTGGAAAGAGTTCAGGTTCAGTATATAATGGCAAATATTGTTTTAAAATACACCCGAATAATACGTTAATTCTTTGATAATTAGATAAAATTCTTCGAGTTCAGTTTGCCGGAACAAACCAATCGAAGCGACTGTGAGAATGCGGATGTATTGCAGTTATTTCTACCGCAACGCAGTAGATATGAATTGGAAGACACGTTCTGTGGGTCAGTAATACCGAAGCCAATAATGTCGGATGGTTCTATGATGCTATTGAAATATATGAGCAGGCGAATTGGAAAGGGTACTCGTGGCTTCAAGGCCGAATACAGATTTGTCAAAAGCAAGTATTAGTAGTATTTGAATTCAAGATATCTATAATATTGCTTGTTTACCATTTCCAGATTTTGGCATCACAACAGGCAACCAAATGTCGAGTCACTGTATATTCGCATACAACAGTTCTGTAGAAAAGGTTGGCTGGTTTACGTCTCCCAACTTTCCAGGAGCATATCCGAAAAACGTAAAATGTAATTATTACTTTTTTGGACATTCCGGCGAGAGGGTCAATATCCGATTTACATTTTTCGATGTCGAAGGAGTTTATCCGTAAGAATCAGGGTTAGCCATATCTGAATTCGAATTAACTTTTTGATATTTAACAGGTGCGCAGACTCATCTGCCAGCGACTTTGTGGAGTTTTCGAATTTCATGAGTACAGACAGGAAGTTCGCTAAAATGTGCGGAAAAAAGAATGAGATTCAAGTTCGATCTGATGGGCGTTTCTTTCGAATTACATTTTATTCCAATGATAGATTTGATAAGACCGGATTTAAGGCATCTTACGAGTTTGAGACAAAAATGATCACCACCGAGAACACCTCACTTAAGAGTGTTATATCTAGAGGATCTTTGCCGACTTTAAAAGGTAAGTGCAGAACTAACATACATCTGCAAACATCTCGGGGCGCTGATGAAGCGTTATATGTTCGCATTTCCCGGGAGAAGTATTTAAAAAAAAAAATAAAATAAAAATAGAAGATATTGATAACAGCAATAAAATATATTTATCTATTTGGCTTCTGCAGGTACTGGGTATCTAATGATAACTTTGGTGTTATCTTTGTGTAATAAAGTTCCAAGATTTCTTTAAGACATATAAAGCCAAGATGACTATAAGGTTTCAACTGTTTTGAGCGTCATGTGTTGTGAGCACACACTAAACTGGTAATAAAATTAATCACTTTTAGAATTATTATGTAAATAAAAATGTGGCAATAAAGCGTTTTGTTTATAAAATATTATGGCTAAAAAATGTTTTATTTGTTAATCTGAAATTGGTAAGTCCAAGTTGTATAGTTTTCCTGATGCTGGCTGATCATGCTTTGACCAAATGTCTCAACAATAAAAACATGGCATAGGGGTATGATTTAAATATTAAGTTGTAACGATTATTCTAGATTAGATACTTAAATGCAAATTACAGTTAAGTACGAAATCGGCTGTATAATTGGGACTCATTTCTATAAGGTAAGAGGGAGCAACACTAATTTGGTAATATGTAAACGAGCTATCAAAATCATTCATGATAAAAGGACATTCGCAGAATAACCCTAAGAAACCGGTCGATCAGTAATTCACACTTACACAAATCCTGGATAACCCCCTAAATCCAAATCTAAGCTCAGGCTGCATCAAGGTCGGTAACGACCAGAATTGTTCAAAACTCCTGCTCTTTTTTTTTTTTTTGTGTGAAGTGAGTATAACAAAATCAAAAGTGAGTATAACAATTTTTCATGTAAAACCAAAAGTGAGTATAACAAAACCAGAAGTGAGTATACAAGTTTTGCACGTAAAATTAAAAGTGAGCTAGCTATAGATCCTCAAAAAAATACGCCTTCTGTTGCTTGCCTTGCTAGGGAACGACTGCAAAACCAGATGCTGTCAAACGAGAAGTTCGGCAATCGAACAAAACATCACATTCGACAGCTATAACTTTGAGATAGCATTGGCTTTGTCTACATCGACTCTGCGATAATAACATCTCAGAAAAAATTAAACGAACTACCTATAACTTTTGCCAACCGCGTTTGAAATGCATAGTTCAAGTTGACACCATTTCGAAATGAACTGTCATTTACCACAAGATGGTAAACTTACTACGCGAATTTGTGTGGAAAACCGAGATGGTGAACTTACGACTAGGTCAATGTGACATTTTTTCACACTTGAAATAAAGGCGCGAATCGGAAAAAATTACTTTGCATGCATTTAAAAATAGAAATTGCGCATTTTACTCTTCCATGTGTAGGATAATTAATTAATCCATCAAATTGTATTAAGAAAACAAGTTTTAAAAGAGTTTAAAATAACGAAATTTGCAATTCCAAACAAAGGGAGTGAAACATCTAATTTGTTTACCATCATTAGGCGTATTTTTTTGGGATGTGAGTATAACAAAACCAAAAGTGAGTATAACAATTTTGCATGTAAAACCAAAAGTGAGTATAAACGTTTTGCATGTAAAAGTAAAAGTGCTATAGATTCTCAAAAAAATACGCCTATTTACGCAAGCAGCTAATTGGGGCGTTCATAAAAAGTGTGTCGTAAACTTACCATTTTTACGCAAATGGTAAACTTACGACGTTGCATGAATACCCTTCAAGATGTCAAATGAGACTAGATTTACGAACGCGTTAACATCACCGCCCCGTTCCAAAATGTTTATTTTTTGTCCGCTTTTACCTAGCTAGTCAACAGCCTCTGTTTGGCCGATTTGACTGCAAATCTAGGAAAGTTTCGTGAGCTAGGCAAGATATTCTGTATATTATAAATAAGCCCAGTAGAACAATATACTGCTCGCGTTAAATTTTATCTCCCATACAAAAATGTTCACAGAGATAAAATTTAGCGAGCCAGTTTAGCAAAGCAGTATAAATTCCTATTTTAATATAGATGGGACACACTGTCAGTCGAGTATAACATACCACATGTATTTTGATTTTTTCACTTTTTTCCTACTCACTTACATCGATTTTCAAGTATTCCATAATAGTCAATTGAAAATTTGTTTTGTTTCGGAAATATCAAAATTTATTTCCGATTTAATGCAAGTAACTGTTCGGCTTGTTCACCTTCCACTGTAGTGGGCCAAAAACAGCCGGTGAAACGTCATCTTTTCTCTTTTTCACACTGACATTTCGCTCATTTCTTTGCTCTTTGTTTTTTTGTATGTTGAGAAATTGAGAGTTTTTCATTTTCGTAGTTTCTTCAGTTGAAAATTTGCATTCGTCGTGTTCGTTTGGCCATATTTAAAATCGCTGTTCGCCGTTAGCTTGCAGATTAAAGTGTTAACAAAAAAGGAATTCTTCAGATTATCACAAACAAATTAAAGTAATCAATTAAAAATTGAATGAACCGATCTCATAGTTGTGGAAATAATCAAGAATCATGTTCACTCGTCCAATGTAAGTGTGTAAAAATCGTTGCCATCTCATCCCAATTGGAAATTCTAAATTCCAATTGCACATGCTGGCAACTTTATTGATTGATTCTTGTTACCTTTCATTACACTCTATTGTGCCACTTGTGTATATTTAGTTAGTTAACGGTATTTTGTATAATAAGTTTATCAGGCTCTTTTTGTTTTATTGAAAAAATTGTAGAAACTTTTATGTAACTCCTGCGAGGGGAGAGGTACACTTTCTCGAATATCGAATAGATACACAGAATTTCCACCCTTGCGCCAAGGCCCGAGAGGGGTGATTGTTTTTATGTAGAATGGTGTAACTTTTCGTGGGCTTTAAAGTCGGAGTACACAAAGAACCTGCCAGACATTAGGGCATCTGGTAAATTGCTTGGCTCGTCCCAAAGTCTCCTGTTTGAGTTGCATAATCACGAAAACCCAAGTGGAACAGAAAAAACGAAAAATTTTAATAAAACTTTTGAAATCGAAATCTGCCGACACAAAAGACATACCTACCTTTAGCGAGCGCACTCTTCTAAATTTAGCGTCTACATTATTTCGAAAGGCTTTTCTTAGATGCGCTCACGCGAGTAAAATCATCGCGAATACATAGGAATTAGGAATTCAAAGAAAGTAATCGCGTCCGTGTGTATTTAACATTTGGCACAGGAGCGGAAGATGGAGAATGCCTGCTCATCACAGTGTAAATCAGCTGTATTGTGTCCAAACGATTTACTTGGAGGTGCTGCGACTCGACAACGGAAGTGAAAAGCCGCATTACCATATCCACAAACAGATGATGAATATCAGGCCAGGCCAGTCATAGTTTGATGAGAATCGCAAAGCCGATTATGTTTTGCGTGTGTTCTTGAATATGGAGTCAGGGGTACGCTTATCCATTAGCAAAATGAAACCACATATAATATTGCAATGATTCTTACGTGTGCGTTTTATTTGTTCTCTTTCGTTTCAGTTTAAATGCTAATCTGGTGAAAATCTGTTCTGTGGGACGGCATGGTGCTATTACATCAGCGAATCATAAGAGCCCGGCATGTGGCCACGATGTAACGCGACAATATCATGAGGTGGTTGGCGATATCATTTGCCCGTCACAGGTGCTGGGCATTGATCATCTGAGGGATCCCAGAATGAATAAGGTAATTAGATCAAGTTGTGTGTATATGACAGTAACAAAAACCACCCGGGGAACATGGATTCAAGGTCAGCAGAACCGTATTACTTGGTTTTTATTTCCTCCAAATGTTGATTATGATTATGACGAAACTGGTTTAGAATTGTGGTTACGTGTTCTTTTTTCGCACATCGTGGATAAAGGGGAAGAACTTTGCAATAGAAATGAGTGGAGAAGAACAGAAAACATTTGACAGACGAGGTAGGATTTATGTGTGCCACATGAAAGTTTAGGTGTAGATACAAAATTTTGATTCGGATGAAGTTCTAATGAACTATGAGCGAGAAGAGGATGATGAGGAATGGAAAATTCCCAAGCCGTTACATTAGCCATGACTGATTTTTGGGAGTTCGCCATCTATTCGGCTGTTGGTTCTTTGTCTTTGTTATAAAGCTAACTAATTCACTGAAAATATGACGTATGTGTGAGTTGAGTGAACCCTTCTATAAACCGCATATTCATTTTGATAAAACTACGAAATCTAACTACATATACATCTTATAGTCCCAATACTTATCATAAGGCTTACGTTAATGTTGTGCGTAAGCAAAACAGAAGCACTGTCATTGACACGGATTTCTCCCTTCTATTTCTTTTGACAGTCTTTTTCTCTAGATACCTTGTTCCATGAGGTACCATTTTAGCTTTGAACCCACTACCTTCTTACTGTGCGTGAAGTTTAGTAGATTCGTTCAACATTTGTTTTTCTGACAAATTCTAGTTGACTTAATGATATGATCAATGTCCATCAGTGTTAAAAGAGATGAACAAGAGAACCCAGCAAAATTCTTGTTCTTGGGGTATGAAAAAAAAACACTATTTCAGCAGACGACCGCAATTTAGCTGTCAGGCAGAATGAACCTCGTCAACTCGATCAAAATGAAATGAGGAGAGCAATATCTAAACTCAAGTCCAAAAAGGCTGTTGAACGAGACTGATTGCCGGTCGAACAATGTAAGGCAGTGGGGAACGACTATATGAAAAACATGTCCCAAATAATTTAAAAAATTTATTTTGAAAAATGTTTGCTTTATGTATTTAATCTCAGCATTAGCATCTCGATATACAAGAAATGAAATTGCGCTAACTTTAAAGGCATCAGCCTCCTTGCCAGATCCCGCCTGCAGTACAGAATGACCGCTAAAATGTACTTTATGGTCATCTTAATAATACTAAACGTAGTGACGACAATTGGTACATAATATTCCATTAAAAAAATTTAAATTAAAATAAAAGAATTTATGATAAACGATGTAGATAATTGAATACATCATGCTACACAGTTCTAAAATGTGCACGTAGTAAGGTAAAACCAAGTAGACTGTATTGATTTACCGCTACTATGATATGCGCCTTCACTTTCCTTTTTTTCAATGGCTCTCTACAAATATTGAGGATTATCCATTCACCAGGGACTTCTTCTTCATTCATTAGTACTCATAACTAGGTCACTGTGTTTATGAGCAAGTCGCGATGTACATACCTATGAAATGTTATACGTTCGTGTGTCCTCTTGAGTGTTTTTATTTCGATATACTCATCAACGGAGACAATATTGTGGTAGTGTTTGTATTGTTTTTTTCAGTCTGTTTAAGAATTCTTCAATTAACCTTTATGTTGCTGAATGAAAGGTCATTAAGGGTTGAAACAAGTTCAAAAGAGTATCAATTTTGAGGTACGTTTTTATAGAACCACAAAGACGGTTGTATTATAATTGCAAAGGTATACATAGCGTAAATGGTATACGTAACATCTTGTTTTGTTTAAACATACTGCAAAGAAAAGTCAAAGCAGAGACTTGTTATAATTTCAAAGGTATACATGGCGTATACGTAACATTTGCTACTGTGTACAGCCATGAAAGGCAAAGTTAAAGTTTCGCTTTGTTAGACTTGTTATGTACCAATATTTTCGAAAACATTGTTGTTTTTGAAAATGCTTCCTATTCATTTCAATTATAGGTTGTTCAGATTGTTACAGTTCTATAGGTGTTTTAAAAAAAAAAAACATTAAAAGAAAACATCAGCTTGCGTGTTCGTTTTTGACATGCGCGCTATATAACTACTTCGGTGGGAGATGGATAAGATGGTTATCGTCCATTCCAAATCACTTACAACCGTATTCAAGGAGAAAAACTAATTTTCTCATGGAATCTAGTGTCAAGTTTATTGGAACGTCCTAAACTTTCTCCTTTTACATTGTTGAGAGAAAGAGAGTATAAAAAGGTACACCTCCTGCTTTTCAGTGGCGTGTGCATTGAGTCAATTGGGTTGGATTACAGTGATTTGAATGCTGCTTGATTATCTAAAAAGATATAAATTTTGGTGCCTTCTTCAAGGATTTTTTGGTGCAATATCTCAATGATTTCAATGACATTCAATTCATCCTGTAATACTGTGGTGTTTATACCCATTTGTATCGATATTTTTATCCGATATTCTTATCCGTCTTTGAACCAGATCAGACTGGGTCCAACTTCAATATTTCTACCCTGAAGAATCTGCAAAACAGTATTACATACCGAAATAATTAATAGGCTAAGGGATATTACAAAGTATTCCATGTTTTTTTGAATTGAGTCGAATATTTTAAGGTTTGGTTTGAATTTATATTATAGCTAGAATTTTATGGCATCTCTTTCTAATTAAGATTTGTAGGGGTGAAAGCTTATCAATAACTTCTAGTGCTACTATTGGACAACCTTACTTACTTACTTAAAGTGGCGCTACAGTCCGGGGTGGACCTGGGCCTCAACCAACAAGCGTCTCCAGCCAGCACGATCTTTGGCCAGCTGTCTCCAGTTTCGCACGCTAAGTTGGTTAAGGTCCCTTTCCACTTGCGTGCGCCACCTGAGTCGCGGTCTTCCTCTACTGCGCCGTCCCTCCGGTGTGGATTCGAAGATCTTCCGGGCCGGAGCATTCACGTCCATTCGCTCTACATGACCCAGCCACCGCAGTCGTTGGACCTTCACTCTTCTGGCTAAGTCAATGTCGCTGTACAGCTCGTACAGTTCGTCGTTGTATCTCCTCCTCCATTCACCGTCTATGCAGACGGGACCGAAAATTACTCGAAGAATTTTCCTCTCGAAGTAACCAAGAGAGTAAGCTCATCCGCTTTTGATAGAGTCCATGCCTCTGCACCATAAAGTAGGACTGGGATGATTAAGGTCTTATAAAGGGTCACTTTAGTTGTTCGAGAGAGGGCTTTGCTACTCAATTGCTTTCTTAGCCCAAAGAAACAGCGATTGGCAAGAGTTATTCTTCGTTTAATCTCAGCGCTGGTGTCATTGTCCGAGTTCATAGCGGAGCCTAGGTAGACAAAGTCCTTTACCACCTCAAAGTTATATCTGTCTATAGTACATTCTGTCCAAGACGTCGGTGTTGGGTGTCTTTTCTTGATGACAGCATATACTTTGTCTTGCCCTCATTGACCGCCAAACCCATCTTCGCCGCCTCCGTCTCAATGCCCATGAAAGCGCCAGTGACATCACGCTGCGTTCTCCCGATTATGTCGATGTCGTCGGCGTAGGCGAGTAGACGGACGGACTTTTGAATTTTGAAAGATAGTGCCTCTGGTGTTAGCGTTTGAGTTTTGCACTATTCTTTCAAGAACGATGTTGAAGAAGTCACATGACAGCGCATCGCCTTGTCTAAATCCTTTTTTGACATCCATTTACCGACCTTGATGGAGCAGCGTGCATTCTCCATTGTCATCCTACACAAACGAACGAGTTTGGCAGGGATGCCAAAACTAGCCATTGCTCTGTATAGCTCGTCTCTATAAATGCTGTCGTAGGCGGCCTTAAAATCGATGAAAAGATGGTGGGTATCGATTTGAACTTCCTGGGTTTTCTCCAAGATCTGCCGCAGTGTGAATATTTGGTCGATGGTAGACTTTCCTGGCCTGAAGCCACACTATTGGACAACTGATACAGGCAATTTCTTTGTAGCTTAAGAACTTTTAGCTACCAAACGGTGTTGTTATAGATCTCATCATGGAAATGTGTATTATTTTGGGACAATCGTTGCACACTCCGTGGCAGGCTTGATATACGAGATTCAGTTAACGATTTTATCAAGGACGCCACCGATATATTTGGTTATAGGTTCAAGTTAACAAGCCTTCTCCTAAAAGTCATTAAAATTACCTTTCTTGTGTTATTAATACGGCAACAAATCGTCTGCCTCTCGTACATCGCACTGTATACGCTACGATGATGATAGAGGGGTCTTTATTGTTGCACCAATCTAAAACTTGTAGCAAAGATCCCTGCATGACACCAGAAGTGATCATATTATATTGTGCTTACTAATAATATTCGACAGCTGTTCGACGGCTGTTGTCTACTTAAAAGAGGAGAAATTACATCTCCTTGAGGGTAGCCTTCGACCATTGCACATACAGACACTCCTTCAGAGGAATCAAAAATATCAGACTTTCCATCATATGGATCTGATCCATTTGGTAGTCCAATGGACTTTTTGCTTCCCATAGCTCTTGCTGTCTATCTAATCTTTCAGTGTAAATGCAAATAACTCGCAACTCTGAATATGTATCATGTTAATGTTCATTTTTTTTGTTCATTCTTCTCCATTTACTCTCACTCTACAACATAACTTAAGTTCTGGAAATCAACCGTTATTTTCTTTTGCTTTTTTCAGTCAAATGTGACAAAAATTAATGAATTGTTTTTGCGACAGCCGATTAGCGCCTCTACGTTTTACTATTAATTTGTGTGTGTAACTAGTCGTATTTTTCTTATCAAAGTTACCCTAAGGCCTTCCGCACACGACTCGTATCGTCATCGTCACATCATGAATTTGCCGTGCAGCTACGATAACGATAGGCGTATTAAACCGCACACGACGCAATTTCCAATCGTCAAAATACAAAGCGTAAAAATGTCGCCTGAGATTTTTTTTAATTAAAATACGTAGGTATTGAAAAATATAAACAAACTCCAAGCGTACTCGTACAAATACGATCAGCGACCGACATTGTTCCACGATAGTCGTCATGTAGCAGGCATGCTGCGACGATTACGCGTAGCGTACGAGTCGTGTGCTGTTTTCTATTTAAATACAAGTGTGCGGCAACAAATCGTCTGCCTATGGTACATCGCACTGCATACGCTACGATGACGATACGAGCCTTACTTAAATTTTAATAATTTTCAATTAAATTTTCTAAATATGGGAAATGAAAAATCGTTAAATGAGTCCGAAAAGGCCAAAATAAAGGCTTATGGTGAGTGTGGCCAATCAATCCATCAAATTTAAACAAAAAAAAAAATAAATAAATAAATAACCGCAGCTGTAAAGTTATTTCCTCATTATTACGCAATGAGGATAACTATGGAAAGAATATGATGGGCCGGCCATCTTCTTTGATTACATCAGGTCACAAGCGAATTATTTTGAGACACGCGTCCAATTCGCACGACTCTGCCGCCAAAATTAAAGAAAAAACCGGTGTAAAAACATGCGTGCGGACTGTGCAAAGAATTATTTCTAATGCTGAACATTTAAAACGTCTAAAATAAAAATTAAACCAACTCTTAACCAACTTTGAAAGAAGCAACGCCTCAATTTCTGCAGAGCGAGTATGACCTGGGCCCTATTTCACCAACACTTTTGACTTTGCATTTTGCAAATTTTCAAAAAATGTAATTCCTGCAAAGTAAAGTGCGATGTGTTTCATTAAAAATGCAAAGTTCTCACGACTTTGCATTTTGCGATTTTTGACAACTTTTTGCAAAGCGCAAAGTCTAGGTGTTTCACCAACTAAAAACAAAACTTTGCATTATAATTATTCTTTGCACATTATTGCAAAGTAAATACATTTTTTTCTGTTCTCTGGCATCGGTCGGATA
Organism: Cheilosia soror; assembly: GCA_949372485.1. Classification (NCBI taxonomy): domain Eukaryota; kingdom Metazoa; phylum Arthropoda; class Insecta; order Diptera; family Syrphidae; genus Cheilosia; species Cheilosia soror. Next base: position 114,312,734 of record OX443562.1, on the reverse strand, counting down.
ATAATTAACGCAACCGCTCATTGAGCTCAAATTCACAGTCAGTTTATTTTTTTATTTTGCTCTACGAAGTGTGCAAGGGCTTCGCTAGTTTATTAATAAATTCATTTTCAATCAGTCCTATTCTGTCCCTGTGAGTACGCTTAATATTACTAGTAACTAAACTAGTAGAGCTAAGAGATGTTTCACTAACAGCTGTTTTTATTATTTTAGTCAAAAGGCGTTGTAAGATTAAAGAAATATTATTTAGGTCTTCTATTGAAGAAAGTTGGGAAAGGAATAATAATAATTTTAAATTTCAATTAAACTTATAGAACATGAACTACTGAAATCTAAAATCTAAAGAATAAAGCAGATGTACAATTGTTCACTTCCGACAGTTTTGAATGGCATTGGCAATCCTATTGACGACATTAGCGACGCAATTAAGACACTAACGACATCAGAGTGTCGATGTCGACAATTAAAAACGACGCGTCATGGAACTACACTGTTCGGTGCATAGCAGGTACTCCATGATATGATATTGGCCTCCATTTCCATTCCAACGTATAAACGTTTTTGCAAGGGACTTAAGCAATTATTTCTTTGTCCGTTAAACCTTAGATTATGTCCAATTTTTGTCAAAACACATTCAATATTTGTCTTTGTTAAAGGGAAGCTTTCTAGGGTTGAAAATAATTTGCAACTAGATGACCCGGAGAGCTTCGTACCAACCGGGTGAATATAATAAGAATGCCAGAAAATTAGCTTATTCGTTTCGGTTGTTTTCGAGATACCTACACGAATTTTTTTTATCCACAGGAAGGTACATACATATATATTCACTTTGTCATTACATTTATAACGATAAGAAGGAGTCACCAGAGACTCTATAAAGTCTGTCGCTCCGTCTGCCTGTTGAAAACACGTAGCGTCCAAACGAATTGACCTAGGCGAATGAAATTTTGTCAGAGGACTTCTTTTTACCGTGTAGTCAGATTTGTATTGAAAATTGTCGGTTCTTCCACACTAATTTAAACCTAACAGAATCACCTTTGGGACAAATAAAAATATTTTCTCAACATTTGAGTTCAATTGGTTCGGTGGTCTTCGAATTTTGCTATTATTGGTGGTGGAAATTTCCATTTAATAAACTTTTCGACTTTTGAGGTTTTTACAATTTGTTTCCCTTAATACGACTCATTGTAAACTATTAGTACCTATCCTCTTTGTCTTTAAAGCGTGTTTCGAAACGGTTCATTAAATATTTTTTAACTATTTCCACCAACTGTTCAATAAAACCTCAACTGCAAATGATTTTTTTTCTTTGCATATTATTGACAAACTTTTCACGATTTTAAATGTAAAGTGCAAATCTAATTTGTTTGGTGAAACGAAATGATCGAATTCTTTGCAAATTTGCAAAACTTTGCACTTTGCAAAAACATGCTTTGCACTTTGAAAATTTGTTTTTGGTGAAACGAATTTTGCAAAGAGGAAAAATTTTCAACTTTGCAAAGAAATAATTTCCTCTTTGCAAATTTGCGTTTGGTGAAACGGAATTTGCAAAGGTAAATTGCAAAATTGCAAAAGTGGTTGGTGAAATAGGGCCCTGGACGAAGGAGTGGCAGCGTGTAGTCTTTTCAGACGAAAAAATATTAATTTGGAGGGTCCCGATGGCTAAGCATACTACATACTTCCGTGATCTTCGAAAGGAAGAGCATACATTATATTGACTGCACATCGATCATGGTATGTTGAGCTATTACTATGGTACCATTGAATTGCAATTTCTTACTCGTCGTTTGACCGCCACAGCATACAATGGTGTGTTAAAAACGGCTTTCCCTGCAATCAAGGATATTTTTCGGCCCTTGAAATGGAAGTTCCATCAGGATAACGTCCCTATCCAACCTCTAGGCTCGGAAAGTTTTGGATTGAGCTCCAAAACGTGCTATTACTGATCTGGCCGTCATACTCGCCCGACCTTAACTTTATAGAAAATGTTTGGGGATGGTAGTATACGAATCTGGAAGGCAGTATCCAACTGAAAAGTGCCTGGGAGACTATTTCACTCGATTATATAAAGAAATTATATGACTCCTTATCCAACAGGATGTACGAGATCATAGTTGACCGTTGTGGCACAACACATTATTAATTCTTTAATAAATAAGTTATAAGTTTATGGAATTAAAATAAAAACATAATTTGGGAGTATTCTCTGCCCATTTTCTTATGTTATTCGGCATTTTCTTATGGGGGTTCTGATCCGAGAAAAAAAGGCGAATTTTCATATTAATTTCTTTAAAATTCTGTTAAAATGTTATTAATTCAGTTACTACCGTAACTTTCACTTCTTTTCGCGTATAATGTTATAATCTTCCATTGGAAAAAAAAAAATATTTCAAAAGTTTTATTTGATTGGCTGATATTAAGCTCCAAAGACAAGGAGCATTAGGGGGCGCTAATCGGTTGTCAGGCAGTGTAAGTCTACACGATACACCGATTAACTGGCAAAGCTGATCTTTTTGCCAATCGTCAACGAGCATATGTACGCGTAACCCTGCAAAATTTGTATGATATTCAACGAGCGTTTTGTGGATGCGAGCCGTGGTATATGCTACTCCACAAATTTTTTTAAGAGGTGAAGGTTCCTATTTTGATTCCAATCTGCCGACCTGAAAGTACATATATATAGTTGAAGCTTAGGTCAGTTGTCCTGATAAGTCAAACATAATATAGTTACATATAAAGATAGCTTTGACAAGTACCCTAAATCAATCACATCTCGATCAATCTCGTTGATGATCTGGTGAGCGTATTCTTTCTTTAGTAATGTTACGTTCAGCAGCAAAGTCAAATAGAAAAAGTCTGTTTCCAAACGTACTACAAATATTATATTCTTTACGTCAATGGTACATACAGCTCTTTTGTTGTATTTTATGTACCTAACATTAAAGATAAAACACACAAAAATGTGTTAATCGGATAGAAATGAGAAAATAAATCCCAATTAGGTCTGTTTGTCGTACGTTTTTTTACGGTGCCATGAAATAAAGTCTTATGCAAAAAGGTCCAAAACGTAATTTTGGACTTTATTTATAAAGTCCAAATCGAAGTGGAAATAAAGTCCACATTGCATAAACAGTAGAATATGTATGGGGGCATGCTGCCCCCCTGCAACCCCCCTGCTCGTCTTTCTTTTAAATAGCTGAAAGCCATTGGACATTATTGCACTTTCAAAAATGAAATAAAGTCCAAAACTCGTTTTATGCTTCGATTCTCATTCAGGCTAGAAAACGCGCTCGTGATTTGTGCATAACGATTTCTATAGCAATTATTATGTTTTAGTCATCAGTCCATAGCACAAACACAGGCGCTCTCCTCAACATATCAGTTGGGCAATAGTTTTGAACTTTCATTTAGCAAAAACTAAAAACACATTCCGCTTATATGTACACTTTTCATTTTCATTTAATTAATTTGTGCATAACCCCGTCATCATTTATCATATCACTCACGTGAACAATATTTTTGAAATACGTATTCTACCAAGCTAATTGTTGTGCTCAACTTTATATCGTTTATTATCTAATGCCGCTCGTAACGAGAAACTAATTCCCGCAAAAAGCTTTTCAAAATAAAGAACACACATAAATAAATACATGTACGATGTATATGTTGAACATTTGTGTTTTTCGGATATATTTTTCGTTGCCGAGTTTTTTTTTATATTTCCTGCGTACAACGTCATTTGATAAACATTTTACTATCTAGTCCCATCCGTATTCAAGCTATCGACATTTTAAAACCAGTCACTGACCCATTCAAAAGTTTAAACGAATTAACGCCTTGTATTCAGGTGATCGATAATTTGATTAGAGTTGTAGACAGTACTCTGAATCAGAAAGTCCATATTTTTGGCATGACGACAAACTCGCATAGTCCAGTCATCCGAAATTCAAGGTCTGCGTTATGTCTTGTGAATTCGTGATATTTTTAATTTGTAATTTGTTTTTACTAAAGCAAAAATCAAATGCCCCTCACACACCAGTTTGTGTCTTCCATTTCGGATTCGGATTCAGCTCATTAGTGCTTTTAGCTTGATGGAAATGACAATAAACTTGGCGTAATGATGTTAAACGAGAGCTACCAATTGATGTGGTATATATTTTTGGAAGTCGTTTGTATAGTTGAGCGATGCGCAAAATAATAGGTGCGAAAACTTTCCAACTAAATTGTATTGACGACAAAACAACTCGTTTGTCGGCAGTGTCCATTTCAAGTTCGTCAACAATTGTTTAAAAAACACAGAAAATACAAGTTCAATCTACTATTTCATTGTTGGATGTAGATTATGAGAAACTTGTCTGTGTAGCATTGTATCGTAGTCAGCGTGCTCTATAATAATTAAGAGAGAACTCCCCCAATTATATTTAATTAAACTGATCGAAAACAGAAATGACGATAGTCGAATTTTAACCGTGGATCATGAATGAAAACGAAATCGTCATGATCACCTCATTACCAGATCTGATCAAGTTAAAAAAATGACAAACGTGAAAGTGTGAAATCCTAGGTCCAGTCCATCATGTACCACACGGGTACCACACATCGCAAACAGAGCCACCAGATCTCTTTAAATCAGCCATCGAGTCTGTACTCTGCGGTAACAATTGGGGTATAAGACCCCGGATCACCTACGCTGCTGCGGTCTGAGGACAAAGACTAACGAAGTCACTACAGTCAAAAGGCTAGAACGAATTCACGTATAGCCGTAAACTGCATGACGGGCTGTCAACGCTCCACCCTGACCACTGCACTGAATGTCATCCTAGGCTTATCACCCATTCAAGTACACATTCAAATGGAAGGAAGACTATAAGTATTCATCGTCTATTCCATTCAAATAATATCGACCCCTATTCCTACCATGAAGGTCACCTGTCTCTGATTGACACTATGGAGCCTGAAAGAACATTCAGCATGTTTTTGGACTACATGTTACCGGAATATGGCTTTCATAAAAACTTCTCAATTATCATCCCGCCAAGGGAAGAATGGGAAAACTACAAACCCAATCCATCGCGACTTGAATCCATCTTGGAACCGTCTGTGTACCAGAATAGGTCAAGGACTGGATCTGGCATTTTTGTAGAGTCGCCTCAGGCAAACTTTTCAGTCAGCCTAGGCAAGTACTCGTCCATATTCCAGGCTGAAGTCCTTGCCATCAACCACTGCGCTAGAATAAATTTAAGTTCTAATACACCTGGTAAACCCATATTTATCTTCTCAGACAGTCAAGCTGCTCTTAAAGCTCTGGACTCATCTGTTATAAAATCGAAGCTGGTCCTAGAAACTTACATGGCCATCTACGAACTAGCAAAGAAAAACCTAGTCATCCTACACTGGATTCCAGCCCACAGAGGCTTTACTGGAAACGAAACGGCTGACTCACTGGCCAAAGTCGGCGCGACAACGCCACTCGTCGGACCTGAACCCTTCTGCGGTGTCAGCAATGGATGCTTCAGGGAATGCATTAGGAGCTTAGCTCAAATCGAATCTATTGAACTCTGGCTTAAAACACCTGGGCAGAACTCCACCAAACAGTACTAATCTGGACAAAAACAACCTAAGAATCCTGACAGGTATTATTACTGGCCATGGTCTTATGAAAAAACATCTTTACCGAATTGGTATCTCACCGGACCCCACATGTAAACTGTGCTTGGAGAGTGATGAATCCTCTCTTCATATTCTCATGGAATATCCTCTTCCGTCTTAGAAAGAAAGTCCTTGGCAAAGAAATCGTCAATACAGCAAAACTTGCTGACTTAGCTCCAGCGAAAATTCGTATCTTCCTGACTGTCTCCGGAGTCGAAAGATGGCTCTATGACCTTACCAGGGAGGGCACAATAGGCTCCTTTAGAGAGGCCGCAGTGCCAGGGCCGGTGAAGGCTCTCCTGACCTATCATCTAATCTAATCTAACAGATCGGTTCCAGAAATCGAGTGAAATCGAAATTGCAAATCGAGTGAATTTATTTTCAGTGTTCTGCATTTCGATCGATTCGGAAACTCCGAAATTTTTCGAAATCACAATTTCACTTTGCCCCAATTCGGAAAATTTTGAAATCGAAATCGAAAACAGTGAAATGTCGAATACAAAAATTCATTTCCTATTTCATTTCGAGTGAAAGTGAAATGTGGAACCTAGTAGTAAGTCCCAAGTTATACGAGAATTGTTTGGAAATGGGAGTACATAGTTAAATAAAGAACAAGTAGTAACATATACACTTTGTTGCTTTTATTCTTCTTAATGCAGTCCGACCCTGCATGCATTGCCCTAATTTTAAACACAACTTTGACTCATAAAACCAGCCTTTCATGTATGGCTAGCAGATCCACGTTTGATACCAAAAGCTTTAATATTGAAAGGTTTTTTTTTTAACGATGAAGAAACGGAAACTGAGACTGATCGACGATTCAAAAAGTCGAAATCGATGTTTTCCAGAAACCTAGTGCGTATGGTTTCATCTCATGGATCAAATAAAACTTTGCAGACCGTTGGCACGGAAGTCTTTTTAGATTTTCTGTGCCTGAAGCAATTAAAGTTAAGTAGCATCTTGGGTCTCTTAAGGTAGTTATCTCATGTCATACATACCAATCGTCTTCAAGCATCATACCTCACCAGCATCTTTCTGCTGTTGCTCGCACTTTTTGAAGCTTAATTTAGCAATTGCGACCCATTAGTACTCGGGTTTGTGAAAAACGCAGCTCCAAAGAATTTTCGAACCCATTATGTTATTGAGGTCTCTTCCTGAGTATACCAGGAAATCACAGACCACCACCAACCATGGTCATGATCAAGTTATCAACTATTTTTGTTTTTTTGTCTAAGTTTATAAGTCGCTATGTAAACAGCTATAAGTATTCAAACGGACCTTTTATACTTAGCTATATGGTATACAACACCCAGTGAGTCATTTTCAAAGTTTTTATCTTTTTGGAAACCAAAAATTCGCGTAAAGAAAATAACAGAAAATCAAAGGAAAGGAAAATTGATTTTTCTCTCACTTTATTGTTTCAATTTACTTCTACGTTTCCATTTATTTGTGTGAAATGCTAAAAATATCTTTATATGTAGGTATAGAGTGTTTTTTTTTTAGAGGCATATAACATTTTTTTTTAAATTCAATGGAATGACCAAAATGTTGGCTTTATTAGCTCACAAATTTGATGGCATTTAATGTTTAAAAATATTTTCTGGCATATGGCCTCCGCGACTGCGCCTTATGAACGCCGTCTTGTCGGTAGAATTTTGCACCACTTTTCAAGCATACCTGGTCTTATTTCGTCAATAGTGCGTCGAATGTTGGATTGTAAGTGATCACTCGTTGCTGGTTTATCAGCATTAGACCAGAAATTTAACGTACCCCCAACAAAAAGTAATCCAGAGGTGACAAATCACACGAACGAGGTGGCCAATTCACAGGTCCATTTCTTGAGATGATTCGGTCAGCAAACATTTGGCTCAACAAAGTCATAGTTGGACGCGCTGTATGGCATGTTGCGCCGTCTTGTTGGAACCATTTTTTATTCAAATGATTCTCAATGACATGAGGAATCATATTTGCCTGTAGCGTTCGCCATTAACGGTAATGTTGGCACCGATTTCAGATTTAAGGACAAATGGACCCACAAACCAGATAGAACTAGACCGCCGACTTCCGTGTACCTGATTCTCCCTGCAATTAATTCCCCTGTCTGTGAATACGTGTAAAATGTCAAAATAAATGGTGGCAATGATTTTCCATGCTATACCATGGGCCTAGGATTTTTCAAGTACCTATGTGCTTCTTTAATTTTGTACAGCACCAATGCTTATATGAAAAATCGGGGGCCCGCGGGCAGCTTGTATAGGCAAATTCCGTTATGTGTGAGGAGTCGACGGTCTAGTTCTATGGTTTGTGAATAGGCCGATGACGTTTTCGTTCGGCATGTAAACCGTACAGTGATTTTTCGAAATGTAATGGAGTCTCATGAGGACTGACATATTATATATGGACTGCTAGCAGACGTCTTCGCGTTGGTTCCAACATAACCACTAGCCCTCTAGGTTCGTAGCGGAATATTTTGGAAATTTACACCCTTTTTGAAGTGGCATCTATTGTTAACAATGACGCAACAATTTGAATTCCAACCTCTTTACTTGCCAATTTCAATAACGCCCAATAGGTGTCTCTAGCATTCTATGGAAAAATCAAAGCTGGTTCGTCATTTTGTTTCACTTATTGTTCGCTCCGAACCAAGAGCGCTAGTTTATGTTGGCGTCATTTTCTGGGAAAAATTTGTATGAACTGACATTTCACTATAGCAGTCCATATATAATAAGGGTATTCATGCAACGTCGTAACTTTACCATTCGCGTAAAATGGTAAGTTTACGACGCACGTTTCATGAAGGCCCCAAATAGCTGCCTTCGTAAATGATGGTAAACCAGTCAGCTGTTTCACATGAGAGGGAACGAATGAATTGATAAAATACGAACAAACCACTTCTGATGCAATTATAAAGATAAAATTGCACATTTTACTATTCCTAGTGTAGAATAATTAGTTAGTCTAACAAATTGTATCAAGAAAGCAAGTTTTAAAAGGGTTTAAATAACGAAATTTCCAATTCCAAACTTTTTGCCGCAAACGAGAACATCCTTTGTTTGGAATTGAAAATTTCGTTATTGAAACTATTTTAAAACTTGCTTTCAACACAATTTGATGTATTAATTAATTATCCTACACTTGGAACAGTAAAATGTGCAATTTCTATTTTTAAATGCATCAAAAGTATTATAAATGCATGCAAAGTAATTTTTTCCTGATTTCGCGCCTTTATTTCAAGTGTGAAATGTCACATAGACCTCGTCGTAAGTTTACCATTTCGGTTTTCCACACCAATTCGCGTAGTAAGTTTACCATCTCGTCGTAAATGATTTTCCATACAAATTTTGACAGTAAACTTACGACGTCTACGACGTTTACGACGAGTTTACGACGTTGCATGAATACCCTTAATAAGTCAATGCTCATGACGACTGTGCTCACTTCAAAAATTACATTTTTGCTTGTTTACATACCCGTCAAGCCAGAAATGAGCCTCATCGCTGAAGATGATTTGACTCAACTTCCAGTTAATTCTCAGTCCATTCGCGAATTATGAAAATAAATTTCCACGATTTGTAAACGCTCTTCTGGTGTAAAAGGCCCGAAACACACATGCGATTTCAATCGAGCGTCTGTTTAGTCGCGAAAAATGAAGCACACACATTTCAATATGAATGCGCGCACATAAAATCCAAAATTATGTGCCCGCATTCACATTGAAATCTGTGTGTTTCATTTTTTGCGACTAAACAATCGCGCGATTGAAATCGCATGTGTGTTTCGGGCCTAAGTCTTTCCACGGCGATTTGCCAAAGTATACTGAAGAAAAAGTCAAACATGGTTCATTAGTATGAGAGCTATAGTTGGACAGTAATCCCTGTCGGAAGTTCTACACCTCTAAAAAGAACACCCTTTATATATAAAGATCTCAATTAATAAAGCTTATATTAATTAACACATAAATTGAGTTATATCTTTTTACCCAAACTACAATAGTAAACTGAATGGAATTGGCATTCGTTTGGGATATTCCGTAGACGTGATCAATATGCCGCTGTATCTGTTGTGCCTTACGTTTGTTGGTTGCTACGTCAAATTTGATGATCATATCAGCAAAGTACATATTTGCATAGCTTTTTGAAGCAAAACACACCCGGCATTAGTTTCTGATTTGCGTGAAATTCCTTCCAAAACGTTGTTCAATTACAGCACATGATAGCGCCATCAGCATGTACTGAACAGTAATTTAAAAAACCAACAGATGTATGAATTTTGGCTTTCAGTTGATTACCACAATATCACGATAAATCACCATGTGACTGCATGCCAACTATAAACCCAATAGGAGTAGGTTAGGTATGCCTCATTCAATCATAAAATAAAAATACCTACTCTCCCCCATAAATTAACAAGTTGATCCTATTAAATTCATTAATCAAGGAAATTTAAAGCATTCTGCTATCAGCTACCTGTACTTCCTAATGCTAATGCTGTTAAATAATTAACACCTTATCTCATGTTTTTCTCCTCGATATACAAATGATAAACTAAGCCAGTCAGTCAACGTCAGACAACCTTGAGTTTGGATAAATTTGTAAACAAAATACTTTTACAAATGAAAGCATATTCAAAGTGAAAGAGAAACAAATAAAATTGTTTATCAGCAAATTAAAATAGATACATTCTCGTAGAATGTCTATCGTTTAGTTCAAACAATGTCATAACTCAAATACGAGGTCAAAAACGGTATTTTTTAAAAATAGCTATCTTCGCTTCTCGAACAGTGACAAGACAATACATTTTTTGGCAATGCTCTCAGATCGCGTCATAAAAAAAAAGTTTCTCTTTCGAAATATCGAAAGCTTTAACAAAAAGGAAAGCAAACAATATCGCGTTTGGTGTACGATTGGTGTTACATAAAGTGCAAGCATTCGTAAAGTAGCATCAACTAGTGTCTCGACGAAATAAATTGAAAAGATAGACGGGCATTTATTTTCTGTTTGCACAGCTATATACGAGCAATTACACGGTATAGATAATCAAATGAAACACCTGATGATGTTTAAACATCAAAAGCAAAACAGAATGTTCTTGAGGTTAAATTAGGTGATTGCAATTGGAGAGGCACGCTTTATCTATAAATGCTTGTATTGAAATGGATAGCCTGCAATGAAAATGGTAATATAGTTTAAAGTTATCTAGCCACCAATTGGCTATGGTTTTGCTTTGGTTTAGTTTTATTGCACGGTTCTTATTATTTATGACCGTACGATGAAATGGGACAGAGAAATGTGTTGTGCGATAGTAATATCGTATAACTCATAGCCAGAAGTCGTAAATTACTTTAGATTCGTTCATCAGCCATGTGAAAGTTATTACACATTTGTTTTGGATTTCTGTCTACCTAAAGCCTTTAAGGAAAAGTAATAATGTTTAAGTTTTATATCGTATCCCGTATGGATAACAAAAAAAAGCATAGTTGCCGCAACAGATCCGTATAGGCTTATGCACCTAAGGCCTAGCTTCTCACAACCATCCGCTTATGTAAGTTTTTATTTTTGGGAAGAATAGAAGGGACCTGCAATTTTATGCCGAGTCCGAACGGCTGAATTGAGTCATACTCTCGGATGTTTGTCAAACGTTCGCGAGAGGTGGTGCAGTAGACAAAAACTTAAGATGTAATTTGTGCTTTTTGAATGATTGAACCTGGGACCACCGCTCGCACGTATGGATATATGTATTGTGAACTTAAACCAGCACTGGTCGCTTGCTACAATTGCGAGTGTTGATTCTATACGTTTTCTTGCGCTCCTTCTATTTTGCCTTAGTGCAGGGATTGCATAGCTGTGCGTCGCGACGCCCTGGAGCGTCGTCGCAAGACGGTACACACACGACGTTCTGTGGGATTACTGCCCAGTCACTGATGCCAAAACACTGGCAAGTTACACCATTTAAAATGAGTGTTGGTCAATGCAGAAGTTACGCTAGTTGCGCATTTCTTACGGCAGACGCGATGGCTCTTCAAAGTCGACTCTCCAACGTTTTGTGGCCAAATTCAAGATAACCGGTTCGGTAAGCAATCAACCCGTACTACAAAGGCACGGCAGATTGTCGGGACTTGGGCCTATACCCGTTCAACATCCAACTGACCCAGGAGCATAAAATTAATGATAATGACCATAGACATCAGCGCTTTTTCGCTGACTGGGATCCGAACCGTTTGGAAGTAGCCCCCAATTTTGGCCGAAAAATCATGTTTAGCGACAAGGCGCATTTTTTGATGAATGGCAATGTTAACAAGCCAAATTGCAGTATATGGGACGACGCCACACGAGGTGGCAATTCATCCATAAAAAGCAGTTTGGTCCGGATTTTAGAGCGGGAGGGCGTCATTGCTCCGTACTTTGTCTTGAAAATGGCGTTAAGGCTATTACTACAGAACCGATTTATTTTGGACCAAATTGAACGATATGGAGGTAGATGACATGTGGTTTCAGCAAGACGCCACGATGCTCATTTTGCGTGAACGATTTGAGGGTATGGTTATCTCTAGCAGAGGTAATGTAAATTGGCCTCCAAGATCGTGCACTTTAACCTCGCTAGTTTTTTCTTATGGGGTTGCCTGAAGTCGCAGCTCAATGCGAATAAAACTCAATCATTCGATGTTTTATAACCAATGCCATCGCTCAAATTCAGCCGGATCTATGCGACAGATTGGACCACTCGGATTCGTGCCATCAGGAGAAGTTGCGGCAGACATTTGGACATGGTGTTACATTTCATACAATAATGGCATACATGAGCCTTTCAGATAAAAAAACTGATTTTGTTAATACATCGCACAGAGCTTGTTTTATTCCATTGCAAAATCGACTGAATGTTCAGTAAGCTCAGCTTCTGTTCACATATCAGTGCTTTGTTCCGTTGTGTACTCTTATGAGGGACGTCGCAAAAATATTAAAATTTGTATAGGGAGTCGCTGTATAGAAAAGATTGGGAATCCGGCTTAGTGATTTCCTCCGCATGACAGTCTCACAAATGAGTTACTTTGCCATTGGAAATAATGCATTTTTGATAATGAGGTTTGGCTGAATACAAGACCCCTCCGAATGTAACAAACACAACCCGTCCGGTAAATGAAGGATAGACCTAATTTTTCACACTGGAGCAAATGTAAGGGACGTTATATTGAACATCAAGAAGTATGTATAGTGGACATACTACCGCCTAGAAGAAGTTATAACTGCAAGCTCTATTGGATATACTATTGTTTTTATATTCCTATATTGAAAGCTCGTTGCACTCTAACTCAGCGAATGCCATTTTTCGTTGACACAATAATGTATTTCCACCGAAAGTGGGCAGTTTTCCTTAAGGGAGATTTCGTGAGAAGTTGGCTGGTCTCCTTCCATTCCAACCAATTCCGCCGCCGGACGACTTGGCAATGTCTTCTTTTACGACGTTGTACATATATGTATCTAGATTAGATTTGTTACGAACTGGGCGGAACAGCAATGACCATCCGCCTTTAGCAGAGTCCATGGGTTAAATATCAGGACCAGTATCAGAATGGTCTTATACAATGTCTCCTCTTTTAAAACATTCTCTTTAAACTTTATAGTAGCATCTCTTAGGGAGATGGCGAAACAGTTCCATATTCACAAATATTCCGGAGCATATATGGACATTCCAGAGAGCTGTAAGGCTGACGAACTACCTATTCTATACCAGATAAAGCTACCTTAGGTATTCAGATCGCTACATGAAATCTAATGATTAAGTTGAATGCTGCAGACAGAACCAACCTTAGGAGGACAAGTGGAAAAACATGTCCAGCGAGAACGCAGATCTGATGCCCAAAGCTGGAACTGAAACGCTCCGAGGGCTGTCTTCACTATATTCGGCACAGCTCAGCTCATAGAGATCGCGGTTATATCACGGGACCAAAAATCCGCCGAAGTATTTTTCTTTCGAAGGAGCCCAGTATCAACTCTCCCTTCTTGCTTATCGTCCAGCACTTTGTGCCATAAGGCAGAACTGTCAGGATTAGGGTTTTGTATAGCACACATTTCGTCCTTCTAGTTAAAAGTTTTGGGCCCAGTTTTGCCAAACACAAGTAGCAACAGTTTCCTAAGGTAATTATTCGCCGGATCTCCACTAGGCTGTCATTCGTGGAGTTCATGTTTACTCCGAGGTAAGTGAACTCCTTAATTACCTTGAAATTATTGCTAATCAATAGTGACGTTTTGCCGTAGGCGGTGGACAGATGCTTGTTTGTTTGTTGATAGCATGTATTTAGTCTTGTCCCCATTTACTTCAAGGCCAACGCATTTCGCCTGCTCTTCAATCGCCGTGAAAGCTTCTATCACGGCACGCTGAGAACCACCGATGATATCAATATCGTCTGCCTACCCCAGCAGATGAACGGAAGATAGTGCCTTCCGTGTTAACGGCTACAGTACGAGATTGAAGATATCGCATGATAGCATGATAGCGTCTCCTTGCCGAAATCCGGTGCATTTTTGAAATAGTTCGGAGGAGCCATTTGCAAACTGCACGTTGAAGCGCGTGTTTTCCAGCATCACGCGACACAGCTTAATCAGTTTTGCTGAGTAGGTATTCCGAATTCGGCTATCGCCATATAGGTAGAGCTCCTAACGATGTATGCTATCATACGCGGCTTTGAAGTCGATGAATAGGTGGTGAGTTTCGACTTGAAACGTGCCGATCCGATTAGTGTGTTGCAGAACGGTTTAAGGCGTTCACACAGTACTTTCTGACGTGGTCCCTTTCGATTAAATGTCTCCTGATTTGTAATTTCTTTTTTTTTCTTAATTCTTAGGCCCGATCTCCAAGTGTTGCAAGGTTTCGTTCTGGCGTTATTGCCGTGACATAATATTTGTACCTTTTGGTACAATTCTTCGATGTGTCTGTATGTGCTGTTCTTTGTCATGAGAAGCAGTTCGCTACTTTCATGTTCTATTTTTAGAGGTAGCCAGGTAAAACAATTGAGCCAATATCGTAATTAGACGCAAATAAAAATCCTTGTAAATTTTCTGTTTCTACCAAATAAAAAACATTCATTCTGACTTTTACCCTCACACCATCACTTACCATAGAAATTAAGTCCAAGTTCGATATGTTTTAACCACACAACTAATTGTATTTAATTCTTTTGTTACAGGGGCTGGCCTTTACACTGGAGGAAAGACAAGTACTGGGTATCCATGGCCTGCAGCCGGCTCGTTTCAAGACACAAGAAGAACAACTGGAACTGTGTAAAATATCCATCAATCGGTACACAATGGATCTGAACAAGTACCTGTACCTCACTGATTTGCATGACCGAAATGAAAGGCTGTTCTTTCGATTGTTATCGGAAAATATTGAAAGTCTGATGCCCATCGTATACACACCCACAGTGGGCTTGGCGTGTCAAAAGTTCGGTCTGATTTACAGACGTCCCCGCGGTTTATTTATTACTATCAACGATAGGGGTCACGTGTACGATGTCCTAAGGAACTGGTAAACTTAAAGAAAACTAAACTAGAAATGACGAGAAATATAAAATTTTTATTTCTTTTATAGGGCCGAACCCGATGTTCGTGCGATTTGTGTAACAGACGGC
Organism: Cheilosia soror; assembly: GCA_949372485.1. Lineage (NCBI taxonomy): Eukaryota > Metazoa > Arthropoda > Insecta > Diptera > Syrphidae > Cheilosia > Cheilosia soror. The sequence continues at coordinate 114,297,463 of OX443562.1, read as the reverse complement.
GAACGTATTTTAGGTTTGGGTGATTTGGGTGCTTGCGGCATGGGTATTCCTGTGGGTAAACTTGCTCTGTATACTGCCTTGGCTGGCATTATGCCACATCAATGTTTACCCATTCAAATTGATGTGGGTACAAACAATCAGGACCAATTGGAGGATCCACTGTACATTGGTCTGCGTCAGAAGCGAGTGACCGGTGAAGCCTACGAGGAACTTATCGATGAGTTCATGGAGGCTGTAGTAAGACGATACGGTCAAAATACACTCATACAGTTTGAAGACTTTGGTAATCATCATGCGTTCTCGTTGTTGGACAAATACAGGGACACCCATTGTACGTTTAATGACGACATCCAAGGTACAGCTGCTGTCGCTGTCGCGGGATTGTATTCGTCGAAACGACTTACCGGCAAAAATATCTCGGACAATAAGATTCTGTTTGCTGGAGCCGGTGAAGCAGCTATTGGTATTGCGGATCTTTGTGTGAAAGCTATGATGGCAGAAGGACTTTCACAAGAGGTAAGCTTATAAATAATTTAAATTTCTTTGGAAGAAGCGTTCTCACTCAAGTGGTGCTCTGTAATTCGTTTATTCGTGTCTATACAAACCTGATTAAATGTGAAGTCAAGTAAGAAATTGAGTTTATAAAATTGAAGATACATATATCCTAATCCTCGCAAACGCAGATGCTATGGGGTGTAGCAATTTTTTAAGATGTGGTAAGGTAACCATAGAATGTTATTAAGATTAGCGCTTGGTTCACCATGCATTGGACAAACTCTTTTTATGTAAGCAATTTGCGATTTGATCATTGTCCTAAGAAAGCTTAGTAAACTCCGAAACATCTCAACTCAGGTCCAACTCAGTTTAAACTAAATTACTTAAATAAATCTTGTGGAAGTTAGTGTCATGTGAATAGATATGCACTGGAGGACAGAATATTGATTTCAAACCAAACCACTTTGTCCATCCTCTTCCAACTTAAATTCTCCTATGGCTTTCGCTGATCAAGCTGCTTTTCTAGAAAGACACATCGATATTGCGTCAAAAGTAGCAAATCATGGGTTATTTTGTTAATGCGAAACCATTTGAGATGTCAATCTTATTCCAATTCCATGGTAGGTAGGTAGGTAGGTAGTAGTGGCGGTTCACCTTGAACCCAATTAGCACTAGATGTGCCGTTTTGTTTCACGACTCGTGTGACCTATTTTGTGGTGATTGTTAAGGATGTGGTCCGGTCGGTGCCTATAACCAACCTGTAGGATTGAAAAAACGGATAAGATCCTGCATCCCTTTGTCCGAGATGTCGGTAAGGTCGTCAAAGAATTTTTGGTTCAGTGCGCGCAGTGTAGCTCTTGCTAGCGCTGGGGGCCAGATCACGTAAAATGAAAACGATCGAACGAAATTCGACAATAGCAGTCTCTGTTTATTGCCACAGATATGATAGAGACAGCATGCGTGAAAACGATATCATTCAACAGTTTTTATTTTACGTGATCTGACCCCTGGACATTTGCAGAGGAAGTGAGAGAGAGTTTCTTTTCATTTGTATTACCGCAACTGCGGCAATGAGGGTTGTATGGGAAGGTTTGGCCGCATGGTCTTCTGCAGAATATGCGAATGTATTTGTCCCTTAACCGCTCCTAACGGAATGAGGACCCTCGTTGAGAGCGAGGCGTGTACTGTTGAGCCCTTCCTGGCCAGCTCATCCGCGCGCTCATTGTCTGTTATGTCACTATACCCCGCAACCCAGAGAAGTGTGACCAATTCCATTATTTGCTCTCTAGCTGAAGTGATTCCACACCTCTTTCGATTTTTTTAGTAAACGTAGAATCCGAATCTCGAAGTCTGATTCTCCCCAATCCCCGAAGTTTCTTCAGGATTATTGTTCCGACTCTTTTCAGCGCATTCCTTATTGGTCATAAGGTTAACAATATTCTGATGAGTTGGTGTTTGTCAAGCTCGTTAATCCAATAATCTGCACTATATAGAGAAAGGTGTCAGTAGCCGTAGTATGTAGTAGTAGTTAAAACCCCATTCTCCAAACAATTCAGAATAGGTGTTCATTCATGTATAAGCAACGGTTGACTTCTGTTGATCAGCAACTGATATCATGTTTCATCTCATCACTTTGCGCATCGAACTTTTTTCCTAACCTGCCTGTTTTCATATTGCAGCTTTTGAATACAATTTTACGACTGTTTTTTGCCGTCGCCTTCGTTGAAAGGTTGCGACGTACAAAATGTGGCAATTACGCAAAGTAAATCGCTTAAAACTTCTACTGCCACGGACTAGAATTAATCAATTAATCACGCGACATAGACGAAAAGGCAACATAGGTGGCTAAGTAAGTAGACATCGCGTTTACAACTTTATTGTTTACTTCAGGATCTAGCTTGAGACAGCCTTGCACTAGGTTTTACTACATCTACATCTGTCAACGAGTTTTGTTTATTATGTATTCCTCTTATTATTCTGCACCGCCTAACACCTTTGCGTCTCTTGCTTAAAATTTTATCACTTCAAGTCGATGTAGCAATTTTGGCCGTTTTCTACTTTACTTTGCCAAAAAACACTTGTTATACTTATCTCGGAATTCAAAACTCACGTTTGCACTCTCTATCTTTTCAGGAAGCTCGTAGCAAGATCTGGATGTATGATATCGATGGATTACTCACAACCACACGTAAAGTTGGAGATCTAGTAGGTCACAAAGCCTACTATGCCAAGGACGTGGAGCCCGAGAAGGAGCTATTGAATGTCGTCACCAAATTGAAACCAAATGTATGACAAACGAATCAAACATACGAAAAGTGTGTATAAGTTTAAAATTCACTTTTAGATCCTGATCGGAGCATCGGCTGCAAGTGGACTCTTTTCCAAAGAAATTCTCCACGTTATGGCGCAAAACAATGAACGACCAATTGTGTTTGCCCTCTCAAATCCTACAAGTAAAGCTGAGTGCACTGCCCATGACGCCTACCATGCCACCGAGGTAGAGTATAACCCTAAAGTTCTTCGCCTTCAATCAAATAAACTCTGCGTATATTTTTAGGGCCGCGTGATCTTCTCATCCGGATCACCCTTCCCACCAGTGGAATACAATGGACAGACATTCTACCCTGGCCAGGGTAACAACGCCTACATCTTTCCAGGTGTCGCATTGGGTGTCATTGCAACTGGCACACATCATATTCCCGACGACATGTTCCTAATCGCCGCCATGGAGTTGTCAAAGTTTGTCGAACAAAGCGATTTAGAAAAGGGCTCACTATACCCACCGTTGAAAAGTATTCAAGAAGTTTCCATGCGCATTGCTATTGGCGTTACAGAATGTGCCTACGCCAAGGGTAAGTACAGCCCAACTACACAAATGGCCAATACTTACAATTCACTTTCTAGGACTCGCATCGACCTATCCCGAACCAAATGACAAGAGAAAATGGCTAGAAAAACAACTATACAACCACAACTACATGAGTTCGATGCCAATCACTTGGAGTTGGCCTAAACCGCAAGAGCTTAAGACCCGGGAGCTGAAACCCACCCAGCTCTTCAAGGAGAAATAGATTGTTTTACCAAACAGGCTCCAACAATAGACAGCTAGCGAGGCCAACTTACACTTTCTCATTTTAATTTATTTTTTTATTTAACTTTAGTGTAAAGTAGCCCTAGCTAATCTACTATACGGATATAGTTGTGCATCAATTGGGTGCACAACGAGTGCGAACGAGAGAGAGAGAGAGAGAGAGAGTGAGAAAGAAGGGAAACAGTATTCTGTCATTCATCGAGTCATTAAACATAAAAAATAAACCAAAACAGAGCCCGTTAACTACTCCGAAATTGAAAGCCGGCTAGCGGCACACATCAGAGCAATGTATCATGTTACACACAATTACCTAGTGATGTTACCTTAGAATAATTTTAAACATATTTTTTTGTTGTTGACTTGCCAGCGAGTATGTATTGTTTTCTTATATAAGTAAACAGATTTTCATTTATTTCTAAATAAAGTGCCGAGTTGAGTCGGCAGCTTTAAATTCTCAAAACTGAAATTGTAAGTGTCCGGTCACACACATTAACGTACAGAGAAGAGCCACACACCTACCAAACATAACACACATTATGTTAACAAATTGTTTTTGTCCAAATAAAAAAAAAAAAAAAACTGTTACAACAATTCAATTTATTGATTTTCCAACAACAACAAATGGGGCGCTAGGATAGTCATAGTGGCTAGAGTGTTTGCCTTTCATTCACAACTACCCAAGGACGCAGACGAAGCTATTGATTTTAATTTGTGACGGTTTCTATTGAAGGATGACGAGTTTTTCCTTTTTTTTTTTTTGTTGGCTTACACATTGTGGAAAATTTACCATAAGTCCAAGGGAAACGTCCTTGCATATTGTCATTCAGTAACCGTGATAACCACAAACATGTCTAGTTGTACTTTGTTATTCGGTAAACTACTGCTGGCAAAGATGGAAACAGTAGAGGTAAGTCGAAATATTGTTAAAACCAAATTACTTGCTGGACGTTTGAAAAACACTTTAAAGACTGTTGTTTCCATCCTCCTGTTCTACGGCTCTCGCTGATAGACATAGATCTTATGATTATGGCGGCTTTCTAAATACCAGGCCCTGTCATCCGCAATGATTCGGTCTTTGAAACGGACTTTTGATCTTCTTTGTCGTCTCAAACCATGGGACTGGATTATTCACCCCTATTCCCGTTGGCGTTTGTCATAAACGACTCGTATTTCACTTCATTTTTTAGTCGATTTTTGTAACATTTTTTAAACAAATGAATTGAAATAATGGTGAACACATAGAAAACAAAACAAAACTGTTAACAAAAGTTAAAACAAAAATCTGCACATCGTTTTACAACGACACGAAACATGAGTCGTATACGACAAACGCCAACGGGAATAGGGGTGAATATTGCCCATTCGCTCGATTTAGCTCAGTCATTCTGGGGGGCGTGTTCTATGTTCAGAATCTACTCTTTCCATATAACAATCAACCACGTAATCAACCCCCTATCGTAAAAAAATGATACTCCTCATTATAATCATTCTTACTCTGATTTGGTGGGAAAGTGACATCTCTCTCTCCATGAAACCGATATATGACTTTGGTATACGCTTATTAACATGTATCCTCGATAGGCGTCTGCAAATCTTTCGGTTTTTCCTCTAAATGTTCCTTCAGCAGAGCTATATCAATTGAATCGCCACAAACACATAAAGCATCGTTCCTGATGCCGCCTTGCTTGACATGAAGATTTTTGTTAAGCACCAGGAAATGCTTCCATATAATCATCATCATCATTACAAAGGCCGTGGGTGTATGATACTCAAGAGGACTTAACTCTCGATCTTCCGCAATATGAAAGAACCATGTCGGACTTGGGGCAAGCATCTCATTCAGGGCATATCTACCTACCCATTAGCTGATGCACAGATTGATCGATGGGACGTCTTGGAAGCAGCGTTGGCGACATGCGCTAAACACGACCTCGTCTAGAAGTGATGTAGAGATAATTCAACATTGCTTTAATTTGCTGGCATTACAATAAAAAAAAAGATTTCCTTGCCGCTTCAATGAAAACTGCTCATATACGGATCTTGTGATCTTATTTACAACAATCACAATAATTTTATTTGTAAGTTTACAACTATTATTAACAACAGAAACAATTGGCAAAAACAGCAAAATGTACAGACATCCGTTAAACGGCGCGGTAAGGCAAAAGCAATTAGCTGCGTAATAGTTTGAGTAATTTTAGTTTTTAATTTAGCATGTTGACCTATAAGCTAGCAACGATTTTTAAGTAAATGTAACTAGCCATCCGATTTGGAGTGACTCACAGTTGAACAATCAACTTAACTACCTATGGACATCTTTTCGGTTTGGTACATTGGGGTGTATCCAGAACTGCGCGGCACTGGTGAAATAAATTGCATAAATGTCTCAATGTATTTGGGTAAGTACACAATGCTAGAGAAAGTAAACAATGCCAAGATTAGAAGTACGAATCCGTCTGTAAAATAAAACATAAAATTCTATTGGGTACTTTGGACATTCAAGTGGATTCAAATTCACGTACTTATAAGTTTCTTCTCCCATGGCTCGAACATATAGATGCACGTCACCATTTCATATTGCCAATAAAGATTTAATACGTTCTTTTTAATAAGCTGAAACATTTTAATACAATTTTCTGCAAGTATTTTTATCAGTTAATATTAACAGAGTTCAATATTATCGCTCACAAATTATAGAACAGAAATCTAGAAATAGAAGCACTTTTGTTGTTTTGTTGACGATTTACAGCTGAAGAGCTTTCAATTATTTTGACAGTTCTTTGTGAGCTTTCGGAGTTTACATAGAACGTTGGATTTCGGATTTTCATCACATCTAGTACTTTCATTCATTCAGATTGGCAGTTGGAAAATTATGCCCAAATCACAATCTAATGTTTGGATTTATTATAAGGCGTATTTTTTTGGGAAGTGAGTATAACAAAACCAAAAGTGAGTATAACAATTTTGCATGTAAAACCAAAAGTGAGTAGGTATAACAAAACGAAAAGTGAGTATAAAAGTTTTGCATAAGTAAAAGTGAGCTAGCTATAGATTCTCAAAAAAAAAAATACGCCTATAATCGTCTAGACTCTATAATATTCCAATACAAGCTGCGTTTTTTTCGTCCTCGTCATGGCTATAATAGGATAGGTAACATAAACAAATCCCTTATATATAAAACAAAGACAACCTGGGTAATAATCGGGGTTAACAGCTTCGCGGGGATAGAGAGCCAACACAAATTTGCCCATGTTATCGATACATGACAATTGACATGTTGACAAAAACTATTAAAAAAATAATAAACAAAACAAAACAAATTAGAAGAAAATATTTTATTTGTACAAAATCTGCGTTTTAAAGATGCCAAGATTGTTTTTGACTTCCTCAACAATTTGTTTGCACTTTGTGTGGAATTGAAAATTTCGTTATTTAAATAAACTCTTAGCTTGTTTTCTTTCTTGATGGATTAATTAATTATCCTACACTTAGAATAGTAAAATGTGCAATTTTCTCTTTATAAATGCATCAAAAGTATTAGAATTTTCCATTGATATTTTTTTAATTAAAGTTGTACTGTCAATGTCAATTTTCCGATTGATACGTTGACAACTAATGTTTTCAATCGTCGACTTTGTTTTTTTTTTTTCGGCAATCCTTGATAGATAGGCTGCAATCCTTTGCAGCCGTTTAACACTAAGTTCCAACATTGTTATTGCATATAATCTAATGCTGGATCTTTAACATCGGGAATGAAAATCAGGAAATTTTATAGATTTTAAACGTGAAGAAATCTATAAAGCGAAGCAAGTGAACCCGTACCAAAAGCTTGTGTGCTTGTTGCTGGTTTAGAATAACATGGCAAGCAAACGCACCCGTTACCAAATTATTAGGAACGTTTACAAGTTAGGTGTCAACTCTTCGGCTAATCTGTTCTAATACAATCTTCTTACTTTCTCAAATCTTTGTGAATGACTCGTCTCTTAGTAGAGCATTTTACTCAGCGTTACCATTGATAAATTTTGAAAAGTCGCAAGAAAAAGTGCCACGGAGAAAAAAAAGGGCCATTTAAAGTAATAACTTCAAATCAAAAGTAAACATAATAAAGAAACAAGATATTGTAATGGAAATATTCTATTTTTAAAGCTAGAACAATTCAGTCGAAACGTAAAATCAAATCAATAACATAACAAATCAATTCATTAAGGTGCAGGTTCTAATCCAAAGTCTTCTCAATCATTCTCCGACCGCTCCGACACCAATTCTGAAATTGAAGGCGCCGCAAAACTCGTTGAAGGAATAGACTTCGCCAGACCAAGGGTCACGGTAGTGCCCAGCCAAGTCCTCTATAGTAAAGGAACTTACAATTCTTACAGGAACATACTCAGGCCGTTTTCCACCTCCCTCTAAATTTGGAACCAATTAACCCAAAAACTTCAAAGTTGAAATATTTAGCAAGTTAAACTAAGAACTTGGAGTACATTTAGATCTCAAAACTCATTACTTTTCGTGGCTGACTATAGTTACATACTTTTTTTTTATATAACGGAACTTGGCAGTTTTTTTTTTTACATTTATGTTTTTGGTGTGATGTGTATCGATTGAGCCACTTCAGTGCAATGAATTTATGTAAAAGCAATTAGCTTATCTTCAAAGTTTGAAAACTTAAAATTTTCGTTGTTCCAAATTGTGAAAAAGGGCCAAAAGCATTAAATTTTAGAAAAGTAGTCTCATTGTGCCGAGGTAATAAAAAAAGCGCCAAATTGCAACTTTAGTCTCATAACGGTCACGCTGATTTTACTTAGAGAAGCTATTTCGTTTGTCCTTTGAAAAATCATTTAACATCACCCACTTGTCATATTTAAGAAGTCTCTAGACTTTTGAAAGATGACAAGCCGTTGATGGCTTATAGAGAAGTTTCCCTGGATCCGAAAAGTAATAGACTTCCTTCTTCATTAATTCCATTTCTATACAATACTGATGACTGTCTAAGCATAAGGTATATAAACAAATAAAAAACTCAAATGTAATTTCTTTTAATAAAAAATTTGTATTTTCAGTTTTAAATCGTACAATAGTCCTTATTGCTTATATTTTCTAAACAGTTATTGACATTTATTGCATAAATTCACAACTTTTCCTTCGGTAACTTATAAAATAATGTTCTCGCTAGTTAATTTACAATTTCTTAAAATTCTATAATACCTACTTACATTTTACAACTTCATTTTAAAATAAAATCTATTACAAAAAAAAAGAAATTAAATATTCAAAAAAAAAAAAAACATACATTTTGCATTACACGATGAAATAAAAAATTAAATCATCATCAGCCTTTGAATTTACAAGAGTTAAAAACACAAAAACATAATCAACGCTCTGATCATATAAAACTTTTAAACTACCTATTTCTTATAAACAAAACATAACTAAATAAATAATAATTTATTTTAAAAGGAATTAAGTTAGGTAATTGCAAAAAAAATAAAAATAAAATACAAATTATAACTATAACGAGGGGAGCATTAAAAAAAATAATGGAATTGCATCAAACTTTGTTGTCGTTGCCTTATATATATTTAAGCTATAAAAAAATATAATATATATTTACAATTTATTCGTATGTACAAAAATATAACGTTAACATTGTTTTATTTACAAGTATAAGGGTATTATATTTTTCGTTTGTTAAAATTTGTTCTTTTCCTAATAAACTTTTATTTTCTTATACTTAATTTACACTTAAATTATAATTACGTTTACTTTTTTAATATCACACTCATTAGGATTTGAAAACAATTATTAATATTGCTGTTTAATATTTTTCTTTTTAACTTGAATACTGCGTGAGATTTAATTAAATATTTAAATTGCTTTAAGTAGGCTCTGAAGTATACATAAATGGCGCTTCTCTGGACATAAACAAAAAGAGTATTTATTTAAATGTCTCTTTGTGTTTTGTTTTAAATGCTTTGTGCGAGGAACTCATGTGCATCTTCAGTTAAATACGTCGTACAAGTTTGAACAAACTAAACAACTTTCGTGCGTAACGTACGAGATCTCTGTTATTACTATTTTTTAACAACCCCCTCTAGCGGAAGACAACCGGAAACTTAGCTTACAATAAATATTTAACATTTACAACCAATGACAACCTATGGTTAACCTATGAATCGGCCCTTTACTACACATGCACCGTCAGCACGTCGGGGTCATCAGTACAGGGAGGTGCAGACTTACAGTTTATCGAGCGTTTTCCAAAGTCCTTTCGTGGACTGTCCAACGACCCGACTGTGTTCTTCTTCATGTCGGAGTTTTGTGTTTTATGCAGCAAGATCTGTGAACTTCGCTTTTGCTGCATCACTTTCGTTGACGTATCCAGCTCCCGATCAAAATTTGACTCACAGGGTGGATACAGTGGTTGCGAACAGTGCAGAGAGCTCGGTCCAGCTGTCAGTGGAGGCATACTTGACAGCTCTGGAGCTGGATTGAGGCTCAACTCCATGCCATTGCCTCGCAGTGAGCTAGTGCTCCCCTTTAGGGGATTCGTATACCGCTTAAGGTTTTCCTCGTTTTGCAGGTTATTTGATTTCTCCTCTTCGTGCCGCAAGGCGTCGAGCGATGGAGCCAAATTAATGCCCGACGTCGTTCTTATGGCGGTCTTTTGTTTCCACATCGTTCCGACGAAAATGGCAAACCCAAGAAGTACTATTCCAACGCCACAAAGTATTCCCACTAGCAGACCGGAGTTATTGGAGTTCTTCGAGACTAGGGCCGTTTCGACTTTGACTTCGAGAATGGAGATTAGAGGAGCCAAGTTTGGTTGTCCCACTTGATGGTGAGTATGAGAAATGCCACTTTGTCGAGAGAGTAGTTCGCCGAGCAGTTTTATCGCCAGTGACAGCTGCGGATCACCAACTTTTGTCGAGGACTGTAAAGATAATAATACAAAGGTTTAGGTATAGGTTATGAACAAAGGTGAGCCTGAGCGTATTGTAATGTGATAGAAATAAAATAACTGAAACAAAATGCTCAAAACAATGAATATACATTGGCGTATTTTGTTTGGGAAGTGAGTATAACAAAACCAAAAGTGAGTACGTATAAAATTTTTGCATCTAAAAGTAAAAGTGAGCTAGCTATAGATTATCAAAAAATACGCCTAAATTTGAACTTTCGATTATATTGTATGGCTTTGATGAAGTAAAAGTGGCGTAGATGACCAATCTAGTCCTTCCGATGAAATCTAGTACAGCTTCACAACCACTAAAATATGGGCGAATGCACCCGCAAAATGTTTAAATGAAAAAAGGCAGTGATGAGAAATTAAAGATATCTACAGAGAAATCGCTGAATCCTCGAGATAGGATAGGGACGGATAGTTAACGTACAAGCAATACCTACGCGACTTAAAAGTAAAGACTTGTCATTACTCCTAGAGACCAAGCTTTGAGTACCTATCGTCATTCTGCGGTAATCCGTTCCGTCATCTATTATCCGTTTGCTTAATTTAAAAAATTTGATTCTAAAATCCTGACAGAAATTTAAATACGATGTAATAGAATTTTGCTAGTAGAAGTTTAGTACAATTTTTGAATCAGTAGGGGAAAGCGGGAGACTAAAACATATAGCCAACTTGCGCCACTCTCAATAATTTACTTAAAATTCCATTCAAATCCAACAACTATAAAGTGTATCTGATGAAGACAGTGACGCGCTACTTGCAAACGGAAGGAATTCTAAGTCGTCCCTTTATTGACTTTAGTTGGTGGAGGAGAAAATGTGTTTTTCAGTACGAAAAAAAATTTATGAACGATGTAACAAAAAGTTACATCTCTTCGATATTATTTATTATGCCTTTTAGTAATTCATCTTCCAACAACAGTGTTTCCTCGTATACTTGTTCATAGATACAGGGCGCCAGTTAAGGGATATTGAGTTAAATTTAGCTATTTATATAAAGGACCCTTGAACCTTATTCAACTCCTATGTGTGTAGTGATTACTTACCAAAGTCACCTCGATGGTGTCGTTCGTGGACGTTTTTATATCGCATATCAATACAATCATTCCCTCGCTGGCTGGCTCCTTAACCATCCTTCCGGCTAGCAGCGAACGCATCGTCGAGCATAGACCCTCCACTGATGTTCCCACAGCCAGTCGCTCTAGTTGTACAAGAATTGTAAGACGAGCACAATTCTCATTAAGCACCGCCTGATTTGGCCAACATTCACTTTTCGCCGGCAATTTCGGTGGAGCTACCCTACGCGATGGTTCCAGTGCCCTACAATCGCCCCTGGTGGTGCATGGGGGTGACAAGCAAGACTCCCTCAGCGACGGAACACATACTTCATGACTCTGACAAGCCCCTGAAAGGTTCGATGTCCGCAATTCCTCGCCAAAGCAATTCGCCAGGCCACACCAAAGATTCGTACATTTCTTCTTTCCGTTGACACAGGTACACGCGTTGCAAGACTCTTCCAACTGATTGATGCTCGAATTCACTGAACTGTTTGCCAGCGAACTATACGGCGACAGGGAAGTCATATTCAAACACGCCGATTGCGGATCCAACAAAGCTGTAAGGACAAACAAAAACGATGTAACCTTAATGAGTACTCGTAACTTTGAGCTAGATGAATACTTACAAATCTCACATCTAATTCCCTGCCTTCCGGGTGGACATATACAGGTGTATCCTCCAATGCCATCGATACAGGTAGCACCTCCCAGACACGGTTGCGGCGAACACTCGTTAACATTTATCCTACAATCGGGTCCAGAGAAGCCCTGCGCACACAAGCAACGAAACCACCCCGATCCGGACTCACAGGTGCCCCCGTTATGACAAGGCTGACCCTGGCACTGGTCAATTGCTTCGCTGCAAAATTGTCCATTCCAGCCAGGCGCGCATCGACACTGCGCTGTCCCGCCGTCGGCAGTTACACATGTTCCACCGTTTTGGCACTGTCCAGCGTAGCACTGAGTCGCACGCTCCGAGCAACGTTTACCTGCAAATAATTTGTTTGGCGTTATGTTCAATTTTCTAGCAACAAGTGACTACGAGTACGCGAAAGCGAAACTAGTTGCATGGCTTTTGCTATTTTGTGAGCGCGCCAAGCAGGAGGAGAGCGAAATTATAATCTCTGCACGGACACTGCGTGTTCCACACGGACATGGTATTAATTCCCTTTTACGTTCTACAAGTAGTCTGCCTGCCACAATCAGATAAAGAATACTTCACACACGATTAGGAATTTTTAATTAAAATATTTTGTATTTTTATTTTGCGCTCTCTCTCCAAGTGAAACCTGGAGAGCTGGAGCAGACCCGCGCAAAAAAAAAAAAAAAACCGAAACCGATAGCCAGAAGAACTAACGTCGAGAACAAGCAGAAACACCATCAACGGCGATGGCGACGACATGTGAACATGAGTATGAGCCTGTGCTTCCTCCTCCTTCGGCGGCGCGGATCAACGTCGACTCGCGATCGGAACAACTAAGCGATATCCCTCTGCGCAGGAATGCGCTCTCTCTTCGCGCAACCGAGCAGAATAGTTGGGGCTCTTCGTGTGTGACGATGACGATGCGATGGAAAAAAAATTGCCCAAAAGATGGGCCAGGAACTAATGAGGATGCGGCAGAAGGGACCCGGACCGAAATCCGCCGCCGCGCAGCACAGACTCATCGATAAATCCGAGATGAAACATTTAAGCACGTGAACAGGTGAGGCGGGGGATATTCGCAAATCCACCATCACCATCACCACCATTACCACCACCGCTGCCGCCGCAGCATCACCAGCACTAGCTTCACTCAACGATTGGATGTGGAAGACGAATGTTTATTGGGTTCCTCTTACCTGTCCAACCTGATATGCACTCGCATGTGAAATCACCTTCACCGTCCAGGCAGATTCCTCCATTGCGGCAGGGATTCGGGGAGCACTCATTTAAATCTGCGGGAGAAAAATAAAATTGTGTGGTATTTTTAATTAGGTTTTTTGTGCGCTCTCCGTTGGTATAGGCAGGTATGGTATTCCAACGAAGAAGTTGACTCGACAACAAGAAGAAGATGCATCCCATGGAGGACCTTCTGCGTTGTCTCGCTTGTGCTCCTTATTTTTTTTTTTTCTTGAAGAGATAATTTAATATCTATAATCTCTTCTTAAATGGAACAGGAAGGGGGATTGGGGGATAATGCGTGCTGTCATCTCGTATACCACTGTATGCATATGTGGCATCCCAGAGATTAGTTTATTAGCGGATTAATCAATAATAAATAATTTAACGTATCTGAGAGTCAGAGAAGGTACATATGGACAGCATGCATGGTTCAGTACATTGGATGTTCTTTTTTGTTGGGATAACCGATAAATTTTAACAAGTGGACGAGAGAGGATAATACTTACTGTGCTCACAGTAGGTTCCTGTACGTCCTGGATGACACTTGCAGTAGGTGCCAACGTCTCCGATTTCGCAACGTCCATGGCCACTGCAGGGCGACGGGTACTGTGTTGAGTTAGTTATGGGCGGTGTGCAGCTATCTGTACAAGGTGAAGAAACAAGAAAAGTCGTAATGTATTCGGAGGATTCCTCGACTAAATTGAAGTTGCGCATTTTCGAATTGATGTCTGTGCGAGTGCATATACCGATTAAATTGAAATTTAGTTTGATTTGGTCTATGGTGGACATTAAGATACAGGAGCTGGCAACAAGTAATTGGGACATGTGTAGGTACTCGTATGTCGCATGTCCATAGAATTTTATTTTTAACTTACAAGAAGTAATCTTTTTTAATAGTTAATGATAAAGTTTAAGGAAATTGTTAAGGCCTTTTCAAAATGTACAAAAATGGCAGCGATATGTCTGCCAAAGTTATAAAAAATGTGTTGATCATGATGAACCGAAAGAAAGTGTCTAAAACATATTTATTTTGAATATAGTTTTGGTGGGATAACTTTTTTTTATCGCTAAAGAAGATACAGTCGAAAGTACGACTATATCCTTCGAAGCTTGCGGGTCGTAAAGCTGAGTGATTTCTGCCCAAAAGAACTGCGCGGTTTAAAACGCCTGGAGTTCAAGAAGCTATCAGAGAGAAGAAGAAGGCTTTCAAGGTGTGGATTCACTTGGGGGACTCTCCTTCTCGAAACCGGTACATTGAGGCGCGAAGAACTTGCAAATTGGCTGTTAAAGCAGCCAAAGAACAGTCGTGGAGGCACGATTAGGAGATGAGCAGAGCGGCTTTCGTCCCGGCAGAAGCACAACCGATCATTCACGATCATTCACTCTCTGAATGGTACTTGAGAAGGCTTGGGAGTTGGGAGTATGCTACACCTGCTTCGTAGATTTGATGAAAGCATACGTCCGAGTCTGGAATTGATGGTTCTCTCTTAAGAGCCATTCAATTTCTTTACACAAACTGTGTTCGGGTAAACGACGTTAAATCAATACCTTTCACCGTGGGCGTTGGACTTCGCCAGGGGTGCGTCTTGTCCCCTCTCGTTTTCATTACTTATATGGACTGGATGTTAAAGCGCAGTCTTGGCGAAGAACGTTTCAAATTGGGAGATCTGAGGATAAGTCATTTGCTCTTCGCTGATGACTTGGTCATGCTTGGGTCCTCTCAGACTGAACTTCAGCGCACTCGATCGGTTTGTAGCCGTTTGTGTTGAAGCTGAGATGAAGGTAAACGTGAACAAATCTGAAGTGATGGTCGTCTCCAGAACGCCTGTTCAATGCACTCTGCATGTTAGTGGAGTCCCATTGAAACAGGTGGAGAAGTTTAAGTATCTCGGGGTCTTATTTACGAGTGATGGAAGGAACAATGCCGAGTTTTCCTGTAGGATTGGTCAGGCTGGATCGATTTTGAGACAGCTTGGTCATTCTGTTATCAGGAGGACTGAACTTCGTGTCAAAGCTAAGTTGTCAGTCTTTAGTTCGGTGTTTGTTCCAACTCTTACCTATGGTCATGAGGTTCGGGTAATGACTGAAAAAATAAGATCGCGGATACAAGCTGCCGAAATGAGATTTCTCCGTGGTATTGCTGGTGTGACTCGTAGAGATCGCATTAGAAATATACTAGAATACGTGAGGAACTCAATGTCGAGCAGCTACTTCTCCGGACGGAGCGATCCATTCTTCGGTGGTTCGGTCATGTTAAATGCATGTCCCCGACAAATATTCAACGACGTGCTATGGAATCCGTACCATCAGGCAGGCGTCCTCTAGGTAGACCAAGGATGAGATGGTTAGATCAAGTCCATAATCTCTCCTATACCCGTATGGGGGTTGCCCTTGATGATTTGGAGTCGATGGCGGAGGATCGAGAGCTATGGAGGGTCTAACTGAGCAACCTACACCCGCAACCCACTTAATGGATAAGCGGGATATTGAAAATGAATGAATGAATGAATGAATCCCCAATGGTTCGTTAAAAACTACTCAAAAGAGGTAAATGAAAACTTTTAGAGGAAGTATGTGTATATAGGCGAATGCATAGCAGACAATGGGCGTGGGACGATATGCAAATTAGTGGTGGATTATGCGATCTCACTAAAGAGTGACACATGTTTCTCTTTAGTGAGATAGCAGCTTAATATTGGCCAGCAAGATTAGGATTTTCAATGTCGAAAGGAATTCGTGAACAACAATTACTCATTGGTCTTATTATATCGATTCTTTTTAACATAGTGTTTGACAACATTTGAATGGAATTTATTTATTTTCACAAAGCGCAAGCGGTGACAGGGGGACGAATTTGCGGGTAAAACCAGGTAGCTAAAAGAAAGCTGGGGGTCTACGTAATTAGTGGAAGTCAATCCTATTCGAAATTGCCGTCCGTCTTGTAACTTGAGCTGTAGATATTAAGCCTATACCAATTTATTTATTAAATAGATGGTGAAACATGCCCATATAGGCACCCTCCTAGGCCTAGCTTTTCACAGCCATTCGTTTTGTTTTATCCGTTACATTTATACTCTCGAATGTTTGACATACTCAAAAAGCAGTCCCTACCTAGAAAGGTCCACTGGGCCAGCTGGCAGTCATTAACACCCCAGCAGCTATAAAGGCAGTAGCTGATGTAACCGAAATAAAATCCAAACTTCTGAAATGCTGTCGTGAAGAGCTCCAGCGGGTGCTTTGAAATGCAGGACGTCACTCTGCTGGGTGTCATGGAG